>CM055963.1:53145000-53745000 GCA_029531755.1 Holothuria leucospilota | reverse complement strand
ACACACACACGCCATCACGAATGCATTGGTTTCTCTTATCATCGAAACCAAAAAAACAAACAAACAAAACAAGACTTATTGTGATTGTCAGATCAGATGCCAGGGAATCACATCGAAGAGTGCTCACTTTCCCGAGGAAAGCCCTGACCCCTTGTTTTGTCCATTTTTAAAAGGATATAAGGTCACTGATATCTATCCTCTTCCGAAATTACTGGATTGTCACCCTGCATTATAATACTTAATTACGTACAAACCGCCTTTGTACACGTAAAAGATTCTGGAGCATTTTAACACACTCTTTAATTAAAGACTCTTTGAAGAAATGTTTCCGATGGCAACCTTGTTTTCCTCTCAAAATGTTTATCACAATACCAAGATTAATTAAGATCTGTGACTTATTTTCAAACTAACAATGAAAAAAGCACTTCTCGCTTAGAACACATTTAATTTTCATCCATAAACGTCATATGAAAATGTGAAATTGGAAACTTTTGTAGTAACTGGTCACAATAAATCTCAACATTTTATGCAATAAAGTAAAATTACTCGCAAATAGTGTACAAATTAGCCTTTTCCTGAGTAATTACACGAAATAATGGTCATTTCTACGATTATGTATTAAACTTTACTTAAAAATCCTTTCTCTTATATTAATTGTCCTTGGCAGTACTAGCAAGTTTAAAAGAGAGAGGGGAGCTATGCCTCCGTAGCCAGTTGGGGGAAATCACCCTGCCCAGTGTGAGCATGGAAGTGTTGGGAAAGAGAGGAAGCAATCTCATCTGTCAAAAATATGTACTCAGTAATGATTTTACCTCTTTCAGCTATCACAATTTGATTGACAGGTCTCTTTATTCCTATTGCTCAGCCATTTGTTGACTTAACCTCGTTTAACGATGATCATCTCCTTTCATACCCAAGTTATCCTGAAACAAAGGTCATTGATATACCTCGATGTGAGGCTTCTTGCCGACAATGACCAAAAGTTAATCAAGACTTTCAGTAAAGGGACCTTCAATAAACGTTTAAATATTGTACTTTCTTTGTTTCCTTTACATTTTGATATGTCGCTTAGCTGAACCATTGCTCTAGCCTTAACATTTTACAATTTGAAAATTTAACATTTTGACAATTTTCGTATCACTTAGGAATATACAGGGCCCTATTTCATAAAGGGTTAAGTTCCAGCTTAAGTTTGATTTCAGTAGGTCGATTGCATGGCAGCATTTCATCAGTGATATGTATTGATGGTCAGAGAGGTGAATGTTTCTTCTAATTTTCGCTCTGAAGAGTCATTCCATATCATTTATTCTTCACTTCTTGGAAGATCTGCTTCCTGCCATAAGACATCTCACAGCACTGGTACTTTATAAGCTTTCAAGTGTTCATGAGCCATTTCTTGTGATGTACAGCTGCTTTCCCAAATAGCTTTCAACCACACTTACACTTGGAACGTTTCTCACCTGTGTTAGTCATTTCACGTCTAAAAACCGATACTGAAGGTTTCATTATTGACTTGTTAAAACAGGCTTGACTGATTCCTCAACTGCACTACATGAGTCCTGTCATGTCATGCGTTATAAATTTCACCCTTTCCCACGACGAAAGACCTACAGATGCGACTCTTTAAACAATTGTCAATTGCACATACACAGTCACTCCCTTTAAACTCACCTATAACAATAAATATAGTTCTCCTAAAACTGGCACTTCGACGTTTTTCTCTTCTCAAATGCATGTTGCATTTCATGAAAACATGGAGTGGGGGCATTCTAGGTGAATACCCTTAAATTTCAATTATAGCCCTCATCAAGTCTTTTCCAAGTCAATGGCTTCATCAGAGAAGGGAAACCCCATGATGGATGGAAGATACCCAGAACTAACAGTTTGCTCCTGTAGACACACCCCTCTGCTGAAAGTTGACACAGTGACTACACCTTGAGATATGAAAGGTTTCTCACCTATTTGGTGTTAAGTCATTCCATGTCTTTGACAGTCACGATTCCTCCTAAAAATTTCACTTTCACATACCTGGCAGGTGAATGTTTCTCTTATATATGAGTCGCCTCAATATTCTTACAGTCCCCTTCTTTATCAAATGACTCCTTACAAAATGTGCACTCAGATTAAAGGGCCGGATGCTACATACTGTATCTTGTGACTCGGAAGAATGTAACTTGCTGCAAAAACGGCACTTGAAAGATATTTAGTGGAAATTTTTATGCACCATCACTTTTATCATTGCATTTCCTATTTGAAAACCTCTTACTTTAGGTATAGATCATTGCTTAAGAAAGAGTACCAGGACAACTACATGCTATTAACTGCAGGGGTAAAGGTTAGTATCTGCACATGCCAACGCTTGTATGTACACCTCATGAGCCATATTTGTCTTTATAATCATGTATTATAGTCTTCTAATGCGCTGCATATGTGTGGGATATGTATACACATACACACTAACCTTTACCGCTGCCACGTTGTCGTGCGTGTGCACTATGTACACGAATGTAGTTACCAATTGGGTGCATGCAGTACATCATTAGTGAACACGGTGTATACATACCACAACACACACACACACATGCACTATATTATTAGAAGACTATGTACAATGAGTGACAACAATAAAGAAAAATATGGCTATTTGGGCAGTACATACAAGTACAGGCATGCACAGATTGTAACCTTTACCACTGTGCAGTTAATCGCACATGTAACAACTTGATCTCATGAATTCATATGACAGCCACATACAGAATGCAAGTTACACACACACAGTAAAGAATGCATGTTTGAATACACAAGAACGCACGTTGCATGCACCCAGGTGACTGTAGGTGAATACCATACTGTAGCTATCATTACACTTTACTGGCACACTGGCAGAGAAACCATTTTCTTTCAAACGTTGCTCTTGAAGAAATTCTAACATACATGAATCATTTAATGTTGTTACTATCATGCATATTGCTAACTTACATCTCACAAACTTGTCAATTGATATTTTTCTTCTCTTTCCTTTCATGAGTCTGTTCATGAGCTTTACAGTGATGTTTCCTGCCAAATGCTTTCTCACAATACTGACACTTAAATGGTTTCTCACCTGTATGAATAATTTCATGTTTTTTAACGCCACTTTTCTGTTTAAATGACTTATCACAAAACTGGCACTTGAAGGGTCTTATATTTGTATGAGACATTTCATGTCTTTGACAACTTGTTTTCGTGTCAAATGACTTCTCACAAAACTGACACTTCCACAGATTCTCACCTGTATGTGTCCTTTCATGTCTTTTACAGAGCGCTTTCCAAGAGTACGACTTTTCACAAAACTGGCACTTGAAGGGTTTCTCACCTGTATGAGATAGTTCATGTCTTTCACATGCACTTTCCTGGAAATACAACTTTCCACAAAACTGGCACTGGAAGGCATTTTCAATTGAATGGGTCCTTTCATGTATTCTACAATTTTGCTTCCAAGAGAATGACTTCTCACAAAACTGGCATTTGAATGTTGTTTCCTTATCTGTATGAGTCATCTCATGATGTTGACATTGTTTTTTCAAGATGAAAGATTTCTCACAAAACTGGCACTTGAAGGGTTTCTTGCCTGTATGGATCATTTCATGGTTTTTACAATGCATACTCTGTCTAAATGATTTCTCACAGTATTGGCACTTGAAGGGTTTCTCACCTGTATGAGTCATTTCATGTTCTTTACGGTAACTTCTCGATCTGAATGACTTATCACAATACTGGCACTCAAAGGGTTTCTCACCTGTATGAATCATTTGATGTTTCTTAAGGTCACTTCCCCAGCTAAATGACTTCTCACAAAACTGGCACTTGAAGGCTTTGCCACCTGTGTGAGTCATTTCATGATGTTTACAATCACTTTTCTTCCTATAAGACTTCTCACAGAACTGGCACTTGAAGGGCTTCTCACCTGTATGAGTCATAACATGCTTCTTACAGTCACTCCACCAGCTAAATGATTTCTCACAATACTGGCACTTGAAGAGCTTCTCACCAGTATGACTAGTTTCATGATGTTTACAATAACTTTTCCTGCTAAATGACCTGTTGCAATACTGGCACTCAAAGGGTTTCTCACCTGTATGAGTCCTTTCATGTCTCTTACGGTCATTCACCCGGATAAATGACTTATCACAATATAGGCAGTTGAAAGGTTTCCCACTTGTATGAACCATTTCATGGTTTTTACAGTCACTTTTCTTCCTGTATGATTTCTCACAAAACTGGCATTTGAAGGATTTCTCACCTTTGCGAGCCATGTCATGGTATTTACAGCAACTTTGTCTCCCACATGACAGTTCACAGAACTTGCACTTGAAAGGTTTTTCATCTGAATGCCTTATCTCATGAGCTTTAGAGTGATGTTTTCTGCCAATTGACTTCTCATAAGACTGACACTTGAAGGGTTTCTCAGCTGTATGAGTCAATTCACCATATTTATGGTCCTGTGTCCTGTTAAACTGACATCTGAGCTCTCCCTCTTTTTGTATTAATTGATGTTGGTTGCCCCTTTTTTTTGAGCCAGAAGACTTCACGGCAAACTCATATTTAAAGCATCCTTCATGGGTGCAGATGCCATCAGGAACATGCAATTTGCTATCAGAATTCTTGGAAAACTTACACTGACATTCTCTGAAGTTCTCATTGAGCTCATCTGAGTCCTGTCTGTCTTCCCTTGATACATGACAAACACTGTCTCTCTGCCGTTTACTTGTAAGACCTTCTAAATGGTGAGAACTGTTCTGATGAGCACAAGGAGCATCATTTGCAGTTACTTCTGAGGATGTTACATGTGTGGGTGTAATTTCTGACAATGTTCCAGGAAGATGCATGGAATGTGCCAAGGAGAATTGCATGCAAAAATCGTTTAGTTGAAGAACAGGAGACTCAGGATAACCTTGAAATGAAAAAAAAAAAAAATCTCAATGCACATTGACAATCTAAAGCTCCTTTGATCAAAAAGCCCGCATTATATGATTCCTTGCAAAAGAAAACAGTACATGTCAAGGCTTTCCTTCTGCTTAGTGCATTGCTGTGCCCGGCACTGCCATGTGGTGGCATTATGAAAGACCATAACTTGTTATATTAAGCACAAAATATACAATGCCTACAAGATGTTTACAATATGACCTCTAGTGATCCAAAATGACTTTAACCTTTACCGAACACTGTTACAGTAGGGTCTCAAAGTTAATATTTGGCATCTTCATGCAAAATATGAGAATCCTCATAGTTGTCTTCTTGAAATATTCGGCTTACAGGTTTTCTTAATTTTACTTTCCTTGCCCTTAAATGACCTTTAATGTCCATGTAAAACATTAGAAACTTTACATTAACGTAAAACATATGTTAAGTATGAGATCCTTCAAGGTTACCCTCCATGAGATATCGTGTTGGTGGAGTTTTAACAATTTCACTTTCGGTGAACCCAATGAACTTTAATCTCCACTAAAACCCTCAGTTTGCTTAAACATAAATTGGAGCATCCACATGCTAAAAATGGGATCCATCATGGTAAAGGATTTATTACACAGTATTTACCAGGTTGCTCCTGTTTGACATCTACTGAAGCTGTATGGCGTGACCCCCAGTAAAACCTACTTGTACTCGATGTGACAAATCTATTTACTATGTTTAAGATCCATCAATGTTTTGAGACATTGTGTTTACAAGCAGTTTTTGTAGTTTCTCCTTTGTTGACCTCAAATGACCTTTGACATCCACCAAACAATAGGGCTCTTTATGCCATTTTAGTATATCAATGTTGTCATTCTGTAGGGTGTTGACTGTGCAGAGCAGTTCCAGGAGTTGTTGGGCAGTGCCAGACTGTGCCAAACAGAGCAGGGTGTCCATTGTTCCTATTCTGAAATATCGTGTTTATAAGGTTTCTAACTTTCTGATTTTAGGGATGAACCTCAGTGCAACATAGCATCCCCTTTCAGCAAGGATTCACTAAGCCATTGGGCCTTCTGGTTGACTTTCTTCTCTATCTGGCAAATCTATATCCCAAGTATGATAATTAACAGAATATGTTTGAATAACAAAGCTGCAAACACAACTGCCTTAGATAGGATACAAACCCAGCCCGTCATAATGAGAAACAGAGCACTTTCCACTAAACCATCAAATAACACATTAATTAAGCGTTATTTCTAAATAATCTTATAGTTACAGCATCCTTAGCACAAGTTAATAATTTGGTCATTAAAATTAGAATCACTAATTATAAACAAAAGTAATGATTGTGAAAAGATATATGGTTGTGAAACAACACAGCTTGGAGGAACAGCCCAGTCTATACAGTTTAGGAGGTTACGTACTTTCACCTCTGATGACTTCAGATGACCTTTGCCTCTTCCAAAACCCACAGCCCTGGTCTTCTTTCTAAATATGACAAATTTATATGTTTACCTTGTATTAAAGTATCAGTCATCACGGGTCTTGAAATTACGTGTTTACAGGACTTTTCGTTTTGGACCTCTGGTGACTTCAAATGACCTTTGACCTCCACCAAATAATAGGGTTCTCCCTCTTAATATGGTAAATTTATGGACCAAATATGAAAAGCTTTAATTATTCCTATCTTGAGATATCTTTTCAAGCAATTTTTAAGGTTTTCGTATTTTCTTGTGCATTAAAAAGTCAACCTTTACCATGCAGCTTTGAATCCCACAGCCCATTGATCTGCATGGTTGACAGGGACGATAAAACACCGGGGATAACAAGAAGGTTCCTGACAATCACATGAGAAAGCTACAAGTGTGCGCTGAAGAAATGCCTGCTGAAGAAAACTTACAGGACTGAATGGAGAATTTGGAGATATTGCAGTGCATTTATTTCAGGGAACTGAATAAGCTGTTGAACATATTGTATGCCTGTATGATCTGAGAATGTCTGAGTAATCACCAGGTACATACGTTTCAAAGTGCACCAAAATATTTGCCCATTGTGGCTGAGAAAGCTACACTCAACGGTAACTGTAAATTGAACCGGATGGAAGAGATTCTTCCCCCCTCAATCAAAATACTAAGCAGGGAATAATTTATCCAGTATTGCATCGCAATTTGCTACACAAGCTGGCAAAGTTGCTATTCAAATGCAAAAATTTGTAGCACATTTTTGTGTTCATAACCAGGGTTTTTAGTGATTTTACACTACAGAAGGAACACATTTTCAAAACTGCTATGCAAAATTTGAATACTAAATTACTCCCTGCTAGAGATCATGCCTTTTTGGCCTACATACAAATTTAAGCCAATACTGCCAGTTTACCAATTTTACTAAAGGTACTCCGTCCTCCCTTTAACTAATTTAACTATGTGTCACATGTACTGTACCAATTTTAGCAAATAACATTACAGTTAACCAACTGAAAATATTGAAAAAGATATTAAGTTGAAAACCAAATTATAGAGGAAATTAATCTGTGTGTCTACCAAAGTCTTCTTAAAGGTTGTGTGACATGAAAATAACACAGTTGGATATTTGATGTAAAAAGCATTAAAAATCCAGAAAATAGCCGCAATTTCCATTAAAATCCATCAAATATTGACCATTTTACAGGGAAATTTCTATTTCACCCTTGTATCATTAATAAACATGAGCTAAATATGCAAATGTGTGACATCGAAAGAGGGACATACCATATATGGCACATGTTAGCCTTTGTTTTTTTCAACCTTAATTTCAAGGACACTGGTAGCATTGTTATTCCCTGAGGGGTTTATTATAAAACTTAAAATTTTTTCCCTGAAAAATATTGATATCACTCACCAAACTGTAATCTATATGATCAGTAATTAAGAGATAATTTATAAACGGTTAACAAAAGAAATCATAACATTGTGCAACACTCCACATCATTATTTTTGCATAGGCAATTAGTTTCTTCAGAAACCATCAAACTTTGGAGATATATATATATATATTTTGAGAACGGTAAAAGGTATTGAAATAATTCCAACGGATCTTTGATTGGAGGACTTAATTCTTTCAGTGACAAGTGAAACAACTCTTTTTGGTGGCATGTCACACAACCTTTGATCAACGAACATACCATCTGACAAATGTGTGTGCAAAGTGCACCAGGAAAAGGGCTTTTAATGACTTTTGAGACATCATCAGGTCTAAAATTCAAACTAATATCAACAAAAGGTAAAAGGATTCAACCAAAATTTCAAAGACATCAAACCTCAATCAATCAAGTTGGGAGAGGACTATCAGCAAATATTATGGTCATTAACCAAATATTGGGGGGGCGAAAGGTGATCTGTTCCTCCAACAAAATTACTGGGGGGACCATGTCCCCCATCCCTCTCCCCTTTCACTGCCTTTGGTTATCACTATGTTTAAACTTTTATATCTCCTTCCTTATGCAGCAATATCCTGCCTAGTTCAACAACTAGCTTCCTTTAAAAGATAATTCATTTTGATTGAATGTTGACAATCAAATACACAGGTTCAAAGATAGATCTGCATCACCCCAAGTATGACTTTAAGTCAGGGGTAAGCAAAAGTCTCAGTTGGTGAATACTCTTTGATTGACATCAGAGTTACAAAATTCAAAAGATGCAGAGCAGCTCATATTACACAGCATGCACAGAGAATGTTTTGATTACATATGGGGTCTTTTATGCTCACCAGGATGTGGCCTTGAGCAGAGAACTATGTTTGTGTCTGCCCAAGGAGAAGCAGTAACAACAATTATGGGCGGGGCTTATCACCAAGTAAAAGTCATACTGTCAGAAGCAGTCGCCCCAAACTTATTTTGAAACAATAGCTAAATGTCACAAATTTCTTCTTATTTTACTTCCAAGTATCTTTCAAGATATTTTAGAACATAAATATTGTATATTCAAGGTAAACCAAGCAGTTGCTCCTTGTAAATTTTACAATTGAGTGAGAAAAATACTGTCACATGATTCTCAAGAGCCATTCAGGAAATAGGATAGTCTACTATACAATTCTTTGTTGGGGTGACTGCATTCTCCCTTTAAGGTGATGCAAATCCCTCTTTAATCATAACTGTGCATCTCAGTGACAGTACAATGCATGGTCCATCTGACTCATGAGCTTCTATCATATATATGGAGATGGAATTTGACTTAAAGACATGTAATCTTTTTAAGTTGAAATCCGTACCAAATAGTTGTACTTACCCTTTAAGTAGAACAGTACCCCCACAAATGAATGATATTACAATACAACACTCAAATGCCCAATATATTAGAGACTAAAAATTTATAACACAATTACCACATGGCAAATGTTATTCATTTAACACCTGTTGCATATTCATTTTATTTCCCACCCTGTTTAGGGGACTCATTGGATCATTTTCATTTATATATTTCCATGCAAGTAAGAGATATTGTTTGCAAGCTCAGTGTTGTCGTCTAGGCCATAGGTCCTGAGGCCGAGACCATCCCTCCAATACTGAGGCCACTCCTCCTAGGCTGAAGGCAGCCTACCGCATATTACAATGAAAAAGCCATAGCCTTGTACTGTACAGTTGTTATAAACTATATAGCCCGGGTGGGGCAAATGGGATTTGCCATCGGGGATGTCAGGGGCATAGCCAGATTTAAAAAGTTGTAGGCACAAAAATATGAAACATATGTATATACAGTGCAACCCTGCTTTAAAGGTCACTCATCTAAGAGTAAGTCACCTAATTTAGCCATATTCTTGCTACGTTCATTTCAATAGTTTTTCCTGTCTAGACTCTTAACTCGTCCAGCAAGCTTATGGATTTGAATTATGTGTGTTAAAAAAAGATAACGTGGCCAAAAAAGTGTAGGCCCGGGCCTACAGTGCTACATACTGGCTAGACGCCCCTGGATGTGATATCTTCCCTGATTACAGGCCTGATTTTTAAGGGAATTTTTAGGTTGCCCATCGGACGACCTGAAGCTAAATTTAGGTTGTCCAAAATAGTTTTTGGTTGTCCGAATGAAAGTGACGAACAAGAGATGAACAATTCTATTTCCTGTCTCTGCTATAGAAAAGAAACATCTACTTTAAATTCCACATTTTTCCATATTTATTGGCATGGTACAATGATGAGTGGTAGTCAATACCATTGTCTCAATGCCACTTCTTTAAAGGATTTTTATGACATACTTTCCTGCTGATGTAGGGAACTATTCAGTTACAAATAAAATCTACTCGTCCATCAGACAAATTCAAAGAGAGGAAGTGGTTGTCCGATGCAAGTTTTACCCGTCACGGACGATCGGACGAGTGCTAAATTTCAGCCCTGGATTAGGTGGAGGGATGAAACCTTCAACAATGTAGAATGTGGCAAGTTCATGGTCCCTATAACATTTGACGAATCAATAACTACTGTATAATATCTGTAAGATGGTAGCCTGCGGAGCAGACTCTGTAGCAGTCTTCCAAAAGATGGCGCTCTCTCAGAAATCATAGTACACCCTTGTATATATTCTATATTGTATTGTATTAAACTTCGTCTGTATACTGTAGTTAACATTAGTGGTAAGCAAATATTAAGAATTGTACTTGTAGCTGATGAAACTCAACAACAGCCTGCTTACAGCAGGCTAGTAAGATGGTGCAGTGCCGTCGGATGGCGTTTAGTGGCATAATTGGCCATTTTTTGTGCGGGGAAAACCTGAAAGACCTAAATTTTCTGGTAGATTACTATCTTCAGAAAACAACTTTGCTACTGCCATACTTCAGTTGTAACAGGGATCTTCGATTTGGATTTGCCATCCTTTTCGGAATTTGACCGCCCTAATACCTTCATATGAATGTGAATGAAATATTTTCTGTGACAGCAATTGAAAATAAGGTGCTAAACCAAAACCTTCATTGCAATTGCAAGGGTGCTGGTGGAGCCATATGGGCAAAAAAGCCAGCGGGCAACCCAGGGTCCACCTTAACGGTGGGAATCAAAAGCTGTAGTAAGGAGTCACCTGGTTACATTGGAGGCATGCCAAGCAAGGGCTCCAAAAATTTTCTTCTTGGAATGCATATAGTTAGTTAGTTAGTTAGATAACATTTAACAACACACCAACACGAATGTGTTATATAGTGTCAACTAGATAAATTCGTTTCAAGTCCTCCCCTTTAGTCGCCTCTTACGACAGGCGGGGAATACAGTGGGCATATTCTACAAACCCCAGCCCACAGGGGGCTGGAATGCATATAGGTTAGGTTTACGAATTTTATATGCAATGACCACCTCTGTATTCCGTAGCTATTAACGACTATGCGTTGTAAGAAAGATGGGTGGCAAAAACCTTCTGACAGAGACTTTGGAGGCTTTAATGAGGGGGGGGAGGGGGGACCCATTGCCTACCCTTCTAGCTTTGCCATTAAACCTGCCTAAGATTGGTAGCGGAATCTTTCACTTTCCAATTTTTGTTATTTTCTTAGGTAAATTTGGACGCTACAAAAACAAAAAAAAAACCCTTTTACCTCAAAATAACTGTGGTTGCAGCCCCCTCTCATTGACCAGATTTCAACGGCCCTGGTATAACATAATCTACTTGCACTCGCATTTTCATCGAATGTAGCATGTGCAGAAAATTCTCAGGCTAACTTTTCTAAAATGTCAAAATATGCACGAGATTTAAGCTAATCATATTTAAAAGTAAGTGGTCATCCCCATAAAATCTACAAGCAGTTTTCTAGATTGAATTTAAGAAAGTACTTCTTTTCTCAAAGAGTTGTGGATATTTGGAACAGCCTTCCTGCCTCAGCTATGTTAGCAAGCACTGTCAATGAATTTAAGGGCCATGTGGACAAATTCTTGAAGGATATTGTTTTGGGAGCTTATATGAGCCAGAGAACTGGCTCCCTGCTCTGACATCTTCCACCTACCAATCCTTGAGAAGTGGAGGGTACAGGTAAATACAGGTAAAAGTAATACTTGCTTTGGGATGATTCAAAGACTTTTACGGGACTAAAACTGACCTCAAAGCACTCTTGACTGGAGCTTTGGTAAGAAATGTTGGCAATACAAACGGTGAAACCTGAAAAGGGCATTATACGAATGGCGCACAAAGCACAACTTACTACAGTTCCTCCTCTGTGATATGTCAGCCAGCAAGGAAACAAAATTGGAATTCCAACACACTGGACTGAAGGAACTCGCATTATGAAACACAAGCATAAATTTATTTATTACTGTAGGATATGAGTGGGATAATGGGAATACTAGCCCATGTGAGAAAATTGGTATAGTTTCAAGTTTTTAACCAAAAGTGCAATTCATTATTTGAAGTACGATGAAAGTATTTCGATGGCCCTGTAGGGGGTTATGGGTTCGCCAAGCACTCTACAGGCATACCAGCATCTTCGGGTCCGGGGGCTCACCTATGGCCCCTGATCAGGTCCAGGGTGACTATTCTGAAAGCCCTAGTACATTTATAAAACTGTGGGGAGTTAGGAGAAAACAGTCCAACAGTAGGCTATGATCGAGGGGCAGCCATCTACTAAATGTAAGCTAGTGTTTTGTTAATGATATCAAAATGTGGCTACTCAATGTGTTCTCATCTTTTTCTCCCCAGCAAACATGAGCTGTGGCTGCCCTGTCCTCCTTCTACAGAAATATGGACCCTGTTCTTGACTGCAGTGCAACCCCTGGTGTTTTTGGCTCAATACCATGAAAGACTTGGTGAAAAACATTCAACATTTAGCCCACTCAGGAAAACTACTCTCTCAGGGCAATTACTACTCTAAGCACCATTGAACAGCAGGCCTCACTTTGGCCTCGGCCTAAAAATCTGAGGCCTCCAGGCCTTTGACAATGATTAGGAGTCCATGTTATGTACAGTATAGTAGGGGGCCGTGCCATTCCGCCATAGGTACTTTCCGCCATAGAAAATGTGTTCTTTCCGCCATAGAAAACATGTCTTTCCGCCATGGCAGTAAAGTGTTAATTATGATTATTTTAATAGTGCATGATGTGTCGTTCTCAAAATAACCCTTTGAAAATATGTTTGCAAGGAAAACAAGACCTTTTGTTTCTCAGATTTTAAGAAAGTGCCTTTCCGCCATAGATTTTGCACCTTTCCGCCATGTTTTAGCACCTTTCCGCCATGGCAGAATGGTGCAAAACCCATGGTGGAATGTTATGGCGGAATGTACCAATGGCGGAAAGACACTAAATTCAGTATAGTATGCATCAGTAATATATACCTACCTCCATCCCCCAGGTCTGAATCTTCCTTCTTGATAACAACTGTGATTCCATTTTCTGTTGTTTCTGTCAAAACTCCCTCTTCCTCCATGTCTACAGTACTTGCATGTAGTATCACAACCACTTCCTTTTCATAAAAATGAAAAATCAAATATCCTTACCCAATGCTACATGATATAACAAATGGACCTACAGTAGGAAGTGGGGGGCTGGGGGCTTTCATCAAAAATGTCAACCTACTTAACTGAATCTGGTGGCCTTCTAGGCATCATCATTCGAACAGTCACTCTATTATCCAAACCAACAAGGACTAAAACGAATACAGCTCCATTCCTTGTACTGTCAGAGACTGGAACCTTCTCCCTCAGAGTTTAACAAATCTTGAGGACCCAAGCAATTCAAGGACTCCGTCTTGCGGTTCCTCGGACGGGAGGCCACTTGACTCCACCCAGATGTGTTGTACAGTATTTTTCCAGATCCACGCACATACACACACATGCATTGCTTTTTCTTATCATCGAAACTGATGCACAAGTATGGAAACTGTTCATATTGATTCAGTCGCTAATAGAGTCTTTCCAAAATGCTGTTGCAGTACATGTTTAGCCCTTCCAACTCTCTATCATGAGAAGTGTGACAATGACGGAAAATGACTTACCTTGTCTTCTTAGAAGGCTAATCTTCAATTAGGATTGCAAGCACAGTCAGCGCTGTGCAATGTTCACCACACAATGTACACTTTTCACTGTTACGTTAGTACAGCTAGCTGGCACTGCACTGTACGCACACTGTTCGTTCAACGGAGGAAAGGAATAATAAAGGGATTTTACAGTTGGTTGATCAATTAGGGTATTGTCCATGCACGTCTTCTTTTTAGCTTAGTTTTAATCTCTTCACTGCCACCTCGTGTCTCACAACAAGCAGTATGCAAGTACTTCACAAGTTCTTGCCCATAGACTTCACCTGGGAGAATATTCATATTGTTGACACTTTGAATACATGATCCACCACGCACCATTGTAAATTTCAAGTTTGTTTGGTAAAGAAAGATTGCCACTTTCTCGTAACTCCCTTCGCGTCTGGATGCCGAATGTCGCAACCATGGTTTCGACTCCCTTTGCAAAGGGTTACCGAAGGGGTTCTACTTACCAAAGGAGCTACGTCCTCTAAGGGGGACACCAAGACTGAACTGACGAACCTTGTAACCTATTGCAGGCCCGTAGCCAGAATAACCATTTGGGGGGGGGGGGCACATCGATGTTGGAGTTTCGCCCACCTGGGGAAGTGGCTGTCCCCCTCCCATTTGAAAATTTTTGCCAATTTTAAGGACTCTAGATGCAAAATGGTGCGATATTTTCCATTTTTCTTCCTATATTTGTATTTTAAAAAGGCTGGTCTCGTAATAATTTTTTCCTCCTTCAGTGCAAGACCTTTTATTGAAAACTTTTGGGGGAGGGGCCGGGGCACGTGCCCCCATGCCCCCGTGGCTACGTGCCTGACCTATTGACCGTACCTTCAGACCTGTATATTATGACATAATGGGTCTAAAATTAATGTGGCTCCATTCTCAACTCAGGGGTGGCGCCAGGATTTGCTCGATAGGAAGGCCAAGCTCCCCGGCCGACGGTGGAGGGGTGGGCAGCAACCCGAAGCCTCAACGGCGGCGATCGAGTGCCGAAACGATGTTTGAAGGAAAATTTTGACGCGCGAAGCGGGCCGAAAATTTTAAGCTCTTGGAGAAAGTTTGAAAAAAGTTGGGATTTTACCGTGAAAAATTTGAAAAAATTTGGGTCAGTTTTAAAGAAGAAAATTGGAAAATTTTGGGTTTTTATAGAAGAATATGCTCAAATTTAGACCAAAATTTAGTAAATAGTCGGGGCAACTGGCCGTTGTCGGGGATTACATATTTCATCGTATAAATAACAGTTCCCCGACGAAACCGTAAAGCCCCCTGTGGGCTGGGGGTGTAGAATATGCCCACGTTATTCCCCGCCTGTCGTAAGAGGCGACCGTAAAGGGGAGGACTTGCACTGTATTTGAACAATATTTGAAACCGATCTTGAACTGTATTTATCAAGTTGACACTATGTAACACATTCATGTTGGTGTGTCGTCAAATTTCATCTAACAAATAACTAACGAAACCGTAAAATTTCCTCGACGGGGGCCTGGCCATGGCCCCCTGCACCCCACCACTGGAACAGATAGCACACTAGATCAGGAGCATAGGCGTGTGCGCCAGGATTTGTCCTACCGGTGGGGGAGGGGGAGGCAACCTGAAGCCCCAACAAAGGTGACGGATTGCCGGATGCCGTTCTGGAAAGGAGCAAGTTTCTATGCCGGAGGCCGCTCAGGCTGCCGAAAATTTTGGGTTAGTACTAAAGTAAATTTGTAAAAAAATTGAATTTTGTCGAGGAAAATTTTAAATTAACGTAACTTTGACATTTTTGGAGTAAAGGACTGAAGGAAGTGTCTGCGGTGTCACCATGGCCGTAGCTAGGGTCACATGATTGGGTGATGTGAAGGTCCCAATTTCCAACTGGCTGGATGTTTTTCCAAGTGAGTGGCGGTGTGTAAACTGCACTTTTTTATGCGCCCTGCGTTTGTATATACAACAATGGGGATGCTTCCTTCGTCACTACAAAAAGGTGCCGTCCTGGGGGAGGGGGTGTCCCTCCCTTCCCTTTTGAGAAATTTGTGTTAATTTAAAGTTGCTTAGATGCAGTGGCGTAGCTACGATTTTTTCTTGGGGGGGGCTCTGGGGGTGGTGGAGATTTTTGTGGGGGGTGGCTTCCGTTCACTATCTTTAGCGGAGCGTACAAAAAAAATTGAGGTTTTAATACATCCCAGATAGTTGGAAATGTCACTTTCCAGGCTTGATAGCAGCCATCAAGAAGTGCAGTTTTTGTGAAAAAAATGAAAGTTTGATCTTATTGTACTCTCCAACACATTTCTGTGAGGACGGATTAGCTCAACTTGTCGGACCTGGGGTCCGAGGACTGCAATCTTGAACCCCGTTTTCTATCTAAGCGGAGCGCCACGATGTCAGAATGTGTTGGCGCGGAGTACATCCCAGATTGCCGGAAATAGCACTTTCCTGGCTTGAGAGCAGCCATCAAGAAGTGCATTTTTTGTGAAAAAAAGGGGTGAAGTTTGATCTTATTTTTTTCTCCAACACACTTCTGTGAGGACGGAGTTCTGCTTGTCGGACTTGGGGTCAGAAGGTTGCAAGTTTGAATCCCGTTTTCTATTAGAGACCCTATAGTCCCACTTTAGAGACCCTATAGTCCCACTATAGGGTCTCTAGTTTTCTATCTAAGCGGATCGCCACCGTGAGTTGGCGCGGGGCGCGTAGTTTTTTTCCCAGGACGAGTCAGGGAAAATCTGGCCAATGGACCAATCAGCTTCTTGGAAATAGGCCACACCTCTAATTCCAAAATGACAGCTTTTCGACCCTTTTTTGTAATTCTGACGCCGGATTATGAAAGGACGGGCCAAATAACCTCTATTCACGTAACCCTTATCTAAAATTTAACCCTAACCCTCATTTTGAAACAAATTTAAAAATTTTTGAAAACTCGATTTGCCCACGTTCGTCCTGGGAAAAAAATAATGCGCGCGGCGTGCACCAGGAAAATTTGAGATTTTAATGCATCCCAGATGGCCGGAAATGGCACTTTCCAGGCTTGATAGCAGCCATCACGATGTGCAATTTTGGTGAATAAATGTAAAGATTGATTTGATTTTATTCTCAAACACATTAAGCTTCATAATATCCGAATTTATTCAAAATTTTTCAGAGTGGGTGAATTTTTGCCCAGATCGCCAGTGGGGGAGAGAGCGCTTGGGGGAGCGTGACGATTTTGTGTGGGGCCCGCGCCCCCTAAGCCCCCCCCCCCGTAGCTACGCCACCGCTTAGATGCAAAACGGTGCTATCTTTGAGATATTTATGGAGCTGATCATATATGGCTGGAAAATGAAAATTCTAACAAGTTTCGAAGCCGGAAAATAATTTTGGGTTTGAAAGAAAAACTGGATTTGTCGAGGAAATTTGAAAGTTTTAAATTAACGAAACTTTGACAATGTTTTTGGTCTCCCAGAACTTCTCCTTGATTTGTGCTCTCATGAAGGCAGCTAAGAGTCCACAAAAACTAAATTTCCTTCAATAAAAATCCCAATTTCAAATTTTCTTCAATATAATCCCGAACTTCCGCAACCGGCACAAAGCTCGCCGGAGATTCTGTGTTCGCCATCCTCCCGGCAACCCGCCATTCTTTTCGGAGGCTCGAGTTGCTGCCCCCTACCTGTCGGGCATCGGGGTGCTTGGTTCTCCCCTCCCCCATCGTGTCAGTGGCGTAGGAACCGGGGGGCCAAGGGGGCCATGGTCCCCCCCCAATATGTTTTGAGTGGGGGCCAAATGTCATTTTGGCCCCCCAATAATTGCGACAGTTTACAGTTTCGTATTACCCATTTTTGCTCTTAAGAGGACAATTTCTCTAATAAAAACCTAAAATTTTCGGCGCGCTACGCGCGCAGGAGAGATATTCTGGTTTCTTCAATAGTTTCATTCTACATTACTAGATAGCGCAAGTTTATGTAGAGGTCGTAAATTTCATCCCATATTGCAAAGCCTAGCTACTGTTCTCTTGTGTGTCATGCGGTATGGCCAGTTGGGGAAGGACTCTCCGAGCATTATTTGGTTATTTCATCGGATAGTCAAGGTAGTTTCGATACAATGCATATTATCTCCTATACGGTCTAGAACCCCTACAGCTTTTCTTTCTTATTGTATTTAATAATTACATAGGCCTATGTTTTTTGTGAAAAATGACCCGAAAAATTTTCGCGCGCTTTCAGTTTTACAGTTTAGATTCCGGAAAGAACATTTAATCAACTCGGAACTTAGCTTCTCTAGTACATACAAATTTTATGCAATATATAACCCGAATGAAATGGAGGCTAGAACACAGGCTTTCTTCAAATCCCACCTCACCAATACTCGACGGCATTGGGGCTGTCGGAGTTTCGGGTCGTTGGCCGTTCGCCGGGCAAATCGTGGGGCTACCTCTACTCAACTTAATAATAAGTTAACAGACTCTGGCTGTAGAAAATCTCAGTTCCAACTAATCCAATGAAATCCATGGGGGATAACTCAGCGCTGAACAATTTTGAATGAAGTCGGATAGATTGTAACAGACTTAAAGTGTTAAATTCAAATCAAACTTTACAAAATTTGCACAACAAGGACACATTTTGATGGCTTCAAAAATCCTGGCAAGCGCCACTTCCGGTGATTTGGGATGTATTAAAATCACAGATTTTCTCGGAACGCTCCGTCCACGCAAACCTATGGTGGCGCTTTGCTTAGGTAGTAAATGGGGTTCAAACTTCCAATCCACGGACCCCAAGTCCAGGCCAGCTCAACTAATCTGTCCTCACAGAAATGTGTTTTATAGAAAAAAATCAAATCAAGCTTTACATTTCCACAAAAGTTGCACATCTTGATGGCTGCTATCAAGCCTGACAATTGCCATTTCCTGCGATCTGGGACGTATTCAAATCTAAAATTTTCTTGGTACGCTCCGCGCCAACCTATGGTGGCGCTCCGCTTAGATAGGAAACGGGACTCACCCCACAAAATCTCCAGTCCTCCAGAGCCTCCTAAACAAAAAATCACTCCTGCATGGTGTTGGTTTGGTTTCCTTTTGCTTTGAATATTTTTATTTTGCTCAAATTAAAATCAGAAGAATCACATTGAGCAAAAGTGTTTTAGTGTGGGAAGGGGATTCAAGGTCGAGAAGTTACATCTGGTCTGCCCCCCCCCCCCCAATATCAAACATCTTCCTACGCCTCTGCGTGTAAATCCTAAAGCTAGCCTTACACTACACGACTTAGCACACCGCAACCCAACTCGATCATCGGGTCGCCAACAGTCGTGAGGTGTGCAAGAGTTTAAGACTGCGATTGGTAGTTTTAAGATCAGTTTTAAGTCGCGCCGACTTCAGTCGGGAAGAACCAACATGTTCGTTCTTCCCGACTGAAGTCGGCGCGACTTAAAACTGGTCCTAAAACTTTCAGTCGCAGTCATAAGCTCATGCACACTATACGACTGTTGGAGATCCGACGATCGAGTTGAGTTGCAGTGTGCAAAGTCGTGTAGTGTACGGCTGGCTTAACGTCACCCGAGATGATGATGAAACACGAATGTGTCCAAGGGTGAATCCGGAGACGAATACAAGGATGAATCCTGTCTACTTGTCATGACAGTAGCTTGCTAGCTTCAGATTGAGACGTCCAAAGGACAAGACAAAAATTAGAGAAAATTTAACGCACTGAATGAAAACGGCTCGAAGGGAAAAAATGAAACGAAAGAAAGAAGGAAACAGGAAAGGCGTCAAAAAGCAGAAAGGAAGTCAAAGTGGTGACTTTGTCGATCAGGAGGAAATGGTAATAACATTGAGGCTACTGCATTGCATACACATGTTTTTGAAGCATATTGAAAATGTGGGTGGTGGTTCCGCGATTACCATTGCCATACGCCACGGTGGGGCTATTCGCACGTCGACTCGCCGCCACAGGGACAAGATGCGGTGATTGCTTATTCGCACGTCGACTAGCTGCCATACTTAACTACATACGAGTATTTAAACTTTGTGTTGTAAGTAGCACACATGGTGATAAGCACAGGCGTTCGAAACATTACGTACATAGCCTATACTACACACTAGGAATTCAGTTATTTTCCGCCCCTGTTACTTTCCGCCCCCAAAAAAAGTTATTTTCCGCCCCTGGTTTTTAGGGGCGGAAAACACCGGTTCGAGGGGCGGAAAGTAACAGCATAGAATGGAATACCTGCGCTAGTTGAGCGTGCTTGACAAACTAAAACTAAATTTTCTTATCATTGAACGTCTCTCCATATACATTGATGTTTTTGCACAGTACATACTTATGCTGACTTATGTTTCTCCCTAGCACTTAGTGCATTGCAGTGTGTGCGCGAATACAGTACGTATACACGTATGTCAATGTATACAGTGCAGTGCATGCATATGGACGTGTATGTACCGTGGTGTGAATAAGTTCTAAATACACATACAACTGCAGCTGCACTATATAGGCTAAGGCTTGGTAGTTCATACGTACTCATATAGGCTACAATCGATTCTTCTCTAGCCTACGTGATTTCTGAAAAAGTCCCACGATTTCATCATTTTTTGGTCCCAGAAATGAAAATAGAAGCAGATAAAATTGTAAGTTAATCTTTGATTCTGAATGTTATTTTCCGCCCCAGAAATTGTAGGGGCGGAAAGTCAGGGGCGGAAACTACCGGGGGCGGAAAGTAACGGTACCCCACACTAGCCTATATAGGCCTATATATTACCAGATTGGAAAGTTTGCCCTGCGCAGGGGATTCATTCCCCAGGCAAACTATGAATTTCGAAGTTGCAATTTAACAAATTAACTGACAACTGCAACCGCGCAAACTTGTTGGCAGCAACCAAGCAAGTGGAAAAGGCAATTTCCTGCAATGTAGGAGGTAGTTTTGGCTTAAATTTTCTTGCTATGTTCCGTGCCAACTCATGGTGGTGCTCAGCTTAGATAGTATCGGCTGCGCAATTCTTTTGGCCATTATTAATATCCCCTGTGCACCATTGCAAGCTTTCCAATCTGGTATATGTATAAGACAAGGTATGACATTTCTCAGGACAAAGCACGGATGTTGGCGAATTTTTACACTCTGCTCTTCCTGTGAACCTCAAAAGACTTGGTCGATCACGTCATCTGTTCCAGCAGAATATCCAACACCTCTTCGGATGCAACTTTGTGCATAAGATAAATTCTAAACAGTAAAAAAAGGTGACAAAATAAAATAAAAATAAGAGTAAAAACTAAGTAAGAGCAGCGGCCCAGTCGCACAGCCAGTGCTTCCACACTTTAAAATCATTTTTCCTGAAATGGCCAATTTCAGGTAATTTTAGATTCCATTTCAGGAAAAATGAATTTAGAGTGTGGAAGCACTGGGTGGCAGTGCAGTCACTGGGCTGAAGTCTTCTCTTATCAAAATGTCATACCTTGTCTTATTCTATATATATATAGTGTGTAGTATATGTACGTAAATGTTTTGAATGCCTGTGGTGATAAGTACGTACGTAGTCGAGCCTATGTACCATATAGGCCTAGGCCTAGTAAAGGCACCGAAATTGGCGCACCATCAAAAATTACTAGCTATCACTGTAGCAACGTCACTGTAGCGAGCCTAACATTTTTGAACCCATCAGGTATTTTGTTTTTCGCGATAATGAATCCATTTCAGGCACTTGCATACCTAAATATGATTATTTTTCAAGCATTTTATAACTGCATCCCACCCTTGTTTGTATTTTTAATATCTGGAAACAAAAGTCTCTAAAAACAACCAAAATTACCTCGCCCTGGTGTGCACTGTCCCGAAGTACTGCTTCATCTGACGTACTTGCGCCTGTACAGTGTGCTGAGTGCATAACCTAGGTTATAAAGGTTAATATACTCTGTTTGTAACTTGACCAAACTTCTCGTCTTTCTTAGGCAGGTTAGGTCAACAAGTTAAAAAGTTTTGCATGATACTGTATGCGAGGCGACTAAGCGCCTTCCCCGCGGAACTGCTAAGGTGCGTCAATTACAGGCACACCATGCTATACTTTGTATGGATATGCAATGACCCGACACGAAGTATTGACCGACTCAGCTCTAACTGTATTTTTTCAGAAGTTTGAAAGACACATGCTTATTTGCTGTTTCCACTGTTGTCAAATCCCTCCAAGCAATAACAGCTTTATTTTCTTCACAGTAGGCCTCTTTATGGAGTGCTTTTAGAGTCTCGTACGTATCAAACTCAGAATTCACTTCCATGTTATTGCAGTATGCATGTGCCTATGCTATTGCATCCGCTACAGATTTGTACATGTTGTGTCCCTCAATCTTACGCATATGTATCTGTGGTCAGAGAGCCGTGCGAGTAGGCAATCACCACATTTTGTCCACACAGCGGCTAGTTGACCTGCGAATAGTCACGAGGTTGCCATACGCGGGATCGTCTAAAATCTGTGATGACTCCATGACGTGACGAACGTGACTAATGTTGAAATCCGTGATGATTTCGTGACATTAGTTAGGCCTAGGTCACACCAGTGTATGCAGGCTATAGCCTAGGGCCTTGGGTGACACTGTGACTCTCTAATAAAACTATTTCTGTACATGTTGACGTCGACCCAAGCTAATGCATGACCTGAGGTTGCTTAATGCTAGCGATTTTTTTCAATGCCAGTTCCCAAGATCATGGGCCAAACATTCATAAGAATTTCCAAGGTCAATTTGCATAGGCCTACACTCTCTTGATTGATGATATAAAGCTCTAATTAAATTTAACCAGTTAGGATAGTTTTGATGAATCTGACCCGTTGCAAAATCAAAGATCTTTTCATTATACCACTCTGATTGTCACTCCATAAATTACCATCTCTTTCAAATGTCTGAGAGAACAGTTAAAGGTATTTGCCCAAGCTTAAATGATTTTCCATGTTGGTGACAGTAACAGATTTCTGTGACAGTTTTCCGTGACATACATGCCTGTTGTATAATCTTAATGTGGTGCACCTGGCCATGATGTCGCACACCATATTTGAACATATATTCATAATAGCCATGTGCCCATATTATGTACTTGCGAACATGCTGTGAAGTTCTTCTGTGACAAATATTACAAAAATTGGCCAAGTGCTAGCAAGTCTTCTTTTTTGTTTTTTGTCCAACTGTTCGTGCCAATGACCATGCAGTTTGAAAAGCACATTTTTTTATTAATTTATAATTATAGGCCTACAGTACTATCCTACTGCTGAGTACCGTACTCTATGCTGTACAGTACAACTCAATGTCAGTTAAATTAAATATGTGCCGTGACGGTCAGCCGTGTCCGATTCCATGCCTCTGTCACGGCTGTGATCTCCTCATGGATTTTAGTATACCCCCATTGCACTTTACTTCACAGCTCTTGTCCTGTGTACACTAATTTCTGGCTCATCAAGGTTTGACACAAATAGCCTATGTGCTATAAACTTGTGAATATGATTCCCAAGGTATTTTTTTACCACTAAAACTAGCTGTCTTTCACTCTTTGTGCTTCTAATCAGTGAATCACTTGTACTTCTGCCTTTGGTGATCATTAGCGATACAAATTCCACAAAATTTGGGTCTAGATCCTTCCTGCACTTGACTTCACTCAACGTCACCATCCTACAATTCATGATGGGAAGTGCCTTCTGTTGTCGCAGAAACAAAGTGTGGTAGACTGCACAGGCTCACTGTGAAAGTATACTTAGAACAATTAATGATTTTGATTAATATCTCAAGTTATGAATGGATTTTAATTGGCACAGGTTTTGAAGGACATGCTGGATTTTTTTCCCTCTCACATGGGATCCTTTTGAAATAACAGTGGGAACTACCTTTAATAGTTTTAGCCTCAAATAGTCTTGCTATTTGAGAAAGATGGTAATGACCCAAGATCATCTTTTTCTCAACATTCTCTGAACATTTTCACAATTTCACTGGAAGGAAACATATTTCTGTAAATTATATTGTCTGGTCAAATATTCATTCAGGTTTAGGCAAACATATTCCTTTGTAGCAAATAGTCATCATTATTATACTGTCCTGGTTGGCTATTGTAGCTTTACTGATGTGATGATATGGTATTTCTTTCTTTCACTCATCAGGAATTTGTTATTTGTATAACCTTTCACTAGAAGTGACATTCATTATCATCAACTTTAATAGGTTTTTTGCTGGGCTTCTTCATGAAAGTGGAGAATAGTTTGCTTAAGTTCATTGTCTATTCCAACATTTCAGAATGTGAAATATTGTCCATGTCAAAATATTTACAGTATTAAAAGTTTTCTTTGCAAATTGACACATTCTCAGGATAGTGTTATAAGTGAGTTTTTTTTCCAGATCTTGGAATTCTCTCACTGTATGAGCATTGCATTGTTTTACAGAAAACCCTATTGTCTGGCAAAAAAATTTCTTTCTCTGATGATGATGGTGATGACATTGACATAGATATAAGAGATGAAGAGGATGAGATGAGTGGTAACATTGGAGAAGATGAGGTGAAGAAATTTATTAAGAAACTTGGCCTAGATCAATTTGATGGTCATCAATCAGTGTAAGTATGTACTGCAATATCAAAACTTTAATAAAAAAGTAATATTTTGGTGATGAAATTTGAAAAACCACTGATTTCACTGCAAAAACAAGTTGTTACGGAAGATACTGATTTAAGACGAGAATTTTTTGCATAGTTTATATTTCTGTGCAATGCTGAAACTAGGAATACATGTATATAAGAGACCTACTGGAGGGAAGTATCAAATAATTTTGACTGAATAAGTGACTAATATTAAATTAAAATGATTAAAACTAGATATCAGCCTTTAGTTTTCACAAGACAGGTACCTGCACTATACTGAACTTCATGTTGTATATTAAATCCAGTAGGGCATTTTAGTGTGAACTTTATACTAAGTGTTGTGGTGAGTTTAATATCTGTGGTCACCAAAATTCTCAAAACTCACTATTATGGACTGTGGTATTATTAAGATAATAGTAGACTGAAATAGTTTTGGCAAGAAATGACACAGCATTCTTGCTTGCTGGTTTCTTTGGATCCATTATTCCTATGTTTTACTGTTTTCCATGTAAACTTGTATAATCTGTTAATTTCCACTTTTTGTGGAAAAGTGTCTAGCACTGTAGTTTTGGGAAGCAGTATGAATCAAACATGAATCTGACAATAGTATTCCACTTTAGCCTGTAGTGAAACTGTACAGACCAAGCTTAAAAGAGTACATCAATTAATTTTAGTCTTATCCACTATGTAAGACATATGGTATTGTACTGGATACTTCAGTCATCAATTTTAATAAGTCTGAAAGAATTAAAATCTAGTAAGTACTTAGAAAACTTTCTCATGCAATTCTAAACAAAAGGTAAAAACTGGTGTTACAAGGTATTGGACCTTGTAAGACTGAAGTTCTGCTGTATCACAAAGTTAACTTGTTGTCAGACTTATGTTTTAAACTGAAGAAGTAAGTTCTTGGTAGGTAATGCTCATATTAAGACATGTTGTGTATTTGTTTTTTCTTCAAAGAATGGATAAAGATGACAAGAGTGAATCAGACCTCGAAAATCAAAAAGGAAAAATTTCTAGCAAATTAGATAAAAAGAGCAGTAATAAGACCAAAAAGGAAGGAAAACCTACCAAGACAGAAAACAGAAATAAAGAATCAGTTCATGTGCGTTTTGATGCAGAGGATAACCCCAGTGAACCATCTGTAGGAAAACGAAAGAAGAAGAAAAATCAAAGAAAATCAGCCTCAGACGTTCCAGTCCAATACCATGAAGTTTCCAGTTCATCACAAGCATCTTCTCAACTTTTGATTCAGTTGGAAGGAAAATGGTTCGAAGAAATGGTAAGTAAAGCCTACTGGAGATTATTGTATGATACGACAAATGGACCATTCTTTTTTGCAATAACTCTTCGATGGGAAGATGAGGTACAAAGAATTCCTAATGGATATTAAATGTAAGTCAACTTGGAAGCAGTTGTATTACAATAGTTATCTCAGAACTTTGAAACTTCATTAGGTGAAACTCTGGAAAAGCAGGGAGTTTTGTAGTGTGTATGATTTGAGGCCCCACCTCAGGAAGAGCTTCGTCCAGCCTGATGTTTGTTAACCTCAGCCTTTTGTGGTAATACCTGAAAAATTTAGTGGAGGCCTCTTTGAGGCAGTTCAGTGGCTGGCAAGTAAATGATAACTACTGTAATAATTTCCCAAAGATTCTATGCAACAATGCTTTTTCTTTCTCCAAGAATCATTTTTCAACAAGTCTATTGTATGATATGAAATCATGTTACATAGATCGTAACAGTCTTAAATTAAGGCTCAGGTTTATGGCATTGCAAATCATAGTCAATGGTTTAGTTGGCCCAAACCTTGGTTTTGGCATCTGTGGCTGTACCTGAAAGAGCAGACTCCTTTCTCTGCTCCTATTTAAGAATTCCCAACCAACATCCACCAAAGGGAAGAAGAATGTGTCCACTTTTGGATGCAGACTTCATTATCGTAATATGACTTTTTCATGTCCTGCCTGATCGTCCTTTCTATTGAGTGATTACATTTACACTTGTGAGGGAGTGTAATCTGATGGTAGTAAAACTGAAAGCCTAGACTAAAACCTTAGAAGTCGTAATCATTCAGCTATGAGGAGCGACTTGAGCTGTTGAACTTGTCAACACTTAGCTATCGCTGTCTACATGGGGACATGATTGACGTTTATAAAATTGTCAGTGGGAAGTACGATGAAGCAGTTTCCCCAGTTTTTTTCCAATGTTAACAGACTCTTCTACACATGGTCACTCTTATAGAATCTACAAAAGGAGATCAAGGTTAAATCTTCATAAGAATAACTTTACGTGTAGAGTCATAGATGCTTGGAATCATGGGCGGCTCTAAGAAATTTTGTTTGGGGGGGCAAACTCAAGTCCGTATTCAGGGAGGTTCGGAAGACCCCCAGCAATATTAATGGTCAGCTCCGGATAGTACAATAGCCTCAATAGGAGTATGCATAGGCGTAGGGGCCCAAAGTTAATGGAAGGGGGGGCTGTAACGATCTGCCCAAAAAATAGTAACGAAAATTTCCGCGCGCTCCGCGCGCGTTTCAAATGTTAATGTACATATCATATAGGCATGCATCCGTTATCAAACCGCATGCCAATTACATGCAGTAATTTGCCACGTTACTACCTATTTCATATTGGTTATAATTCTGGGGGAAGTCGTTACAATAATGATGATAATAATCAGTAAAGTGGCCAAGACTTCTCTCATGGGGGTGGGGCAGGCACTATGTTGTGTGATCGCCGGCATGGGGGAGGGGTATAAGGGGAGGGTGTCCCCCTCCCTTTTGAAAATTTTTTGAAAAATTAGGTATCCATACATGCAATCTGGTGCCACATATGCTACCTTTGAAGTAAAATTTGTGTTAAAAAATTTACCGTACGTATTTTAGGTACTAAAAGAAAAAATAGGCATCACCCCCTACCCTTTGAAAATTTTTGAAAAATTAGGTGTCCTTACATGCAATCTGGTGCCACATATGCTACCTTTGGAGTAAAATTTTGTGCTTTATTTTAGGTACTAAAAAATTGGCATCAGTGACAGGGGAATGGCCCAATAGCTCCTCAAATACACCACTGATAATCATAATATATAAGTTTCACCATTAAAAAGCACACTGGTGAATTAATAGCAAATATAGAGGTAATGGTGCAATCCAAATCAGAACTATATTTTAATTACCAAGGAAGTTTTTTAAAGTATCGATTTCCATTAAGCTACATTATTGCGTTATTTTTCTTTCAGTAGGTGCCCGAAAAATTCTTAGAATATTGCCCGAATTTTCACAAAAATATTTTGTTGGGGGAGCTGCAGCCCCCAGCACCCACCTCCTACGCCTATGGGAATATGGTTATTACTATGTATTACAGCGATGCCCATGCAGTTTTCAAAAGCTCTTCAAAAACCATTTCAGGCAGTTAGTCATGAGCCGACTACTTTAAAAATAAATACAACCATATCAACCGATCGCTACCGTACTACCATAGGGGTGGAGTAAGGGGCAGGTGAAATGGGCAAAGCGGCTTGATCCATTTGTGTAAAATTAGCCCCACCTTTAAATATTTTATTGTTTCTTTCGTTGTGTCACAATATGTTTCAGCTTTACCAAGAAGCCATAAAATGTTAGTTTTCTGGATTGTTTTCTTAAACTAACGAAAATTTCGAGCATGAAGAAACTTGAAAACGATGAAATGATAGCACTAAGTATTTTGGATCTCAGTACCGTTCCGAAACGAATTTTTTTAAAGGGGGAGGGGAATTCCCCTAACTCAGAACGACGTCTCATCCTATATACAAATAGCTAGGCCACTAGTCAAAAGTGTCATCACACTGAGCTTACTGTAGATTGACTGTTTGGTGTGTTTATTTTAAATCAATTGAAACGGTACACTTTAGCACAGAGGTGGAGAACTTTTTGCTTGTAACACGCCATTTGGCAGTCATTAGATCACTCGTGGGCCAACGGCGCTGTCAATTTGGACAAGGGAAGGGAAACCTCTCCTTCTATGGAAAACACAATACTTTTAGACTACATGCCCGTTACAACTTTTTGTAGACAGATACTGTACCTATGCTAATCTGGCCAGGTGACACCCTGGCAAAACTGCTTTTAGTCGTGGATGGTAATCAACACGGCTAATGGGTTGTGTATCTAATGGCCCCGATAGGTCTGAAGTGTCTGCAAAACTATGGGCATTTAACTATGGGCATTACCGTTACATTCTGTGAATGACATTATGATGCCTAAGCTAATCAGATTACAAATAAGCAACTGAGAAAACGCACGCGAAGCGCGCCGAAAAAATGTCGTTTTGAAAGCACTTTATTAAATGTTTAACCTTCCCATTGCATTGGAAAGTTATTCAATTCTTTAATTTTAAGCCCACTCAAGGTAAAGGGAGGGCCTAAACCTTCTCGAATTACATGTTTTTTTTTATTTATTATTTATTATTTTTGAAAATCAAAGACCATGCTTTGCAAACTTTTGGGGAGGGGCAAGTGCCACCCCGTGCCCCTATGGCGAGCCGCTAATGCTTGGAATAGTCTGCCACAGGACATTGTCAGTGCCACATCTGTTCAAAGTTTTGAAAGAAATCTTGGCAAACATTGGAAGCATAAAATGAAGGTGATGTAAAAGAAGAGCTGGTGTTAGAGGCACGCAGTGCCTTCTAACAGAATTCATCTATGTATGTATCTATGTATTACTGTGTTGCATAACCACCTGGATAGTGAGTACTACCAGGGGATGGCATAGACTACTGCATGATTTATGGGCCAGAGTTGCATGGTTTGAATATTTATTGACAATCAACCAGTCTTAGAGCCATACATTTCTATGAATATCCAAAGAAATTTGTTCGGAGTCCTCTTGTGCAGGCGTTAAAGAAGATTATTACTGAACAAGTAGTATGCTGTACAGCTTGCTATGCATGCAACTTTGGCTGTGGCTTTGGCCTCTGTCTTAGCAGTGTGGCCTTGACTGCAACACAAGAATTTTTCACCTTAAATTGGACCCATGTGATGAATAAATGCAACATTCAAAACATCAGTGAAAACTGGAATGACCTTCCTCTTTCATTGAGGTCACAAGACAATACACATATCAGAGATTTCATGCATCCCTTTCACTCGTAAACATAGTTTTGTGAAGTACAGTGGCTTGCATACATGGAGTCATACTGGGTCACTCTAATTAGACTTTCATGGGATGAAGATGATTATGGTTGTAATTTTTTTCTATAGCCATCTTCCAGAGTCATACCTACAGAACTTCCAGATGAAACTGTTGTGTCAACATACCAGGCCCGTGCTAAAGATCTGTATGAGAGGGAAGTTGGGATCTATGAAAAAGGTGTCATTTTTCATTCTTCATTGCAAGTTGTCTTAAAATCTGATAGTGTCATGGAATAGCTTTCTGATTCTGTATCTGTACTTTTCGTTTAATGTCTTTTGATCATAGATATCAAGAACACGTCAAGGCTTATTGTTGGGTAGTTCAGATTTCATGCTTGATCGCTTTATTGACATAGTGCAGATGACCACCCAGTGTTGGAATTAAACACATCTTAATATTTAAACAGTAATAGGGCATATAAGTGTTCCTTCTTCCAAAGTTTAAATTAAAGGAGCTAAATGTTTTGGAAAAGTACATGTGCCAAGTGACTCACTAAGTAGGACAGATTCAGCTGATTAACAGTACATCTGATGCTGAATCTTTCACACAAATGAGAAAAATACAAGAAATCACAGTGCTGAAACCTGGCTTCAGTGTGTGATTAAGATTTTTACTTAGTACACAAAAGTGATTTGGTTAAAACCTGTGATTTGAATCATGGAAAAGCAGACCAGGAATCAAATCAAAAGGCACTATGCAGAGATCAGAGCTGCCCTTAGATTGGCATTGATCTTCTCTTTTTCATGTCATTTGTAACCTTTCAATAAAAAAGTAGTACACCTTCTGTGGCAGCTGGAAAGTTGTATTCAAGTTGGAAAGCTGTACAGTATGCAAGTTTTGTTGCTTTTATAGTAATGTAAATAAAAGAAAGAAGTAATTTTGAGAAATATTTACCTCCTGTCGACATCCATCAGAACACTTCATCTTATAAAAGCTTTCTTCAATCTGATGATAGATGTTGTGATTTTGATAGATGATCTCTGCCCCATGAAAGTCCTTTTAAGTATTAAACATCGTCTCTCTTTCATCTAATTCTCTACAAGAACGAGTGAAAGAGGATGAAAGTCATTCTCAGTGGATGAAGACGGTGGTATCGTCAGGTGTCATGGCAGACAAGATCGCTGCCCTTGGCTTGCAGATTCAGCAAGCTCCAGTCCACACATTGCAGTACCTTGACCAGCTCCTATCATTGGCAAAGAAGAAGGGTAGGAGGGAGGCTGGAGTAGCAGTTGATGCATTAAGACATCTCTTCCTGGAGGAATTACTTCCAAATGATAGAAAGTTGAGAAGATTTGAAAAGGTGCCAGCAATTTTGCTACACAATTCTGAAATTTCAATCTATTTTAGTTTGTGAATAATTCCCATTTATACAAGTTTTGATTTCAGTGTAGGTTTTTCTTATCAATGATTTGCTTAATTAGAAGAAGTTTTTGCAGTTAAAAATTGGATTTTAAAGTTGTATGCTTTGATGTTTGCAGGGACAGAGGAGCCAGTTTTGAAGTGGGAGGTGGGGGGTAATCACCGAAGTGGCCCAATATTTTCAAGAAGATAAAAGCCTCCCATCCCACTTTAAGGCGGCCCAAAATGCCCACGGCGAAAAGTGGAGGGGGGGGTGGCTAAATTCCCCGTAATCCTTACGTCTCCACAGTCCCTGGTCTGTAACTATGTGAAAGATCCTACACTTTAAGAGCCAATGTTAGTACAGGTATCAAAACTTCAATGTTTTCTTCAATACGTAATGTCTCTAAGGAAGTAATTTTGTAGGAGAATAAAGTACTTTTGTAAAACTCATCACTATTAATTCAAGTTTCTGCTTTCACTTTTCAGCATGGTTTTGACCAATTAGATTCTTTGTCAAAGAAGGAGCGTGAAAAACAACTCATTCTTTGGTATTTCGAAAGTCAGCTGAAGACAAAGTATGAAACATATGTCAGTTTACAGCAGGTATTTGTCTTCTACATTTCTGAATTTTTAAGTTTTCCCCACACTGAAAACATTCTTGAAAGATAGTCCCATTTTTTCAGATTTTTGTCTTTGTTATGTGAGTGTGATAAATTATCAAAATTTGTGAAGAGAATGTAATAATAACATGTTAAGTGTAATTATGGAGAGCTTTACTCAGTTCAATGTTGAAAGCAAAGGATTTTTCCTGTTTAACCTACAGACTCTCTCATATGACACAGTCGTGGCTGTGAAGGCAAAGTCTATCTCCACTATGTATGAACTTCTTGTCAATAAGCCAGAATTAGAACAAGTAAGTCTTTTGAGTTTTTTCTCGCAAAAGGTTAACTTCAAAAGTTTGCAGCCAAATCATGTTTCATTTTTTTTTATCCCCAGACTTAATGTATGATGTTATTGGAAAATTGATAAAAAAAGCATAAGTGTAAGGTTACTGTAATTCAATATTTTTTTTGTACAGAAACTTCTTTCACAACTTGTCAATAAACTGGGTGATCCAGACTACAAAGTAGCCTCCAAGGTGGTTCACTGGCTGAAAAATCTTGGTAAGATACCCATTTATGTTGTGATAACTTGGTAATACAAGTTAAAATGGACGCCTGAAAGAGTAACTTCAAAGGCTCACCCATAGGGAGTGCAGGAAAATAATGATTTGCAAATTTTATAAGGCTGAATTAAAAATGATTTGCAAGTGGGTTTTCCTTCATCACAAATTGTGATGAAAACCAGCATATTGGTCCCATGCATTTTTGGGGTTTAACTTGTCCAGGAGTGTGAGGTGTTGTCATAAGGAAATAAAAATGTTGTCATGCAACACTAGCTTTATGTTTATCTAGATGTTGGGAAATTTGTTCTCTTCTGTCATTCAGTGATAACATTTCATTTCATTTTTCATTTCATTTATTTTTGTTTCTTCACAATGTGTCAATATTACATGTGTCAACATAAGTAGCATAGCCACAGAAGTAGTTAGCAGTACAGGTGGAAGAGGGGAGCAATTCCAGGGTTTGACTTAGGATGGTGTTTGCTACTAGCCAGCAGGGTCTCTAAAGTTGCAAAGCTACTGGCCCTGTCAGAAACTAGTGGCCTGACTGTCTTAATGTATTAATACAAAACAAAGTTGATAAATCAATACCAAAAGTGAACTACTTTGTGTGTTTCGCTCTCAGTTTGTCATCTTATCAAACTCATTTTACTTCCAAAACACTCTCTGTCAGAGTAAAGATGAACATTTTGAAGTTTTAAATAAAGTTACATCAGCTTCAAATTTTTCAGTTCATTTTCTTCAAAAATACTTTCCCAGTCTCTTTGATTTGAAGCGTGATGGGGAGTTATAATAACAGAGGATCTCTTTTTCTTGAGATGCCCTGATTTCAGCTTCAATCCCCCCTGGGCTGAACCTGAAGGGGATATTTGAGTCATTAACTTTTTGCTGTGATAAAGATGCACAACACACATTTCTAGCACAATATATTTATATGGGCTATGATAGTTGGTCTGTTTTATCGGTACTGGGCACTTCATCTTATCCTATGAGGTGCAGGTGGTATGCTGTTGTGTAATGTAATGAAAGGTCCATCATGCACAAATAAAAGTATATAGTTGTAGTGCAATTCACTTATAGTGGCGGTCATGATAGCACTTTTGTGTAAAGGTTTTGAGAATTTAAATGGTGGAATTAAAATTAAATACAGTGAAACCTGGAACCATTGTTCAGTTTCTGCTCATTTATTTCAATGCATTTTACCTATCCTTAAAATTAGCTGGCACACTTAGCCTGCTTTCTGGACTTTTTTAATATAAGAAGGGTGATCAGTTGGTGGGCCTCTGTTCCACTGGCTGGATGAATCCATCTGTGGGCAATTCTCCATTAATACATGTGGCAACATTTCCCAAATGGTATAAAATAAATAAGTTGAAGTTTTTACCTTTATGGTAACACTTTTAAAAATAAAAGCTTACCTTTCCTTTGGAATAATAAAATATACACCATCACTAGAAAGTCAGGATTGTTCCATAGATAATCCAGAGGTTAAGTTTGCATTTTATTTTTCTTGTTTCCAGTAAAAGTTCATGCACAAATGAAAGAAGTTGTGGTCACAGAAGTGGAACAGCTGCTGTACCGACCAAACATAAGCAGTAAAACACAGTGAGTTGTTGCATATTCATGAACACATAGTTTTGCATAGTTATGGCACATGGAGAGTTGCTGCATATTCATGACAGTGTGCATAGTGGCAACATTAAAGGCAGTAAAAAGGTTTGATAATAAATATTATATAACACCTTATTAATTTCTCTACACCTGATTGGAAGATTGGTGGTCACATGCCATGCGTGATTCGGCACTATCATCAAGATTGCGGTGCTCGACCGTTGGTTAGAATATACTAACCCACGGTCATGGGTTAGTATATACTAACCCACGGCAATGAGGTAGCGATGCATTGAGCGCGCTACGTACAAGCTATGCCGCGTCTCAATAAATCACTGCAGCACTGGGGATCGTACATTGTTTCACCAATGTCAAGTGATTGCGCGTCTCTTTGGTTTTGAAGGACAAGCGTCCATTGTGCAGTTGTGTCACAGAAGTATCTGTGGTAATGCCGTGCACGTGTGCTATAAATAAGCTTACTGCGTATGTGTGTTTTGCCGTCTTCAGTGCCTGAGAATCCAACGCGCTTGACGTCACAAAGAATCCTTCTATATCAGGCAGGCCTACATAAACGCACAGTTAGAAAACGACAAACCATGGAGCTAATACACGGACAAACTCGAATCCATAGTGACCGCCAAAATACAAATTTAACCAACAGCTAGCAAAATTATAAGGTGTTATATAAAACAAATAATGAATGTTTTTCATCCGTGCGATAGTATGAATAGTTTTATCAGTTGAAAGCTTTAACGTTCTATTCAATTCGGCTTCGCCTCGTTGAATAGAACGTTCAATCTTTCAACTCATGAAATTATTCATACTATCACACTCATAAACATTCATTATTTGTATAATATTACAACCAAATGTAGTCAGTGTACAATAGATCTGCCTAATCTTTAGTATGATGTATTTTTTTTTTCCTTTCCTTAAGGTATTACTGTATCTGCTTTTTGAACCAACTACTGTTATCATCAAGAGAGTCCAACTTGGCTGCAAAACTTATTACAATCTACTTTAAATTTTTTAATGTAAGTAAAAACAGTATGCTAAAGCATCATACAGAAAAGACTTTTCGTAGTGACAAGTCTTGTTGCCCCCTCAGGGGCCATGCTTGACAGACCCATAATGTAGAGGTCTGAGGGTCCAGAGGTTGGTCAGTTAGGTTTGTTGTCCCTTCTGGGATGTAGCTCCTTTGGGGAGCAGAACTCCTTCAGTAATTTGTGGTTGGCCCCTTGGCTTTTCGCCGGAGAGTCAAGGGGACTTTGGAAAAAGTAGAACTCTTTCTGTAGTAATGTTTGGTTTCACCCTTTGGCCCTTGGCTAGTGAGATAATGGGACTTTAGAAAAAGTAGTGCCATAAGCATACAGGACTACTTTTAAATAGGTATTAAATGCTTTTGCCTGAAAGGGCCTTTAGTTTGCCCACAAAATAGCATATATTTTGCCTGTAATAGCAAATACTCCATCTGAGTGGGAACTGCAACCCCATCCCCCTTTGCCTCCTTGTCCACCATTGCACTTTGAATTTTGCACAACTTGGGAATTAAGGAAGGGAATTACATTGTGTATGGAAGTCATTTCTTGAATTTTTCTCTATTTTTGGTCCAAAATGTCATTCTTTAATGTACTTGGTGGGTAGCATCCTATGGAGTGCTTTGTCCAGGATAATGCCCTTGATACTCTTTATCTCACTTTTCGGAGTTCTATTTAAGAACAGTTTCATTAGTATTGTTCTCTGTGGAAATATGCGAGAGAAGGATGGAACCCACTTGCAAGCCCAGACTCCTAGAAAAAACCTTTCTTTCTCTCCCCCCCCCACCCCAAAGTACAAAGTCTTGAAAATATCCATGATGCAAACAATTTGTTCATTGTCAGTGTATGTTAAAGCTTAAGGTCATATTTTTGTTTTGTAGCTTTGTATGAAGAAAAAGAAAGATACCAGTGACAAGATATTAAATGCTCTCCTAACAGGAGTCAACAGAGCCTATCCATACTCAAAAGGTGTGTGTGTCAGAACTATTTGTTGACAAAAGTTATCTCAGCTGTTGCTTTTAAGAATTTTTAGGAGTAATGTTACCATTCGTTGAAGAAGTGTAAATAATCATCTTAGAAAAAGTGGATGGAAGGGTAAAATAACTTATCATGCATCCTCAAGGAAGAGCAGAAAAGATTTCTTTCATACCCTTTCTCATTTTATTTTTCAGATGCATGGTGTTGTTAATGACACATCATTAATACAATACTTGTAATTTTAGCATGAAGTTGATTACCTTTATTACCCCCCCCCCCCTCCCCTTCTCATCGACATGCTGTACAGTAGATTACTAAAAGAAACTAAATGACTTTTTCCCTTTCAGTTGATGATGCCAAAGTAAATGAACAGATGGACCTTCTCTTTAAAGTCATCCATCAATCAACATTCAACACAGGACTTCAAGCCATGATGCTCCTTAAGCAAGTCTTAGCTGCTAGGTAAGTCCCTAAAATCAGGACTGAAATGATTGAAAAATCATTTAAAAAGGGCCTTTCTCTATCTTGCTTCACTACTTCTCTATAGTGTTCATGTTAAACGCATGGTTATGGAATTCTCCTAATCTTTGCAAGTATCCTTTCCCAAAAATATTCTCACGCCTTCCTTTCCTGCATTTTTTTCCAGCTATTGTAAGTTGTAAATTAACAATAAGGTTGATGTTAATTTTCCAAAATGGCTATCAAATTTGAAACTTTTTAAAATCTTTGGCTGGGGAAAAATTCCCTTTTTGATTCATTATCTTGTGCAAACACTGCTACTGTATGCCAACAATGATTTCAAAATGTGCAAAGTGCATTCTAAAGCTTTTAAATGCAAGACTTGGTACAAATAACGCTGCCAGGTTTTTGCATTAAAACATTTTAAATACATTTACTCGTTTAAATGGTAGCCCCATACTTACAAAATATTAAAATGTTTTGAGAATACTATTTCTTCAATTTTATAGGCATACAATGAACGATAGATTCTACTCAGCCTTGTATCGCAAACTTTTGGATCCTGGTCTGGCTAACTCCACGCATCAAGCTATGTTCCTCAACTTAATTTACCAGGCAACAAAAGATGACATAGATATCAAAAGAACCATGGTAGGCCTTTATCTGATATTAATTGTTTTAGTTGTATCTTTTCATCATATTGACATGAAAATAAATGATAAATACTTCTTAAGGTAAGTCCAAATAAAAATGAATTGGTGATATTATAAAAACTTGAAGCAAACTGTTACTAATGAATTAAAGGTTTAATTGTTTATGAAGAAATTTGCAATGACATCTACTTTTTCGTTGTTTTTACAAGCACACAAAATGTACATTTGCAAGGAGAGGGCAGAAAACTGTTTTCCTTTTTGCAAAATATAAGTGAGGATAAAGTTTTGTGGAAAAACAATTTTTCACATTTTCTGAATTACACTCTTGGAAGGGAGTAGAGGAGGGGATACAAAGAAACAGTACATTGTGTAAATTTGTGAAATAATGAGGACAATGGATGAACCCATTTCATGCATATTTTGTGTAAGTTATTACAACCATAGGCCAGACAAAGTACAGACAGATTTCAGTGTAACGACTTTACTTTTTTCCCTTCAGTACAGTTACTGTAACATTTCCTTAGCAATTAATATGCACATATGCATATTAGAGGGACAGTTACAGTTTCACAAAATTTGTTAAATGGTCATTTTCATTATAAATGTTTGTAATTTTTTACTGCTCCAAACATGTGTGGATACATGATTTAGTTTCATTACATAGGTTTAGTTTCATTTACAGGCCTTCATGAAGCGTACACTCCAGGTATGTCATGGTCAGCTGCCCCCTTTTATATGTGGCGCCCTCTTTATGGTGTCAGAGGTCATAAAGAAACATCCCTCGATGCTGTCTGTCAAGCAGCTACAAGATGTAAGTATAAAGGTGTTTAAGTGAACCCAAGGGCAACTTCTTTACATTGCTGAGAGGCCACACAGATGGGGAAGAAAACCTAGTGGGTTATGAGTAACAACTTATGACAGGTGGCATTCAGTTCCATACCCTAGCTGAAACCAGAATCCCTTCAATTTCAGATAGCAATTCAGATGATTAAACTATTGATTTCTCTGCTAGGAATTGTACTCCATCACTACTGATTGCTAAATCTCTAGTTCTCCAAATACCACTCTCTTTGTCCAGCCTGCCATAGCTTTGGTTGCCAGGTAACTGACAGACTTGCAGAGTAGATCCATTTCACCTAACATCACATTTCTAATGGCAGTGCAAAGAAGTGCCCATGTTTTGGGAATAAGTGGGGGGCAGATGTTCTCTCACACACAATGTTATGTAATGAATCAGTCAAAGTTAAGCAGTGGTGCCACTTGTGTTTCTACATTACAAGATACCTTTTATGTAGGCTACCACACATACATAGGTTTTGTGTATAAAACAAAGACACTCCAACATGGTGGCATATACCAAATGTGAGGTCATGTGACATGGGTCTGTAAGCACAAGGTGTGAGGAGAATAAGTACGTTTCTTCTAGTCATGTGTACAGTTATAAAAGTTTTGCAAGGTTTCTTGTACCAGCTGTAACACATACAAATCTGTTGAAGTGAGATTGTGTGTATGTACCATCTGTGTATAAGTCAGCTACAAACAGTCATTTGGTTGACCAATATTTGAATGTTTTGATTTTGGGATTCTTTGGGAAGTAGAATTTGATATCAGCTGGTAAATCATTTCATCGTTTAAATGTCATAGTTTGGCAATTTTATAAGATTTTTTTTTAGAAAAAACATCAGAGATACGAAGTAGCTTTCTGAAAAAATGTTGTTTGTATAAAGTTTTTAATTTTATTGGTAAAATATGATTTAGTCAGTGAAATAGCCATCTTTATTTTTGAAATTGAAGGAATCTGATGATGAAGAGCACTTTGAAGATGTGAAGGAGGAAGATGATGATACCAATGCCACAGCAAAGGATGACACTTCTGAAGATAAAAAAGAAAGCAAGGCATCTGGATGGATTCATAAACCAGTCATCAAACAAGGTAATTGGTAGTAAATTTTCCTCCTTTCAATATTTCAATGCATTGTGAAGCTATTTGTGATGGTAATGAGAAAAAGGTTGTTCATTAGTACTCTGTTCTTTATGTGATGTGATGGAAGTTTTAAGTACAGATGTCTGTTGACTGTATCAAGCATGCTCTTCCTAGTATTCTGCACTACAAACAATTTCTTTCTAGCCGTCTGTATCTTGAAATATAAGTGTCACCATTCTGAGCAGATAACATGTCTGCCAGTAAGTGATCACAAAGAGAAAATATGAAAGGTATTTTAAAGAAAAGACCTGCAGCTACTGCAGCAGCGAAAAATTTGAAACTACTCCCACATGGAGTGATGACTCTGGAGAGAGATGAAACTTGACAAGAAGCCCCCAGACAGTTCTTGCCATAGGGTTTAAAGCTGGCTGTCTAAATTAAATGTTGTTTTACAGTGGTGAGGTATTAAGATGTCAACGTTTCCACTCCCGAAATGGTCATCATGTATGATTCCTGCTAGAGATCAGTGCACAAAGAGTAGAAGCATGTGGTCAATGTTTTTGACACAAAGATCTTTCATAATTACAGTATAATGTTTATTGATGACAGTTAAAGGTGGGTGGTATTCCCTCCATTTTGTGACTGCTTGCTGGTGGTACTCTCTCCATTATGTAACTGTTTTCTGATTTCCCCCAGTTGTTCGACTACAAAATTATGTTTTGTTTCTTCATTTCTTCATTTCTTTAGGCCAATCAAAAGGGTATGATGCTCTAGCAAGAAATCCATCCTTCAGTGGTGCTGAAAGAAGCATTCTCTGGGAACTCAAAAAGGTAATCTACCTAGAATATGTAGATCTTGTTTCTTTTTATTTGTGATTCAAGTTTATATTCATAGGTAGTGTGTTTTACCATCACTTACATTTTACATAGTACAGTTCAGGTAACAAATTCTTTCAATTTGTGGTGATTGCTTAAATAGCTTTTGTGATGTTATTGACCTCTCTCCTCCTGGCTAAATCTGAACTGCTGGCAGCTTGTATGACACCCTGACATCAACTTAAATCTCTTTATCTCCACCATAATAAAGATGAATATCAATGTGAAAATTGCAAGACAGGTTGACCATCTTTTCACATTATTCAAGCAATTTAACATTATGGAAGGGGAAGCATATGTTCATATCTGTTGCAGGGGTCATATCTTGTATAGTTGTCACAGATGTGCAAGAAATTACAAAGCACACCATCACATTCTGGCACTGGAATCAGTGGCATAATGAGAGGGGGGAGAGGGGCATAATAATTATCTGAAAAATATCTGAAATTGCATGCATGCCACTGAGTGGATTCATGCAAAATTTTCCATGGTTCCATCAAAATTTGAATTGTAAGTCAAGCATATGTGATGATTATAAATTCTTGTCAATCAAGTTGAGTTCTATGAGGGAATTTGAGAAACTGAAAAAGGTTGCTAGTCAAGAAATGGCCCTTAATCATTTGTTATAGAGGTGGTAAATGTGAGATACTAGCAGTAAACCTTATTGTCTGATATAGAAATAAAGTCAGAGATTAGGGGTAAGAGTGATGGATCAGTTTCTTAGAAATGTTTATGCTCCCAGGGACTCATATATTGAACTGAGATGGACAGAAATGATAATTCAGTGGATGACTTATGGCTTGTGTGGACCATTTTGTGTTTAACAATACTGAAGAAACTAATATCCATTACCTTTTGCCTCACTGAGTATATGGGGGAGGGGGTTAAGTTTACTCTGCATGATTTGGAATTTGAAATATGTTCCAGCCACCAGTTCTTAAATGCTAAACTAATGTAAGTCATTTGACGTCTCAAGAGATCTTAATTACTTGCTTCTAGTATGTTAATTTCAATGGTTACTCATTAGCGGAGGTATAGACTATAAGTTCAATCTTTTTAAATTTCATCATAATTATGTTTATGTCCATTTTCATTTTTCGTTCCTTTGTGTATAACAGTTGGCTAATCACTATCATCCATCAGTCTCTCAGTTTGCTACAACCATACTTAGTGGTGAATCTATCAGCTATGGTGGTAATCCATTGGATGATTTCACACTGATGCGGTTTCTGGATCGTTTTGTTTACAAGAATCCTAAAACTAAAACTGAAAATTCTGGTGAGTTATTTGTTTTTTTTTTTTTCGTTCAAAAGAAGCACTGTTGTTTTTTATCTCACTTAATAAAGTCCCACTTTATAATTTGACTTTGAAATAATTTTTTTCAAGCTCAAGAAGGTGGACAAGCTGTTCTTGGTACTGAGACTGTAGAAGCAGGGATAAAAAACAAAGAAATGTTAAAAAAATTGACAGATAAATCAGTATGACATACCACTCAATGGTTGTACCTGAGAATCCAGAATAGAAGAATGACCTCAAAATTTGCAGGTTTAAGTATAGGACTTTCTGAGTTCTCGGCTAATGATGACCATTCTGGGAGAAAGGTCAAGGGGGGGGGGGGCGGCTAGTTACAGTGGAGGTTCGCAAGATGGAAATAGTGCAGGGCTGGATGCATGTGTTAATAAATACTAGGTGGGAACCTCTGGCGCCTTCCACCATGGTCATATCCCGGAATTTATTCTGCCATCTACCTTTCACCTTCTGTCGATTCCATTAAGAGAAGAATATAGTTATAATATAACAGACAGTCATGGAGCCTCATGCTGTTGTGCAAATTCTGCTAGCAATATTGCTGATGCTGTGTCTAAGTATTTGCCTGTAACTGAGCATATCAAAGGTAACATTTAGTGTAGTAAATGATGTTTTATCAAATTAATGGAATCTGATGTTTTTCAGGTAAAATATCAGCACCATTTGAAAAGAAAACACTTCCCAGCTCTGGTGTAAGTAACGTCAAGAGCAATGAGTTTCTTACCCTTCCCAAAGAAGATGTCCCTCTAGATGTCAAGTTCTTTCATCAGTGAGTTATCTTTTATCTTTCTGTCTCTGATATCTTTTATAGAATAGTTTACAAATAATTGGTGGAAACAGAAATGTGGAGGGTGAATGATACTGGTAGTTTTTAATATAATTCTATTAATACACATTCTTTGGTTGTGTAAGGCAAACGGTCATAAAATGTGGTGAAGGGAACTGATTTGCAGTAGCTCACAATACTACTGGTGCTGCTATGAGTAAATCGCTAAATGTGTATTTTGATGCAAAAGCACTGAAAACATTAAGTAAAATCAATGAATCTTCCCAGGAGTATTCTCCAATGTGTCTTCTCCATTCTGTAATATTTTTGTTGTGTTCAGAAAGCACAATCCCTGGGCAGTGAGTTTTGAATTGAAGGTGACAGGTATACAACACAATGTTTCTGGTGGAACCTTGAGTCAATCACTATGGTGTGAAGAGCAGGTCAAAGACTTATTCAACAGTAAAAATTATCATAGTAGAAACAAAGAAAATATTGTCTTTTCTAAACAAATTTGAATCTAAGTTTGCTCTGTACATTCTGTCCTTCATTTTTGTCGAAATTTTTGAAGATCTAGTTTTTTAAATGCAGAAACTTGAAATGTGGTTGTGAGACAATGTTTTCTTTGAAAAGTGAGGATAAGAGAACATGTACTTGTTTCTGATGACAAATGCAATGTAGGTGGTGATTGCATTGTGATCACATATATGTACACCCTATGCTAGTGTTTAGAATGCACTGATGGATAAAAGGTGTTGATCCACTCAGGGTACCCTTACTGTACTACTTTCCATTCCCTACAGATATTTTTCACAGAAAGCAGAAATTGAAACGAGGAGAAAAGAACAAGAGGAGGAAAACAAAAGGAAGCGTAAAGCTGAAAGAGGGGAGGATGACACTGGTAGCCTGTCTGATGAAGACAGTGAAGCATCTAGTGTTGGGGATGAAGAATTTGAAGAAATCTTGGGTAAGATGTTGCAGATGTGTCAGGAATACTGCAGGCTAATTTGATGAAATTTAAGGAAATGGGATCTCCAGAATGTGGTCCTTCTGAAATAATGCTGGTAGACTGTGTAATGCAACAAATCTTTCAAATTATCATCTTGTATGATATGGCAGAACCTTTACCATCAGGAAGGAAAGGGTTGACTTGGCGGAAATAAAATGGCAAGATGAGGAAAACCAATGCTGCAGATGTGATGTTATAAATTGAGATGAGTTTTCCTTTTTAGTCAGTAGACCCCTTTTTAAGCTGTACGTTTTAATGACACCAATCTGGCCCTCCATAGGAAGTTAGTTTGCTAAGATCAAATGCAGTGCAAGGCCATCGGAACTGGGGTCCCCCAGTCCAATAATTTTCACTTTGAATTTTTTGGGGTTAGTCAAAAATTGTCCAATTGTCTAGCCACCTCACCCCCCCCCTTCCCCATCTTTGAAACCTTTCAGTGGCACTGCAATACCCTTGTAGGTTTTTCAGATGAGACCCAATTAAAACGTTTATGTCCAGTGATTCTATAATCCACTTTTAGTTGATCTGTTCCAAGTCCAGTGCATTGGCATAAGTTTTTAATAATGTTGTAATAATCTTTAAACAATAAGTATAATTCACTGTTTTGAATTATTAAGGCATATTGGACTAAAGAAACCTTTTCAAAGGTAAAGGGATGACACTACCTTCCCCTTTTACCAAGGCCATTCCCATGTGTCAGATAGATAATAAGGGAGGCACCTATGGAAAGATTGGCGACCCTTGACCTACTGTGTCAAGCTTCAGTGCTGTTGTCTGATGAGGGAGTCTTGTATGAGATCATTAGTGTAGCTATACAGTTATTTTGGGGCATTGAATGATGTTCTCATTCTTACTTTGAATGATGACTCTCAAGGGACATAGTAGCTGCTGAGTCATATGGTTGAACAGTTTGAGTAGTGCTTCCATGAAAAAACTTTTCTTGATTATTGATATGGTAGATCCATTTGCTACTTATTTGATTATACCCAGATATAATTCAGGTACCAGGTACCAGTTTGTACCATCTAGAAAGAAACTTAATTATTTTATGACTTTTTTCTTCTAAAAGTCTTGCTTCTCTAGTTTACAGAGCAGTGTGCAGTTGGGATTGCATCATTTGTATGGAAAGTTAAATCCATTTTTGTTTACATGTGTAAAACATTGAAATTTTTATATCATTTTAATTGTAGAAGAGGAGATGGACAAGTTGATGGAGGAATCTGATATTGACAGTCTCAGTGAGGATGATGAGACTGACGATGATGAGAGTGGGGAGGAGCTTGCAGAAGACTTGGACTTTGCCAGGTACTTGATAGTAATAAAATAACAAAGCTTTCAGTAATAAAATAGCCAGAGGTATTGCTACAGCTCTCAGAATTACTACGGCTGGAAAATATTTGTCAGGAGAATTCATTGTTTACCTGCTGTCAATAAATATGAAACATTTCTTAGACTTAATAGTTCCAAAGGTAGGTCCAAAAAGAATGTAGTTGTGATTTTTTGTGAGGAATTTGTTAAATATACCTTCACACTTTCTGTATGATTTATTTTGTAAGTAATCTACTACAAACTTTCATTGTTGCTTTCCAACTTACTGGTCCTTTTTTCATTGCCCAGATAAATCACTGATATTTGGGTTTTTGGTGGAAAGATGGACCTGTGACATATCAGTGCATGATATTAATAACTTTTACTGATTTTGGGGGTTTGGGATTCAATCCCTCGCCTGGTCAAAGTAAGGTGGGTTTTTAATCCAAGAGTAATCTGTGGTTTTCCCATCTGAACTGGCTTTTCAAAAAAAAAAATAAATAAAAAAAAAAAAATAACGAATTTGATCTAAATTGTTGAGTTGGTTAGCTACACGATGTGAAGTTGTAATTCGTAAGCTATATAGACTTCTCCCACACTTGTGGTTGATTAGCTTTGTAAAACAACTGCCCTTCAAGGCCTGAATTATTATTACAAAATAATTTCTTCGTAGTAAAAGCTAAGTTTATTTGGTATTACATTGCAGTTGCTATACCAATTGATCAAATTGATACATGTTAAAATGTGTAGGGATTTTTTGTACTCCCACTTTTAGGGTTTTCACTGGTTTTATGATAAAGAATTCATAAACCTTAACATTGCTGGCTGAATTTAACCATGTGGTTATCCCTGGAGATAGGTAATGGAGCAGACATTGGATTAATTCTCATAGGGCTTTGTTCTGTACAATACCTTCCCCAGCCATTACTGCTAAATGTCAGTTAAATTTGTACCTTTCTACTCATTTTCTGCATTCTTGTTAACTGCTTAAAGGGACCTAAGTTCCAAGAAGAAGACAAAGTCTGAAGATTCTGAAAACTCTGAGGATGACGGGAGTGACTTTGATGAGGACTGGGATGAAGAAGACGATGATGAGGATGCAGATGCATTTGAAGTGAAGAATGATGATGAATTTGATGAAGAAGGCTTTGGAGAATCAGATGATGGCAAGTAGTTGTTCTTTGATTGAACCTAGCATCTATGGAAGCTTTTAAGCACATTTTTTCTTTCTTCTTTGGGAGTGTTGTTTGGGGAACAAAGAGTTTCTTGTATCAAGTTCTCTTTGAGTTGAAAATAAAATAACTTCACCTGCTAATATCTTAAGAACCAAACTACTAATTGAGTCCAGATATTACCAGAATGTGTAGATTACGAACCCCTCAAACATATTGAAACTAAATTTATGTCAGCATCTTTCTTGTAATGTTTTAATAAATTAATCTCTCTCCAACTGGTTTGCATAAAATGAGTATCTTAGTCCCCAATGTTCTGATATTTTTCTTGAACAAAAAGATGATGGGCCTCCAGAACCAAAAATCCAGAAGAAAACAAAGATTAAGACAAAAGCAAAAGTGGTCGTTGAGAAGAAAAAGGGGAAGCAGCAGCAGAAGAAGAAGAAACAACCTGATGAAGATGCAGAGCTTCAAGAAAATGCAGAGAAGGTAATCCTTCTGTTTTAAAGTAGATCAGCTGTTTTTAGGTTGCCTGCAATTTGTGGGATGCTGGGACTCAACAAAGAAGCAGAATATTTGACCTTAAGTTAACATATTGTTGAAATCATTGAAAGCTTTAAATCCCTGTAACCTGGTAAATCCACACTAGGACTAGAGTTACTACTAGCAAAAGTCCTTTGCTTCTGACTGCAGCATATTGTAAGATTACACTCAGGGATGTGCAATATTGCAGGTGATTAATCATTCTCCGATCTAGGTTTGCATAAATATTTGAAAAGATTTGCATTGACGTTAAGTTGAAAACAGACATAAAAGGGAATATGCAGTCACACAGTATTTATTTTGAAACCTGAGTTAAATCTTAAATTTATTTTTTGTTACAAGTTTTTTTAAGATCAGACATAAATATTGGGTATTAAAGATAAACCAACAAGTAATTCTGCGTTGGTTAACAATTCAGTCACAAAAATATTGTCACTTGATTAAAGAGAGCCATTCATGAATTGGTCTACCAAGGTATGGTGATTTAAATTGGGGTTACTGCATTTTTCCTTTAAATGTGTGACCAAAGTAAAGTGTCTAACACATTTTCTTCTCAGAAATGTTTTTGCAGTTTCCTTGAAGCTTGTTATGAAGGGTTGGATCCTTCCATTCCCAGTATTCAAATTTTTTGAGAAAGGGCAAAAGAAGTGTTATACTTTCACCATTTGGATGCAGCAAATTTCACACAAGTTTAAATAACCTTTAAAGTGAGAGTGAAAGTGGAATGTCAAACAATCCTTCAGTGCAGTAGAGGAACAAGTTAGGCCATGTTTAGTCATCATTTCAGGGATTTGGATCTTCTTGTCTTGTTTTACAGAATATCTCTAAAATTTATGTAGGCAAGGTTGGATATTTTCGTTCTCAATCATTCTTAACCACCTTTTGAGGTTGAGGATAGTGTTATTTTCAAATGGTAATACTTTGAACTCGCTTTGCATGTCAGGTATATATCTTGTAACTTGCTTGTCTGTGTTACTTCCAGGAGCGGGGGGTGGGGGGTGGGGGGGTGGTAATGTTTGGTTTTCACAGTCTTGCATTTATCCTGAGCAATTTAAAGAAAAAAAAAAAAGATACTCTTGTGAATACACTGCATGGTTCTCAATCCAAGTTTTTGTTTTGCTTTCAGTTTTCTTCCATGATAGATGAAAACGTTAGCAGTAAGTTTGATACCATGACGATGGAGGCATTATCAAACAGAGACAAAGCCAGTAAGTACATGCAACATCAGTATGCTAGACAATGTCTGAAATTGTACATGTCAAGTGTTACAAATGAGCCTTGACCATTTTGCAGTTTCTCTGAAGCTCTGTGCAGAATTCATCATTACAAACACTTTCTTTCATATGTTTCTTTTGGTATATTTTTGTCTGTGATTTGCATGTTTCCAATAAAAATTGCTGAAATCTGAATCAAGTCTGCTTTTTGTAGTTAGTGAATTAATTTTTAATGATGATATAGTTGGGAGAGTACAAACCACAGACTGGCAGAGCACCCTACACTAACACCCTATACCTAGAGTGTAGACTCCTTTCATATATGTTTAGGCATACCAATATGGCTGCTTCCTCCTAATGTTTTTTGTATAAAGTTTGGACTTGCTTTAGTGGTGCAGTATCGACAGATCGAGAAACGTGGTAAATTATGAAAAAAATGGATTTCTGATTTGAATTCAAACATCAGTATGAAGCATTTTGATATTTTGTTTCTGTTATTGTTTGCATTTTGTATGAAATGTTGCAGATTCATAATCAAATTACTCAAACAACTGTAGTTTGGTGGCCATTTTGTTTGGTCTAAATTTGTTTGAACTCTGGTGACACTTTTGGTCAAGTGGTCCTCTGTCTATGTGTATAAGATGTCTGTAGTACACACTAACTTTAAAAGAATTCATCTCATACTTCAGTGAAATCACCTTTTGGCCAGGATTTAAAATACATTGCTTTCCAGAAAACATTTTCGGATTTGCACTGAAAATAAAGCCTGTTTAGGTCATGATGTCACTTTTTGGGGAAACTTTTTAGATTAGTTTAGCAAATTGCCTGTTGCCCTGCATATTTTCATCTCTGCTTTTGGCTCCAGAAATTTAATAGGTAGGAAATATCCCACATTCAAAGTGTATCTTAAGTCTGAAATTACAAGGAAACCCATAACAGAGGTTAGAAAGTCAGTTTCATTTGTTCTGTTCCCATCTTCAAAGCTTATTTCATTGCTGAGATATTAGATGTTGAAATTATTCACTTAAAGTGAAATAATGGATGGCACAAAAATTTGTGATTTTTATCTTGTAAAGCTCACATAACCTGCTTTTGTTTCATTTTGACATAAAAATGTTTATATGAACTTGAGAAAATTACCCTTTTCTGGCATAGCATGTTGTTAGGAGAAGACTGCCATAGCCAAGCTATTCAATGGCAATGAGATGGTGATCACATCCTGGAACATGGTGAGGTGGCTTCTGGAAAAAAAATGTAATTTTAGTAGCACAAGAGTGATGTCACAAATTATTGCACATTCGATCATTTTCAGTGGAGTGGGTAACCTTCAACATTTGATATCTAAGCACAGGAAAGTTCTGTGAAGACAGGAGTTTGACCAGTGTGATCAATTTTTCAACAAACATATATTCCTATAATTTTTAACTTTTGGTACACTTTAAGTGTTTGGTTTGACAAGAATTTCATCACAAAATTTGTCACAAGTGGTCATCAACCTTACGACTGTAAACAGATCTTAAACATTTTGAAGCAGTCATTACTTGAATGCAACCTTTTACAAAAATTGTCAACCCCTGTTTTGTGAAGTTTCAACAACTTAATTCTTTTTTCTCCCCAACTACAGAATGGAAGCAGCTGGAATGGGAGGTGAATAGGGATAAATGGATTCGAGGTCGGGACACCAAAACAATTGTTCAAGCCAAGAAAACTAAGAAGCGACATAGGTGGTTCAGTAAGAAGAAAAAACCTGGAAAGTTTGGTGGCAAAAAGAAGTGATTCCTCCTACAGATTATGGAATATTGTATTACAATGCAAAGACACTTCATATGGCTTTGTTGTTATGATGTGAGGACCAGTCAGAGACCATGTTCATGTGTGGATTTATCATAACTTCAAGATACTTGGCTATGGCATGGTCCTTTAATTACTCAAGCTTGGACAGAGTATATCTGGAGTTAACTGATAACAACCAAGGCATTCTCCACTCTTTGTAACAAGTCAAGTGGATAGCACCAGATCAAGTTGACTCAAGTCAGATTTCTTCATAATTTTACAGGAGACAAAACTCAGCAATTATTATTTTTGTTCAGGGTTAAGGACTGTCTTTTACTAAAGCTATCTTGAATGTGGGCTTGTGGGTGCAGTTTTTCACTGGATGGCTTCCAATTGAACATTGTAACTCAGTCTGATATCTTTACAAGCTAGACGGTCATTCCAGATGGGAAAAATCCATAGAGTGCTTTAGGATGAAGAATCCATCTTCAAGTGACTGAGCCCCAAATATTCTGCATGCTAAACCTGACGGCTTCAAATGCTACACTTATATCCTCTCTGCCGTAGCATTGGCAACCTAAAATAATTGTCACATGCCTGTGTTCAAAGGAAGAATTCTAGTCAGTTCAAGGGACTCCCAGCTTTCCTTGGTACCATGTTGAGCAACTCAGTAAGTGGTTGTCCACAGCATGAGACATAATTTTGATAGTATGTAGTGTTTCAAAACGTAAACACACGAGGCTATGAATGCAGATTGATGCTTTTCTTATTGTATTTAAAGAGATGTCTGCTAAAAGGTTGAAAGTTTTACCAAATGCAGCAGACAAGTTTGCTTTAATGTCACAACTTTGAGGAGTAAAGAAGACAAGAAAACTGCTTGAAATACAATTAATACTATATTATTTTAAATATTTACTTCAGAGGAAGTAGTTAAGTTATTGAGATGTAAATTTTGTTCTGGTTCTGACACTTCGTTGCAGTGACCTTGGTAATAAGAACAACATAATGTGCCACAGTGTGATGACTAAGTACCAAGCTATCACTCCATTGTGACTCTTGATCTGACTCAAGTTGACTGTGGCAGGTTGGGTGTACTATGTTTCACCCATGGACTTCTTATAATATGGACAGAGTATCCTGCACTAATGTCCTATGTATGGAGTGTCCCCATCATACATACACGTTTAGGTTTACCAATATGGCTATCTCCTACTGTATGTCTTCTGTGTAAAGTTTGGACTTGCTCAAGTGGTTCCGTTACAACAGATTAAGTAAGAAACTTTGGAAATTTCCAAATAAAATGCAAGTCTGTGTTGAAATCAACAAACATTATGAAGCATTTTGATGTTTTCCTTCATTCTTGTTTCTTTTCTGTCTGAAATGTGACAGATGTCATATTACACAAATGACAGTAAGCTCAGTGGCCATCTTGGAAAGCCTATATTAAGTAACGGTGGTGAAACTATCGGTCACATGATCATCTGTCTATGTATAAGATGTCTGTGGTTTCACTGCACAGTACTTAATAATGTATCTTACCTGATTCTTGGTTTGGTGACGTGTTACAAGTATAGGTGGCTTACTCAAAAGAGTTTGGTGATGTCTTAAAACACCAATTCATAGGTGTCTTAAACTCAGTGATCTGATTACAAGCAGTATCTTTCAATTCTGATGGATTTCTTTTCTGTTATTAATTTGACCCAGGCTAGGTGATTACAAAAAAAAACACAACTAGAAAGATAGGACGGTGGGTTGCTCTAAGATATTTTGCGTGCCATGGTTTCTTAGATTTGCTAGGTTTGCCATCTCCATTCACATACTACAGTGTTAGTCATTTTTGTGTGAGGAGAGGGTTACAGCTTTATTGCCAATGAACTGGCACTGATTATGTCGGTATGTGTCTAAGGAGTTTAAGTATAAATTATTGAGGGTGTGTTGGAAATGAGAAGAATAGCCTTAACCCTTTGTTCAAGCTGACAAGTCAGTGACAATGTTTTATTGATCAATCAGAGACAAAGCAGACAAAATATTTTATTCTTGCATTTCATTTTTATTGTCCATAGACCGTCATCTTAAATTATAAGGCACATGAAGTATTTCTTTTTCCTCCCTTCAGCCTTCAATGCACTCTACACACCACAAAACACACAACAGTACAGTACATACCTGTACAGTGTGAAATGTAATAAGACCAGAATTACTGATCATTGGCAGATACTGGATGTTTCCATCATCATGGTTGAGGCTGAGGTCAGAAAGTTTGAAATTCAAAATGCAGCAAATTGCACTCTACAACACAAATTGTTCATTACTGTCCGGTGTCTGCAATGCAGTGGGTGTTAGAATGGTGAAAAGTTGACCTGTAGGGTTCATGGCTGTGGGGTTGTTTACCACCCCCTAAATCTGCCACTGGATTTTACAGTGACGCATGGTGAAGGGATCACTTCGAGGGAAGGGTTTGCACTAGAAAAAAGTTGGACCTGCTGCTTTTCTCTTGAAAACACAATTGGAGGTTTGAGTAGTGTTCCCTTTCCTCACATATACCAGGGAGGCTAATACCACCTCCCTGCATATACCAGAGAGGTAAGTATACCATCTCCCTGCATATACCAAATGAGACTGGCTAAAAAGAAGTCACTTTCTGCATAAGAATACTTTGCGTGATTGTAGGCAAGTATTCCCAAAACCTGTCACTTATTAATGCAAGGTTTCACTTGTCAATTCTATCACATTGGAGACAAGACAGGAGCTTCTCAACACCCAGGCAAGGTACAGGGTCTGAGACAAAGGCCTTGTGCCAATGTTTGGAAGAAATAACGAATGTGTCGGAGTGTGGATTTATGCAGTACTTATCTTATCAGCCAAACAATGTTGGAATTAAGTAATAAAGAATATGCTGCAAATTACCTTCCACATAATGGTACAATTGCTACTTATAGTTTCTATTCTTAGCTACATTCAAGAAACCTACTTACCAATGAAATGCTCTGGATAGGGGTTTTACTACCTGCCCCAACCTTGGATCTGCCAGTGTATCTTGTTTAATTATCCAGTTCAACTCTAGTGCACCCATATCATCTTCAAGAATACTAGAATCAACAGGTGACACAACCAGTGCAAGAAGTCCTCATCCCTCCCAAATCCAAAGTTCATCGACTTTTCCTCAGTTTGAGCTGGTGGTGGTAGGAAAAGCTATTATTTCAGCACGAGCAGTGATTACATAGTTATAATTATGAGTCTTTGTGTATTGTACAGAGTAATACCAGCACATTTAATTCTACGACCATGCGCAGCCAGTTTTTCATTATCATGATTTGTTAACTCTGAAAAACCTTTATAACTATTAGCTTGGTATTTTTCTGTACAAACATTTCCAAAAGTCTCTACCTATCAACCTCAGCCATTTCTTTCAAACAAATAGCCTCTTTCACTGTCATCCAACTAGGAGTGAAGATAATTTATCTCACACCTTCACCAGAACTTAATTTTCCCATTCACAAGTAAGAAGCTCAGGAGTTTCCCTATGGAACTATTTAAACAATAACGTAAATGCTTCTAATTTGAGTACCTTTAAAAAACAACGGAAATCTCTGTAGCTGGATAACTATGTTTATAATATTTGATAAGTCTTTTTTCCTCTTTTTCGCATTTCTGAGTCTAATCCTAAATCTTGTGAAACAGACACTCCATACTTCTGTACTTCTAGGGACCAGACTAAACAAGTTTTCTAACTTCCTTCTGGTCCCTCTCTCTCCTCACCTCACAGCACTGTAAGTACTTACATTGCTATGATCTCAACATCGATTTGCTCAGTTAAGTACTGCCATATTACATTGTTAATTTGTTGTTAAGTATATTATGTAACATTCGATTAATCACATATTAATCAATCTGTATACATTTTGAAATGAGAAGGAAGGGAATAAACTGAAATTGAAATATGAGCATTTGTATGAATGCAGGCCGGGCCCATAGTCAAGAGGGCCAGGGTTAGCACACTTCTAAATCTTTGGAACAAAATTACTATTGCTGTAATACATCCTAGCATATTTTCCCCCCCAAAAAAATTTCTCCTTCTGGAAGCTACCTAGCCATCTTCAACAACTTTACTTACTCAATAAGTGGGGCGAATAGTGGACAAATGGAACATTTTGAGTTTAAAGACCCTCAAAGCTCACCCCAGACAGTAAAAATTCTCCCAACTAACCTAACTTCTAGTCCCGCCTCCAATTTAAAGGTCAAGAGCAGTCGCCCCAAACTTATTTTGAAACAATAGCTAAATGTCACAAATTTCTTCTTATTTCTCTTCCAGGTATCTTTCAAAATATTTTAGGACATAAGTATTGCATATTCATGGTAAACCAAGCAGTTGCTCCTTGTAAATTTTACAATTGAGTGAGAAAAATACTGTCACGTGATGCTCAAGATCCATTCAGGAAATAGGATAGTCTACTATACAATTCTTTATTGGGGTGACTGCATTCTCCCTTTAAACACAAACAACTGTCTAGTTGTAGAACACTTCCAACACTGAGCCACAGTAGCTTGCACTGAGTTCCAATTGCTCGAGGCGATATTGAAAAACAAACTGTGTGTGACTGTGAGCCTAATTGGTACACAAACTGACTGTCCAAGTAATTATTACCAACTAGAGTGGTGCTATTATTGTTTGAATGAATGCCAATGAATGTACGGTCACCAACTGGATTTAGAACTATGGGGATATGTCTAAATATATCTGGGGGAATACCATAGCTCCTTTAATGATTTTTGGACTTTGTATTATCTGGGCAAGTACATGTATTTCTTACGATACTTGTGGCATTTTTGGCTTTCCAAACAGTGCCTTATTTTATTGCACCACTAACTTCCTTTCGTGTTCTAGCTGACTCACTTTTTAGTTGATTAAAGATTTATTAACTGTCACCCGTGTTTCGTCGTTCTTGCCACACTGAGTTCATCATTTGTATTAAGTAAGACACAACTTTCTGTCTCCCCTATAGGAATTTTTAGGAACAAAACTTACTATTACATAACACTTCAACACATTTTGTCCCCCTCCTGCAAAACCATGTCTGGCGACGGGTATGGAGAAGCGTGTCTTAATTCTGGGCAGCGTTAATAACATGTTCCTGAAATTGGAAGGATGCAAACACGGGGTCTCCGACCTTCACCTTACCCCTTGTTTCTAGGTAGAGATAAGTCCCAAGGATTGGTTTTGTTGCATACCTCTCGCGATCTTCAGCAAAGTCATAACACTGACGGTATCTTTGAGGACAAAGACAAAGAGTGGAAGTTATCAAAAACAACTGATGAAACTAGTCATCCAAAATGAAAATGGAAGAAGTATACATCTTCCCACAAGTCCTCTTAATTCGACAGTTCCCCCAAATTTTTGTATTTACATCTTACATACACAGCTGACCGGGTAACAGTACACGATTACTCTTTTGTTACTTATTGTTTGAACAAGTCCTGATTAAACAGTTCATACTACTTGATTTTACTATCTTCTCTTAGTTCCATATGACTTGCATGCTTTCCATGCAATTGCCGGACTGTACATTCCACACAAAACGAATAAGCAATAGTACATATATCTTTTTCAATGTTACGAAACGTTGATGATTTTTAAAATGCAAAGGTTTGGCAAACTTGCAGATTTACTTTTCAAAAATATTATTTGCTGATCAGTGGGTAAATAACATGTCTACTTACTCCCTAAGAGTCTTCAAAGGATCCACAGATGGATAGCTCCCCAATTCTTGGTTCAAAGTGGTCATCTGGCACCTGTCAGCATTTTAAAGTACAAATAATGAGTCACTCACACTCATCCATATTTATAAACGATTTTGAAAGTTATCCAAAGTACCAACTTGAAAATTCATGAACAAGTAAATTTTTTAGCTATATTTCAGGCGCGTAGCTACGGGAGGCCTGGGCCCCCAGATTTTTGCCAGGCCCCCCAAAAATTGTACGTGTCCTAATAAAATGTGTAAGAATTAAGGACGGCGATCGTTGTCGTGACCCCCATTTGATACCTAGGCCCCCATAAAAATTTCATCCTGCTATAGTTTCACTTTCATAATCTGTTCACTTGCAATTGTTTATTACACACGTACATTATTCATAATACTAACCTGGTACAAAACTGATGGAAGATCATTTCTGCTTCCTCTCCAACTTTAACATACTTCCAGAAGTCCTAAAAGAGATTGATCAATAAACTTATTGTTCCATACGGCATGATCATAAGGCAAAATACCTGTGGCCCTTTTGGCTAAGGGGATGCTCCAGATTATTAGGGGGTAGGGGCACTATGTTCTGTCGGAGGGGCACACCAACCTGAAAGACCTAGCGACGCTGGAGGCGTTGTGGTGACGCGAATTGATCCACTGAAGGGATCCCTTGTTGGTAGGGTCCAGTACAATGCAAGGGACCTGGTAAGGGTCCAGGGGAAGCCCCAGGACGCTCTCAGGTATTTGCAAAATTGTGACCACTACAATGAAACATTTCACTATATCCAAATGTAGTCTAGCGGCGAATTTGAAAATGAGCTCTAAAAATTGACTTACCCGGTACCAATTTTTTTTTTCAAATTTTCCGTGGTAAAAGCCCAACTTTTTCAATTTTTTCCAGTAAGGGTTTGAAATTTTCGGCGCTCTTCGCGCGCCATAATTTTACTTCAAACATCGTTTCGGCACTACATCGCCCTCATCGAGGCTTCGGGTTACTGGCCCCTCGTCGGGGAGCTTGGTCCCCTGTCGGGCAAATCCTGGCGCCACCCTTGGTCCAGATACAATCCCACGCGTTCTGTAAACTGTAGACGAGTGATGTTTGAATGTTTGTTTAGTTTTCGGACATATTTTTAAGGTCAAGAGTCATTAAAGGTCGCACCTTTTAAACTTGATCTGCATTTTACGTTTTTCCCCATAAGGACCCTTCACAAATTCATGTGACTTCAAACAATATTTATTCAGATGTTTTAAAGCAACTTTGTCAGGGGTGAGGCTAGATGGGGTGAGGAGGCCATGGCTCCTTCGAGAAAGGTTGAGGCCCTCGTCGGGAAAATTTTCTAATCTTTTTTTAGGGAGAATGAGTGTGTGCGATGAAGTTTTTAATCTCTGACAGCGACTGGTCGTCCCAACTGTTTAGTTGAGTCACGGTACTCTCAAAGAGGGCTATTTTTCAAAATAAATTGCATACCTAACCTTTTGCATTTACTTCAATATAAAACCAAATTTTTAAATTAATTTACTTCAATAAAAACACCAAATTATTGAAATTTCTCCATTAAAAGCCCCAAATTTGTGCCGCCCCAACAGCGCCGAAATGTTTATTCACCATCCTTCCACGCAGTAATCCGTTGCCTTTGTCCTGGTTTTGGAAAATGGCTTCCGCCCTTACCAATGTTGAGAACTTGCAATCCTTAAAATTAAGTGGGATATAATGAAAATATTTATAGGCCTACCATGAAATGTAGGCTATTTTCGTAGCTAGCTGTATCAGAGAAATTTGAATTTTTGTTTTGGTTGTTGGGATGTGTGGAACCATTGAATTAATTATATTAAATGTGCGAAATCACATAGCCTAACTAAATTAATTAACTTAATTATTTATTAAATACATTACGGTGTTTCTGTCATTGCAATAACTATTTGCCAACATGAACCAGATCAGCTTAAAGGGGTATGTAGTAGCAATATCCCATGCAAAAAAGTAAATATTTGTTTAAATGTTTTCGGACGTGATGGTAAATTTTAGTAAGGCAGAAAGCGTCTTTGCTCGGGATGGCATACAACTAATACATTTTACCGCTACAAACTGACAAAGTACGCTTTTGCTTTGTTTCAACACACATTGTTCTGCTATCTTTTTATGAGAGGGAGTTGGAACATAGTCGCAATGGAACTTGGTCAGCCGGAGTTTGGAAAAAATCCTATTTCTCTGGCACATTTTGTGAAAATCCGGCCATTGGTCGGATTATTACAGTTTGTCGGGCAAACGGCTTAGCCTCCGCCTCCCCCTAGAAAGTGTCCCTTACACCCATCGTAATTGTTACATGAATTTAATTCATTTTGTTTACTGGTAAATAAACATTTAATAATTTGTGGTTACAGAGCAATATAATTATGAGTTGTTTCCCTGTATTGGAAAGCCAGTGAATGATTCTTGCACCGATCTATGTTGTTTTCAAGTCTGGACATGGAAATGGCACATATCCATAACAAGACTTGATTTTACTTGCAAAAAGAAAATCCTTTAAATAAAATAATTCGCAGTTCTCAAAAATGATTATGTTGAGATGAATTCAATGAAGCTTGTAGAGGGACTGTTAATACGGTACAAATTCATATATGATCTAGCTTTCATTTTGGTAAAGTTATAAAGACAGTGTTTAGTAATCACAATTAGGGATTACGTGTTAAATTCCAGACACATCTAGCATCGTGAGGCGGATATTTAGAAAACAGGTTCCTTTCTAAGGACTGATCATGCTTTTGTCTAGCACAATATACGTTTTTGTCGACAAATGATTGGAGGTAAGAAGCATTCAGCAAACTCGAGGATTTTTGCCACCAATTATTCTTTTAGCCTGGCAACAAGCACATAAATTGGTTGGTTAAATCACGGGTCAGCCAGATTCAGATATAGCCTGAATGCAACCATGTGATGACCAATCTGTTCGAAAATACAGGTCCATGCAGTGGAGGGACCCACAAAAATTAACGCCTGGGAGAAATTGTAGGAACAAAAATTACCTTTGCCTTTTATGTTAACACATTTCGTGCCTTGAAAATGATTTTCCCTCTTACAGTCTGGGAACTTTCTCGCCCTCTTCAGCACGTTGTCTGGCTATGGGTATGGATGAAACTGGCTGTAAGAGGGTTTGGTAATTTGAATTTTCATATGCAGATTAATGAAGGCAGTTTCAATTGACAGGATACTCAAAATGCTTCTTTTTTTATGAAAAGCAAAGAATTTGTTAATTGTTTACTGCTTTGACCCATATAGGACAAGATTTTAGTGACACATTTTGGAGGTGGAGCATTGTATTTTATTACTCTCACATCTGATATGGGATTCGCAATTTTTATAATGAAAAAATTCAGCTGTTCATCACTACTTTCCTACTTACAAAGTGCATTCCGGCGTTTGTAATGACCATTCTGATTTTTCGCCTTCAGAAGCACAACATGAAAACTGCCAGATGTACATTTTCCAACGCCATATAGTCTACTCTCTAAATGTAAAAGAGTGAATTTCACTCTTCGACGATTGCCTACAGTGACCACTCTCTGTTTCGAGTGGATTCCACTCTGCCCGGAGTGGTATTTCACTCATTTGGAGTATATTACCACTCCCAGCAGAGTGAAATTTTCACTCGAAGAAGGAGTTGTCACTGCTGGCAATCGTCGAAGAGTGAAATTCACTCTTTTACATTTAGAGAGTAAGGGCTTTAATAAAAGTATAGTCAGAAACCTCGTCTATATGAGAAAATCTTAATTTGTTACCACAAATGATAACTTGAAAACACTGAAGCGAAACACCGTTGCCACATTTTTTCGTTAAACTTTCAAGATATGGTTTATAAATTTGACTAGTCTGCCCATAGCTGACGAGGTTTTTTGTTTAGCCTTTCGCTACGGTTACCCAGTGTGTCAGAAGTTAAAGAGAGCCGCTATGCAGGCAAACATTCGACAGATTAATTTTATTCAAGAAGAGCATTATATTGCAATGTAGAACTTATAACGATACATAGGCGTAAGAAGCTTTTCGCGACTGGGGGGGGGGGGCTGAATCTTGTTTCGGATCGCCTTTCTGGGGAGGAGTCTAAGGGGGAGGGGGTTTGGTCCCCCTCCCTGTGGAACATTTTTGGGTATTTAAGGGGCCTCAGATGCAATTTGGTGCAAAATTTTGGACAAACTTTAAGGAAATTTACTTCAAATTTTTGACATTTTTTACAGAAGAGACAAATAAGGGTTTTTGCCCTTGGATCTTGGGGGCGGAAGCATACTTCAGCCCCCTCACATTTTTGACTGGGGCCCCAGTCTCCCCGCTTCCTACGCCTATTTAACGATCTTACCTTGTCTTTATTGAGAGACGCTTTATCTCCATGTGGTAAAACATGCATAAGATGCATTGAAATATCATATCGTGTAAAATTGTAACGGGGAAAACTAAAAAAAAAAATAATTATGATATTCAATGAAACCATAATAAATATTGATAATTAAGGGTTTTATGCATTGATTGGAGTTCAGGGATGTTTATTGTAAATTTATTCGAAATATTTACCATACTAGACTCAAGGTAAAGCCTCCCCTGAAGGTGAAGTACACATGTATAGTACCAAGATTGTTGAAGTTTGGGTGAAAATAGACTCGTGACCTTTGACCCTCCTAATGACCATGTTCGGGTAAATTTAAAAGGTGACAACCAACAGAAAATAAAAGCTGACATCCTAAGGAACATTTTAAGGGTAGGTGTCAACTTTTACAAAGTTGTACCGGGGGGGGGGGGTCGAAAATTTTCAGACTTCGCCGCTAGACTAAAGGTACTGGATGCGCATTAAGCAGACCACAAAAATAAAAGCCACATTGTGACCAAAAGTGCAAAGTTCTCCTTGCAAATCTTAAGGCACCGGTATTCAAAATAAACGAACATTAGCCTATTAGCCTGTAAAAATTATCGTCAGACCTCATATGTTATTGCATGCGCCTTGAAAGTGGCAACAGCAATCGTAATCTAAAAAAATTTCGAACATAAAATTGGACGAACAGATCATCGATGTGGGAGTTGTATTGAATGGAAAGGACTATCGGCCGCAGTGACAGTTACTTAGCTGTTGAAAGTAGATGTTCAAACGGTAACTCTGCCGGGACTGTATTCCCCAGTAGGCTTAACGCAGTGTTTCACAAAGTTCAAAAACTGGATACGCGCGAAATGCGACAAAAAAATGTTTTTGAGAACATTTTGTGCAATTTAGCTTTGTATTTGTAATACTCAAAATCTCATGGGGGCACACAGGAGGGGGCACGCAAATGGGGGAACTTGCCCCTGGCCTTCGGCTTGGCGACACAACTGGCTCCAAAGAGTCGGGGCTTTGCCGTCTCAATAATTTTGTTGTTTCCGGGCACGTGGCAACTACTATACTGATATAACTGTATGTATATGGGAAGACATTTCCCACATGCAGGGTGTTTGCCCAGCGATTTGCCCTAATTAACAAACAGTTGTGGCGAGAATTTTGCCCTGAAAACAATCTATTTTGACCTGGATTAACATTTTTGCTAGGGGGTGGGGGTGCTTACCCAAACCTCTCTCGTACGCCTCATGATGTGAAGTGAACATTGCACGTTTGACCAAGACTTCCACATTTCTAGCTTTGGAATTTGATTGAATTGTTACATACTATACCTGCTTGTACTAAGATCGAGTTATGATATTTACGGTGGGTATTTACACTATTAGTTTTTCATGCAGAGGACATTTCCTCATTAGGAACTTTTGATGGTTCTGTAGGGAACTTACTTACCGTACTTTCCCTAACCAAGTACTGTTGTTTGTTTGTTTGTTGTCAATGAGATTAGTGTTGCCGAGTTGTGATCATTTCTGGTTGTCACTCATACTAAGATCGAGTCCAGCTGACAAACCGCGGTCCCCATATTGTTCGCTAACTGTAACAAACTTACTTCATGGCTTATTTTTAGGTATTCTGCCCTGAAGTCTGTATAGTATGCATTTATTATCCGAGACAATCTTGAAACTTTCATCATCCTGACAACGATGTTAAGGATTTACAGAACCGAGGAATCCCACACAAGGGCAGAATTTTTACAATTTTTTCATACCAGAGTATGGTTCTAGAATTCATTTTGGGCTTTTTCAAAGGAACGATGTTCAATAGTGCACAACGAAATTGTAGGGAACGAATTGCGGACTACCTGCGTAATTGGTGACTGGAATTCAACTAACCACTTCAATTCAAGTCCCTTTCCTGTAAAATCGTCGGTAACAAGGCTGTGTTTGCTCCAAGGATATATAAGAAAATTACACTCACAACCATAACAAAATTCTGGCAATATTACAGTTTTTGCGAGGTTGGAAGGCACGTAAATGTTAGGGTGAACGAAATCCGGTCCCTCCATGCTACTGATAGTAATTGGTCTTACCTCAGCATAAGGAGAGCATCCCTCCACATAAATATTTGGTCTGAAATTTTTTTCAGAAACGTTTTCCTCAAGTCTACTGTTTAAATCTTCAACAGATGCCTCACTCAAGAGATGAAAAGTTCCACAGTTCTTAAACCATCCCTGCGGAGATCAAGAAAGAGGCACATGATTGAATACAAGGCGACTTTCTTCATAATGACACATCAAGATTTGTTCAACCACATGCAACATAAATTATACAATTGACTCACATACTGTTTTTCCTTCTACACTTGCCAAGGTACTTTCTACGTTTGACCAGGCACTAGAAATAGTATGGCTCCCACCTTTGTTCTTTTTTAAATTGAATAATTAGTGGCTCTATTAATTGCGACAACAACAACAGATTTCTTTGTCTATGTGAGATTTAACGATCACCTGTCCATTGAAGACCCTCTCAGCAACAATGCATTTAACTGACTGACCAGATGACAAGTGTTACCTGTTTGACTCATACTGTGTACCATTACCTATGTGATATCTGATGAATTTGTTGGTGAAAGGCGTTTTATTGATGTAAGAAGTGGTGAGCTCGTGCCGAGAACTGGGGATTTCGAAAGCGACTGAGTTCGCCCCTTGAGACAACTTGGCGGACATAGTTAAGGCGGATAAATATTCAAAACGTCTTTCTGGTTTGCCTTTCAGCCTGTTAAATTGATACGCAGTTTTTATAGCTCGCAAATCTGAACACGCAAATAAGTTCTCAATTTGTTTTGTTTTTGTTTTTGGTTTTTTGTTTTTCTTTTTTCTTTAATATTACAAAGACACTACGGGCACAGGTATCAAGCTTGAAATGGCATATTGACTCTGCATGCATGGGAGCCAAAATGTCGAGGCGGAAGTACTGAACACTGTTCAGTTGTTTCGAAAACAAACCGACTGTGACAGATTAAAGGGGATACGACATCCCTCCAAATCAGGGAGTTGTTAGTAACTCCCTGCCTAGTCATATTTAAGAGTAGCCCTAGAGTTCTAAATACAGGTGATGACTGCACATTGATTGACAAACAATATAGTTTCACTCTGGGTGGTCATCGATGACTTGCACACTAGTCACTTGTGTTCCCAATTAAGCTTACACACAGTCACTGTGTGTGTCAACTATGCCTCGAGCAAATAAAACTCAGTGCAGGCCAAGTACTGTGCTCTGTCTTGGAGGTGTTTTTGTTTAAATTGGAGGAGGGGCTAAAATTAAACTTAGCAGGGAGAATTTTACTGTCTGGGGTGAGATTAGAAAGCCTTTAATATTTTACTAATATTTTATTGTTAAGTAGAAACATTGTTACATGTAAGAAGTCATCACTCCTAAATATGTTTCATTTACAAGAAAAAGTTGAGTTCTTCCCCAAGGCGTTCCAAACGAACAATTACGAACTCACAATGGCTGGTTTGAAGTCCATAGACCTAATCATTAGAGGGGAAGGTCATACGGGCATTTGGGTCGAAGGTCGCGTTACCGATGAAAATCAAACCCAGCCGGACTATGTTTGCTGTGTTTACGCTTAGCACGTCTTGCTTTCATCAGCTTGGTCGTTATCATCCTATTGTGACGTCACGGCTACCCCCCCCCCCGTCCATCGGTCAGTTACCATGGTATCTTCAAGAAACGCAGTCCAATATCCGTGTTGATTTTTTACGCACTTGTAACGGGGATGCAATAGACGAGTTGGGAAACTTCGACGTACATTGCATGCTGGGAAGGAAAGTGTACCAAAACAGAGACTACATGTGCAAGACAGATATTTTGTATAATCAAGCACAACTTTGAGTTTAAAACTATGGTTTTCTAGACATCAGTCACGGGTCAAAGAAAATTATTTTCTTTGGCGGAAAAGTTCTCTTTGAAGTTAATCTCCTTATCCTGGACCAAAAGATTGGACAGAATGACGGCAAATTGTAGAAGACAAAAACAAAACTCGCTGAAAGCCTTCGTATCTGGGTGAAAATGTCCTTGGACTTGATCTGTGATACTACATGGTACAGCAGAATCTAATTTCCCAACTCGTCTATTACAACGCTAGTTAGGTTAAGCGTGCTGTGTGCACGCTACAAAAATCAGTGTAGCTTGACTTTGTCTATTTGTTGGGACTTGACAATAAAACTGTTGCCCCTTTGATTTTCTTTGACGATTACGCAACAAACATTTGCCATCATCAAGGATACATTCTTTCAAAAGAAGGTACTAAACATTTTAAGCGTTGACACATACTTTTTACACTGGGTACATGCGTCGTACGGTAAGTTTGACGTCCATCATGGCTGACTTTGTTCAGGCGCGTAGCCAGACTCTTCGGCCCGGGGGGGGGGGGGGCAAAATGAAAATTTTCGTCCCGATTTCATGATTTTCCAAAGTAATTTCAGAGGTGGGTCTCTCCCACTCACCGTTTGCTTTAGGTCCAGTTTACCCCCCCCCCCCCCGCCAAGTCCGGAAGCTCTGGAATTGTAAAGAATTGGGGCATGAGAATACAACATCAACTTGATATTCAAATGTCCTTATCAGTATGCGAACTGATAAAGTCACGTTGATCACAATTTAACTATCTTTCATAACGCGGAAGAAATGATGATCGATTTAATGACGCCGGAGTGCCCTGTCAGTGGTAAACCGGACGTAAGATTGAGGATTTTTTTTCCCAGAGGGATCCATAACCTTTCCTCAGAGGGACCTTTGAGACATTATCCAAGCGGAGCGCCACTACCAGTTGGCGCGAAGCGTACAGGGTAATATTTTGGCCAATATGGCTTCCCAGATTACAGGAAATGACACTTCCCAGGTGCTGTAAGTTGCACTTAACATTATCAAATATTTTTGGGTCTTTAAGATTTTAGGAGGATTGCTCCACAGTCAGCCACACCAGGGGGTCCCCTGAGAGAAAATTAAAATCTAAGTGGACAGAGGTAAGATTTATCACTTCAGCCTATATCTCAGCTGGGAATGCAAAATATGGGTGGAGCTGGCGCATGTTTTAGGGTCTATGTGGGCTTACCCTGTGACTTGACGGGCCTGAACGAAATATTTAACTATTTAAAATGAAATTGGATGCGCACTACAAACAGTATAGAATCGCAATTTGATTTTTTTTATAATTACCTAACTTGGACTAGGCTATCGTTAGGTCAATATGATGGTCACGGTGATAGGGTGAGTGTAGATGGGAGCGGATGGATTATGCCGGGGACTACACGGGTCTTTGTAAGGATTAATCCATTTAAGATTTTCACAAAGAGCAAAAATGAAACAAGCACGCCGAAAAAATCCTTTTTGAATTAAGAGAGCTTGCACTGCAAGGCATTGTTTTTCTTCAATTGCCTAAAATTCTTTCTAATTTATTCTCGTCTCTTTTCTTTCCCGATCTGTTTTGCTTGTTTGTTTCCTTTTTTTGTCACAATTTGTTCCTATTTTCTGCCTAGAGGAGTTGGGATCCATACCCTCTGGATCAACACCTGAGAGGATGGATGATGGTAAATGAGGGACGCATAAGGCTTTGAGTAAATTCTGCTCAAACTGTCCTGTAAGACTGACTAACGACAACCTATGCAATTATGATTTATTTGAGCGAAGCGCGCCGGAAAGACCATTTAGTATGAATTTCCTTGAAATGCTTCACTTTACATTGCAAACGTTATCTGTTATATTCAAATTCACATTTAGTTTCTTTTTACTTGAAAACTTTTCTTGACCCACTCATTATAGGGTTCTGATACCAAACCCCAATTCGTGGCAATGCACTGGCAACTGGCTCTTTTCCAATCATTGTTTGACTTTAAAAGAAAATCTGCACCGGTATATAGTGATTTTAAGTATCCCTTTTTGATATGGATGAAAAGATAAAATCGGGACGGTAGCTGTCATCCCTCCAACTCCCACACTGCCTTTCTTTGCGTCCTCGTCTTTCTCTCCCTCTAACACTGCTCTGCGTCATAGTCTGTCCTCGCGGACTTCCTAGTCGTCTAACGCTCTTTATTCCCTTTCCAAGTTCCCTCATCCTTCCTCCCTCCCGCGCGTGCACAATCTGCCTGGCTTCATCCCTCGTGCCGGTTTCTGCCTTCTGGGCCCTTCACTTTTTCATTCCCTTAATTCGGTCTTTTCCACGGTTCCTAGTTCTGCCTGTTTCAGTACTCGTCCCGTCGATATTTGAACCAGTCTTCTGCTCTATCAAGCCCTTTTCCTTCTCTCCATCCTTTCCTTCCATCGATAATACTTCCTATTTTTATTGTTATTTTGTTTTCCTTCCCCTTTTCTCCTTTTTTCATTTTTCTTTTTCTCTCCCTCCTTTCCCTTTCCTTCCCTCTTCTTCCTTCCTTTTTTTTTTCTTCATTTTCCGTCGTCCCGATTTTTCTTCGATTTTTCGCCCGGGCCGGGGGGGGGGGGCGCTCTGCCCCCCTGCCCCCCTCTGGCTACGCTACTGACTTTGTTGTTGTCTCATGAATTTGTGACGTCAGGAGTTTGGTATCTATGCTTATAATCTCTTTGGAACGTTACTAATAGCGACCGCTTTTACGTTGTTTTGATGATCGATTCTTACACTATTTGCCTGTTACTCTGACATCGTGTCAGGTACATTTTGCGCAATCGTACGGGCTACTGGACGGACCGATGTTATTGTTGAAAAGTGTACAGACATTGATTCGTTTCACCACTTCGGGAGCGATGTAACTCAATGGTGATAGCGGTGAGAGCTCTCGAGCTAACGAGTAACGCGGAACCGAACGGGGCATAATAAGGCCCCATAAATAGATAGATGACTTTGTAAACTTTAATATGTCAACTTATTTGAAGACATTAAAGGTGATCAGTCGTCTTGAAATATTCTTTGTGACGTCAGCCTTTTCTTGACATGTTTCTGCAGTCGTCACTGTTCAAGGATACACCGTACAAGTAGCTATGATGACATCGGTATAGCTAGTAGGTATACAGCTACAAGCCGTCTCTTCTTGCTTACCGATTAGCTATACCATGCTTGTACGGTGTATCCTTGAACAGTGACGACTGCAGAAACATGTCAAGAAAAGGCTGACGTCACAAAGAATATTTCAAGACGACTGATCACCTTTAAACCGTCCTACCTACAAATAAGCTCCAAAAACTAAAATATGTTAAAAGGAGTCCATTTGGACGCCATCTTGGATGTGAAGATTACCGCAGTAGGCCTACATATATGTTAGTTACTTAGTTAGATGAGGTTTAACGTCCCAGTTTCCAACCAACTGGTTCAAGTCGACACGACCACAACCTTTTTTTCCAGTTGTGGCTCACTGGCTTGTTTTCCCTACTCCATTGCAAGTTATACTGAGCACCAAGCACAAAGGCAGTAGGTTCCGTTTTAAAAGTCTTTGGTATGACCCGGCCAGGATTTGAACCCTAGACCTTCCGGCTGCAAGTCGAATGCTCTAACCACTTGACCACAGCACATATATGAGGGTACATCTTTAGAATATTGTGTCCCATGAAATATACTGCAGAGTTAATATAAAGTATTTAGTTTGGGGTAAGTAAAGTGTTATTTTGGGTATTTGACATTTGACTACCTTAACATTTCCACATACAAGGTTCGGATAGCAAAGTTACTTAAGCGAATCTCAAATGGCGTCTTCCTTCATTGTGTATGCACAGATTTCTCTTGTGTAAACACGACTTTCACCTGTAAAAAGTCGTCTTTGCAACACCCTTTGAGATTCCTTTGAACAGGGGAATGTCCCATTACAGGAATAATAGGCAAGCTAGAGCGCCAAGAATATCGTAAAACAGAACAATTTTCATGCATGATCAATAGAGTGATCCGCAAGTTCTAACTCTTTCTTTCCTTGATACAAAAGGAACTGTGTAACTCATCTATTTCACCAGGCTGGTTTTGACCTAGTTTCAAGTTCAAGTTTCAAGTTTCAAGTTTGATACGTAAAAAAACGACCTAAAGTGAGTATTTTGATACAAGTTGCATTCTATCTCTATTTGCAGTTTTCGAGACGTAAAAGTTACGAACTCTTCACTCACGAGGGTTTGAAGAAAGCAGGAGGGCCATGGACGTCCCCAGAAAACAATTAGGGGCAAAACTTTTAATTGATCAAACCAGGGAAATTTTTACTCCCAGAACAGAGCTTACTTGCTAAATGCTGGCCCCTTTTACCTTTTACAGGGGTGTAGCCAGGGCCGTAGCTAAGGTCATATGTTTGGGGGGGGGGGTGACGGTCCCATTTCCGACTGACTGGATGTTTTTTCCAACTGAGTAACGGCGCGTAAATTGCACTTTTATTATGCGCCCTGCGTTTTTATGCAGCAGTAGGGAGGCTTCCTTCGTCACTACGTAAGGTGTCTTCCTGGGGGAGGGTTGAAAGAGGAGGGAGTGTCCCACTCCCCTTTGAGAAATTTTTGGTAATTTTAAGGTTGCGTAGATGCAAAATGGTGCTATCTTTATGATATTTTTTGAGCTGATCAGATATGGCTGAAAAATGTCCATAATATAGTGAGTTTCAATTTTTTCCCACTGGCTTGCTGTATGTTTTTTCAACTGAGTGGTGGAGCGTAAATTGCACTTTTTATTATGTGTCCTGCGTTTGTATACAGCAGTGGGGATCCTTTCTTTTTCACTTCATAAAGGTGCCGTACTGGGGGAGGGGTCTAAGGGGAGGCTGTCCTCCTCCCCGTTGAGAAATTTTTGTTAATTTAAGATTGCTTGATGCAAAATGGTGCTGTCTTTGGGACATTTCTTGAGCTGATCATATGTGGCTGGAAAAAGCCCATATTTTAGCAAATTCTAGCTTTTGGTTAGGTAAAAGAAAAGAGTATGTTGTCTAAGAGAAGACTACGTTGTCAACAAACTTCATAAAGCCCTCTTTTTGCTACTTGACTGCCTACTATTCGGGCAAAGGTTTTACGCAAAAATCCGTGCTTGGAGTCAACAGAAATACTCTTGGGACCTAAGATATTATAAGCATAGATTCCAAACTTAAAATGGCGCCCAAAATATCGGGGCGGAAGTACTGATCACTGTTCAGTCGTTTTGACAACGTACAGAGGAATGAATGTCTTACAACAGTATTAATACTTGTTGTTTCGAAACACTGTAAATGTAAGAAGTATCACTCCTCAATACCAAATTCCACTTAAAAGAAGTTTACTTCCCGTCGGCATTTAAGTAATAAGTACACTTGAACATGAGCGCACAATGACTGGTTTAGAGTTCATAGACTTAGCCTATAGAGGGATTTCAGTCACGTGACTTTAAACAACTAGATGCAATTTTGAAGGGCAAGATCGCGCGTCTCTTTGGTTTTGACGGGCACGCGTCCATTGTGTCACAGTAGTACCTATAGAGGGATTTCAGTCACATGACTTTAACCAACTGGACGCAATTTTGAAGGGCAAGATCGCGCGTCTTTTTTGTTTTGACGGGCACGCGTCCACTGTGTCACAGTAGTATCTATGGTTTCCCGTGCGTGCGCGCGCGTGTGCTGCATTAGGAACTCCTCTCCTTAAAGATTCAGACCCTGTTTTGTAACCATTTTAACTGTTTATCTTTTACCTAATCCAATTTCACTTGGTCTTGGACTTCCTTTGAATTGACCACACATAAAAGATTTAACTGTGCAATATGGAGGAAATGTCAACAGTTTATCTGTTGTGTAACCAACTGGACAAAAGTTCCTCACTGGCCAGGGATTAAGTGTAATCCTAGAAGTGATTGTGGCTTCTTACAACAAAGAAATGAGCTGATAAGTAGGATTTTATTACACCCGACCTCCCCTTTGTGAAGTCTGGTCAGATTCAGATTTTTAAGGAGGAGAGTTCCTAATGGTAAATTCGCTTACTGCGTGTGTGTTTTGCCCTTCAGTGCCTGGGAATACATTGCGCGTGACGTCACATGAAATCCCTCTATAGTTATGCCGTGCGCGTGAGCTGTACATACGCTTAATGCGTGTGTGTTTTGCCCTTCAGTGCCTGGGAATCCTTTGCGCGTGACGTCACATGAAATCCCTCTATAGAGGGATTTCAGTCACGTGACTTTAACCAACTAGACGCAGTTTTGAAGGGCAAGATTGCACGTCTTTTTATGTTTTGAAGAGCAAGCGTCCATTGTGTCACAGTGGTGCGCGCACGGCATAACCACAGATACTACTGTGACATGATGGACGCGTGCCCGTCAAAACATAAAAAGACGCGCGATCTTGCCCTTCAAAATTGCGTCTAGTTGGTTAAAGTTACGTGACTGAAATCCCTCTATTCGCCTTTATTCACTTTTATATGCGCGTTTAATTTCTTACGCGCTCACAAAGGGAAATCAACTAGCGGTTTGTTTCCAGAGCGCGCGAAGGTGTGCGTCAAGTATTCCGGATAATGCACAGAGAAATGTATTCTGCGCGTATAGAACGCGTTGCAAAAGTGCACGCACGCTAACCTCTTTTAACGATGAAATTTCTGTAACGCGTTCTTATTTTTGCACGCAGATCGCCGATTAGAACGATGCGCATGTCAAATTAACACTTCCGCCCCGATATCATGCGTCTTCATGCGGAGTCAATTTCCATAACAGTGCAGGTATAGGGGTCTGGAATCTATGCTTATAATATCTTTGTCTTGGACTATAGACGAATCCGGAGAGCAAGTGATGGTCTGATTTCAGTCGGCCATACCTGGGGTCTATCACCTTTAATCTTTCAATTTCCTTGCTTACCTGTATGATGGATGGTTGGACATTAAATTGTATCTTGATTTGTTCAATTTCACTGAATATGTGGGTTTGAAATTCATGTAGAAAATAAATGAAGACGATTTAAGGCTGGTGGACCCCATTAATGGCTGCCTACAGTCACTAAACACAAGCGCTGATCGGATTCGTCTATAAGTGGCGCCGCGAGAGGTTGGTGATCGGGTGCACTATAGCATATGATGCTTTTAGCCCACCCCAGACAAACCCAGAAAGCCGGTGTAAATTGTGTATATTCGCATCGGGTGTACTTAGAACCCGGAGCAAATCTTTCCTTTATCACCTTATGCAGGTGATGTACTGGGGGAGGGGTCACCCCTCCCGTTTGAGAAATTTTTATTCATTTAGGATGACTTGGATGCAAAATGGTGCTATCTTTGATAAATTTTCGAACTGATCATATATCGGATTTTTATTAATTTTGAACGAAAATCCAGACGAACAGCTTCCATCAATGGGGATTGAGGGAGTGTACAGGTAGGTGATATTAGACCTCCCTGATAGGTATAGCAAAAGGGGTGACGGACTAACAAGCGTGTTTCAGAATACTTTTTCGTCGTAAGTGTATTAACAATCACTATTTATATCGATAATGGCAGCGCGCAAAGAGCTCGGTAAAAAAATTTGAAAAATGTATAACAGCAAAAACGTACTTTCAACCTTCCACATCACGCTTCAACTTGAAAGATACCATATTGATGCGAGGCCCCTACAGATGTTTGGAGATGTATCTCTATTTTTCGGAAGGTGTTGTAATCAGAAAAGTTCCATGTATAATAACCTTAATAATGGTCATTAGACGGAGTGCAAAATGGGACGCATGCGCGCCGAAATTTTTCATTAAATAAGATTTCCATGACGAAACCTGCATTCAGAATCTGCATGGATAGGAAAATAACGTTTGGTATTATTCTAACTTGATCTAGTTGGAAAATATACACAAAGTTGACATGACCTCAGTCGGAAAAAATGTGCTAGACTGAGATATTAGAAATTCCAACTGTTATTTCAGATTTTCCAACTATCGTCGCTCTGACGAACTTTGGGGGTGAGACACCCCCACCCCCCCCGGTCGCGACGGCCCTGGGTGTAGTCAGGAATTTGCCGGGGGCTGTAGATAAACTATCCCGAAGCGCAGCGCCACAAAAATTTTGGCCGAAATGCCTCCCAGATCGCTGAAAATGGCACTTCCCAGGCCTTGTGAGTTGCATCTAATCATTTTCTATTTTGAAAGCTCATGTTCTGGGAATTTTCTAGCGATATTATGAAAAAAATGTGATGTTATTTTTTCTTCAAATTTTTTTGAAGTTTTGATTTTCCAGGGGCAAGTGCCCCCTTGCCCCCTCCGGACGCCCATGAGGTCTCTTTTCACATAGATGAGCAATTTTTGTTCAACTTCTTTGTTTTCAGGCTATTTCTTTCATCTTGGGTTAGATTAGGGTTCAAATTTATGTCAATGATTGCTAGTTTGTAAAGTGACAGAGAAATGTTTCACATTACGAAATATCATTACGAAGAAGGACATGTTATATCCCTTTAATTCCGTTCAAGTTCACTTTGAGTAAAATTATCATAATTTTAACTGTTGATATTTCAAGAATCACAAATAGCAGTAGAATGCAAATTTCCCCTTTCTTTAGGTTTCCTTCTTTATTTGCAAACATTTCTTAGCTCGAACCCTCTTTTAATAAGTTTATATGAGAACCACTTGTAAAGGAAGGAGAGGTTGTTATTTCCTAACTCATCATTACAGGAACTGTTCACCTGTAAGTTTAGATCAATTCAGTAGGCTATTTGTTCGTATATTGTGCACGAAAAACTCTACAAAGTCTAACTTCACAGAGATTCACCCAAAGATTCTGCAATTCAGCACAGCTTGGATAAGTCTGCATTTTGCAAAAAGCTGACCAAAGTGAAAATTTTTGTCGTTATTGATAGCCCATGTGTACCTGGTACAATACATCGCTGGACATCAATCAAAAGGAAAGTAAACAGTACATGAATCTAATTTGGATGCTTTTTTGTACTTTCTTTCCAAATTGACGGTTTACGAAAAAATTAAGATTTCTTCTTCATCAAAAGAAGAAATATATTAACACAAATGGCATAGGTCAAGGAGAGCGGGGGGGGGGGGGTAGTGAAAATCCTCCAAAGTCGTTGTCGAATTTTTTTGGAATTTTAATTGAAACGTCTTACGGTAAAGACTGATCTTTGCCCTCCCACAACAAAGGTGTCGCAGCACTTTTTGACGACAGTATTGCTCAAACACAGCGTTGTGATCCTTTCAACCAGGTTAACTGTTTCCAGTGCCGTTTGAAGGTTTCTAAGATTGCTGGGGGCTGCACCTTCAACTCTGGAGTTTTTGGCATTTACTAAGGTAATTTGGACGTTCTGAGACAAAAATGCTTTAAACTGAAAATTTTATGGGGGAGGGGAGCTGAATTCCTATAGCCCCCTGGACGCGACGGCGCTGGTGTCATTTTACTTCATGTGCCTTCCTAACTGAACTTACCTTTGTGAACAACTCTTTGCCTAGAAGACCATTGCTGAAGAAAATCAAACGATAGGTACCATCCAGATAATCTGAAAGCCATTTGGCTACGTCGTCTCCACAGTCTCGACCTTCTTCATCGATTTCTTTTACTCTAAAAATTTAAATGTGAAAAAAGTGTTACAACAATATCAAAATGCCAGACTGCTTGGGCTTAGCTGAATTAAGAGATTCAGTATAACCTTCAACTGCTCTACAATGGATTTACGACCTCGGTTGGACTCCAACCCAACGTCCTCCCATTCCTATGACAGATAGGCCTACTCCACATTATCTTAAAAGGCAGGGAAGCCTTTAAAAACAGAAACTCCTGCGATATCCCATTACAGGCGAGAACCAGGCGCGTAGCCAGCCCAATCGGTTCTAGTTATGGGGTGAGGGGATGCAAAGCCAAGATGATCGTCCCAATTTCATACTTTCAATTGAAGTGCTGGAGGGGCCGCTCTTCCACACCTGAGGGTGTGAGCGTGTTCAGGGTAGCGAAGACCTGATAAGCAGGTCATGATCATGATCACAATGTGCTTTTTTAAATAATCTAGCCCGGACGTACAGAGCGATAAATCTAGCCCCGAGGGTAAAAATTCTCCCTTTTGGTTTACGTCCAGCCTCTCCTACATTTAAAACACCCCACCCACCCCAAAAAACTTTTTCTTTTCTCCCTTTCTTTTCCTCTTATATCTTCCTCACTTTCTCCTTCCTTCTTCCTCTCACTTTTCGTTTCTCCAACGTCCCAATTTTTCTCCAATGTTTTCTCCCCTCTGGCCACGCTTAATGGCGATAACTTGAAACTGGCCCCAAGAAGTCGCAGGTGGCCCCAAGAAGCTGAACCCGCGAACAGGCGAAGGGACACGATACTTCACTTCACGTAATCATACATTCAGCCTTCAGATTTAAGCATAAAATTTGTCCTGAGTGGCTCTGTTCCAGGTTTTTCTTTCAAAGTTTAAACTGCCAGGGCCGAAGAGCAGCCAACACCCCAACAACAAACTACGGATCTTTTCTATACCATGCATCATCTTTTCCAAAAGGCCAGGGAGATGGGGACTTACGAGTAGTTGTCTCAAGCAATAAATCAGACAAGGTGTTGAAGAGGGCGAGAAAGCTTCCGCGGAAAGGGATAGTTTTCAGGGGGCGAGAAATGTTAAAAGTGGTTTTTGTTTCGAATATTTTAGGGAGAGGGTGGTTTTCTCTAGGTACCTTGACTTGGGACTTGCTTTTTCTGTTGTGAGTCTTCACACTATAAGCTGCATACAGTATTCCTCCGAAAATTTATGATTGAAGTATTATCTTTCACTTCTTGTATAGAAAGAACCTTACAGATCAAACTTACATTCTGCTGCATAATTCACATACATTGTAATGATCACAGGCGTAGGGAGCGGGAGCGGTTCACAGCTTGGGGGGGGGGGGGCTGCACGTTCCGACGGCGGTCCTAAGGAAGGTTTTTCAGGGGATGAATGTTTCCTAACCTTTGGAAAATTTTTTGAACATTGGAGGGTTCGTAGATGCATTTTGGTGCAACAATTTATACAGGTTTGGAAGTACATACATTGGAATGGCTTGATATTCCATTGAAAAAGTTTTATAATTTTCACCGAGTGGACAAATCATGCGGACGGAAGTCCAGTTTAGCCTCCCACATTTTTGACTGTGGGGCCTAGGTCCCCCGCTCCGCCTTCCCCATGCTTCTTACGCCTATAGTAATGATAGTTTGTTAGCCATCGACCAAATGAAAGTCCTCACCTGCCACTAATGAATGGTCCATTCTGCTGCAGGGGAATACTGATATCCTCCTGACCTTCAGCACTCAGAATTAAAAAATTATTGTCATCTGAGAAGCTGGGTTTAATCAAGATCATTTTTGGGCACTTACGAGCAGTAACAAAGTGACCCTTTTCATCAACCATCATGAAGGATCTGATTAGGAACAAACAAAATGCAATATCATACATGACAGTATCTTTCTGAAATTTTAAGACTCTTGGCCACTGTTACTGCCATCAACAATCAAGTCGGAACCAGTGAGCTCTGAAACAACTGTTTGACACGAATGTCTTCCACACAAATGTATTTTCAGAGTTATTTGCATTGGAATCGGCCTTAGGCTATGGCTGGTAACATGACATACCCCACTTAGACAATAGAATAGACGAATTGGGAAATTCGGTACTTCCGGTGGGGTCACAAGGTTAGCTGTATCGTAACAACTTTTTCGTTTATGTGCGCATGAGTGTGATATACTTGCCAGAACGACGGACGTGTACTACGCCTGCAGTAACATTGTCTGTGATTGTAATACCTATGATATGTGTACGTCCGAAAAGAGGTGTACATAATGGTCAACTGCCGCGAAGGTATGTGGCTCACTTCACCTTTGACCCATCCCATGATGCATTGCATGGAAACATTTTCCCAACTCGTCTATTGTGGGGTGTGAGCAAGTTTCTTTAGTGCAATCAACACATCATATAAAGAGAATGATGAGCTTTCAGAAATCCCCCCAAATTTCTCAAGATGGGAAGGTCGGCCATTGCTACCTTCCTGATGCCCAGGGACAAAATCAAGTGGTTCGATGGAGCTTCCCATAATTGTTTTTAGGTGTCCTTATATTATTGAACTGATTTTTCGATGTCTACCATTCCACATACACTAAACACCCACTCAGACTAGGGAGGGTGTCACTTTAACACTGTCCTGCTCGGACCTCATATGAAAATTTTGACAATAGTAAAATGTATCTTGTGACTTTCATGTACGACTTAAAACCGAAACAGTCTCATTTTCTCTCTTTTTCCCTTTTTGACTGAAAGGAATATTATCAAGTTGGAATGATGGAAAACAAGCTGAAAACAGAATGAGAGAATTAGAGATTAGAGCAAAGGCAGAAGAGGTATTAAATATATTCACTAATATTTCAAGTTAAGTTTATTCTGTTACTTGTCATAGACACCACAGCACAGAAAACCTTTATCCGTTAGCTCTCCTTCCTGCACTTCTATCGTAGACATTGATTTCACAGGACGCACATACAACTTGGAAACCGTTCCAACTTTTTTATAGTTCTTCTTATTTCTTGATGACGTGTAAAGGTATGCAATTCCAAGTGCACAAACCACTCCTGCCACAAGGATGCTAAGGACTGAATTCTCCTGCATGTTGAAATCTGTGGGAAGAGCATGGAAGAGCAGTATCATTTAAAATCGGCATGCTTTGTGTAATACCAAGACATTACGGAACTTTTCAAAAGAGTTAGCTAAAACTTAATGAGAAAATGCCAGTAGCACTCATTCATTAGATGGACAACTGTTGCAGTTGCTTAATGAAGTGAAAGGAATATTCCGTATGGATGTTTAGAACATTTAACTATTGCTTTGTTCTGGAACAGAGTCGTTGTAATACACCCCTAACCCATTGTGACGTAACAACCCACAGTGACACATATGGCTCGATTTCCAGTGGCTTGTAGGTAGTATAGGCGTGAGTAGTAATTCTAAGAAGCAGGGCAGGTAGGTCAGTAAAGTTGTAGGAATGTAAATGGCCGGTACTTTAGACATATTTTTCAGCCTTTCTGTATCAAATTTTCATTCAGACCTTCCCATTTTGGACATCCGAAGATCACAGGCGAATGAATCGGGGCTTCGGTTATGGCATCCTCCCTGAGAATAAAACATTTGTCAATTTCAGGGAAAGAAATTTCCGTTTTCATGGCAAAATTTATGTCATGACTGTTTGTCAATCAGGAAAAGTTTTAGGGCAAAGACCTTCCACCCCCTTGTGAAATCCTTTCGTTATGTGGAAGATGAAATCACACACTGAAGCGCGATAGATACTTGAGTTAAAAACGGGAGATCTTTGATACCTCCTTGGTCAGAATAAAATGGTGCTTTCAACCAGGGCGTATCCAGGAATTTTCAATAGAGGGGGCGCAAGGTTTGATTGATCGCTGTCCTCCGGTAGGGGTATGAGGGGAGGGGGTGTAACCGTCCCCTTTGGAAAATTTTTGCTTTTGTACGAGGGCTGAGATGCAAAATGGTGCTATATTTGAAGCATTTTTTTGCCTCAACATTTCCACGCATGACGGCCAATAGGGGAGGCGCGCGCCTGTTGCACCCCGCCCGGATCCGCCACTGTTTCAACCACGGCGGACTTTTCACACAAAGTTTGTGATGTGACGTCATAAAAGAATTCCCACTTCAATGGTTCAATGAAAGGGATAGAGCTACATTAGTGGCGTATCCAGGATTCTTAATACGAGACACAATTCGGAATGGTCGGCCAGGGAGTTGTTAAAACTCCCGTTTAAAAAATCCAACAAACGCACGTTTCAATTCAGTGATGACGATAGCGACTCGTCTTTTGCACATCGATTAAGGATTAAAAAGGAGTAAATGTTTGGAACAATTGTCGACCGTGTTTTTACAGATGTCATTAGGGGAACACGGGCCTGTTGCGCCCCTGAGTCCGCCACTCATACACAGTTGCGTCTCCTGCACCCCGCCCTTATTTTTCATCGCTACGTGTACACCTTTCTTTCCCTCTCGAAATTCTGACAAACCTCGCCTATAGCAAGTGGCAACTCTCCACTCAGATGTACCTGTTCAGTAGGCTCTATACAGCTGTCACCGTGACAGTGACTTCATATCTTTAGTTTACTTTGAAAGACAACAAGAAAAATTAGAAATCCCCTTCAAGGAATACCCTCGTAAAAGTAAACGAAAAAAGCCCATATACTGCGTGACGCAGCCGCAACTCAACTCGACTGTCGTGATCTAAATAATTTCCAATGGTCGGCGCCAGTGGCGTATTTTACGAGGGGCATTGGGCCATACCCCACGCCCCTAACCGATGCCCATTTTATAAGTACCTAAAATATGTTATGTTTTGAACGCAAACTTTTACTTCAAAGGTTGCAAATGTGAAACCAGATTGCACGTAAGGACACGTAGCCTAATTTTTGAAAATTTCCAAAGGGGAGGGGGACCCTTAGACACCTACCCAGGCCGGTGATCACAGAACATACTGCATGGTCCTCCCATGAGAGGAAACCTGTCTACGCCACTGGTCGGTGCAATTTTCAGCCGCATGATTGACAATGTACATTACACGACAAGCTAGCCTGTTCTCGACGTGGTTCCACCATGGTATTTAAGAATCCTCCTGAGGGTTCGTGCACAATCGCTATCCATTGGGTAACACGTGTACCGGTAGTACTTCCCAAATGAAGGTGACGCGATTCAAAAGGTAAAAGTCTACTTATCTGGCGCAATACGTCAAGGTCTCAACATGGAGCTATACCACCTCCGAGGTGGTAGCTCCATGGTCTCAACTGTAAGGCAATGTAGAATAAAACCTGAAATCATCGTTCGAAGTACCATGAAGCTACTACGAAGTACTCAGTCAGTCAGGAGCGTCGTGCAAAAATAAATTTTTGGCGGGCTCGTGAAAATTGGTGACTGGGTGAAGGTGTAAGAGAGGTCGTGCGAAAAAAATATTTTTGGAAGGGGAAGGTAAAAGGTAGCGTAACTCAAGGCAAAGAGGTGCCTTAGGTACAATATGGGAAAGGGGGTCGGAGATTGGGTGCGAAAATTGGAATGTATCGCAAAAAAAGACGATCTAGAGCAATCTCCGACGGTTTATTTCACTGTTTTTTCGTGATCCGTGGTAAAAGTATGAAACTTTATATACTGGAGAGCATGACAAGTAGCCAGCAACGATTGAGCATGAGAGCGTACAGGAAGGTGTTCGTGACTGTAAGGCTGTCTTGGGAGAGGTGGTGTGAAGAGAGGGCGTTCTTCTTTGGCAAATATTCGTTATTTGAAGGTCACTAGATGCACATTGGCAACCATAATATGCATGTTTTGAAGTAAATTTATCCACAGCAGATGCTACTTTTAGGTTGTCTATCGGATAGTTTCAAGCGAATATGCGGTTGCTGTCCAACTTGGCATCAATTCGACAATGACCATATCTGGGGCCGGAAAGTCAAATTTTGACTCATTCGTAGGGTGACATTTTTTTTTTAATATTCAATGGCATCACCAACCCTAATACGTCTTCTTTGATACATTTCTGTGTGGAAAATGGGTGTCAACCATTGCATAGCAGTTGGCGGAGGGAAGTTGGGATTTTTCAGTCGGAAATGATTAATAATTTTCACCAACCATTTTTTTGTCCACATACCCCCACGCAAAGAGAATTTTGCATGAATTGAAAGACCATCATTTTTCCAGCAAATTGAACTAACCATGTAAGTGTGGTTATAAACGTAACTCCAGCTATGTTTTTCGAAATCAGTTAACTTCTTGCATTGACTTGGCATGTGAAGGTATTTCTGATCTAAAATTCTCCCCAGATGCCTGACAAATTTTGGAAATAACGTTGAAAGTGAAGAAAACTTTAGACAATATTTCAGGAGTATTTAATTATAGTGTGGAAGTGCTGAATGTTCTTATCAGCAGTTATTATCCTCATACTGTTACTTCATCGAAATTTCGTCCTTGGGACAACAATATGTGAAATGCAAAATGGCGTCGCTGCAAAATGCAGCGACGCCAGCGCAAAATGGCGCTGGCGTCGCTGGTGTAAAGAAGTGTTGAGACTGTGCTCCCGGTATTTTATATTTCTTGTCTGTTAATACTTTTCCTTGGACGTTCGAAGAAGGTTTTTTTCGAAATGATTTTATAGTACGTCCAATATTCTGGAATAACCATTCGTTAACATCATTGGTCTGGACATAATTTAATGGAATACTACTTGAGAGAGAGGACAACTCGTTCCGGGAATACGCCCATGCACGATACTAACGTTAGTAAGCGCAGACCTACATCAACGAAAGGTGCAATGGGAGGTCGAAGTGAGGACGACATGGCTTCGTTACAAAGTAAACTGGATATTATTATGGAGCAGTTGGGTAAGCTGCAGAAACTCCCTACACAAATTGAAGAAATGAAATCTGAAATGAAATCCCTTAAAGCAGCTGTAACCGATATGGCGGAGTCGGTCGAGTTCATGGAAAATGAGGTTGAATCTGTTAAGTCAAAGCTTAAAACGAAGGCTGAGAAAGAGGAGATTGAGTCACTAACAGAAAGTGTAAAGAATTCAGAGCGCTTATGGAAAGCTAAACTAGAAGATTTAGAGAACAGATCTAGACGTAATAACCTTGTCTTCCATGGTGTGCCAGAAGCTGCTAATGAAAAATGTGAAGAAATGATAAAAGTTGATATTTTATCCACCATGATGGGGTTTGAAAATGTGGAATTGGAACGCGCTCACAGGACACCTGGGGGACCAGCTAGTACATCGCAAAAGCCTCGGCCAGTCCATGTGAGGTTCCTACGATTCCATGATCGAGAAAAAGTTTTAAAGGCAGTAGGAAAGAAATCAGAAGGAAATCTGTATCGAGAAGTCAATATTTTTGTAAGCGATGACTTCTACGTTAACGTTAGGGAAGCCCGTAGAATCTTAAGAAAGAAACTTCCTGAAATACGTCAGAGGGCTGGGGTCAACTACGCCTTCATTCGCTGGTCAGTTCCCGCATTTCTCATAATAGTTTACAAGGGTGGCACCGCTAAAAAGTTGGGAAATTAATTTTATAACCAGGAATTATTTGATATCAACGGGACACTGTCTTTCTGATGCCTTACTCATGTCTTTATTTTGCTTGAAAAGTAAGCTTTTTGCGATTTTTTGTTATCTTTTGTTTTTTTCGTGTTATTTGTGTTTTGTCCTTTTGTTAAAAAGCTCTTGTCATTATTCATTGCAACGAAACAATTCTTTATTAATTACAGTGAGTGACAAAAATGTAGTGTTGAAATGGCGAGTGAAATAACATTTTCATCCTTACGTCGTAGGGTACTTCACAGTGCAAATCAAAAAGAAGATGTGTTTGATTATTTAAAAGTTAGAGGCAGTCATATATACTGCCTTCAAGATGTACATTGGGATTCCAACATGATAGCAACGATATCCACGGAGAGGGGTGGGAATTGTTTTATTGTGCCAGGGACGAATAATTCCAGGGGTGTTGCCATACTTTCAATGAAAATTTTAACGTTACAGTTACTCGAATTCATTGCAATTCTGGTAATTTAATTACTGTTGCTTTTTAAGCGTGTCCATATGAGGGCACGGTTGTTGTTATTTACGGGCCTTATACTGACACACCTGCATTCTTCAACGAGGTACAAAACATAATCGAGGACTTCAATACTCCTCATTGCATAGTAGTTGGCGACTGGAATGTTTTACGTGATACTGATATGGATAACCTCAATTATATGGACACCAATATCCCAAAGTCCAGACAGGTTCTTAAACTAATGAAGGACCTCGATTTGTTTGATGCATGACGTGTTTTTCATCTCATTACAAATAGATTTACTAGGTGGCAGAAAAAACCCGCTAAAACAGAGCAGACTTGATTATTTTTTGGTTTCATCTGGACTTTTTAACACAGTCACTACAGCTACAATCACTCCAGGGTACAGGGGTGACCACTCTATAATAAAATCATCCTTCAGGTTATAGGTCAGATTGTAACTGGCAAAGGTTTCTGGAAATTTAAAAACCCTTACTTGAGGATGAAGCTTACCAAAAAATTGTAAAGAATGTCATTGATGAAACTATTACTGAGTATGCTTGTTTGCCGTATAATATTGATAAACTGCTTAGTATACCTAGAAATATGGTAGACTTTAATATAAACGACCAACTTTTTTTTGAAACTCTTCTTATGAATATAAGAGGGAAAACTATTTCTTACTCCTCTTTTAAGAAGAAGAGTGAAATTAAAAGGGAAGTTTATCTTCTAAATGAAATCGATCGTGTCCATAGTATATACTCAGACAATATTTACTTGAGAGAGTACTGTGACTCCTTGGAAAAAGAGCTGCAGCATTTAAGAGAGAAAAAGTTGAAAGGAAGCTTTATTAGATCTCGGGTAGAATGGGTTGATGAAGGGGAAAAACCTTCAAAATTCTTTCTTAATTTAGAGAAGCGTAATGATGTTAGTAAACTTATTTGTCACCGTACAACTGATCATAATGAACAATCTTTCGACCAAGATGGTATCCAGCAAGAAACTTACAATTTTTGTGAGAAACTTTACATGTCAAATGATTCTCGTCTTTCCGACGTGAACCTATGTGATGGTTATTGGAATTATTTGAATCGTTTGTTAGCGAGTCTGCTAATTTAGGAGGTCCATTACAGTATGATAAGGTTTATGATGCTTTACGAAAAATGAAAAATAAAAATCGTCGGGCACGGATGGTTTTACTGTGGAGTTATGTAAGTTTTTCTGGAAAGATATCTGACACTTCCTGATAAGATCATTAAATTGTCGTAACAATGAGTAGTAATTGTCCGTCAGAGTCATGGTGTCGTTTCTTTGATCCCTAAAGGGGATAAGCCTAGAAATTTAAAAAACAAACTAGAGACCGATCTCTCTCATTAATGTCTTACAAAATTGCCTCAACATTTAGCCTATTGCAAATCGCATTAAAACTGTCCTTTCAAGTTTACTCTCAGTTGAATAAAGTGGTTTTTATCAACGGCAGATATGCTGGGGATAGTATTAGGACAATTAATGATGCCATGCTTTGTTTACAGGAAGATCAATTATCCGATGTTCTTTTTTCCATTAATTTTGAGAAAGCTTTTGAAAGTATTTCGTTACGTTTTATTAGAAATGTCCTTCAACTTTACAGTTTTGGATGTTCAATTATTCAGTGGCTTGAGACTTTTTATAAGCGAGCTATTTTTTCTGTTATTGTTAATGGATTCATTTCTAAAGCTTTTCCTTTAGAAATATGTTTTAGACAAGGTGATCCTTTATTTCCATATCTTTTTATCCTTTGTTCAGAATTATTAAATGTAGCTGTCCGTAATGACAATAATATCCAGGGTATTACTATTGGAGATCGCCAGTGTAAATTAGTCCAGTACGCTGACGACACTACTTTTTTAATTAAGCCAGATGAAGTCTCTTTTCGTTGTCTGACTAGGTTATTAAATAATTTTGCCTCGATGTCTGGCCTCTATATGAATCAAAGTAAATGCTTTCTGTTTGCCTTGGGTCTTTGATAGGTTCAGTAGTAGATTTTGGGTGTTTGCATGGGATTCCCATGGGTTGTGGCAATGATTTCATTTTACTCGGTATTATTTTTAACTCTGACGTCTCAACGATTACTGAAAAAAATTACGCAAAAGCATTTTCAAAAATGGAAGCTATTTCTGATACCTGGACCAAAAGGAATCTTACTGTTCTTGGGAGGATCACTATTGTTAAGTCACTTATTTTACCACAATTTAATTACTACCTTTCCTCACTCCCCAATCCAACAAACAACTTTATTTCCAAAGTAAAAAGTTACCTTTTTAGATTTATTTGGAATAATAAGCCAGATAAGGTCAGTCGAAATGAAATTATTCAAACTTACTCGAACGGGGGCTGGGGATGATCGATTTCTCGATGTATTGTTCTGCGTTGAAAATTTCATACTTCGCACGTTTCCTGAAGAATCATACCGGTAGTCTCTTTACGGAAGTTTTAAAAAGATATTTTATTAACTCTGATGAATTTGCAACTAACGGTGACTATTTTATTAAGCTTGCACCAACTATTTCTGGCGGGATGTATTTTATGCTACATACCTTTACTTGTCCAACTGTAATCGTGATCTTAGCTGTAAGAATTCTTTTTTTCTTTGTCAACCTATCTGGAATAATAGTACGATCCAAGTTGATAACAAGCCAATTGCTTACCGTCATTGGATACGGTGTGGAATTTATTTTATTAATGACCTGTTTGATGATGATGGTACCTTTCTCCAACTGGATCAAGTAAGACAAAAGTTTTTGTTAGCTACTCACTTTTTGGAGTACCACGGTGTGCTTAATGCAATCAAAGTTAGTTGGAATAAGGTCATCGATAACATTGATCAGTGCTTGTGTAATCCTATTAATTGTTGGTATAATATGTTATTGTCTGATGGATATTTTACATGTAAGTCACTCCGTATCAAAATGGCTAAAAATGTTTTTCTTCAGAGTAAATCTCTTTTAAAATGGAACGAGACTTTGCATATTACAAGTGATTCGTGGATGTTATATTGTTCCATTCCATTCTCATGTTCTAATGATATATCGCTTCGATGGTTTCAATACCAATCGTTGAACAGCATTCTTTCGTCAAATAATTATCTTCATACTGTTAAAGTCCTCTAATTTGTGCACTTTTTATTTAATTTGTACCGAATCAATTCAGCATTTGTTCTTACACTGCAATTTTTCACGAAGAATCTGGAAGTATTATCAATATCTTTTCAAGAGGGCATGGCTTTCTCATAGATTTAAAAGACATCTCAATGTTTTGTTTAGGGAAAATTGTGCTCGTGAAGTAAATTTAATTCTTATTTTACTTAAGAGGTATATTTTTGATTGTAAGAAGGTAAAGACTATCCCCACGGTCAAGGGTTCCTTAATTTTCTTAGAACAGTATATTACTTTGCAAAAGTATATTTCACAAAAGAACTTACGAGACGGTTACTGGGAGAAATACTGGCTCCCCTGGTTTAATTTATTTCACTTCTAATTGAGATTATTTAGTATTAATTTTTAAAGTTAATGTATCTCATTGTTTTATTTCACTGTTCATATTTTCAATGTCAAGAGCAAAAAAGAGCAAATAAAAAAAAAAAAAAAAAAAAAAAACAATATGTGAAATTATTCGGAAAAAAATAATGCCTTGACGTACCATATGACTTGAAGTCTCGATACAGGCAAATTTGGCAAGAAAAGTGTGGTAATTATGCCAGAAACTAAAGTTAGTTGTTCGATCTAGGAGATTTGTGACATAACTTTCCGTCTATATAATAGCCTACATAGTATATGGTGTATACTATATAACGTAAGGGGCGCCTGTGCCGAACCCCCGCCATGGTTTGGGGATCCTTTGCAGCATAAAATACGAATGATGGACTTTGCCATTTTTTCGACATTCGCATCCTTCGCAAATCGTTCGCGTGTCCCGTGAAACCGAGCTTTAAACACATCCTGACATCAGAGTGCGGAACTAAGCTTTTAAATTGGTGTTTGCGGCGATTTTAGTAAATAGACAAGGAGAGGGAGAAGACCATTCTGTATCTGTATACGCATATCTTAACGAGCACATACAATTAAGCGTACGTGTACGCTACATTTACATACATTAGCGAAATTTCATATAACGTGGAAGTGTACATCTTGTCTGTGTAATTATGGTTGGAGTTGCCATTCTACTGGTAAAATAACAAGAAAATTCTGTTCGAGATCAATTGATGAAGAAGAGATGGGGGGGGGGGGACTCCCAGGAGTTCGGGCAAAAACTATTTCTCGGGCTGATTTTGGGCAAAACTGGGCGATTCGCTCGTGGAATAAAGACTTTTCTCGGGCAAAAACCTCTCAGACCCTAGATAAAAACACCCGAGGTCTGTGATAAGTGTCATAAAAGATTTAGCCCGTGGTCCAAACATAGGAAGGAGTGGACGAAGCGCTTCTCCCAACTATATCAACTGACGGAGGGTCATTCTTCCTCAGAGGAGCATGTCCTCCTCTCGGTGTTGCCGGTATATTCGTGATTTTGTCTTGATGTCGGTAAATTTGAGCCCACTAGCTATAAAATTCACAATTAAACGAACACCCTCATGGGCAGATCCGACGTTTAGTAAATGAAGAAGACTCATTTGTAAAGTAGAGAAATAGCGACGCCATTGAATGGTAGGCTACATATACTGTGTTCTGGGATCTTACAGTCATTATCGGACAATGAAATCATTGGCATTTTCATCACAAATAAATGCGCAAAATGCGCTTAGTGAAAACCGCCTTGGGAGAGGAATTGACTCAAATGCCAATATCCTAATATGCTAGTGATTTTAGTCTACCTGCTTGAAAGTTACACGCAAAAGCGTGCGGAATTTGGTAGTAGTTTCGTTTGTGATTAACCAGTTAACCAGAATGCAAAAATACATTGAGGTTTCGTTGATATGTTTCAGTCCAAATAATGCCATGATGTCCCATTTCTTAAATTCAGTAACTCGTCAAGTGCTACCATAAGCCTTGCTCCCATGAGCACTACGGAGCCGTACGATTTCTTCTACGGGCCGACCACACGAGGGTTGCGCTCACAAAGTGTCCGGGTAGTTTACGGGCTCGCAAGACCTCCTTGTTACGGGTCCGTACAAATTTAATCTTCAAGCCCACGTAGGTTTACCGCAAAGGCGCCGCGTGAGCATTTTAGGATGCTTTAAGAGCCCCTAAGAAGTCCGTACGGCACCCGCACGACGCTAAAACTATCCTACGGGCGCTCAGAGGACGTGACTGGTCTAAGTACACGAGTTTCAGTAAACCTGCAACAAACGAACTAGCCAACTTATTCCATTCTCCACACAGCGGGAGAATACAGTGATCATTGCTTGCATGTATATGCTAGTTTAAAGATGGCACCAAGAAAAGGAACGAGATTTTCACCAAGGAAGGTAGCCATGCAGAGGAATAGAGAACAGACAGAGGACCATCGCCCCCTACCTCCAGTTGAGTAGGTAGCAGATCTGACACAGCGTACAGAGCTAACTGAATCAATGGCGACGAAGGCGATTTTGACTCCGTGTGTAGCAAGCAACAAGTTACCGATGCATGAGTTTCATAGTGGCCATACTGCAATCGCCTATGAATCCAAGGCCGTATCCACAACCTCCTGGCAGCCTGCTCATTCCGTCGCTTCGTATATTAACAACAAGAACCACGGCATGCTGACGCTACGTTTCCACCACTAAGTTGCAGAAGGAGTCCTATTAGAGCAAATTGTTGCGAAGGAATTAGAGCAGGGTTGGGGAACATGTTTTCTTTCACGGGCCGTTTTGAAGGTCATAATCCACTTTCGAGTCGCACGCAAAGAGGGTGCAATAAGCTTTCAACATAGGGCGCAGGCCAAGGGCCTCCAAACAGGCCCTAGAGGGGTTTTGGGGAAAAGTCTAGACAAGAACTGGGGCGAAGCACCCGAAAACTCTGGGATTTGTACTAATTTGTGTGCAATAGAATATTAATCTACCATCTGCAAATGACAGAATGTGCAAAGCTGAACAGACCAGAAGAATCACAATATGATCATTTGTCTTTTTAGTTATGTATGAATTCATAATGAATGAGCACATATAAAAAGTGCGCCTGAAGCGCACCGAAAAACTGCGTATTTTAACGAGGTTTATATTCTCCTCATTTATATCGGAAAATTGTCCACTTTTTGATGTTTTATTTCAGTCTTCGGAGAAACAGCCTTAAGCCCCACTTCCTCTTCCCGAACCTACCAGAATAGGTGCAATGCCCACTGAGTTTCATACTCTAATGGATAGACCTACACATACGATAGTGTAATTCTGTACAATGTATCCTATGTGCCACGCAAAACTTCCGTTAGGTATTAGGATTCTGCACCCGATATATGTCTGACGAAACGGTTGGCATGTTACATGGTGCATAGAGAGGTTTTACTAATATATGGTACTGCTTCACAGCAGACTTACGTGAAGCACCCGAAAAGTGGTACTGTATAAGCAGGATAAACGGTGGGCACCAAAGGCTAAGAGATAATTGTCAATTACTTTTCAAGTGATTCTGAATTGACATTTATGAATTGCCTCGGGGGCCGGATGAAATGGTCTCGCTGCCGCATACGGCCCGCGGGCGGGAGGTTCGCCACCCCTGGATTAGAGGTATCTTAAACTGACCTCCGTCCACATTCATGTCGAGACAGAAACTAGACTTTTCAACAATGCATGTTCCTCGAGTATGAGGCCCGTTTCGAAATCGCAAATGTGCCTCAAGGGACCCTTAGACACTCGTGCGGGCGCCGTACTACATGAACGAGGTTCTTGCGATCCGACACGGAACTGTCGCACATCCTACAGGACTTCGCGGCATCCATACGGTGCCCGTAAGAGAGTCTCACGGTCGTTGCACGTGCCCTTACGAGCTGCAGGGCCTGTCTGGCAACTGTTAGGAGTCTCCAAATCGCACGGGCCAGTACGGACTCCGTGCGAATTACCGTACGGGCCCGTACGTGCGGTGGAGTTACGGAGGCCCACGGAACACGAACAGGTTTCTCTTCCAGTTACGAGCATTCTACGGTCTTACGAGCATCCCTCGATCGTGCAGGCCTGTACGGCTTGCGAACGGGTCCGTACGATTCACCCCGTAGAACGCCCGTAGATTTTACGGCGCCCGTAATGCTCATGGAAGCATAGCTTTAACTTGTTTGAAAACTACAGCTTTGCATAGGCGTGGATCATGGGGGCGGGGGGACGCGTCCCCCTCACTTTTTTGGAAGGTGGTTATCTCCAATAAGTCCCCCACTTTTTCAAAAATGAGGAAAACTAAAACTGATGAATTATAATATAACATAGATCACGAATTGACACTACATTTTAAAAGCTAAATTGCGCCCAAATATGGCATCATTTGCCATAAAGACACCTAATTTCCTTTTTTTTCAAAGGGGAGGGGACCCTCCCCAGGACGGCGATTCGCAAATGGTGAAAAGTCCTCACCTCTGGAGATGGATCCACGCCCTTGCAGCTTTGTGTATAATTTGATCTTGGGGATTCTTGGCAAATTTTGCGTTTTAACCTCTGGTGACCCCAGATGACGATCTTGGGAATTTTGGGGATATTTTGCTTTTGATTCTGGTGACCAGAGATGACTATCTTGGTAATTCTTGGGAAATTTTGCTTTTTGACCTCTGGTGACACCAGATAACGATCTTGGAAATTCTTGGGAAATTTTGCTTTTTGACTTTGGTAACCCCAGATGACCTTTGACCTCCACTATAAAGCAACAGGCTTCTTTCCATTACCACAAGGCATCTACAAACTATGAAATTTGCCCAAACTTCCTACCACCAGATATCGTGTTACCAAGGTTTTCAGAGTGTGACCCCTGGTGACCCAGATGACCTTTGAACCCCACCAAAAACAATACGGTTCTTTGTCTTATCATGATGCATCTACAAACTAAGAATGAAATTTATTGAAACTTCCTATCTCGAGATATCATGTTTAACAAGGTTTTCAGAGTTTGACCCCCTGTGACCCCAGATGACCTTTGACCCCACCAAAACAATAGGATTCTTTGTCTCACCATAACGCATCTAGTATGAAATATCTAAGATTCCTAACTCGAGATATCGTGTTAACAAGGTCTTCAGAGTTTGACCCCAGGTGACCCCAAATAATCTTTGGCCTCCATAAAAAATAATAGGGTTCTTCCTCTCACCATGACGCATCTACATATTAACTATGAAATTTATCGTAGTTTCCTACCTCGAGATATCGTGTTAACGAGGTTTTCAGAGTTTGACTCCCGTGACCCCAAATGACCTTTGATCTCCACCAAAACAACAGGATTCTTCCTCTTACCGTAAGGCATCTACACACTAAGTATGAAATTTATCCAAGCTACCTACCTTGAGATATCGTGTGAACAAGCTTTTTAGAGTTTGACCCCTGGTGACCCCAGATGACCTTTGAACCTCACCAATAACAATAGGGTTATTCCTCTCAATATGAGGCATCCATATACCAAGTATGAGAACTGTCGTAGTTTCCTTTCTTGAGATATCGTGTTAACGAGCAAGTGTCACAAACACACACACACGCATACACACGCCATCATGACTGCATAGGTTTCTCTTTCATCGAAACCAAAACTAATTACACTATGTCCACTGGTCATTTGAAAAGACAGCCTACACAGGCTCCAGCTGTAGCCCTTGCCAGGAGATCTTAAACGCGATACAATGATTTCCAAATAGTCGTATATTCTCTCTCATACGAATGCAAAAAGAGAGGAAACCTAAACGTCAATAATCCCTTCCAATGACAGTCGTATGCGTGTTTAATAGTCTAGGGGTGCACTGCAACTGAATTTTTAGTTCCGGCCGGAACTAGAACTAGCCAGAACTTTTTTAAGTTCCGGCCGGCACTTGCTTTTTGGATGTACTCTATTTTTGTAGTAAAAGTACAGTAATTCAGGAACTGGGGAACAGATAGCTTTACAGTACTAATGCCTACACAATACGTAATGCTAACTTAAAAGTGTTCAAGACAAAAGTCAAAAGTTATAAAAGGGAAGTGAAGCAAACGAATCATGTATCGTAAAGTGTTACATAAGAATTGTGTTCATTCCTATAGGTATATGTGGGATTCTCTTGAAGCAAGCATGGATGCCATTTTCTCACACTTATTGATAATATTTTGACTGCATGTTTCTGACTCAGGGCTTGATATTAAGTTTCCTGATTGCCCATGGCAAGTAAAACTTTTGCAGGGCAAGCAATTTCTTATTTTAAATCACTCAAAGTTGAAACAAAGAAAGAAGCAATATTTCCTACAGCAACAGAGGCAAAACTTAAAACCCCACAGTTGGCAAATAATGCTGACGTCGACACGGAAGTGTCGGAAAACTCATCAACGCAGTCATAGGCGTACGGGGGTCAATATTTCTGGGGGTCAGGAATAATTTTGCTCATATTTAGAATTTAAGACCATTGCCCGAATTTCGATACCGCTGTATCGGTTGCAAAAGGGCATAATTTATTTTCTTGGCTGTCTCATTTGCCCGAATGGGCCCACTATTTTTGCCCGAATTGGGAGGGCATATGACCCCTGCCCCCCGCCTCGTACGCTTATGAACGCAGTTCTCAACTTCTCATTGAACGCTGCACACACTTGTACTTGTCACTGAGATGAGCCAAATCTAAGTCTAATATAAACTGTAAATGTGTAATAAACTTATTACCTGGGTAGGTTAAGCAAGTAAACAACTTAATAATTGTCTGATTGTGAAGAATAATTTCAAGGATTGTTGTCAGTCACTTGTGTGACTGTACTGAACCAACTGAGAAATTAATCCATCTGCCTATAGCTAGAAGTGCAAGTGAAAAAGTACAGGGCAGGTGAATTTCAGAGGTTTTTGCCCAACTTGGCAAGTGAGTTTGAAAGTAAATGTAGAGCCCTTTGACTCTATTAGTCTGACCCTGAGTTAGGGATGGGAGTACCTAAATTTATGGTAAGTTTTAACCCTATGGATTTTTTGCATCCTTATTGAAAAATAAAACTTTTCAATGAAAAAATGGCCATATCATTCATAGCAAAACAACACAATATAATCAATATCAATGTCAAAGTACCTCTGCTTTGTAGTACAGTATGTATATCCATAGAATTGAAGACAGCACATAAAATTTTATTAATATTTACCATCATTTTTTAGTTAATTCATTGTTTTGAACAAAAATTTAAGACAAGATTGATTTACAATTTACAAAGCTTCACTCAAGCAGGCAGCGACGTAGTCGGGAATTCGCAAGGGGGGGGGGAGCACATTTGTGACTGATATGGGGAAGGGGTCTAAGGGGAGGGGGTTCCCCTCTCCTCTACATGATAATGATGAAACTGGCCAAACATTGCACCTTTTACATGTTCTTTTGTCTTTGAAATTCCCTGACGGAAGACTAATGTTACCATCTGGACAAGTTGAAGCAACCCATGAGTACAAAGTACGTAGTACCAACCACAATAGACTAGATTTGGGAGAAGTTGATAATTTGATAAGAGAATAAACTTGCCGAGCTCCTTCAAATTAAGTGGGATGGAGTTGGACCTGATCGTTACTGATTCGAATTGTCAGATATCTGGATAGGACTAGAAAACGTTGGGGTATTTATTGAAAACAATTGCCCATATATGTACGGCAAGCCCCATTATAAAAAAGAATAACATATATAAATATATAACACATTAACAGAGGCATTTGTTGGTGCATGTAAAGCGACAACCCATTGTAAGATGGAGATACCCCAAAACAAAAAAATCCTCAAAAGTGCTAGTTGGCGACTGCTATACGTACGACTGCTATACGCGCGCTAGATTAGCTTCATAAACAACGAATCATACGAACATGTGTGTTGTGATCCTTTCTAGTTAGGGCGACGCATTATGTAAAGTAGCTCAGTCAGGAGGCCTGAATGTTACTACGATTATGATGGAGTTAACAGAGCTGACGAGGATTTAAGATCAAAAGAGCACTGACAAAATACCCTGCAAAAACATCACAGTTTTAACATTTTTTCGACACTGAAAGGGGGAGCAGTCGCTCCCCCTGCCCCCTGGCTACGTCCCTGCAAGCAGGAAAGTTGTAAGTATCTCATCTCTGAGCTGCTAAGAATGTGCAACACAGAGAGAAACTTTTATTCTCTTACTGTGAGAATTGCTGTGAATGATTTAGCTGTCAGTAAACAAGGCAATTCCACTTTGTCAATTACACATTTTGAACTATGTAAGAAAGTTTTGCAACCTTTTCAAGGATTATGACCATTGTTCTTCACTATTATTGCTCATTTACACATCACTGCGACATTTGTACGCTGTTGATCGGTCATTTGATATTTTAAGGTGTAGTTTTTACTGACAAAAGAGAGAGAGAGGAAAGAAACAAAATCATTCCTGGAATTTTTTCAATTGCTTTTTCTTTCGTTAAATCAAACTCTGAAAGCAACTGCCTTGGAGCAAGTAGAAAGTTCCGACCGGTTACTTTGAAAAAGTTTCGGCCAGAACCGGAACTTAGAAGAATTTGGGTTCCGGTACACCCTTTTTTTAATGCTAATGACGCCACATGACAAACGAAAGAAATATAACAGACCATGTTTTTTTGTTGCTCTTAATTTTAAATTGGAGTTTGGAAGATTTGCTTGACTGACCCGAAATACGAATTTTCTGTGACACTAATGTACTTGTACGAATAGGCTTAATTCTTGTTCGAAACTTCACTGAAGTGCACATTTGGAAATTCCGGCAGCCGAATCTTGCTGTCGCACACCGATTTTCCAGCTATTAACAAGTGTGTGAAGACAAGGAGTGGGGAGAGGCCCCCAACACCCCCTCTAACTATGTGCACTCTTGGCCCCCTCCCCACCCACCTGGAGTCCGATACTGATATCGGGCACCTGATGATGAATGCTTCAAATAAGACATTGCAGCACTCAGCGCTATTTCAACCCGAACCAAGGTATGACGCAAAATCACGGTGAAGGGGGTTTCGGGGGGGGGACTGGCGCGATTGCCCCCTTTTTTAAAATTCCCTTTTTTATTACTCACATCGCCAGTTTGGTGTGTAGATGGACAACTGTGATGAATGAATTCACTGAAGTTAGTTACGATTTATTCATATAGGCCTGACCCCGAAACCCTGAGGTTCTGCGGGTTGTATGACAACTGTGCACACTATACCCAACCATACTATAGCACCCAAATGTAATCTTTGAGCTCATTAGCCTAAGTGCGCTACTCAGAACTGATTTAATATAGCCTACCATCGTTTAAACACTAAGTCATCTTCGACAAGGAAGGAAAAACGAAGCAGATCTGGTAAACCCTTGTTAAGTTGTATACGCAATTATGTCCAGTGTGGGGTTCACTAGTTCGAAGATACCGAAGATCCTAACTCTAACTTAACCCTAATCCAAAATCCTCATTCTATACGAAGATATAGGCCTAGTCCTAAATTTATTCTGTTTCCAAGCCGAATCCTAACCCTCCTTCTAACAAGAAACTTTCGTCCAAGAAAATCTTCGGTCTAGCGAACCACCTAACCTTCGATCTTGGGCGTGTTGAAGTTGTTTCGATTTGGTCCCGTTTTTCAGGTGGTCTATGTACACCTTTCAGTTTCATTGGTGCTTTGGTGCTTGAGGCTCGCAAAATAGCTACTTACATTAATTGCTATTACACGTAGGAAAAGGATAAACACGTAATGGTTCCTGCAAATTTTCTTTGCTGGGTGAAGTTAAAAGCACCAACAGTTACATCAGCTTCATTTGGACTGAACTTGCTTGTCCCAAAAAACCTTTGTCGAAAGATCTCCCTTAATAAACCACCAACACTCGGAATTTGTTTGAGACGTTTGTTTTTATCCGTCACTGTTGTGCTACGTACGCGTTTCGCAGTCAACTAAGTTAGTACTTCACACCTTTGTAAAATTCTGTTCAGGCAGAAACATCGACATACATCCTACGTTAGACGGATCTATAACCAAACAAAAATATCGAAGCCGATAAGCAGGGTCATGACCTGTTCCATGTGTGCACTGGTGAAGTTCGAATTCGGTGTTTGCAAACATATATATAAATGCCACGGCTTTCCCAAAGTGCCATACGACTTTTCATGATGGTGAGATAAGTTGTCTGACCAAGACGACATCCTAATTTAGGAAGTCGACATGATTGGATAATTTACCTTACCATGTCGACATCCTAATTAAGGAAATGAACATGGTGAAATATTTCAAAAGAAGTTTATGGATGATATATCGTTAGTTTACGAGCACAAACACGGGCAAAAGTGATGGGTAGCCAACCAAACTTTTCAAAAAAGGAGGCATAACGTTCCGTCGGAGGCAGGCGCGGATCCAAGGGGGGATTTTCCGGCCTCAGCCCCTTTTTTTCGCCACATCAACAATAACAAATACGCTAAAATTAGCATAATGTTAATCTAGGAGGATATTCAAGGGGGCTTTTTCAGGCTCGCCTTCCTTTCCTCACGCTACAAATACCAAATAAACGAACCTCGTATGATATTCAGTCCGCCGGTTGAATATGTACGGGGATTTCCCGCCACCCCTTGCCTTCGCCACCACAACAAAAATTTAATAATGTGAATAGCTGATAATATGTCATGAGCGTTACCGAACTATGTTCGCACAGACGCAAGTTGGCGCACGTGTGCAAATGTATTGGCTGTGAACGGTCGGTTCGATATAGTCTGTTGTCTCAGCTTCCAACGGTGGTACATTGTATAGCCCCAGGAGGTGTGCACACTTTTGGGACACCGGGCCAAATCATGCATGTTGCTGTGGAAATCTGGGTGGCCGCAGAGGAACAGTGGCGTCTCACCCTCACCCTTTCCCCATCCTTCTCCCGTTAGATTGACCAATGTGGCCCTGTTAGCAGACCCACATGCGCTCGAATAATATTGTAGTATGGACCTACCGATTGTTGACGAAAATTGCCCCGTGTGGTTACATCTCTATTTTGTCGACAAAAATGTAAATTCAGATCTAGATTGCGTTTTTCAAGTCAATTGTTTAGTTATAGGTCCAAAAACTGAAATAATTAATGTTAAAATACCACCAGCAAGACGTAAGGGGGCGAAAATGGGACAAATTGGAATTGTTTCGCGGGCCGCTCAGAAGGAGGCCGCGGGCCAGTTTGCATACACCTGGTATAGAGGAACAGCGATCAGAAACAACCATGGCGGAGAAACGTAAAACGCATCTTACAATTGTCGACAGTTTTCGAGGGAGAAAAGTATGTTCTTAGTGTTAATTTATCAAGCGAAACGAAAAAATTGAAGCCCTTGTGCAGTCGTTGATGCTGATTACGGAGAATTAGGCTGTATGTTCATAGACGTTCGGGAAGACATTTCACAGGGAGGGCGGAGGTTGTTTGCCCTGAAAATTTTGCACGGTTTGTGTGAATCAAGTCTTCCGAAACAGTTGATATGGACTTATATCGTTTGTAGGCTACAAAACAATTTACATTCTTGTTTGTTTGGGATGCATATATTTAGTTATGTATATAAAGGGTACTACCTTCCGCGGAAAACACGCGAAAATTGACTTAGTCGGTTTTGTAAGAGCGAATTAGTCTCATGCAATTTCTCACTCAGGTAAATTCGGGCATGTAAGCCTCTGAGTCTGAGCTAAGCAGGCTGCTCAAACACATGAGATCCTTGTAAAGTTCGATGAAACTTATATATAAATAGGTAGCCGGTTGCAATGCATTGTCATCCTCCCTTGAAGATGAGAAGGGATTTTCGCCGGTTACTGAAGTTGCTCGAATTGTAGAAGTGATATTCATCATAATCTCATGTTGCTAGTTAGTAAAACAGTTTGTAGAAGGCACATACAGGCTCATTTTTCAATGATTAGCTTTCTATTTATTACCATTTCATCCAATGGTAGTGAGACATTTTATCTGGTAATTTTTTGATCATAATGCAATTTGTTCATTTTATATTGAATTATAAATTTTATTGCAAACTAAAGCTCAGAATATCGACTGCTTAGAGTCTACTTACAATTTTGGGGAATGCCATGTCTGAGGGGTTGCAAATTTTCAAAACTTTCTGTACGCTCCGCGCCAACTGATGATGGCGCTCCGCTTAGTCTTTCGGGAAGGATTACTTATTTCGGGCAGAAAATCGCATCTAACGCCCCCCCATCACCCGCCTTCTCTCTAATTTTAGCCCCTCCCCTTTCGAAATGTCTCGATCCGGGCCTGGGAGGGGCATACCGGCATGTAGGATTGAGCGGGGCCCAAGGAGTCGTAGCAGCGAAAAACGTCCCCCCTGTGGATGTGGGGTCCAGGGCCCGGTTACTACTGGTAAGGTCCGGGTATAACGCCCAGTGGGAGACCAGGGGCGAAGACTTCGGAAGATGTGGGATGTTTACAAAACTGTGGCCATTGGAATGAAGCACTTAACTTGCCTATCTTCAAATGACATTGGATGCGTACTTAACAGACCCTAAACATACGATACGCGATTCGCAGTTTTGAAAATTTCATAGACATGGAACATGTAGACTTATAATAGGCCTATGGACAGAGCAGGCTGCACTAACGTCCTATACAGAGCCTAATATTCTAAACATACGGCTCTGGTCCTATGCGTAGAGCGTCGCCACCATATACACAATTTAGGCATACCAATATGGCTGCCCCTATGTCTTGTGCATAGAGCACAGAAATATATATTTCTGTAGCATAGAGTAGGATATAATCCTCTATGGTCTTGTGTGTAAAGTTTGACAGATTATGCGAGAAACTTGAAAAAAAATTCATATAAAATGCAAGGCTAGGTCAAATCTCATGATCATAAATGAGGGACTGTGAAATTGCTCTTCCATTCATGTTTTTACTTTGTCTAAAATGTTGCACATTCATCGTCAAAGTACGCAAACAACAGTAGCGCGGCCGCGCCATCTTGATAAGCCTAAATTTGTTCAAACGGTGGCGACGCAAGTGGTCACGTGATTCTCTGTCTACAGACATTGTGCATATGATGTCACACGCAGAAAGTGCTCCCTCGTTTGGAGAAAAATGGCGTATCACTGCAAGTTACACCAACAAATGCAGACAACTGATTTGTCATCCAATCGTATACACGCGTAAGTCTACTTAATACGACATTCGTGCACGTGTGCGTCGTTGTTTTCCTCCAAAATGACACCAGTGTGACGTCAGTGCAAAAAGGTCTATATGTATCGAATGTCGTGACCGGTCACCCTTTCTGTGTGTGCTTTAAAGTCATCATTGTCTCACTCCGTCCAGGGAGTTGTCAGGGTCCTGACAACTCCCTGCTCCGTCTATAGTTACGTAAAGGATGTCTATGGGGAGTAGAAATGAAGGGTGTATGATAGTGAAAATTCTGTGACGGGGTATTACCAACTGCCAGTGTTGTAACGAGTCCTGACTCGAGTCGCTAATTTTCAGAAGGGAAATGACTCGAGCAATTGTATCAGAATTTTCCTCATAGAAATAATACAGTGACTCGAGTCTCTGACTCGACTCGAGTCACACTGAAAGTAGTAAATGACTTGACTCGACTGCAAACTTGAGTGACTGTTACAACACTGCCTACTGGCAGGCTGTACTGCATATTCTTTGTTCAGTCGTATAGCTTTGTTGAAGAGCTTGAAGACGGGTTGACCCAAGGATATTATAAACATAGATTCCAAACTTAAAGTGGGTATGACACGGCCAGAGTACGTTTCTCAGTAAAGATGCTTTGGGTACAGCTTGAAATGAAGCGAATGTTTTCCCGACTAAACTACGTCCATAAACACAGTAATACGACCTTGTGAATTTCCAATTACAGGCCAGACTCAGCCCATCTGAAATTCGAAAGCGAAAAAACGTATGTGAGCGCGTCTCGAGATCGTGACGTCATTGGAGGCACGGTTAGTAACACTGTACCAGGTACCAGGCAGCTCACCCATCGTTCTACACATAGAATCATGTGCATGCTAACGCGTGTTAGCGGTTACATCATTGCAAACACCTGTGCTACGATACTACAGCAGCGCGCGTGACCAGTGACCACATTGTGAACTATGCGTCTATGCGCGGTGACTGCCCACCATTCACGATAGCAACGTTACTGAACAGCTCACTGAGTAAAGGCGCGCTTGTTATGGACTGTTCATACATGTTCATAGCTGTTCTGTACAGCGCGCCCGGACCGCGTCCTTTTTGCACAAAAACAAAGCTGTTTATTATATACAGGGGAGCTAAAACACGGGCGCATATGCACGCGAACATATTGGCCAATGATATGCTTCGAAGCCCCCAACATGGTCCGCGCTTTGCGCTCTGTGTGTTGGGCGGGTATTGCGATGTAATCCTTTTCATGAAGTTGCTAAGATATGATAACTTTACCAAGCGTTACATTAAGGCCTGTGTACACTGTCAACATTTCAGGACACATGTGTCGACACAAGTTGCTACAACACCTTGTTACCGTAAATGTTGAAAGTGTGTACAGAGCAAAAAAGTTGGCAACATGTGTCCCAACATGTGTCGACACATGTTGTCAAATAATTCCAAATCAATTTTCCGGCAACATGTGTCCAAGCTCTGACCAATCAGAAATCGTATTTGAATCAGTACCTGAGCCACTTCAGGTAGCGCACCACTAATTCAAGGGGAATATCCGCGGAGGATGTCACCCTACGAATTTAACACGCTAGAATTTTTTTTTTTTTTGAGGGGGGGGGGGACAGTTTAAATCATGTGAAAAGATGTGTTCCAATTGTGATGTGTATCCGTTAGGATAGGAACTGAATTACTCATCCTGCAAAATTAGAGAAAATTGAAGACATTTCAGGCACTCTCGTGAGCGTTCCCGTAGGCCTATGAAATTAGCCCCGGGCAGGTCACTCAAGTGGGTGATTGTCATGGGGGCTATTTTAAGGGAGGGGAAATTTGACCGGGGTAATTGCCTAAGGGGAATTGACGAGGGAGGTGGGCAATTGTTCAGGGGATCCTGATACCAGTTTGGAAATATTCCACTTTTGGGCAAGAGAATGTATCAGTGTTCTCCAGTTGGTGTAATAGCGTGGCGGGCCCCAGCTAATTTCAAAATTAGTCTTTTGCCCCTGCTATGAAAAGTACCACCTAACTAAAATCTGTTTTTGAATAATGGTTTTTCTATACAACAAGCCATCTAAAAATCAGGGGTGGTGCCAGAGAGCCCTAGGGGCTATGCTCAGTCGGGGAAGCCTGCCCCCCCCCCCCCGTCAGTGAAGTTTGGCGTTCCCGTCGAGAAATTGAGGAGGGCCCGACGGGATATATGGAATTTTCCCTAATGTTAACTGTCATCTCGTGGCTCCCATGTCGACTACCCCTCCTCCTCCCCCACCATGCCCTCTCCATTAAATCCATTGGAAGTCCCCCCTCCGAACCGCCTATCAGAACCCTCCCCCTCCTTAGTTGCAGACCCTGGTGGCTAGCCCCCTCTCTTCGTTACGAAAACATTAAAAAAGTAAAAGTAAGAATAAAGGGAGAGAGGGAAGAACGAAAACGCAAAATAATGTACGTGGCGATGTCAGTGGTGGCGCCAAGTGGTGCGGGGCATGCTCCCCCCCCCCGTTTGGGAAGGCTGCCTGTCGGGAACATTTTCCGGTTTTGTCGGGGATCTGCTATGAATACGATAAAATATGTAGTTCCCGACATTAGCCAGTCGCCCTACGATTGACTTAATTTCGGTCCAAATTAGGACAAATTCTTCAATCTAAACCCAAATATTTGTAATTTTCTTGGTTGAAAACTCAAATGTTTTCCAATTTCCTATGGGTAAAAGCTCAACTTTCTTCATATTTTTTCCAATAAGGGCCCGAAATTTTCGGCGCGCTTCGAGCGTCCAATTTCGCTTCAAACATTGTTTCGGCACTCTATCATCGAGGCTTCGGGTTACTGCCCCCCGTCGGGGAGCTTTGCCCCCCGTCGAGCAAATCCTGGTGCCACCCCTGGTTGGTGTAGGGGTAGGTGAAGCGCACGTCGGGGCCTGGAAACTGCTGGATCCCCTCGGGAAACGTGGACCCCGTGTACAATTGCCAATATTATTTCAGCTGCTCCCAAAACACATCTTTTTCTTTCTGAATCCTCTATCTTCGTTCCAAAATCCTGCTTTCCCGCTCTTTTTTGACAACATGTTGCTCAAGTGTGTCGCAACATGTGTCGCGTGTCCGCGACATGTGTCTAGTGTATACAAGGTCAAAATTTCTGTGTCCAGGTGTGTCAGCAACATGTGTCGATACATGTGTCCTGAAATGTTGACAGTGTACACGGGGCTTTTTTAGTTCCACATCTAGATGAGCGTCCTTGATAGCGCAGTGTTTGTGCCTCCAATTGCGTCATAAAAGTCATGTGACCTGTTGCGGCACTTTTCGAAATTGGATTTTGAACGTTTTTCTTCAAACTTCGTTTATGACGAATGGTACCGGTGTTAACTGTGTGTGAGATTATATTTACAGAATACTGTATTCAATCTTGCAATACACAAAAGTTATTCTGGCCGTGTCATGCCCTCTTTAAAAAAATGGCGCGTTGACTCCCCACAGAGCCCAAAATATCGGGGCGGTAGCGCTGATCACTGTTCAGTTTTGAAAACATACAGGGAAATGAATGTCTTACAAAAGTGTTAATAGGCCTACTTCGTATTTCGAAACATTGTAAATGTAAGAAGTATCACTCCTCTATACTTAAGTTCACTTACAAGAAGTTTATTTCTTCCTGACGGCGTTACAAATAAATAGACTTGAACATGAACGCAGAATGACTGGTTTAAAGTTCATAGGCTTGTTTGCCTATTATTCACTAGTCAGTTTCTATGGTATCTTTAAGTAACGCACTTTTATATGCGCGTTTAATTTCCTACGCGCTCACAACGGGGAATCAACTAGCGTGTTTGTTTCCCGAGCGCGCAGAAGTGTGCGTGAAGTACTCCGGATAATGCACAGAGATATGTATTCTTCGCGAGCAGAACGCGTTGTAAAAGTGCACGCACGCTAACCTGTTTTAACAATGGAATTTTCTGTATCGCGTCATCTTACTTTTGTACGCAGATCGCCAATTAGAACGAGGCGTATGTGAAGTGCACACTTCAGCCCGATATTTGCGTCTCCATGAGGTCAATTTCCGTAACAGTGTAGGTATACTTAGGAGTTTGGAATCTATGCTTATAATATCTTTGGGTTGAACAAACAGAGCCCCGCTCCGCGAGGTATATTACTGCAGGTGAACAGTACATAATGGTAACCTACTACCACATGTAAGAATAACACAACGTAAACATGTTCTCTTCGCTGCTACTAGTAGGATGGAGACCCGTATTTTCGTGCAGTTAGGCTAGCCGAAAATAGATGTAGGCTTAACGATATATGTATGTGCTGCACGAAAATAGGGGACGCACGAAAATAGGGGAACGCAGTATACTATGTGTAGTCTAGCTGACCTTAAACCCTTCCTCAAATAATAGGTCATTACTACAAATTCGTATACAGAAAATTTCAATTTGTTCCAACACAGTTTAGTAAATTTCGTCCAAACAATATGTTTAAGATGGTCATACTTACAGACTTAAATTCTGGTGAATGATTATTTGAAAAGCAAACTTTCGTGAGATAGCCAGGATCTGCATTCATATGCTTGAGAAAAACCGTTCAGTTTGTAAGACACGTCTTATCATGGCGTTAAATCAGAGTAGCAATGACATAAGCCTCAGTCTGATCTGTTGGGCTATCAATACACAGCAAAGGGTGCAAAGTCCACCCAAAGCTTATTTTTAGAGAAAATTTGCTGAAGTATCGAAAGGACATAAGAGATTCTGTTATGAACACATCGAAGGAAAGGGAAAGGTTGTCATGGAAATAGGTAACTAAAGCAAGCCTATACTAAACCGTTCAAAACAATAACAACAACAACACAACATCAACAACAACAACAACAAAAAACAAGAGGGCAATCCAAACGGAGTTGCAAATCTCATCTTCCCCATTATTTCTACATACCTTGGGGCTAAAAATTCCCAACCACACTGATAAACAAATCACGACTAAATACCACTTTCATGTCATTTAAACTTACATCTACTTAAAAATATCTGTCATCACTCTGCGCTTATCAAGCGGTTTAATAATCTTATCTAAAATACCAGGCTGTAAAATACGGTACTGATCGAGTATACGAGTAATGGATAAAAACCAATTTTGGCTCATTTGAATCTTGTGTTCTTTGTTTTCACCCCAACGAAAGTCTACTTTGTAAGGATAATGGCCGAGATAACCATGCATGCATACCTCGTTCCTATTATTTTAATGGAAGAATAGATAAAGTGCGTTTCAATGTAATACACGTAAAACAGTATAAGTAGCCTATATGTGTACAAACTTACTCCTCATCCATGGGCGTCCGGAGGGGGGGGGCACTTGCCCCCCTGGAAAATCAAAAACTTGAAAAAAACGGAGAAAAAATAAAGAAAAAAACGAAGAAAATATAACATCAACATTTCTTAGCAGTTCAATCAGTGTGAATTTCTACTCTCAAAACAGGAATTGAATAAAAATATCAACACTCCGGCCCCAGCAGCCCCCCTCCCCCCTCCCGAGCATATGTTTGGTATTTTTTAAAGTTCATATTTACGATATTGCTAGTGTTTCCCCTTTTTATATGCGGTAAATAGGCCTTGGAAGTGCCATTTCCAGCGATCTGGGAAGCATTTTGGGCCAAAGTTTTCTTGCGCTCCGCGCAAACCCATGGTGGGGCGGAGCGCTGAGAGTCTGTCTGTGGACTCCCCCCCCCCCCGACAAATTCCTGGCTACGCCTTTGTCAACACTGTGTGGAAGTAGCATCTAAACTCTTTCTGGGAGTAAAATATTTCCCATGAAAAAAAGTTGGGCCCCCTAAAGAATTTTGCCCCCCTTGAATTTTTTTCTGCGGGCGCCCATGTCCTCATCATGGCAGTACACCGGACACATCCTTTACATCTACAGATCTACATCCCACAAAATGCGGGCCGTCACCGTGAGCATAAGTGACTTTACAAATAAACTTCACCCCCTCAGGACCAGTTTTCTTCCCAGACAATTACCACCCCCACTTCTAAAATCTTAATTGTGAAATGATTCCCGAAGGGAGGTAGAAAAAGGATTTTCACGTACGTTTCTTCTCTAAACTACTGTAGATTTGAGTCGTAACAAGAACTTTAACGTCTAACTTCTAAACCACCGTACTTCTCGGCTTCCGTACGTAACACCACTGAAAATCGACATTATGTAGATGGCCCGGATAGACGAAACGGTAAGTAGCTCGATCTATGTAAGCATCATCCTGCCGTGAGGAAACGTGATTACATTTGGTCTTCACTTATCCCTCGACCCCAGCCTAGAGAGCATATTAGGCCTACACATGACTGATTTCACTCGCAATGAAACAATATGCCTAAAATATATTTCTCGAAAACACAGATGCTCCGAAATATATTTCTGGAAAAAACAGATACTCCAAAATATATGTCTCGAAAAAACAGATGCTCCAAAATATGTTTCTCGAAAAAACAATATGCTTAAAATATATTTCTCGAAAAACAAGTAAGCCAAAAATATATTTCTCGAAAAAACAGATGCTCCAAAATATATTTCTCGAAAAAACAATATGCTTAAAATATATTTCTCGAAAAACAGATGCTTCAAAATATATTTCTGGCAAAAACAGATACTCCAAAATATATTTCTCGAAAACACAGATACTCCAAAATATATTTCTCGAAAAAACAGATACTCCAAAATATATTTCTCAAAAAAAAAACAGATGTTCCAAAATATATTTCTCGAAAAAACAATATGCTTAAAATACAATTTTGACTTTGGCACTAATGGGCTTTCGTACTTGACATCTCGGTAAGAAGTAAACACATTCCTTCGCGGCAGGATATCCATGGCAGGATGACACTGACTAATATAATACATGCCCTGTACAAAATGTTTGTCAATAACAGACTTATTCATTGCTAAATGCACCCAAGGGATCATGGGAACTGGGAGTATAAACAGCAGGGCTGGAGTCGAGTCCACCCAATCCGAGTCCGAATCTTGATGTCTGAGTCCTAAGGCCCGAGTAAGAGTCCCTGCGTAAATTGAACTTGTTTTGAGTGCAAGCGGACGAGAATCACAATGAAATAGTTTTATTCTAATCTTTATTCCTTCCCCTAATATTAAAGATGGTCATAGACCCAAACAATAAGTAAACTTAACAAAACAAAATACCATGAATTTCCTCTTATGAACATATATAGACGGAAAAGACACGGATCTACAATTTCCAAAAAAGGGGGGCCGACCAAATAATAGACGAGAACAGCAATGCTTCACCGCACGCGTAGTGCACAAAGAGAAAAATCAGTTTTTGTGGCTTTCTAGAGTTCTATGTTACCCGGTATATGAAACTGAATTATTTACTACTAACAGTTCCAACACCAAAAATTGACTACTTTAAGATTAATGGCTATGAAGAGAAGGGGCTAAATTCCCCTGAGCTCCGCCTGGATCCGTACCTGGTATATTAAAGACGGCAGTGGTTACCTGAACGTTCCCCCACCCTTTCCCCCTAATCAGGGCCGGATTTAAGCATGGGCCAGCCAGGCACGTGCCCAGGCCCCCCACAAAATTACATTATTGTATTTTTGGGTAAGTTTGTGGAGATCATCTGTGCTTATTTTCTTACATGTACGCAAGAAGGAAATTATGGAGTTCATTTCGAGTGGGGGTGTAAGTGTCCACAACCTTTGCCCTCCTTTCGTGACTTGCACCACTGTAGTCTTGTGAAGAATTAAGGTCAAAGGGGCCCCCACATTAGTTCGAGCCCAGGGCCAAAGGTGAATCCGGCCCTTCCCTCGATAACCCATATAACTTCATTCCCCATCGGAAGTGGTTTGGGGAAATTCCGGGACAGTTCACAAAATTTGTTGCTTACTGCGATTTTCTCACAGAAACCCCCAAATTTTACTTGGTTATTGCCAAAATCTCATGGACTAGGGGTACTTTTTCTGAATAGAACTCATGGGTGTGATTTCTTCAGACTTTGACCGAGTTGCCCCAAGTAGTATTTCACGTACCAAAATCGAGCTATGCAAGTGGAGCACATGTTTAATGCTGAATGCTTAAATGATATTCTGATATGATTATGATGTTTCAATACATGATTAGTCATTATAACAAGTTAATCAGCCTGTAGTCTCCTGAAAATTGCCAGTGGCGTGGATCCATCTCCAAAGGTGTTGGGGGGGGGGATTTTCACCATTTGCGAGTCGCCGTCCTGGGGGAGGGGTCTAAGGGGAGGGGTGTTCCACTCCCCTTTGAAAAAAAAAAAGAAATTAGGTGTCTTTATGGCAAATACTGCCATATTTGGGCTCAATTTAGCTTTTAAAATGTAGTGTCAATTCGTAATCTATGTTATAATACAATTCATTAGTTTTACTTTTCATCATTTTGAAAAAGTGGGGAGGACTTTTTGGAGATCCCCCCCCCTTCCAAAAAAGTGAGGGGGACGCGTCCCCCATCCCCCATGATCCACGCCCATGAAAATTGCCCCACTGGCAGGTATGAAACAAAAGCTTGAGTACTAGGGCCTGGGACAGGCTGGACGCCAATATGTTATTTCGACCCCCGTCTGGTACACGTTTTTGGATACATAACATTAAACCATGCTCAGACCTGAAGGTAAATTCTCCGAGCAGCCCCCCTGAAATTTTTTTGGCCCCCCTAGAGAGTTTGATTCTTACCATTGACTTAATACATTTGTATACGTTTGGCTACCCCTGAAAAAAATTTTTGCCCCCTTGCAGTACCTTGTCTGGCTACGGGCCTGGTTTAGTCTCTGACGGTAAGCCGCGTTTCGCTGTTCGTATTAACTTCGGTTATAAAAATGGCGACAACATTTTGGTGTTTTCGTAACTTGAAGAGGTGTATATTCTTTCCTAACATTTCTTGCAGAGAATGAAAACAGCCGTACTTGTGTGACTGAAACAAACTCTTTTACCTTTTTTTTTTTTTTACCAAACTCGATTATATAAGAGGTGGCGCTACAAAATGGTGGCATGCAGAGCCGTATATACAGATAGTTGCGACAACTGAACTTGGGCGCCATTTAGGGGTCATAATACTCTGTGGTACAGACTATGCGCTATGTTCATTGTGTAGCGTCCACGGTGCTCTCGATTTGACTTTTGATCCCTGGAGGTCTGAGAGCGTGACCGTGGTGCATTGATTAAAAAATGCCATTCCCGTGTAACATAAACACGTAATAAAGGGTCTGTATATATGGCTCTGGTGGCATGTCGCCGATGTCTGAGTTTATTTTGCTACTTTTAAAACTACTGAGCGAAGGCAAGAGTTGCTAAGTAGCCTCGTTTACGCATAGACTCTCACTGTACATATCAATTTTTTTACGATTATATGTGAATCTGAGAAAGACTGAGACAAGTAAAAGTTTTTGAAGACGAGGTAGCCCAGTTTTGCAAGGCATCATATTGCTGATCATAGAGCAGGATATAGGAACTATATCCTGCTCTATGATGCTGATATACACCATAGTCAGGGTCATCCTGTTGGTTACTTTTGGTCTTTTCGCTTATCCCTCGATGTTAGGGAGCAGGAGCAAAACGCGAAGAAACTCGCCCTCCCTCCCGGAAAATATCTTGGAAGGCTAATCATGCATAAAAATGCTCAACTTTTATGAATATACATCAGGTTGTGAACTTGGAGCCAATCAAAAACGTGGATGGAAAACAAGCTTCTCTTAAACCAAAACAACATAACCCTTTCGTTGAAATCTCTCCATACCTAGATGTCAAGCACTGAAAGGAAGACATTTGTTTCATACCTTGCAGAAAGCTTAGCACCGAAATCATCATGGATAAACATTGAAAATTTTCCGGATAAGTATGCAACGGCAAAAACTTGACATCACTTTTTATTGCAACATGAATCTTTTACGGCAGTGGTTCTCAAAGTTTTTGAGGGTGAGGGCCACATGGAGAGCCTAGAAAGTGTCAGTTAAGTCAAAGTTTGTCCCATGGGGACGTTGTTACTCCTTCGGGGAGCAGAACTCCTTCGGGAGTATTGTTTGGTTTTCGCCCCTGCCTCTTCGCCAGAGAGTCAGGGGACTTTTGAAAAAAAAAAAAGCCTGGAAAGAGGTCAAGGGCCGTACACACTGTAAATACGGCAAGTGGACCCCGGCCCCTCAGAGCCCTTTGGGGTTGTGGCCCTTAGGGGCAGTTACTTGTGGGCGGTGGTAGTTTGGTGTGGTGTTCTTGGTGTTTCGGTTTTTTGGTTGTTAAGTGATGGTAGTCTGGTTTTGTGTTGTCTTTTAATTTCGGTGTCTGTGACTAGTGTTGGTGGTTTTTGTTTCGTGTGCGAGGGTGTTGTTGGTTTTCGGTTTTTTGGTTGTTGGCCATATCTTATATCCTTTCGCTGGTCTGGCCGTGCCCGTTTGTTTAGCACGTAAAAAGCACACCCCAAGGGAGGCACGCCTCATTTTTTCCCCACGAGGTTATGGGCAAATTTGATTTTCAAAATTTTTCAGTTTTTTTTTTCAAAGTCATGGTTAGTGTTACGTTTAGTGTTAGGGTTATGTGAACTGGGGTTATTTGGCCTGTTCTTTCATAAACCGGTGTCAGAATTACAATAAAAGGGTCGAAAAGCTGTCATTTTGGAATTAAGGTGTGGTCTATTTCCAAGCTGATTGGTGCATTGGCATGATTTGCCCATAACCTCGTCGGAAAAAATTGCGCGGACCGCACAGGGAGGAGGAGAGAGGGCAATAATTGAAAAGAACGAAATCCATACTTAAGAGGTCCTGTCGCTATCTGTATCTACGGCAAACAGAGGCAGAGGTATGAAGTTTTCATAGGAAGAGGTTCCATATGCTGCTAAGAGTGCAGTTTGCACTTCAGCGTCCAACAGGAGTATCGCGACCTTAGCCATACCATGGTTGGGGCTGAGGTCAGAAAATTTTGTTTTCCAGGCGCTCTAGATTGCAGGATATCGCACTCTTCACCACAAATTTGCCTCTTCAATTAGAAGTGACTCCAAGTGGCGGTCAAGCTCTCGACGGAGCGGTCGACTATTTCCGAAAGGATGGCAAACGCGAAATTTTGGCGCCGGGTTTCTGTTGAAGAGATAAAAAATGGTGGTCTCTATTGGGCAATTTGCCCCACTCAGGGCAAAATCAAGAAATTTGTTGCAGCGGCTGGTCGTTGTCGGAGGATTATATACACTACCGTACCCATTAAGGCTCCCCGACGAAGTTTCCCCAACAAAAGTAGCCTGCGGAGCAGACTCTGTAGCAGGCTTTTAAAAGATGGCGCTCTCTCAGAAATCATAATACACCACCTGTACATATTCTATACAGAGTCTGCAAACCTTCGTCTAGTTTTCATTTACGCGAATCCCCAAAATGCGGGATAGATTATTATTCATAAGAAGGTCACATGGTGTTCACGGTACTGACTATTCATGTCTATCAACGGCCTGCGACGATGCACATATACGAATACTTCTGAAGATATGGTGACATCTTAAAAAGGTACGTTATTATCATGTATGGGCTGAAAATCGAGCTAATACTTGCAGTGGAAAGTCAAGCCTAACGTTAGGCGTCAACAGTGGCCTGTATATAAGACCTCGCATGGACAAGACGACAACCTTCCTTGCTAGCTGTATATGTATACATGTACACGGTAGCAGCTAAGCCAGTGACTATACAGTGCTTTTTACGTTAATAGCCGTACTGCACTGCATAACGTGTATACATAACAAGTGTCTGCTGTACGTAGCGAAGCAACCGGTCGCTCGTGCTGACTCCACCCCTTACCACCACTGATGACGTGTGCATTAATTACTATGAAGTTATTTTTGTCTTGGAAATGAGATTGGCTAGAAAGTTGGCAGGCTATTGTATTGTGTTAAACTTCGTCTGTTTACTGTACATTAACATTAGGGGTAAGCAACTACAGGTATTAAGAATTGTACTTGTAGATGATAAAACTCAACAATAGCCTGCTTACAGCAGGCTACAACAAAAGGGGTCATGGCCCCTGTACCTCTCCCATCTGGCGCCACCAATTTACAATTCTGTGTCTAGTATGCGCGGGTCACCAGTATGGACATTTTGATGTTTATTATATCATGCGTCGGTTTGCGGTATAGGAGAGACATCTGGTATTCTAAACTTAGAAGGTTGTTGACGAAAACCGCACTCTGAAACGGATGAACTTTATTTTAACTGAAGGCCCTAGCCTTTTGTATTGGATGTTTCTTTTTGAAGTGGTGGGGTGGGGTGGGTGGTGGATGAGTTTATGAGGGAGGGTACATGGGTGTTAAACTGGGCGGGCATTTGGAAGGGTAGTTGGACAGCTGTGTGCAGTCATTTTTTTCTAAGGTAAACTCATGTTTTCTTTTCTCCGTTACGTTACTATTATTTGGGGAGCACCCTACTCGACAAGCCCTCTGGATTTTTTAGAATGCTTCCTTTCACAATATCTCGATGTTATATATTGTCTAAACTCGTTTGCATTGTTTCAATTATTATCAAATATTGTGAAGAACCAAATAAATGAAATGAAATGAACTCACAACAGTTCTGCATTTATCCTTCGTTAGTGGCCAGTATTTGAGGAAGCTCTTGATCAGTTATTCTAAAACGCGGTCACATATAGAAGTGGTCCTGCTCAGTTAGATGGTCGCATTCCCAAAAGTCGAAAAGAGCTTTGACTGAATGATTAAATTTCATATTACGGAGCTATGCAAAGACCGAGATACTACATTTAAAACCGTCGCAAACACATTGTTAGTACCAAAATATAAAATTGCAGAAATTTAAATTTCAGTAACCAGCCAACAAAATTTCAACAAGATACGTTTTTTTTTAATTGTACAGTCACCTCATGTCTCTATTAAATTTCCAGGATATACCTTTGCTACATGGGTGTCCGCAAAAATTTTTTTTTTTTTTTTGGGGGGGGGGGGTCAAACCTTTTAACTGATCAAATCAGGGGAAATTTTTACTCCCAGAAAAGAGCTTAACTGCTAAATTTTGGCGCCTTTTACAGGGGTGTAGCCAGGAATTTGCCAGGGGGCTGTAGGCAACCTATCTAAGCGTGGCGCCACAATAAAGTATGGCGCAAAGCGCCAAGAAAATTCTGGCCGAAAAGCCTCCCATATCGCTGAAAATGGCACTTCCTAGGCCTTGGGAGTTGCATCTAATCATTTTCTGTTTTGAAAGCTCATATTCTGGAAATTTTCTAGCGATATCATAAAAGAAAATGTTGGTGTTTTTTTTTCTTAAAGTTTTTTTTTCAAGTTTTTGAGTTTCCAGGGGAAGTGCCCCCTTGCCTTCCCATCCGGACTCCCATGCTTTGCTACAAGCTTTGCCACCACAAACAGGCCCATAACCACTCCGCAATGCACCAACTATATAAATACATGCCACCGTGTCTGGTAACATGACTGCCAACAACAAAGTACACAAAATTAGTCTTGGCTAGATATGGCTGAACAATGAATACATCTCACAGTCTGTTACGCAGTTAATCGAGCACCTTCAGAAGAGCAAACTTAGGAGTCAAGTAGTGACTGTATATTACTTAAAGGGGGAAGGCAGTCGCTCCAAATTTGCTTAATCTAACAGATCTCTTCTTATTTCTCTCACACATATTTTCATAATATTACTGTATAAAATCATTGAATATTGAGGGTAAACCAATGAGTTATTCTGCATAAATTTAGGAAATAAGCAAGAAAAATATTGTCACATGGTTGATAGGAGCCATTTCTGAACAAGTGTGACGGTTTACACTAATTCAAATTGGAGGGACTGCATGTTCCCTTTAATTTAATTTCCAACTTAACTACGTTTTGTTCATGTCGAATATGATTTTTCCCAAGACTTAAACCAATTCAGGGGCCTCACCGACAGGGCCCTGGGGCCGCATGCGGCCCTTAGGACCGCGTTTGAGAACCACTGATCTAAGTGGAGCGACACCATCGGTTGTCGCATAGCGTACAGTGAAAATAGCTCACAGATTGCAGGAAGTCGCACTTAATCCCAAGCCTTGTCAATTGTATGTAAATAGTCTTTTTTGAGCTATATTAAAATAAAAAACTGACAAACTTTACCAATATAGAGTGCCTAAATTTCACCAGATACTGTGTGTGCGTGTATATGTGACGCTTGTGACCACTCATCTAGGGGTTCCAAGTCAGTGCTGCCAGTTCGATATCATATGCTTAGCATGTATATTCCCAATATTGATAAGGTTATCACTACCCAAAAAATTTAGGACAGAGGCAAAATTAATGACTGGGTATTCACTATTAATATTTGAAAGATATCAAAGGTTATATGGGGCATACAGATTTTGAAACTGAAAAATCTGCAAGCAATTTCAGCATTACCGCAGTGGATGAAAATATTTGATATAATATCTAGAGTTGCCACTCGGGTTGTTCAGTTTTCATAAATCGAGTGCCTAAATTTCATCAAGAGCATAATGGAGTAGATTCCACCAGATTAATTATTATGCAGTTTCAATTTTCCCGACGGCGTTGCTACGGGCGCGTGTCGCTTGGCGATGAAATCTTAGAGTCCACTGTCATATACGTGGAGTTACATTTCTAACAATCTAACCTAGAATAAACATATTAACCGTATGACTACGTCATCTGCAAATATACCCCGAGGTGATCGTTAAAATTAGGAACCTCCACTCTTGTCCCAAGAACACCAAAGCCAATCCCAGGGGCGGATGCAGGTTTTGACTAAAGGGGGGGGGTTGCGATATAGTTATTAACTAAGCGGAGCGCCACCACAAGTTGGCGCGAAGCGTACAGAGAAAAGTTTTGGTCCAGAAGACCCCCAGATTGCAGAAAAGGACATTTCCCACGAGTTTCTTAGGCTCTTTGATCCGTATAGAACAAGCTTTCATTGAAATTCCCTGTGTCAGAAATTTTATGATAAATGTCCTGTCAGAAAGTTGTCTTACTTCTTGTGAGAGATGCATGCTATACAGCCCGATAACGATCTTGGGCGTCAGGAGTTCGGAGCATTCAGTCATTTGTTGTGCTCTCTCTAGGCACTCACAGTGACTCACTCAAAGTCGCTCGCTTGTGCTCAATAAAGAAAATTGGTTTCTCTTTTTGAAATCTTCTGAAAGTATTTAGGAATTGGGGCCTTAAAATTCAACTGGTAGGTTTGATCGCATGCATGGGATTTTTGGTTGTCTCGTTATCTAAACGGAGTGCGACCATCTGTTGGCGCGGTGTCAGGGGGACGGGGGAGCAACCCGAAGCCCCGACAGCCATGATGTCGTCGAGGAATTGGTGAAGAGGGATTTGAAGAAAACTTGTGTACTAAGATTATGACATTGCGGGGCATACTATTTCATAATATTTGTGTATACTAGAGAAATATATTTCCGTTCTGATTTATCGTTTTTCCTTGAATCTAAACTGTTGAATTTCAAAGCGCGCGAAGGGCGCGAAATTTTTTTGGATAGGCCTACACTAAAAAGAACCTGTACTTATTTGAAGCATATATATATATATATATATATATATATATATATATATATATATATATATATATATATATATATATATATATATATATATATATATATATATATATATTGGTCAATTGTCAAGGCAGTTGGGCCATATCGGGCATAACCTACGCTGTACTTCCCTCCTCGAGTCACTAGAAGTACCGCACGACAGACACAAGAGAACATTAACTAGGTTTAGCAAAATAAGATGAAATGACCGACATTTACATAAATCCATGTATTCTACTTATATTAAGTTACTTGAAAAGGTGGAAAGGGTTTGTACTGTATTTAGCTGTTAGTAACGGAACTGAGGAAGAGTGGGCAAGGTGGACCGAAAGTTTTGGTTTTTTCGCTGAAATGACCCTTTTGAAAGCCAAAATAAGTAAATCGGTAGCGACAGCATTTTCCGGACAGGGAGCCGGATCATGCAGTGACCCGAAGTTCCGACTGCCCCTATGTCGAGGGGGTGGTAAGGAAGGGATATGAAGGAACCTAAATATCCCATGCTATTACAGGGCATCTTTTGCATAATATCACTGAATACTTCATGAGCCAAGTTGCGCACTGATAGTGTACTTTTGAATCTGAAACGTAAAGTTGCAAAGCGCGCGAAGCGCGCGAAATTTTTTTGGTTTTACACAAAAAATATATGTAATCATTAAGAACAAAAAGAAAAAAGAAAGACTGTAGGGGTTGTAGACCACATCAGGGATAACATACATTTTATCGAAACCACCTAGACTACTCTATGAAATACCCACACTTTGCTCCCATAGGCGTAGGAGCCCAACTTGATTTGGGGAGGAGGGGGGGGGGGGCTGGAACGACTTGCCCGAAAATTATAACCCTAAATTTCCGCGCGCTCCACGCACGTTCGACATGTTAATATACATATCATATGGACATTCACCGTTTTATCACACCGCATGCCAATAACATACAATAATTTGCCTTGTGTCTACCTTCTTTATTGGTTTTAATTTTGACGGAAAACGTTAATCGCCGGCCTGGGGGAGGGGTCTAAGGGGAGGGGTGCCACATATGCTACCTTTGAAGTAAGATTTGTGTTAAAACATTTACGTATTTTAGGTACTAAAAAATTGGCATTGCCCCCTCTTCTGAAAATTTTTGAAAAATTAGGTGTCGTTACATGCAATCTGGTGCCACATATGCTACTTTTGAAGTAAAATTTATGCTAAAACATTTACGTATTTTAGGTACTAAAAAATCGGCATTACCCCCTCCCCTTTGAAAATTTTTGATAAATTAGGTGTCCTTACATGCAATCTGGTGCCACATATTCTACCTCTGAAGTAAAATTGTTTTAAAAAATTTACGTATTTTAGGAACTAAAACAAGAACACGGCATTACCTCCTCTTTGAAAATTTTTAAAAAATATGTCCTTACATGCAACCTGGTGCCCCATTGCTACCTTTGAAGTAAGATTTGTGTTAAAAATTTAGGTGTTTTAGGTAGAAAAAAATCAGCATCAGTGAGGGTGGGGCAGGGCGATATGGCCCCTCAAATACACCACTGATAATCATAATATAAGTTTAGCCATTAAAAAACACACTGATGAATTAATACGGAATATATAGGTGCTGGTGTAATTCAAATCAGAATTTTATATTAAAATAATTACCAACGAAGTATTTAAATTATTAATACCCTTTAGCTACATCATTGCATTATTTTTCTTTCAGTAGGTGCCCGAAAAATTCTCAGCATTTTGCCCGAATTTTCACAAAAAATTCTGGTTGGGGGGCTACAGCCCCCAGCCTCCTACGTCCATGTTTGCTCCTTGAGTCGCTCACCAACTGAACTTACCGCATGACACACACAAGACAACAGCAAGTGATATGGGATGGAATTTACGACCTCTGCATAAACTGTGTACTCTGCCTACATGTTACTTGTTAAGTTTGACAGGTGTTGTGCTATCTAGCAATGTAGAATGGAAGTATTGAAGAAACTGGAGTGACTTTACCGCGCGCCTAGCGCGCCGAAAACTTTGGGTTCTTTTAAGGGAAATTGTCTTTTTGAGAGCAAAAAACAGGTAAACCGTTGGGGCGACTTGTCGCCGTTGGGGACTACACACTTCACCGTATCGACTAAGACTGCATGGCGTGAACCAAGAAAAATTGACCCTTCTCAGACCTTACAATCTATACTTAGGCCATCTTCATGTTTCATGTTTTGTATGTTTGTCATTTCCATGGAAACATTACGTCTCTTTGATACCCTCCCTTGCTGTACATACAACAATGTCGTCTAGAGGCACGAAGAAAAATATGCTAAAATACCGCCTATACAGGTCCCTGGCACTTCCCATGTGCAAGAAACTCCAGGCAAACACCCGCTCTTTTGCATGGAATAATGTTTAAACGTGATCTTGGTCATAAAGTACTCTTGGATGAAAAGGGAATATATCTTGTGTAACAAATGAAAGGGATCCAGTATATAAGCGAAATATGGATTATAATACCTTCCCGAATAATGGTAACTTCTTTAGATGTATGTTCCAACTGAACAGTCTATTTTTCCCTGAACGTATTTACATCCAATGGATGTCTAAAGAATGATTGGCCTTCTCGATTTCTGATTATAGTAAGTGATTCCAATTCAACGACAACCACTACCAGTCACACAATATTTGAATTTTTCAGCGGGAGTACAAGCGAAAGGCTGGAGTCGCGTTCCCACTTTTTAAAACAGAGTTAGGCACTACTGGATGCGATTTCATTGCATATGGGAACCAAGATTAGAGCTGGACCTCCTCTTGAAGGACTCACTGACTCTATAAGGATTTTGAATGAGAAAGAATCGGAACGATAGAAGGAAAAGTACGCTGTCAGCAAACTTATAATTATGGCATGTTAATTGCATTGTTGTAACTGAAAATAACATTCAAAACATACCGGGGAAAATAAACAATACATTATACAAAATGAAAAATTCCTCAAAAATCAAAGGGGGTTAAACCCTAACCCCCCCCCTGGATCCGCCCCTGCAATCCTATGGCCCTTCTGGAGTCATCCTCTGTCTAAGACCATACGACCTTTCTAATCCAGTCAACAAAATTGAGCAGATCCAACGTAGTACCGTAGAGCTGCTAGATATGCTTGCAAAGGTTATTCGTCCTGCACTTAGTGACAGAAATGTTAAATGAACCAGGGCAGAACCCGGGGGAGAACAGCCTTAAAGATAGATGAGCTGTAAACAAACTAACAAGTTCAACTCTATACAAGGCTAGAACGGGTCTCCTGATTTGGGCTATTAGTTGAAGACCTGCAAGCAATCGCATTAACACCACAATAGCAGCACCAATCCAAACTAGCAAGGATCTGCTATAAATACAACTTCTTACCTTGTACCGTCAAATCAGAGAGCTGGGAGACGTTTACCAGCTACCTAGCTGGTCAGAGACTGGAACCTCCTTCCATGTAGCACTCACTATACAACTGAAACACATAAAGCTACTCAGGAATTTCTGCCTGCTGTCAGGACTTACTACGCATGCGTACACCCATCCTGCACGCTTGACTCCACCAGGAGTGTTGTGCAGTTACTCATCCAGATCCAACACAAAGGTTCTCATTTACGTCATAACGGTCCCGGTATTACTTCAAACTTATGTGGTACAGCCATTCAGTTTAGACTTCGAACTTACTGCACGGGCAACAACTGTACTGTGTACGCTGTGTTGCACAAAGTGCAGGCCAAAGCCGTAAAATCCTTTGTTCTTTCTTTTGTAAGTAAACAGTTTTTAACTGTTAGCATCGATTGTTCGTACATGTACGTCGTTTAGGCATTTGCTTAAGGTACATGTGTTGAATTTTGTTGTAACGATCACATAGCAGAAGAATTAAGTGACAGACAGCAGTAGCGTGTTCAAAGGGGGTCGGGGGGGGGCACAGGCCCCCCACCTCCGAAGTCAGTCGGGAGAAAATCCCTTAGTCGGGGGATTAAGGGTTAGGGGAAAAGAAAAAGATTGAAGAGACACACTGAGCACAACAGGGATGACGCCAGGTGGCAGGAGGCTCCCATCGGGGAGTCTTAATCGATACGGTAGAGTATGCAGACCCCGACGGTGCCTGAGAGAAGACAGTTTCTCTAATAAGAACCCAAAATTTTCGGCGCGCTACGCGCGCTGTACAGTCATGCGATACAGTCAGTTCTGAGCGACTCACGGACCAAAGTTTGGCATAGGGTAGTCCAGGTGTTTCGACAAAATGTATCATATCCCCGATATGGTCTAGAGCCCCTACAGTTTTTTCTTTTTTTCTCTTTATGTTCGTAATTATCACATATCTTTTTTGTGTAAGCCTACCAAATTTTTCGCGCGCTTTGCAAATTCAAGTTTCAGATTCGAAAGAACAGTGCTCAGCTCGGCTGAAGAAGTATTAAGTGATATTATTCAAAATATGTCCTAAAATGGCATGGGATAGTAAGTCATGTCCCCTTGTCACCACTTCTTCGACAGAAGGGAATGTCGGAGCTTGGGGTCGCTGGTATGGCCAAGCCCTCTGTCGGGAAAATTCTGTCGCCACCCATGATCGGTTTACTTATTTTGGCTTTCAAAGGGTCATTTCTACAATGAAACCCAAGATTTTCGGTACGCTTTGCCCACTCTTCCTCCGTTCTGTTACTTATATAGCTAAATATAGTACAAAAAATTTCCACCTTTTCAAGTAGCCTAAGTGAAGAAGTAGAATGCATGAACTTATGTAAATGTTGGGAATTTCACCTCAATTCACCTCGTTGCACCTCATTCAGTAAATGTTCTCTTCGGTCTGTCGTGCAGTACGGCTATAGTGTCACGAGGAGAGAATTCAAATTTAAGTTATGCCCGATAGGGACCAACTGCCCTGACAATTGACCTTATTAGCTTTTAATAAGTACCGATTCGTTGTAGTGAAGGATAACTTCGGATCGCTGCCTCCGCCCGTCTGGCCCCTTCGCCGGGCAATGATCCTGGCGCCATCCCTGGCACTCAAAACTTAGAAGTAACCTACAAAATGAGACTAGGAGAGAACTTTTTTCGTTATTTGGTCGTTTACCAAAGGATAGAGCTCTTCCAATCGCCCTTCGGTGAATAATCAGGCAGGATGCTATCAATATCAATATCTGGCCCATGGTGCAGGTAGGCCTACTATCATTAAGTTTCCTTCGCGCTTCGGGCTACTCACTTTAACCATCTGTAATGGTAAAACTATATAGAGATGAAACAGTGAATCATCTCAATCATGAAACAGAATCATCTCAAGCAGCTTTCTTGACTGGTCCGGTGATCTTAAATATACAGTCGTGTCAATGTATGTGACACATCCTGTCAGGGCCGTCGCGACCGGGGGGGTGTGGGGGTGTCTCACCCCCAAAGTTCGTCAGAGCGACGATAGTCGGAAAATTTGAAATACCAGTTGGAATTTCTGATATTTCAGTCTAGCACATTTTCCCGACTGAGCCTATATCAACTTTGTATATATTTTACAACTAGATCAAATGAAAACAATACCAGGCGTTATTTTCCTCACGTAAAATCGAATCAAAACTGTCCTTTCTTAGTTTCGCAAATTCTTCTCAAACTCCGCGCGCTTTAAACCTTACCTCAGTGTTGTTTTTATTATCAATATCTTCCGATAGCAACTTTCGGAGAAGCATAGCAGCAGAAGTTGAAAGCTGTTTACAAATTACCAGGTAAAAGACTGGCTTTTTTGAGTGGCATGTTGGTTTGTTGGGCAATTGAAAATATCTCGATGCAGATTATGAATGCAGGTTTTGTCATGGAAATCTTATTTAATGAAAATTATTTCGGCGCGCTTCGCGCACATGCGTCACGATTTGCAATCAATCTCATGAACATTATTAAGGTAATTATACCAGGCACAGTTCCACGGGGGATAGGGGGCTTTAACCCCCAAATTTTTTCCAACCCACACAAAATTGCGCAAAATTTTATATATACTAATATTGGTGAAGATATAGATATACTCAGAAAATATTCCAAATGTCTATTTATCAGGCCCGTAGCCAGTAAGTTCTGTAACGATTCTTTCTACAACTTCAAACAATTTGCGCGCGCTAGGTGCGCTTTTATCTATAGTTCTATCTAGTGGTAACGGCTCCCGTTTCAAACATATTGGATTTATTCAACGTTTCCACAAATATTGTTCTTTCGTGTAGATGTGATTCTAGAAACACGAAAATGCATCGTTGCGAAGTTCTTTCCTCTTTTTCCTTCGCCCCCATGTCGACAGATCAAAGCACCACCCCCGGCTGAGCCTGCATGCAGGTTTTTCATTTTGTCATTAAGTATACCCCCAAATTTCGGCGCGCTTCACGCGCAATCCCCACAATCCACGTTGTATTTCTTATGAACATTATATGCACAAACGTACCAGTGAACTTTTATAGCATAAACTAAAACTAGGTGTACATTCTGAAACGCGCTTGTTAGTCCTTCATCCCTTTTGCTATACCTGTCTGGGAGGTCTAACATCACCTTTCTGCCCCTATACTCTCCCTCCCGCCCATTCCCCATTGCTGGAAGCTGTTCGTCTGGATTTTCGTTCAAAATCAGTAAAATACGATAGATGTAAGGTGCTTGGCGTCATACTCTATATTATTATTTAGATGTCAGGTAATAAGCATTATGTCATTGCCCCCATTTTATATAATTGATTCAGAGCTTCCAGGAGGCCCTATACAGGTATATGCCAGCCTTAGATGCCCGAATAGAAGGCAGTAAAGTCAAAAGGGGGGGGGGGGGGCTTCAAGAGGTATTTTGACAACATTCTTCTCTTAGACAACATACTCTCTGCTTTCACCTAACCAAATCTTAGAATTCACTCAATTATGGACATTTTCCAGACATAGGCTATATGATCAGTTTCAAAAATACCCCATATATAGCACCATTTTGCATCTAAGCAACCTTACCGTAACCAAAATTTCTCAAAGGGGCTGGGACCCCTCCCCTTAGACCCCTCTCCAAGGACGACACCTTTATGTAGTGACAAAGGAAGGATCCCCCGCTGGTGTATATATACAAACGCAGAGGCGCATAAAAATGGGCGATTTACGCGCCACCATTCAGTTGGAAAAAACATTAATCCAGTCGGAATTTGGGACTTCACAACCCCCCCCCCCCCAAACATATGACCCTAGCTACGGGCCTGCATACTGTAGCACACTGCCGCTTCCAACGCATAGAGGATAACCTGACTCTCCGTCATCGGACATCGAATTTCACAAAATCTGAAACAAACGAAACCTGATCAATAAGACCTCTTGAACCATTTTACGGCGGTCTTATTACCTTATATTGCAGGAGCTTCGCCCCCTGGACCCCCAACAGGCTCTACCCCTGGAGCCGGCCAGGGACCTTAGCGCGGGCCCCTGGACCCCACGCCTGGAAACTCGCGCTTCGCGTTCGCGGTGCACCTTCGGTGCACTTGTGGCACTCCTCCATGTCAGTCGGGGGAATCACAGGTTGTGCCCCCACCTCTGAAATCCTGCACACGCCACTCGTTAAGTCTATCGTCATATCATAAAAAGGGGAGGGGGAGATATGGCATCCCCATGGCATCTCCCTGCAAAAACTTATTTAGGACTAGTAGCTCTAGAGTTCTCAGTTATGTGTTAACGTATATGGTCTAAGCGCAAATTGAACTAGTGCAGGCTACGTACAGTGGCTCTGTCTTAGAGGTGTAATCAGGGGAGGGGACAAGAGTAAACTTAGTAGGAAGAATTATAACTGCCTGGCGTGAGATTAAAGAACCTTTTTTAATTAAGTCGCTTACCGGATCTGTAGTGAGCACCGCGCAATCTACAACTTCATGATCTTAGACATAACTAGTTGGAACACTCACTACTATCCCGTAGGCCTACAAAGTTGGAGATACTATCGTCAATTCGGGGCCGACCATATTCCTTGGGAAACAACATTTTGCTGGGAGACGGTGTGTACTGGGGGATGCGGTCTCGAAAATCGCGCACGATACACCATGCATCGGGCCGGGGTCTTGTAAATCCCGCACGACATATCCTATCCGTGACATATAGGCCTAGGCATTAGTCGCAAATAACTATGACCAGGGGAGGGAATTGATGTCTGAAAGTGGGGTCCGGGGTTCAAACTGGGGCGGACTGCCAAACGGCGCCAAAGGTGTCGCGGGAGCGCGGCGAAGCGTTCCTTCTAACGGTGTAGGGTCCTGGATTCTACCTCAGGGCCCCTGGTGGGGTTCGGGGCAAAGCCCCAGCGGGATCCATGGGGCGATGCCTCGGAAGCTGAGTGAAGTATTTACGAAATTGTAGACATTAAAATGATGCATTTTAGCTTCAAGTCCAAATGACATTTGGTGGGCACTTGACAGAAGGAGTCAGAAAGTGAGCCTCCTTTGCAACCATCACAATACAAAGTGTGCGCACTTTCAAGTGTTTACGGTAAGAACGAACACGCCACGACTTCGCGATTGAAGTAAGCAGGTAAGTGGAAAACCAGCGCACACTGCACCGACCACACCAGCCCACTTCGGCCAGACTGCGGCGCGACAGTGAAAACCGCTCGCGTGGCAAAAGGGTCGGTTAAGTGGGTGCCAAATTTTGTTCTCCCCTTCTGTCGGTCCCGATTGCAATCCGACAGTTCTCGTTGTGACCAAACCGGAAATATCAAACTGCTGCTGTCATCGACCCAACGAATACCCCCTCCCCCTTCTTATGAATTGGCCAATAAAGAAGAGTGTGCAATATCATACGACTATTGCGACCCGACGCAACTGACCACGTATAGGCCTACCTACAACTCATCCCCAACGAGCAGTCAGGATGAGTTGCATCACATTCCAGGGGTGTTTTATATCACAGTTTCGGCCATTGTGTTTCTTCCATGGCAGATAATTTTGTAATAAGGTACTTTTGTTTTCTCGACAACCTGGATTTCTTCAAAAGACAATTTATTCCCGAAAAGTGTGGTAAAAATTACTTATTGACACAGACATTCCCTTGATTTGTGTCTACTTTCCCAACAATGTATAATTTCCCGACAAACAGAATACTGAATTTCCCAGCACATATATCCAAAGAAACATTTCTATCCGACACTAATTTTCTTTCAGTAAAACGTGGTAATCATAAAATGTCCCGATATTTCTGTAGCTCCAAACATAAGATTTTTTTCTGACAAAGTAAATGAATTGCAAAAGAAAGTAGCAATTTTTTCCGACTGACCGCTAAGTTTTTCCGACTGAAGACACTTTGAAAATTTCGGGGAGTTGGTAATATAAGGGAAAACATTTATACCAAATATCATAACAACACCAGAAAAAAATTCTCCAGGCGCTTCCCGCACCCGCAATGAATAATAACTAATGCAGTGAAGGAGCTCAAAGGCGGGGAGGCAAGGGGCATGGGCGTCAATCCTGGGGGGACAGGGGGACACGTCCCCCCACATTTTGGAAAAACGCCCATTGGCTTAAGATTTTTACACAGTAAATTTTTGACAGAAGTGGCCATGTCCCCCCCCCCCCACATTCGAGTAAAGATTGACGCCCATGGCAAGGGGCAATTGTTATTGAAAACTTTGTTAGGTAGCTTAATTAAAATTTCATCTAAAGCATGGGCGTTGGCTCCCCGTCACATTTTCATGACGTGAGGCTCTGACGTAAGGGTCACTCAGAGTACAAAATTTAGGTCAAACACGAACCATGAATGGTCCTTACGTGCCTCGAGTGAGCCAAATATAAATTGACGTCTCATTAGTACTGCTGTCCGTAGAAAAACTTTTGGAGAATTGCATCGTTATTACTTCCTGTAGGATCCGTGCTTGAGTAAATTACTATTTCAAAACTGTTGCAACTCCTCCTGCTGTTCACTTTCCCACAACTACCACCATCCTCATAAAATTGACCCATTTTATTCATTGTCCTTTGTCGGCCACCGTGCGTGCGTCCTCCAGTTACAAGTCGGTACAGTGCGTGTGCTAGCGATGAGATAAGCAACCTCGTGGATTGCCCTCTTGCCTGAAATTTATAATCACGATAAGAAAACTATGTCATTAGCACTTCTAGTTATAGCTGGGGTCGCAGAGTTTCTCTAGGAATGGTCTAAGCTGGTCGCAAAAGCCATCATGTTTAAGAAAAATTATCGTGGGACCTCAGTCCCTAGCCCCCGGCTTCGAGCCTTCTCAGTGCAATCGCCGTTAAAGGCTTCGCCGGCCACACCTTAGGAAGATGCAACCCAGCTCCATGCGGTGAAGATTACTCCCCTGACATTTTTTTTTACTGCGGAAGGCTATTTACATGTCTCTGTAAGAATTACCCATTACAAAATTTCACTTATTTTGGAAAGAATTATCAGGGAGATGTGAGGAAAGAGATGCAACAACCAAATCATTCAGACAGACAATAAGTACCTGAAAATAATTATCTCTTCAGTGAGTCAAAGTTTGATTGACAGGTCTCTTTCTTCCCATTATTTAGCCCTGTTGACTTTCTTTTCCTTATGATGATTTGCCCCTTTCACACCCAATTAATCCTGAACGATTGCCTATGTTAAGACACGCTTTGATTCGGTTTGTCACCGACGGGGTCCAAGCTTTAATCAAGATTTTAAGCGAAACGACTGTCCATTAAAGTTCAGATAATGTACTTCCTTTGTGTGCCTACGCATTTGCTGTCTCTACTGCTTTAAGCATTGTTCAAGCCTAATTCATTTTGCACAATTTTGGAAAATTAGCTCATTACTTAGAAACAAACTCGGAATGTAAGTTGTGTGTAAAGTCTCCAATGAAGTTAACAGAATCGACATTCACTACGACCAATAACGACAAAAGTGTAAAATGTGTGACGACTGGCAACGAAAACGTACTGTTCAATGCAAGTAGATTTACTATGGTTATCATTTTAACAGTAGGTTACTAAATCCTTGTTTATCCTGGTAACTGTGACAGACATTTAATTAAGAGGAGGAAAGCAAGATTACCATCGGAAAGAACATTGCTTCAAAGTGTCTGTATAATGTTGGGTCGCCTTCCTAACACCTCCCTGCAGTATTATACGCAATCACCCTCAACCTTTCATCTTCCTTCCAAAATTATTTTCGAAACTATCTTAGTTTTCAAACTACTGAAAACCTCGAGGCGTCTCTTGTCCCAGACAATGCACAAAAACGAAACATAAAAGAACAGGTGGCTGGGGAAGTAAAGGGGAGTCTTTGATGTAATGGATAATTGCATATAAAAATAAAGAAAAATAATAGGCTTCAACAAAATGTCTTAAATACCGCTGTTTTCTGCGTGCGCTTCGCGTGCACCGCCTTTAAATACTGTTTCGTGATACACGTAACTTCCTGTAGATCACCTTTGCTGTGTTCAAACTAACATAGTAGAAACCCACAAGCCAAATCCCCTTCATCATAAAAAAGACCTATTATTCTGGTTGGGGCTCTTAAAAAATAGTCAAAACGCGATTCTTCTGATCTGTTTAGTGTACATCCGATGAGTTTTAAGACAGCAAAAAAGCTCATTCTAATGGTTTTAATTCTTTAAATGCTTCAGGCTTCCTGGGGCGTTGCTCCCATGGATCCCCACTTGGGCGTTGCCCCTGGACTCCACCAGGAGCCCTAGGGCGGACCCTTTTACCCAACGCCTTGGGTGGAGTGCTTTGCACTCATGCAGTCATTTGGTATTCCGCCCGGGTTGCCCCCTACACTTTCAGACACTAATAAATCCCGCCCTTGCTTTGTACTGAAGATGATGAACCCAATTAAAATCTCAAACTACCACCGTGCTGTCTAGCACAATGCTATCAGGTCGCCTTTAACTGAGAGCAGATATGTGTTGGATACTAAGAATATTTATTTACAATAAATACTTTATTGTCAATAAATACTCTTAGGATGGATACAAAGATATTGTAAGCAAAGATTCCAAACTCCTACACCTACAGTGTTACAAATAATTACTCCTTATGGAGACTCAAATATCAGGGCAGAGGGCGGATTTGACATGCATCGGTTCTATTCGGCAGTCTGTAAAAAGTAAGAACTCGTCACAGAAAAAGGTTGGAGTGCGTGCGCTTTGACAGAGCGTTTTAATCGGGCAGAAAATATTTCTGTTTATTTATCCAAAATACGTGACGCTCACTACGGCTCGCTTAAAACGCGAACGAGAAGTAGATGCGCAAATAGACCTTATATGGATCTTATGCATATGATGTCACAAAGGAGAAAGTGCTCCCTCGTTTGGAGGAAAATGGAGGAAAAGTGAGTATCATTGCAAGTTACACCTGTAAATGCAGACAGCTGATTTGTCAACCAATCGTATACGTGCGTAAATCTACTACACGTGCGGCGAAATCCACGCCGTTCGTGCACGTGTGCTTCATTGTTTTCTTCCAAAATGACGTCAGTGTGATGTCAAGGTCTATTATATTGCTTGTTTTGACGACACCATGATAACTAACCCATAAACAGAGTCAATGCCTAAGGTCTATGGGGTCGGTCTGTGACACGTCACTTCCCCATGACAACAATGTGCTGGGGGTGAAAACAATGTACTGGGCGTATTCGGCACGTAGTGTAGTCTAGGGATTGTTTTCACTCCAGCATGCAGTGTAGTATAGCCTGCTGTAAGCAGGCTGAGTTTTATCAGCTAGCTACAAGTACAATTCTTAATGTTTGCCTACCCCTAATGTTGATGTGCAGTATACAGACGAAGTATAACAGAATACAATAGCCTGCCAACTTTCTAGCCAATCTCATTTCCGAGACAAAAATAACTTCATGATAATTTGCAAACGTCATCAACGTTGGTAAGGGGTGGAGTCAACATGAGCGACCGGTTGCTTCGCTACTGCAGCAGACAACTCTTTTTACTTGTATACACGTCATGCATTGCAGTACGGCTATTACTGTGTACTTACTGGCTTAGCTGCTACCGTGTATATGTATAAATATACAGCTAGCATGGAACGTTGTCGTATTGTCCATGTGAGGACTTATATACAGGCCAGTTTGTACAAACCGGCGAGATCTGGGACAAGATCCTACGCTAACGTTAGGCTTGACTTTTCACTGCAAGGATTAGCTCGATTTTTAGCCCATACATGATAATTACGTACCTTTTTAAAGGGAAAATGCAGTCACCCCAACTTGAAGTTGTGTAGTAGACTGTCCTGTTTCATGATTGGCTCTTGAGAGTCATGTGACAATATTTTTTTCTCCTCAAATATGAAATTTACTGGAAGTAGTGGATTGGTTTACCTTGAATATGCAATATTAAAGTCCTAAAATATTATGAAAGATACTTTGAAGAGAAATAAGAAGACAATTGTGAGATTTAGCTGTTGCTTCAAAATAAGTTTGGGGCGACTGCTCTTGCCCTTTAAGATGTCACCGTATCTTCAGAAGTATCATGTATGTGCATCGTCATAGGCCGTTGGTAAACATGAATAGTCAGTAACGTGAACACCATGTGACCTTCATATGAATAATAATCTATCCCGCATTTTGGGGATTTGTGTAAACGAAAACCCGACGAAGGTTTGCAGACTCTGTATAGAATATACACGGTGTGTATTATGATTCCTGAGAGAGCGCCATCTTTTGGAAGGCTGCTACAGTCTGCTCCGCAGGCTAGCAGTATAGCGCATAGTGTTCCCATATAGACCTTATGCATTAACGTCGCCCTGAAGTCATTTTGGAGGAAAACATTGAAGCACACATGCATGACAAGCCGTGTGGGACAAACCAGGAGCTATGAGAGATGGAGAAATATTGACCAAATCAGTCAGACAATATGTATTTGAGAATAATTTAATCCTTTTTAGGTAGCCAAATTTGATTGACAGGTCTCTTTTTTTCTTATTGTTTGGCGTTTGTTGACTTTCCTTCTTAATGACAATCGCGCTCTTTAAAGCACAGATAACTATACAAATTATGAGGATCGGGTGCGCTCTTTCAAAGCGCAGTAATCCTTAACAAAGACCATTGTCAAGATACTGCTTTGAAGATAACTGCGCAGCCGATAAATGTGAGACGCTTTCACCGTTTTTGATCAAAACGACTGCTAGTCCACTCTAAAAGTTGCACAATTCCATTATTATTCTAATTTCCTCATCAAGAAAGGGCTATACCTGATTGAAAACCAATGGGGGTCTAAATTTTGATGATGATATTTCAGACGTTTCCGGAGCGTTCCTGAAATAGCAAACAATGTATCTATGTTCAAAAAGTAATAAAAAGGCACACTGTACCATTTTAAAACGTGGCACCTGGCGGCCCACGTTGAAATAAATTTTACTCTCCTTGACGGCTGGCAATGTGATACTAATGGGGGGGGGGGGATCATAATATGAGCTCCCTCAGACGTAGCAGACGGCAAGAACAATTGTCTTCACTGTCTAATCCCTCTAAGTTTTAGAGGAATTTTAGGAACCAGACAATGCGAAGCTCAAGTGTCGGCAAAACACATAGTTTCAAAGGAGGAACAAGTGTTGTTTCTCCATCCCTTACAGCTCCCTGGACAAACCCTGCATAATTAATATCGGTATTAAATCGAGTTAATACCAGGATAAAATCGAACTTACACCAGGATTTAATCGAAATAATGCTGGGATAAATTTCAGCCAATCACAGGGTGTTTTTATATCCCAGTATTAAATCACATTTATCCCAGTGTTAAATGGAACATATATATACTACATTAAATCAAATATATCCCAGTGTTATTTCGAATATATCCTAGCATGAAATTAAATATATCCCAGTATTAAATCAAATTTATGCTAGCACTAAATCGAATTTATCCTAGTATTAAATCAACCAAGACCTCTCCTCACAATATGCAATGCCAGAAAAGGGTAATTTCCTCAAAGTCGTATAAACATTTTGCGTCAGAATGAAACAAAAGCCCGTTAAGAGAGTTGTGCAAAAAACATCACAAAGTGTTGTGCCATCGAATATTTCACTTTAAATGAGTAAATTTCAACATTTTTGCCTCAGTAATGGAATGAGCTTTGAAGATGGAAATTGAACCTATGAAAATGATTTTCTAACCTATGTTGTGTTTTCTTGGAGTTTTAGACTTTAGGTACACTGTAATGCAAATCTGGTCCTAAAAGCAGAAATGGAAATATGCAGGGCAACAGACAATTCTCCAGTCTAAATGGTCTCGTCCAAAAAGTGACATTATGACCTTTGAATTTTATTGATGACGGTCATTTTTCAGAGCCAATCTGAAAATAACCAGTGGAAGAAAATGTATTTTAATTCCTGGCCAAACAACATTCCCACTAAAGTATGCTCGCTGAGATGAAAAATTTCAAAATTAGTTTGCAGTCTCACATCTTTATCATCATCAAACATCCTGGCACTCACTACTTACCCAAAGCACACTAGATTCAGATTACAGCAGTTGCTTTCTACTTTACATGAAATATCATGTTAACAAAGTTTTCAGACTTTGGCCCCAGTAGAAAGCATGGATACATTCCATACTTAGTATGTAGATACCGCATGGTAAGAAGGAGAACCCTATTGTTTTTACTGAAGGTCAAAGGTCATCAGTGGCCATGGGGTCCAATTCTAAAAACCAGTGGCGAAGCTATGGGGGGTAGGGGGCACTTCCCCCTACAATTTTTTGTAACACATTCCCCCCCAATAATTACAAGCGATGTGTTTAAAAGAAAAAAACGGGAAGACTTTTCTCTGACAGACGATAATACGACATTTACATTATATACAAACTTTGATAAATATGACCAGCTTGGCAATTAATCAATTGACAGGTACGATCTTAATTGAAAACAATAACACGAAATAATGGCACTCTGTTCTACTTTGTCAAAGCATAGCTTAACCACAGGCATGCAGTATCAACATATACCGTACCATAGTTATGTGCAATGTACATTGTACATGCTACTGCATGCTGCACCAGGCATCTGTACAGTAAGTGCATAAAAAGCTTATTTTGGTTACCCCCCTTGAGAAAAGTCTCTCCCCCCCCCCAACAAAGAAATTCTGGCTACACCATGTTAACGCGCTGTCTCAAGAAACTTAGATACATTTCATACATGGTTTGTGGATGTCCCATGTTGACATTAAAAACCCCGTTGTTTTTGGTGGAGGTCAAAGGGCATCTGAGTCATCAAGTTCTAATAACCTTGATTACACAATATCTCAAAGTAGGAAGCATGAATACATTTTATTCTCAGGGCCCATCATGTGGATGCGTTATATTGGGCGATAGTTTTTGTTGGGGGTCAAGTCTCTTGGGGTTACCATGGGTCAAACTTGTTTACATATTATCTCAAGTTAGAAAATACAGATACTTTTCATACTTCGCATAGAGAATGCATTAAATCCAGTAGAAACACCCTATTGGTTTTGGTGGAGGTCAAAGATCATGTGAGGTCACCAGAGGTCAAAAAGTAAAATTTCCAAGGTCAAATATGAATATAAAACTGTGTTTTTTTCAACACGTTAGGACCGAATTCATGTAGTGACTGGAAGAAATGGGATACCTTGGAATTATTTAGAATAACACATTTATGTATTAATCACTGAAACACAATGCATTTTGTATTCTGTTTCAACCTTCTGTTAACATATATTTTTATAATGTTTGACTTTATGTACACATCAAGTGTATGGTATGACAGAAAAATCATCAGAAAATTTGTTACAAGTCATCTTTATGAGTATTAAAAGATCTTCAATAACAATTATAAAGCAGTTATTAATTGGATGCAAACTTTCACAAAAGTCGTGAACCCTTGTTCTGTAAAGTTTCAACATCTCGACTTTTCTTCTCAACTACGAATGGTAGCAGCTGAAGTGTGGAAGGTGAACAACGATAAATAGATTCGAGTTCGGGACACCAAAACAATCGTTAAAGCAAAGAAAACGAAAACAAGGGCACAGGTGTTTCAGGAAGAATACCATTTGTGCGATAGGCAATTTGTATTTATTGATCCATCAGAAACAAAACAGACAAAATCTTTTTTTTCTAGCATTTCATTTTACTATTTTGCATGACTTTGATCTTTAATTATAAGGCACATGAAGTTGCTTGTGTTTCTTTCTTCCCTCAACTTAGTAGGACCTATATGCATCTTACACACAACACATATACAACAGTACAGTACTACAAATCTGTAGAGTTTCAATGAAATAGACCAGACCTAATGAAAGAGTGGCAGAGTCCGGAAGTTTGAACACAAAGGGAATGGAGAGAAGGGGGTCACCGTGGTTAAGGCCGAAGTCAGAAATCTGACATCCCAAACGCCCCAGAATATAGAATATTATAATTTAAGACACTAATTTGTCATTACAGTCTTGTGTCTTCAATACAGCTGTGCTAGGATGGTGGAAAATTAGGCCATAGGGCAAGGAGATGCATGGGGGTACTGGATCTTATAAACAAAGCATTGTGTAGGATGCACTTTTAAGGGAAGTGTTTGAACTAAAAGTAAAGTCAGACCTGTATCCTTCCCCTTTAAACCACATTAGGAGAATAGTGCAATCTTCTGTTTCTTTACATACACCAAATAATGGAAACTGACTAAAAAGAACCAGAATATCCTGCGTAAGAACACTTTTATTACGTGATTTGAGCAAAGTTTCATCAAAATTTCACTAGGTAACGCAAGTCAGCCAACAGGGTTCAGTCAAGACCATCATATCCGAGATAAGAGCTCTTGTGACCGAAACAAGGTACTGCCTTTTTGAAAGAAGCCTTAAGTCCTTGATATAGGAGGAAATGAAATCAATGTGTAGGCCCTGTAGATCGATCCAGTATGGTACCTTATGAGCCAAACAAGGTTTGAATTAAAGGGATAAAGAATATGCTATTACCTTCCGCAGGATGACATGATTGCGACCCTTGGTTGTTATCCCTATAGTTACAATCAAGAAATGTATGAAATGTTTTAGATGAGAGTTGTCTACCCCGCCCCAACCTGGGATCCACTGCTGTAGTGCATCTCGTTTAATTTATCCATTTCAACACCAGTGCGCCCACATCATCTTCAAGATTACTAGGACTGACAGTTGACGGAATCAGCACAAGTGGTCCCCGCTGCTCCCAACTTTTTCTCGGTTGGACCTGATAGTGGTAGTGAACGCTACTAGTGAACGAGTTATTACAAATATGATTATGACCCATTGTACAGCTTACCTGCATACCACAGAAATTGAAGTAAGAGCCTATACTTCAATTTTTATGCTGCACACTTAATATGACCATTTGGATGAATACAGGACCGTAATCAAGGGCTCCAGGGAGTTAGCTCCCCTTAATAACTTAAGAAAAAATTGTTGCTTCAATACCTTTGTAGCTTATCTAACCCCCTAAAATATTTCACCCCCTAGAAGTTATCTATCCCCCTTTCAACAACTTGTCTTACTATATATAGGCCCTGTGAAAAGAAGGCAAATTGGACATTCAAAATGTGATAATTTGGGGATTTTCGTATTATCTGGCGTTACATGTGTAAGGTTACGCCCTTTTTGATATTAATGGAGGACGCTCTCCGGCTCCACCTGATCCCAGGGCGTCCTTTACGATGTTAAAAGTTCCGGGTTCGTTTGCCAAGTTTACTCGATATTAGGCTAACATTGAAGAAACAAACAGTGCAATGACAGTCCAGGAAGCACATCATGTTGCCGGACCCACTTGCAACAGGTTTCGAAACAAAATGATACAGTTTCAGGAAACGGGGAAAGTCCTTTTGACTTATGTTAACGAATCGGACAGAAGCTGAAATCAAATTATGTAAGGGATGACTATGAAATAAATATGTTTACGCCGGAGTCGAGGATTACGTCTGCACTGACCAGGTGCTTCTCCAGGGCTGACTCAACTCAGGGCTTTCAGCATCTCAAGAGAAAGGGGTGACCAGAAGCCGGATCGGGTAGGCCTGTCCCCTCTGACAGGAAGAAACAGTCCTTGGGCAGAGTAAAATTCGAACTTATGAAGTAGAGGACAGCACCCTACTAAGCAGTTCTCAGAAATGGTACCTTACACATAATACGAACATGTTTATATGACGATACTTATGGCGTTTTTGGCCTTCCAAATAGCGTGCTGTCGTTATCGTGACACTACCTAGCTTTGATCTTACATTCATGGTCTAGCTGAACTTTTAAGTTGATTAACCCAAATCAGGGGTCATCCACTTGTTTCGTTATTCGTTATATACTGATTTCCTCATCCATTTTCATCAGTTATTTGCCTCCCTAGAAACTTTTGGCAACAATATTACACTCACAAAATTACTTTTGAAAGTTAAAGTTAAATAAGAACTCTAAAACTTTTAAAGTCCCAATACGACTTTGTATACGATTTGGATAAGAGAAATGAGTGGTGCTTAAGGTTATTAAACCAAAACATAACAAGAGAAATGATTTGTTGGAGAAAAAAGACATTTACGAAAGTGAAAGGTTGTTTTAAACAAATCGTGGTTATAAATGTAACGGCTGTTTCAATATGCACAAGGTTCATCACGGTGGGAAGTTCTAGATCATTATGAATATTCATTACTCAGCTGCTTCGAGATCACATCATGTCGACGACTGTCCAGCACGCCTAATTTTTTTCCCACGAGGTTATGGGCAAATTTGATTTTCAAAATTTTTCAAATTTGTTTCAAAATCATGGTTAGGGTTTTATTTCAGGTTAGGACTACGTGGCCAGGGGTTATTTGGCCTGTTCTTTCATAATCTGGTGTCAGAATTACAATAAAGGGGTCGAAAAGTTGTCATTTTGGAACTAGGGGTGTGGCCTATTTCCAAGAAGCTGATTGGTCCATTGGCGTGATTTGCCCATAACCTCGTGGGAAAAAAAATTGCGCGTGCAGCACGATGCAGCCAACGGCGAATGCTAGGCTACGATGTGCTTGATGCACGAAGAATGTAGCTATAGGGCCGTAACACACAACTGAGCAGTCAACTTGCGTGACATTAACGGCCGGACTGCGGCTGTGCATGTTCGTACAGCCTGCCAGTATTTGCCTCGCTGTGCCCACAGGCGTTCGAAACATAACGTACATACACTACACACACACTATATACACTATAATAAGACAAGGTTAAGTTGTACTGAGAAGAAGTAGGCCCAGTCGCACTTCAATACCAGTGCTTCCACACTCTAAATTATTTATCCTGAAATGGCCGATTTCAGGTAATTTTAGATTCCATTTCAGGAAAAATGAACTTAGAGTGTGGAAGCACTGGGTGGCAGTGCAGCAACGTAATGTTTAGTCTGCGGAGCAGACTCTGTAGCAGCCTTCCAAAAGATGGCTCTCTTTTAGAAATCATAATACACCCCTTGAATACATTCTATACAGAGTCTGCAAACCTTTGTCCAGTTTTCATTTACGCGAATCCCCAAAATGCGGGATAGATTATTATTCATAAGAAGGTCACATGGTGTTCACGGTACTGACTATTCATGTCTATCAACGGCCAGCGACGATGCACATATACGAATACTTCTGAAGATACGGTGACATCTTAAAAAGGTACGTAATTATCATGTATGGGCTAAAAATCGAGCTAATCCTTGCAGTGGAAAGTCAAGCCTAACGTTAGGCGTCAACAGTGACCTGTATATAGGCCCTCGCATGGACAAGACGACAAAGTTCCTTGCTAAGCTGTATATGTAGACATGTACATTATACAGCGAAGCCAGTAACTATACAGTAATAGCGTACTGCACTGCATAACGTGTATACAAGTGAAAAGATTTGTCTGCTATAGCGAAGCAACCGGTCCCTCATGTTGACTCCACCCCTTACCAACGCTGATGACGTGTGCATTAATTATCATGAAGTTATATTTGTCTCGGAAATGAGACTGGCTAGAAAGTTGGCAGGCTATTGTATTGTATTAAACTTCGTCTGTATAGCCTACTGTACATTAGGGGTAAGAAAATATTAAGAATTGTACTTGTAGCTGATAATTAAACTCACCAATAGCCTGCTTACAGCAGGCTACGTAATGTTTCGAACGCCTGTGGCTGTGCCAGGCAACGTTATCTTGCTTAGGATTTCAGGTGAGGTTTTCCTCCTTTTTCATGTTAATTGCGCTGCATTTTTGTTGGCGTGGGTAATTATTTCTAACTATAATTCAATTCTAAGCCTACACTAACCTGAGTATAGTCCTAGGCTGTTTGTGTAGTCCATCCGTTCGAATATACAAGCAAATGCTCTGCACAGTTTACGTGCGTACATTTCACTACAGTTGAGCATGTAGGCAAGGCACCTATAGTTGTTTGTTCATGAATAATCATGAACAAACAGACTTTCATTGGTTCATACTCCTGACTGATAAGCTCATTACGAGGAGAGAACTCGAATTTGAGTTGGCAAGTCGAATTTAACATCTTCATTTCGGACAAAGATTACTCCCGAAACGGAAGCTAAGACTGTTCTTCTAGGTATGTTACAGCCTCTTAAACTGTTACCAACTTCATATATCTGGCTCTCGTGCTATGACGATTTTTGGCGGTTTAAGTATTTCTTTATACAAAGTCGTACTGGGACTTTAAGTAAAAACTTTTACAAAATTAATGTGAAAATTACACGTTTCTTGTGCAATAAAGTAAGATTACACACACATAATGTAGAAATTATACTTTTCCTGTGCATTTACACAAAATAAAGGTATTTCTTACCATAATCATATGTAAAAAAATATGTACATAAGAGTTCTGGAGTTCTTATTTTTCTTAACTGCTTTAAGAGAGCACTATTACATTATAACACATCTTAAAATATTTTGCCCCCTTCAGCATCTTGTCTGGCTACGGGCATGGAGAAGTATGTCTTAATTTTGGGCAGCATGAACAGTATACTCCTGAAATTGGAAGGTTGCAAACACGGGGTCTCCGACCTTCACCATACCCCTAGTCTCAAGGTCGAGAAAAGTTCCGAAGATTGGTTTTGATGCATAAATCTGGCGATGAGGATCTTCAACAAAGTCGTAAACCTGACGGTATCTTTTGAGACAAAGACAAAGAGTGGAAGCTGGCAAAAGCAAATGAGATTAAAACCCGTCCACAATGAGAATGGGAGAAGTATACACCTTCCCACAATTCATCTTTATTTGCCATTTCCCCAAATTTTTGTATTTATATCTTGTTCTGTTTTGCCATAATTGCATTAATTTGGTCTTCATTTTTATCCTTTGGTAAGCCTTGATTGAATTCTTTTACATTATTTTAAATAAAGAGCTTAAAGTACATTTCTATTGTTGTTTGATTACCTATTTTTTTAAATAGCCTTGGCTCATCTATTTTAACAATTTAAAAAATGTTATGTGACCTTACTGTCATCTCGTTCTTATAGATTACACTTTGCACGTCCTCCATCATTGCTTGACTACTTTGTTGGCACAGCAAATACGCAATCATAACATGATAGGAAAAGAAATATATACCATCTTCTTTAGGAAAGGCAAAAGTCTTTATTATTTTCGAAAGAATTGAAAAAATGAAGATTTGTTTTAAAATGTAACATTTTCTGATCGTTGGGTAGATAACTTTTTGTACTTACTCCCTCAGAGTCTTTAAAGGTTCCAAAGATTTATATTTTCCCGTTGATTGGTCCAAGTTGATCAAACTGCACCTGTTAGCATTTCATAGTACAAGTAATGAAAGTCACTCACAATGATCCATATTTATAAATGATTTTGAAATTTACCCTAAGTACTGGCAGCTTGAAAATTGAAAAAGTAATTTTAATCTGCATTTAGGTTGAATAATCTGTTTACATGCAATCCCAATCTATATGATTGTTAAAGGCTCTACTGTTTCACCCCAGACAGCAAAAATTTTCCGTACTAAGTTTACTTCTAACCCCTCCATCAATTTAACAAACCTGTCTAGCTTTTGGAAAAAAATTTTCATCAGAATAACTTCTTGCGTTACCTTCCTAATAATGGTCATCGGACATGGGGTGTAAACCTTGTTATTTGCCCACGAAGCGCGCTGAAATTTATTTAGAAATGTTGTAAAATGTAAAACCCTTACCGCTGAACGATGTGAATACGTTTGAGATGGTAGTGCATAAAATTAATTGAGGACTCAAGGTAAAGCGCGGAGCGAGCGAAACTTTTGGTAGTTTGAGAAAGTCGATAGAAAACATATCCACCGTTCGTTCGAAAGGCAGTACCTAACCTTACCCCCTGCATACATGGGGTCAGGAGTGGGCGATTGGGGGTGACACATTGACAGAATGTGGTAAGCCTGCACGTGATAGCCCCATCGTCTAAATGTGTGCACATGAGAGCGAAGGCGGCGAAAATTTTTGCTCTCCCTAGTGGCAAATACCCTCGTTCTATACACAGGGATAGGAAGCAGGGCCCTTGGAGAATTTGTCCAAAAGAAGTATCATGACACAAAGTGGAGCCCCATCATTAGTTGACGAATAGCATACAGAGAAAATTCCTACCATAATGCCTCCCAGATTGCAAAAATGGCACTTCCAATGCAGTAATTTGCATCTAAACATTTCTTATTTGCGATTTCGTGTTTAAGAAATTTACTCTTTAGGTTAGAAAGACCTTGCGAGGATGTGTGGTAGAAAGTTACGGCAAATGAACGTAAGTTACATGATTTTTGGCTAGGCGAGGTGCCCCCCCCCTCCAAGGCTCGGGTCGAAGGGCCCTCTGCTGGGCTCCAAGGTGTACCGTAGTAAATACTAATGGCGATACTACCATCAGCAATGAGAATTTAGACGATCAGCGTGAAATGGGGGGGGGGGGGGGAGTAAGCAAGACGGGAATATACAAAAGAGTCGTGGACTGATTAATATCGTTGTTTCAGAATGCTTTTCGTTCTAAAGGTACTAACATTTACCATCTACCGATAATGGATGACCGCGAAGCGCGCGGTAAACTGTTTTGAAAAAATGTGTAACGATAAATACATACTTCCAATCTTTACATCATATTACAAGTGTTACCGGGAGCTACTCATGATATTAGATTGCTCTATATCATTGCTCTATATCATGTCCCTGATAATGGTCATAAGACAGGGAGAGCGAACCGTGATGAACGTGCGCCAAGCACGACGAAATTTTGCATAGGCCTAAAAAATTATTTCCATGACAAAGGTTGTTTGCAGACTCTGCACCGATACTTGTCCAGTTCCCTAAAATGTGTTTGTCATTACGAGGCGAATGTGCTGCCTGGTCAGCCGTTAAAGCTTTAAATTTACGAAAAAATGTCTTCCCAAAAGAGGGGGAAGACGAAAAGCATTCCCTACCTCGCGTCCTTACAAAGATGAGCTACTCCGTAATCACGTCTACGCAAACGAACAGTCAGACTTATTGTAAAACCTTCACCGATGAACAATGTGAATAGTTTTGAAATGGTATTGATGATAAGCACTGCAACAATGCAACTGAAAGCGCGCAGAAGAAAATTTCGATAGTTTGCGAAGGATTTGCTTTAATTTGATAGTTTGAGAAAGATTTGTTACGGTGATAGGAAGTGATTAAAATGATTCCACATGATTCGAAATGATCAATGCATTTGATCATTCTGTAGTGATTAGAACACAAATATCACAATTTGATAATTTTCTTTATCATAGCTTGTCCCAGACTAAGGCCGGTCGGTTTGACGATGCATGGGGATTGTGAAGGAGGACTACAGATCAATTATGGTAGGGCTTGCATGAGGCTTTGGAACATTAATATATAAAACTGCCCAAAAGTAACAATGGGACACATACTTAGTTGCTACGGGTGTGCGCAAAGGGCACTAATATGCCTTTCAAAGGCAATTTAGTATGGTAATTATCCAAAATCTAAGGTACTTATCGTAAGCTCTCTCTAATAAAACAAGGAGTCTGCAGCTCTGTATAGTTTTGGATAAGTGCTATATTATTTTGGAAAAAGTGGGGGCGAGGAAAAATCTGAGGTGACCCATCCCCCCTCATGAACCCGTCGTGCCACCTCTGTTTACGGTTTAATTAATTGTAAGGGTACATTTTGCGGGCAAAGAGCGTCTATAATTTTTGAGTTAATTACAAATTATTACTTTTGAAAATGGGTTAAAAGGAGCTACGGCATCCCCCAAATATATTTAGACATACCCCCATTGTTCTAAATCCAGTTGGTGACTGTTCTTTGATTGGCATTCATTCAAACAATAATAGCACCACTCTGGTTGGTAACGATGACTTGGACATGCAGTCAGTTGTATTTCTAATTAGGCTCACAGTCACACACTCTTCGTTTTTCAATATTGCCTCGAACAATAATTGAAACTCAGTGCAGGCTACTGTGGCTCTGTCTTGGAAATGTTCTGCCAATACAAGGAAGTTATACAAGGTAGAACCTCATTGGTTCTAGTACTAGACAGTTGTTTGTGTTTAAATTGGAGGCGGGCTAGAAGTTAGGTTAGTTGGGAGGAGAACTAGGGTGAGCTTAGAGGGCCTTTAAAATTTTCACTAAAGAATGAAAAAGTAAACTGTGATAACGATTATAAATTTTAATACCTTTCAAGCTATTTGTTTACATGCCGAGACACTTATACTAAACTTATTGGGAGCTAAACGTTATTTCGACCGCCTCGGACAAGTTATCGGGGAGATCCCCCCGGCCTCCCACATCCTAAGCCTAAGAACAGGAGAAATAATTCAGGGTTTTTCAAGGCAACAACGGCTCAGCCACCTGTTCGAGAAAATATCTCCTGCGTTTATATGTTGCTTTATCATGTTTAACACAAAAATGCACAAATAAAGCCCTTCTTTTGGGTTTAAGCACAAATGTAAGAAATGCAGTAATCAGAGTATGCCATAAAACTGGGCTCGAGAAGCTACCGTTAGTTCATTCAATTTCCGAATCATAATTCAAGAACCTAGTGAGAAATTCCATTGCCAGAATAGAACTGACACTTCGTCGTAAGTCTGTTTCATGGGATGGTGTTTAGGGAAGGGGAGAGAGCCATTTTTATAGAGGAGGGATCTGATTGCTATTGTCTAATCAGCACATTGCCTTAGGAGAATTTTCTGTCCGGAAATTTTGAATGGGGAGGGTGCTTGTCTCTCCGTACCCCTGTTGCTACGGTCTGCAGAGTGCTGCGACCTTGCCACTTCGCGAAAGACTTTCAGGACTACACAAAGTTTTGGTATCATTTTTATCTCACAACTTTGCAGGTAATAGCACGAAAAAGGAAAACAAAAACGTACTATCATTTATATATTTTATGAATTTCTTAAGGTTACAAAGATTAACAAACCAGTCAAAACTTTTTTGTACGGGCATTAAGCTATCCAGATTTGAGTCAGGTAGTTTTAAAACGGCTGTGATGAGGAAAACGGAAATGAACTAAAGAAATGACTTCTAATGACGGCGATGGAGACGACAAGGAATTACCGCGAACTCAGTCTCAAAATATCATAAAATGTCTGATCTTTCCTAAAAAAATGGTTCATTTTATGAGCTCATTACTCATCGTGCTTACCTGCCACAAAAGTGAGTGAAGACCATCTCTGCTTTCTCTCCAACTTTCACATACTTCCAGAAGTCCTTAAACAAGATCAATCGAAAACATATTGGTCTATGTATGTTGGGAATGCAAAATGACTGGAAACCTTTAGCGCCTGCCAACATTAATCCCTAACCGAATTTGGTACATCAAATGCAATGGGCTGCCATTCTTCAGTGAAGGCATTGAATTTGAGACTTCTTTCCCACCTGTCTTAAAGACAGACTGTCATCACCCCAAAGTATATTTTTAGTGTATGTATATCAAAATTCTCAGTTGGTGACTGCTCTTTGATTGACATCAAAGTTTGAAAATTTGAAAGATGCAGACTAGCTCACATTCCACACAAGGCAGAGAGAGTACTTTTATTACATTTTATAGCCTTGTATGCTCACCAGGACATGGCCTTAAGCAATAAAACAGGTTTATTCTTGCACAAGGAAGAGCCTCATACAGTTATGGGAGGAGCTAGAAGATGCATAGTTGGGAGAATTGGAACTGTCTGGGATCATGAAAATTCCCCTTTAAGCTAACTTCCTGTCCATGAAGTTCGTACGAACTAGGTGTAGTGGTGCATAGGCTGAATTCCTCCTAACGTGACCTTTTTGTCTAAGGGGTTCTCAAAAGAGTTAGAGGTACTTTGCCATCTCAAGAATTTTGTTTTATCAAGGTATGTGAAAAAAGACACAACCGTATAAGCGTGTGGGGTGAAATGCCACAAGGGAAAAGAAAGGTGTTTGCACTGCAATATTACCTAATAGCAAACAAATGTGGCAGGAATTTTGCCCCGAAAATCATATTTTTTGCCCTGAATATATGACTTAAATGTCAGGATTGTTACATGTCATGCTTGTTGGTACGAGGATTCCGTTGCCATATTTTTTGTGTGTTTATACCATTAGATTTTCAACCGAAGGATAATTTCCATGGGAAACTTTTGATTATTCAGTGGGGAATTTACTAAATTTTCCTAAGCAAGTATGTTGTTTGTTTGTTTGATGACATTTAAAAATAATTTCACTGAGTTATGATGATTATTGGTTGCCACCCATACCAAGGGGAAACCCAGGTGGGGACTCGACTGACAACTCGCAGTCCTCATATTTATGGAGATCGTGACAAACCTACTCTTTTGTCATTTTCAGGCTCACTGCATGTCCTAAAGGCTGCATTTTTTCTAGTTATTGTTCAAGAAAATGTTGGACATTTCCTCATCGTAGGCTTAGGAAGGTATTTTGGAGTGGAAGGGGGGGGTGAAAATTTGTGACCCGTGGCCCCTTGAGGGGTTTGTGATACTATCTAAGCGGAGCGCCACCATGTGTTAGCGGGTAGCGCACCAGAGAATTTTTGCCCAAAATAGCTCCCAGATTACTCTACAGGAAATGGCACTTCCCAGACCTTGTAAGTGATGATCTTAATGTTCTTTATTGTGAGATCTCATGCACAAAATAATACACCTCAGTCAAAGAAATCATCATCATCGTCATCGTCATCGTCATCGTCCCCGTCCCCACCACCACCACCATCACCATCACCATCACCATCACCATCACCATCACCATCATCATCATCATCATCATCATCATCATCATCATCATCATCATCATCATCATCATCATCATCATCATCATCATCATCATCATCATCATCATCATCATCATCATCATCATCATCATCATCATCATCATCATCATCATCATCATCATTATTTATCATGTGTTTTCAGGAAACTAACATCTTTTGTGAAACAAAACAATATTTGGAACAATGAAAACATGAACGGTATTTCGTCATAATCTAGCCAGCGTTGTTCATTCCCCACTGACACTCTAGCCTTTAACGCTTATCAGTGCAGTGCTGATGCATAGTGGTTTTATAACTATGGTCTCCAGAAATGATAAGGAAGCCAAACTTTGAAATACTTGTTGAAAAATGAATTGACAGTAAGCAAAATAGAACCCACATCGATGGGGGGGGGGGGGATGCCATGTACAAAAGAACATTTATGCAACTAAGAGTGAATTTTATGTTGAATGAATAAATATGTCTAGGTTACTAGGTAAAGTGTAAAGACAACCACTATTTACTATACATGAAAGCAAATTGGTAAGAGAAAAGCAAAGAAACTCTTAGCGTTTAGTACACAGAGCGCGAAATTCGCCAGAAATTTTGTGGTCGTATTAAAGGATTTGCGCTAATGAGAGAAACAAATTGTGACTCATCGGGGCGAGTGATCGCCGTCGGCGATCACACTTTTAGCGTTCCCACTATCTTGACTATGGCTCTTGAAGAAATTGGAAAATTCTGCGACGAGGGAACCACAGCGTTTGTCCCCTTTTTTGCCATCACGGGTCATTAATTTAATGAAATTGCAGTCATCAATTCTTCCCGACGTATGTTATGTACTGCCTACTGACCGGGCGTTCTCTGTGTTCCTCATGTAAACTTGGTAGTTGTAAATTTCAGTTACATGCAATAAGATGCTTAAGTGTTAAGAAACTTCATCCAACCATGGAAGTACTTACCTCCATGGTAGTACTTCCATGATCCAACGTATTACAGCATTAGCATACGTTGGCAGAGGGATTTCTCTGAAAAATATGAGCCCCTATACTCTGTCATCATAGACCAATTCATCAGACAGATAAAAGATACACTTAACCAACCTTCTTTTGTACTTAGAACGAAAATAGAAAGCAATATCGGGGGCGAAACGTGCGAAAAAAAAATAAAGGTTTCAATAAAACTTAATGCACTTTTTATGTAATGTATAGAAAAACCTGTGAATACATTGAAAAGCTTTATGTTGTCGTGTTGCAGGCAAGATAGATTACGGTACCAGTACTTTAGAGTGCGGGGCGCGGAAAAAGGGGTTTTCGCCCCCACACTGTCAAGAGTGGGATCGGTCGCCCCGCTGCTCTTCCTCTCCCTTTTCCTTGACCGACAGCATGGTCAAGTGGTTAGAGCATCCGACCTGCAGCCGGAAGGTCTGGGGTTTGACTTCTGGCCGGGTCATACCAATGACTTTAAAAATGGAACCTACTGCTATTGTGCTTGGTGCTCAGCATAAGCAATGGAGTAGGTAAAACAAGCCAGTGAGCCACAACTGGAAAAAAGGCCGTGGCCGGCCCGACTTAAACCAATTGGTTAGAAAATGAGCCTATGATCATCTTGATAATAATTGTAATGCTTATATGACCCAGGAAATCGTATAAGGCCAAAATGTTTGTATTTTTTGTACCAGAGGAAGCTTCATTAGTATCACTAACTCACGTTATTACAACAATGATAATATTGGTCTTACCTCAGCATAAGGAGGGCATCCCCTTACATAAATGTTTGGTCTGAAATTTTTTTCAGGAACTTTTTCCTCAAGTCTACTGTTTAGATCTTCCACAGATGCCTCACTCAAGAGATTAAAAGTTCCACAGTATTGGAACACTGCCTGAGATCAAGAGAGAAGCACATGATTGAAAACATTGCGATTTTTTTTTTCGTAATGACAAATCAAGATTTGTTCAACATTCAACATAAAATCAGATTGCCTCAAATATTTTTCTCTACACTTGCCAAAGGTACTTTCTGTGTTTGACCAGGTACTAGCTAGTGTGACTGTAGTTTTGTTCCCAACTTTGTTCTTTTAATTCTGAATAATTAGTGGTTCTATTAATTGCGACAACAATAACACATCTGTTTATTAGGCGATAGTTTCATCCAAATTAATAGAAAATTTGTCATTTCAGGCCATGAAATAGTACCGTACCAGACACGAACAAGGATTTTGTCCATGGGGGAGGGGGCGCTGATGCGAATGATAAAATGACGCCGAATGGGCTGTGGGAGCGTGAACGTGCCCTCCAACGGCTTGGGGTCCAGGGACCCGCCCTAGGGCATCTGGTGGTGTTCAGGAGCAACACCCCGGTGGGAGTTCAGGGGGTCCCGGAAGCTCTGGGGTATTTACGAAGTTTCTAGGCATTAAAATGATGCATTTAATCTTCTTTAAATGACATAAGATGGGTACTAAATAGACCACAAAAATAGCAATTTGACACTTTTTTAATTTTACCATTTAAATTTTTACTTATGGCCCTATTCTGATTGAATAACTGCAGGCCGGGATTGATGGTGCAGAGGACTTGACGGTGTAGGGGAAGACCATGGTGATGGTGGGGGTCTCGTGGGGGTTTGGAACCATAATTTCACCCAAGCTGTCCTACAAGAAAGAATGGTGGAAAACTTTATTTAGAATGGGTGTACGCGAAGCGCGTAGAAAAAAACTGAATTTTCAAGACATTTTTGTAATGTTTTACCTCATTATACAGTTTTACATACAAAATTTGTCCATGTACACACTAAAGTAGAGACATGAGTAAAAGAAAAATCTGCCGGGGTCGCCCCCTTCTTACACTTCACTGGGCACCTGAATATGGGACATTTGAACGAAATATTGCATGATATTCGAACAGTGGCGTAGCCAAGGGGGGCAGGGGGGCAGAGTGCACCCCCACAGAAATTTTGGGGACGCAATGGGTGATGTTGAAAAAATGAAGGAAAGCAAAAACAAAGCAAAAAAAAAAAAAAAAAACGGCGAGAGGAGGGAGGGATGGGAAGTTGGTAGGGCGGAGTGGGAGGGGTAGGGATCTAGGTCTCGGGGATGAGTAATGACGGTGGAATCCGCAGCAGGACGGACGACATATTTATTTTATGCATGACGCATTGACAATAGGCCCCCGAAAAGTCAATCAAAACCTTGGATGTTAATGATGTCATCTTGTCTTGAAACAGTGTTCCGGATTTTTTTTTTCTCCTTTTTTCAACAGATTATGCCTTGGGGACTGAACCCTAGCCCTTTTTTCGAACCCTAATCCTGATTTTGAAACAAAATAAACCCCAAAAAAGTATTGGTTGTCAATGTCAGTTTCACTCGGAGGGCCTCCAGGGGTGGTACCAGGTGGGGGCAGGGGGAATGTTTACAGTTTCGTCGGGGAGTCTTAGTCGATATGATAAAGCATGCAGTCCTGTAGGGCGACAGTCGCCCCGATGGTTAACCTGTTTTTTGCTCTCAAGAGGACAACTTCTCTAATAAGAACCCAAAATTTCGGCGCCCTCCGCGCGCTGTAGGGTCACTCCATTTTCTTCAATATTTCCATTCCACATAGCTAGATAGCGCAAGTCCCGTCCACCTTACCAAGTAACATGTAGGCAGAGTACAAAGCTTATGTAGAGGTCGTAAATTTCATCCCATATCTCAATGCCTCGTTGCTCTTCTCTAATGTGTGTCATGCTGTACGGTCAGTTGGTGAGCGAGTGTCCCATTGGTTTCGATACAATGTATGTTATCCCCGATACAGTCTTCAACCCCCCCCCCCCCACAGTTATCTTTTTTTTTTGTTCTTAATGATTACATATGTTTTTTGTGGAAGTCTACCAAAAAGTTTCGCGCGCTTTGCAGTTTCACGATTCAGATTCAAAAGAACGATATCAGTGCGCAACTTGGCTCTTGAAGTATTAAGTGATGTTATGCAAAATATGCCCTGCAATGGCATGGGATAGTTAGGCTCCTTTAAATCCCTTTCTCACCATGCACCCCCCTCGACGTAGTGGGTTGTCGGAACTTGAGGTTGCTGGCATGGCCCGGCCCCCGTTCGGGAAAATTCTGTCGCCACCCATCATTGGTCGGTTTACTTATTTTGGCTTTCAAAAGGATCATTTCTGAGATAAAACCTACAATTTTCGGTACACTTTGCCCACTCTTCCTCAGTTCCGTTATTTATAGCTGAATATAGTCCAGTGTCATCTCATTTCCGTAAACCTAGTAAATATGTCTGTCGTGAGGTACGACTAGTGACCCGAGGAGGGAAGTAAAATGTAAGTTATGTCTGGTAGGGCCCACCTGCCCGAACAATTGATCTATGTAAGTTTTAAATAAGTACAGATTCTCTTTAGTGTAGGCTTACCCAAAAAATTTTCGTGAGCTTCGCGCTTTGCATTTTCACAGTTTAGGTTCCGGATAAAACGGTAAATCTATGTTCCTTATACTAATTTTATGTAATATATGCCTCGCAGTGGCATGGTATAGTACACAGGTTTTCTTCAAATCCCCCTCACCAACCCCTCGACAGCATCGGGGCTGTCGGGGATTCGGGTCGCTGGCCTCCCCGTCGGTGAGTCTGGCCCCCTTCGGGCAAATCCCGGCGCCACCTCTGCTCACCTCTAAAAACCCGTGTGGAGAACACTGGATCTAGTATAAAAAGAAGCACCATTTTGCATCTAAGCCCTTCGGGACAGCAAAAAATCCCCCCAGGACTGCGGTCAAGAATGGGGACGATGAGTCGACTTTGCCCCCTCACACCAAAAACCTGGCTACGCCCCTGTATTCGAACACATTTTCTTTTGTTTCTATATGGCTTCGCAGGTGGAAAGAGTGATAATGTGAAAATTTAAACTCATGTCACATTTCAGGCTCTGAAATATGGTAGAGGTTATGGGGCAACCACACGGAATTTCCAGGATATTCAATCAAGTTTTCGTCCTTTTTTTCTGGGCATTTTATTCTACGTACAGTACTCGAGAAATTTTGTGGTTTCTCGATACAAACATAGTTGTCATTAAGTGACCTCATCATTCGACGAGGGTGTAGTGTTATGTATCTTTTGCAAATGTCTGTCTTTGTGAATGTAACTGCGTGTGCGTTCATGGCGATTACTGCAAAAGTTGCCAGCTTTCCTGTCGACATCGTATTTCGGAGCGATTTTGGTGCGATTTACTGCAAGGGGGGGGGGTAATTTTAAACGTTTTAAGATGAAAACTTTCCAACTTAAATTATGCGGTAGGGGGCTTAGCCCCAGTAGCTCCAGACTCCGGCAACCCTGGTTTCATTTGCCTTCTTGTGCCTACCGAACTTCTCGGAACTTACATTTTTCGGCAACTGTTTGCCTAGTAGACCAGTGCTGAAGAAAACCAAGCGATAGGTACCATCAAGATAATCTGAAAGCCATTTGGCTATGTCATCTCCACAGTCTCGACCTTCTTCATCGATTTCTTTTACTCTAAAAGATTTGAAACGTGAAAAAGTCTTACGATTAGGGCATTTTGCCAAACTGCATTGGGCTCAGAGAAATAGATCTAGAAGGAAACCTTCATCTGTTTTCAAATGTAGTTAGCCTCCGGTGGGACTCAGTGGAGGAGCTAGGGAATTCGGTCGAGGGGGCGAGAATGGCCTGTAGGGGCGCTTTGAAGTAATTAGATACCCTGTGCCTCAGCACGACCTAAGTCATGGCTTTTCAACCTTTCCTTTTAGATTTCCTCACCTGGTGGAAAACTGCTCTCCCATTCCTCCTCCCGAAGCATTTCTATTGTTAAAACGTCTAAATTTTCTATCCCTTCCTTTCATATACTAGTACATAAGCGGCCACTATAATGCACTTAATTTTCATGGTTTTATGCCAAAAGGAACTAACTTTGTAGGGATAAAGATTAAATCTGCTGGAGCCACAGGCAAGAAAACTTAAAGGGGGAACACAATTTTAGAAGTAAATCACTGTTAGATGTACATTTTTGGCATCTGGAAATCAAGATAAGAACACAAAGAATTATAAGTTTTCATGAAATCGTATATCATTATGTATATCATTATGTGACCGCTTTGCAATAGCCAGTAATTAAGTACATTGTTGGAAATGGCCAAGACGGAAGGTCTGCCTGGCCCTCTAGAGTACCTTCTTCATGAAAAATGAAAGTAAACTTTATTAGACGTCATTTTCTGGCATTGAGAATCACGAAAGTACAGAAAAAAGCATTTTCATGGCATCATCATGCAGTACCAGATGACCACTCTGCCTTTACCGAGTAAACAAGCCGGTTTTTATTCCCATGTACCCTTGAAAATGGTCACTTGAAGGAAAGCAAAAAAGAGGCGCTCATCAGATATGAGTCCAGTACTCTAAAGTCATTCCCACTAGGACAACAGTTTTATTTCATTTTAACCAGAGGGTTCTTTTCAAATGATTTGGGCAACAGTTTGCCGGGTCTGCATAAAATATTTTTATTGTCCATGTTGACAATTATCCCTGATGGAAACAAGGCTGTTTTCGCAACAATTGTTTTTGTGCCCTCCTCAACATCCTTCATGGTACTGCGAGGGTCATCCGTGTAGCTTATGTTGTGAGCTTATTATCACAACTAAGCAAAGCTTCACCATACACTAGTGCATACATAGCGTGTAGACAAGTTTGGGCTAAACCTACCCCTTTAACAGAAAATGACCTTTCTCATCAGAATATAGTACAGATAATGGCCGGTGCTTGGACATGTTATTTGGGCCTAAAACAACACTATTAAATCATTTCACTTGGAAGCAATACCAATAATGGTGCAAGAGTAAAGTACGGTAAAAACCTAAAAAGGGCACCGCCGGCCGATTTGAGTCTGTGGGGGGGGGGGGGGGGGAGGGGCGGCGCCCCCCTGACTGTATAGACGCTCCTCCACTGGTGGGACTGACCATTCTCTTATTCCTATGACGTACACTCCACATTGTCTTAAAAAGCAGAGGAGCCTTGTACGAAGTTCTGATAAAAAATCCTGCTATATCCCATTACAGTCGAGAACCTGCAAACTGCCCAAAAGCAGCTGCGCCATCGAGGCGACACGATACATAATGAAACGTTATCTTAGCCTTCAGATTTAAGCATCAAGATTTTCAAGAGTGCAGACCTGTAGCCAGGAAGGATACTGAAGGGGGGGGGGGACGAAGAAAGCTTTTTAGAGGGGCGTAATATTTTAAGGTCTATAATATATAAATCTATAATGCCCAATGACTAGGAATCATGTTTTCTTCGAGTCTACAGAATTTCGTTGCCCTAGGGGAGGGGTTTAAGAGAGGGTATCCCCTCTAGTGAGAAAACTTTTTGAATATTGGATGGTGCTATGAAGCAGTTTGGTACAACATCGTGTGCTGTTTTGGAGGTACATTCAAGAGAAAAGTTTGATATGTTATTGAAAAAGTTGAGAATTTTCACAGAGTGGACAAATAACGGGTATTCGTTCTTGGCAGAAATTAAGTTTAGCATCCAACATTTTAACTGGGGGGGGGGGGTTCACCCCCCCCCCCCCCGCTTCCTGCACCTTTAATGATACCTTTGCTAGCCATCGACAAAACGAAAGTCCTCACCTGCCTGGAATGCCTGGTCCATTTTGCTGCAGGGGAATACGTATATCATTCTGACCTTCAGCACTCAGAATTAAAAAATCATTGTCATCTGAGAAGCTGGGTTTAATCAAGATCATCTTTGGGCACCTACGAGCAGTGACAAAGTGATCGTTTTCATCAACTACCACGAAGGATCTAATAAGAAACAAATAAAATGTAATATTATAGACGGCAGCAAAGTTCCGAAACTTCTACACTCTTGACCACTGTGACTGCCATCAACAATCAAGTAATTAAGAACGGATTATACCTTGGTCTGATTTTAATAAGTTCAATGGCAAGCGAACATTTAACAAAGGATTTGGTTCTTGGAACTTGCACTCCATGCAAGGCAAGGCGTAGCTAGTCATTTTGCTCAATGTCAGGCTAGAGTAAGACTGGAAAAATTTCCCCACGGGGAAACGAAGAAAACTGACCCTCATAACGAACTGACCTCCCAACGAAATGGTCAACTGTTACTTTCCTGTATTTTGACCTACAGGTGTAGTCCGGGTGAACTAGTGATCTTTGATTGTCACAAATATATTACAGAAATACATTTTCAGAGGTATTTGCATAGGTTACGGTCTTAGGCCATGCACCATGGGGGTGGTAAAATGATATACCCCAATTAAACAACAGAATGGTGGGGTGTGAGCAAGTTTTTAGTGCAGTCAACACAGCATTTATAGAGCATGAACTTTCAGATTTGTCCCTAAATTTGTCATGGGCAGGTCGCCCATTGCTACGTCTCTACTTCATAGGCAGATCAAGTGGGTCGATGGAGCTAAGTGTATGCATGGCCTACTCAAAATTGTCTTATGATTTCCCTATATTACTGAATACTGAATTTCCCTATATTCCCTGAATATTACTGAGCGGATGTTTTTATGTTTGGTATGCCATGCCATATATCACTAAATGCCGACTCAGACTAGGGAAGTGTCACTTGAACACTGTTCTTCTCGGACCCATATGAAAATCTTCCCAAATCTTTAAATGTAACATGTGGCTTCCGCGTACGACTTAAAATTGAAATGATCTTATTTTCCCCCTTTATTCAATCCAGTTTGACAGATGGACAAGATTATAAAGTTGAATTTAAACTTTTAATTGAAGATAAATTTAAAAGAGAATAGCAATTTAGAGCAAACACAAGGGTATTAAAAGATATTCACTTAAGTTAAAATTAAGCTTAATTTTTGTGGTACTTGTCATAGACACCGCAGCACAGAAAACCACTATCGGTCAGCTCCCCTTCCTGTACTTCTATCGCAGACATTGATTTCACAGGACGCACATACAACTTGGAAACCGTTCCAACTTTTTTATAGTTCTTCTTATTTCTTGATGACGCGTAAATGCACACAAGTCCCAGTGCGCAGATCACTCCTAACACAAGGATACCAAGGATCAAACTCTCCTGCATGTTGAAATCTGTAAAATAAATGAGCATGCGTAGATATAATATTATAGAGAGTTTCATCTAAAAGGGTTGAGTTGTGCTTGAGTTGAGCTGTGATTGAGAGAATATCAAAGTACAAAGGTACGTTTCAAAAGGGGTAGCTAAAACTTCAGTGACAGTGCTATTCCTGTCACTCATTCATTAAATTAATAATGGAACCGATTAATAAAGTGAAAGAGTATCACAAATGGATTTCTACAATTAACATGTAACAATTTTAACTATTACGTATGTTCTAGAACAGAGTTGTTGCGGTGCACTAATACTTTGCAGCTGATATTGACATAGCAACCCACAGTGACACACATGGTTCCATTTAACCAGTGGCTCGAAGCCCGTAACGAGTGAGAATTCTAAGAAGCAGGCCAGGTGGAGCAGTTAAGTTGTAGGAATATAAATGAACGGCACTTAAGACACCGGCATTTCAGCCTTTTTGTATCAAATTTTTGTACAGAAATTCCGATTTTATACAATCGGGGTTTGGGGTGGCATCCTCCATGAGAATAAAACATTTCTCGATTTCAGGGAACACATTTCAATTTTCAGGGCAAAATTAATGTAACTATTGTTTGTCAATCAGAGAGAATTTTACTTAGGGCAAACACCTTCCACCCCCTTGTGAAATGTCTTGCCTATACCGCTGGTGCTATCACACACTTCTTCAATGAAAACGAGATAGATATTTGCGTTGAAAAGGGTATCTTTTACACCAGGGGAGGGATTTGATGTCTGAAAGTGGAGGGGGGGGGGGACCTGGGCAGAATACCAAACGGCGCCGGAGGCTCCACGGGACCTCGAAGGGCTCAGTTTAAGGCGTGGGTTCCAGGAGGAGATACTCAAAGAATTAAAACTATTACAAATGCTTCAGCATTTGGCTATCTTAAACCTCATCAAATGTGCACCAAACAGGTCACAAAAATCAAATTTTGAACAGTTTAATAATAACAGCCTTACGCAGAGTAATAGGTCATTTTTTATGATGAAGAGGGTTTGGATTGCGAGTGGTTACAATGATAATGGAAGATTTTGTTCCAATCTATGGAGCATGCAAGAGGCAGTCTACAGGAAGTGACCACGAAACAACATTTGAAATGGATACACGCGAAGGGCGCCGAAGAAAACAGCGTAATTTAAGACATTTTGTTGTATCCTACTGTTTTTATTTTCAGAAGTAATACTATTCATTACATGAAAGATTCTCCAACTTTCCTCAGCCACCTATTCTTTCTTCTTTGTTTCATTTTTATCGATGGTCTGGGACTACTGTGAAAAATAAGTATAATATTGTAAGGACAATCAAAGTTTGAGGTTTACAGGTATATCATACTCAGTTTCCAAAATCAATGAAATGTTGTTATGGGTAGTTCTTACAGAGACATGGCCTTGAGAGTCCTCAGTGAAAATGCTAAGGAAGCAATTTTGTTGGTGGCTGGATCTTCGTAAGGTGTGGCCGGCGAATCCTTTAACCGCCATGAGCGCCGAAAGGCGCGAAGTCGGAGGTTGGGGACCGAGGGTGTTCCCTGAGATTTTGGTAAATTTGATGCTTTTTTGCGGCCTCCTGGACCATTTGTAGAGAATATCATGTGTCCCCCACGTATTATTTGAAATGCTTACGAAAAACGTTTTTTATGATGATTGCAAATTTCAGATAGTAACCGTCGGTCAATTGAAAAGGATGGTAGTAGTTGATGGGGAGAGTGAAAAGTAAGAGGGGTTGCAAGGGTTTTGAAAATACTGAACTCAAGCTATCTTACAAGCTTTCCTACGGACAGCAGTCCTAACGTGACACCTGTTTATACTGAATTCACGCTAACCACGCCGAAAAAAATATTGAAAATGGCGATTCCATATACACGGGTAGGTTTCTGAATCGTGTATGCAAGGATCATTGCGTGAGTAATGAGGTACATTTAGTACTGTCATTGAATTTATTTCAGGGCTTAAAACTACAAAAGTGTGGCGGGGAACCGGCGACCATGCTTTGGGGAAAAAACATTTTATTTCAGGTACCTAACAAAATTTTTCAACACCAATTGCCCCCTGCCCTGTCGATAGGGTGCATTCTCAATCGTCACAAGGTCACGACAGTACAGTTGAGGTGAGTCACGCAGAGTAATGTGGTGCGCGACTAGCATGTTAGAGCAGGGAGTTGTAATTACAACTCCCTGGTTAGAGGCACCTTTTCAGTCGGCTTTAAAGGCTCTTAAATCTCACTTCAGACAGTAAAAAAAATCTCCTACTAAGTTTGCTTCCAGCCCCTCCTCCAATTTAAACAACAACACCTGTCTATATAGACTAGCGGCGAAGTCTGAAAATTTTCGCCACCCCCCCCCCCCCGTGCAACTTTGTAAAAGTTGACACCTACCCTTAAAATTTCCCTAAGGATGTCAGCTTTCATTTTCTGTTGGTTGTCACCTTTTAAGTTTACCCGAACATGGTAATTAGGAGGATCAAAGGTCACGAGTCCATTTTCACCCAAACTTCAACAATCTTGGTACTATACATGTGTGCTTTACCATCAGTTCGTTTTCATGGGGAGGCTTTACCTTGAATTTAGTGTGGTAAATATTTTGAATAAATCTACAATAAACATCCCTGAACTCCAGTCAATGTATAAAACCTTTAACTATCAATATTTCCTATGGTTTCATTAAATATTTTCATTAAATTTTTTTAGTTTGCCCCATTACAAATTTACACGGTATGATATTTTAATGCATCTTATGCATATTTTGCCAAGTGGAGATAAAGCGTCTCTCAATAAAGACTAGGTAAGATCGTTATAAGTTCTACATTGCAATATAATGCTCTTCTTGGATAAAATTGATCTGTCGAATTTTTGACTGCATAGCAGCTCTCTTTAAATTTTGCCATACAGGGCAACCGTAGCGAAGGGCTAAACGAAAAACCCCGTCAAATTTAGAAACCATGGTAAGGTTAACGAAAGAATGTGGCTATGGTGTTTCGCTTCAGTGTTTTCAAGTTATAATTTGTGGTAAACAAATTAAGATTTTCTCATATAGACGAGGTTTCTGACCATACTTTTATTAATTCCCTTAGACTATATGGCATTGAAAAATATACATCTGGTAGTTTTCACGTTGAGCTTCTGAAAGCGAAAAATCAGAATGGTCATTACAAACGGAATGCACTCTGTAAGTAGGAAAAGTAATGCTGAACAGCTGAGTTTTTTCATTATAAAAATTGCGAATCCCTTATCAGATGTAAGAATAATAAAATACAATGCACCACCTTCAAAATGTGTCACTAAAATCTTGCCCTAAATGGTTCAAAGCGGTAAACAATTAACAAATTCTTTGTTTTTCATAAAAAGAAGCATTTTGAGTATCCAGTCAATTGAAACTGCCTTCATCAATCTGCATATGAAAAACTGCATCACCAAGCCCTCTTAGAGCCAGTTTCATCCAGGCCCTTAGCCAGACAACGTGCTGCAGGGGGCGAGAAAGCTCCCAGACTGCCAGAGGGAAATCATTTTCAAGGCACGAGATGTGTTAACATAAAAGGCAAAGGTTATTTTTGTCCCCACAATTTCTACCGTTCGTAAATGTTTGTGAGTCCTTCCACTGCTCCTAAGTTACCGGTATGGACCTGTATTTTCGAACAGAACACCCGTTCTCCCGATTGTTTAACTGGTCAACACATGGTTGCTTTCAGGCTATATCTGAATCTGGTTGACCCGTGATTTAGCCAACCAACTTATGTACTTGTTGCCAGGTTAAAAGAATAGGCCTAATTGGTGTTAACGCATCTTCTCTCCAAAACCACCGAGTTTGCTGAATGCTTCGTACCTCCAATCATTTGTCGACAAAAACGTATATTGTGCTAGACCAAAAGCATAATATCAGTCCTTAGAAAGGAACCTGTTTTCTAAATATCCGCCTCACGATGCTAGATGTGGCTGGAATTAAACACGTAATCCCTAATTGTGATTACTAAACACTGTCTTTATAACTTTACTAAAATGAAAGCAAGATCATATATGAATTTGTACCGTATTAACAGCCCCTCTACAAGCTTCCTTGAATTCATCTCAGCATGATCATTTTTTGAGAACTGCGAATTATTTTTTTAAAAGATTTTTTTTTTGCAATTAAAATCAAGTCTTGTTATGGATATGTGCCATTTCCATGTCCAGACTTGAAAACAACATAGACCGGTGCGAGAATCATTCACTGGCTTTCCAATACAGGGAAACAACTTTTAATTATATTGCTCTATAACCACAAATTATTAAAGTTTTATTCACCAGTAAACAAAATGAATTAAATTCATGTAACAATTACCATAAGGGACACTTTCTAGGGGGAGGAGGAGGCTAAGCCGTTTGCCCGAAAAAATAGGATTTTTTTCCAAACTCCGGCTTCTACAGCTACCAAATCCCCCTGACTAGTGTGCCTATAATTTACATTTTCGCATTAAAGAGTCTTAATAATCAGTAACATATCTAGACCTAACGACTTTAAAAGGGAACGAACCATGCAAAAGATTGTTGGACAACGAAGTCTACACATTGTCAACAAAGGCACTATCAACACCTTGATAGAGCCCCTGCCCTCTCAAATTTTGAAAGGGTTTGATGTCGTAGGAGATGTTCTTATATAATTTTTCTCATATCAATAAACGGGAACTATTTAGTGCCTTAAAAGGGTAATGTTTTCAAAGAAAAAGTTACGAAAATCGCATAAACTGTGAAGAAGATCCTATTTCCTGGAGCGGCGAGGAGGCTAGGCCATGAGGACGCTCATGCTCACTCATTTTCAAAATCACGTAAACACACACACACAGAAGAAATCTAATGGCTTGGAAAAAGTAGGTAAGGCATTCACACTTACCAAATCGTGGCTTTAAGTTCACCCAAACCCCTGATTTTAGCCTATATGAGAGGACAATTATAGTTTAACAAGATAAATTTAAATTTCGGAATGACGGTGGGTTGAAAACAATGCACCAATTGAGGCTCCTTAGAGAAGAGATACATATCGCCCATAAATTTATCAATAAAAAAAAGTTGAAGACCGACTAAATCCATTGCGACTAAGTTCCATCTCCCTCTCATAAAAAGATAGCAGAAAATGTGTGTTGGAACAAAACCGTACTTTGTCACTTTGTAGCGCTAAAATGTATTAGTTGCATGCCTTCCCGAGCAGACGCTTTCTTCCTTAATAAAATTTACCATCATGATAGAAAACATTTGGACAAACATTTACTGTTTTTGCATGCTACAACCTACACCTTTTCGCTGATCTGGTTCATGTTGGCAAATAGTAACTGCAATGACAGAAACACCGTAATGTAGGCCTATTTAATAAATAATTAAGTCAATTAATTTAGTTAAGCTATGTGATTTTGCACATTTAATCTAATCAATACAATGGTTCCACACATCCTAACAACCGAAACAAAAATTCAGATTTCTGTGATACAGCTGCGAAAATAGCCTACATTGCATGGTAGGCCTATAAATATTTTCATTATATCCCACTTAATATTAAGAATTGCACTAGGCAAGTTCTCGACATTGGTAGGGGCTAAGGCCATAGCCCAAAACCAGGACAAAAGCGACGGATTACTGGAAGGATGGTGAATAAACTTTTCGGCGCTATTTGGGCGGCACAAAATTGGGGCTTTTAGTGGAGAAATTTCAATAATTTGGTATTTTTATCAAAGTAAATTTAAAAATTTGGTTTTTTATTGAAGTAAATGTAAAACGTGAGGTTTACAATTTATTCTGAAAAATAGCCCTCTTTGAGAGTAACTCAACTAAACTGTTGGGACGACCAGTCGCCGTCGGAGATTACAAACTTCGTTGCCCACACTCATTCTCCCTAAAAAAAGATTAGAAAATTTTCCCGAGGAACTCAACCTTTCTCGAAGGAGCCATGGCCTCCTCACCCCACCTGGCCTCACCCCTGACAAAGTTGCTTTAAAATATCTGAATAAATGTTTTTTGAAATCATATGATTTTGTGAAGGGTCCTTATGGGAAAAAAGTAAAATGCAGATCAATTTAAAAAGTGCGACCTTTATCGACCTTTGACCTTAAAACTTTGTATGTTCGGAAACTAATTTGTATTTTAAACATCACTTTTCCATAGTTTACAGAACGCGTGGGATAGTTTCTGGACCAGGGGTGGTGCCAGGATTTGCCCGACAGGGGGGCCAAGCTCCCCGACGGGAGGGGGGCAGCAACCCGAAGCCTCGATGAGGGCGACATAGTGCCGAAACGATGTTTGAAGGAAAATTTTGGCGCGCGAAGAGCGCCCAAAATTTCGGGCTCTTAATGGAAAAAATTTGAAAAGTTGGGCTTTTACCATGGTAGATTTGAAAAAATTTGGGTTTTAACGAAGAAAATTGGAAAATTTGGGGGGTTAGTTGAAGAATTTGCCCAAATTTAGACAAAAGTTAAGTAAATCGTCGGGGCGACTTCCCGTTGTCGGGGACTACATATTTTATCGTAGGCTATACATATAGTAGCTCCCCGACGAATCCGGAAAATTTGCCCGACGGGGGGGGGGGCAGCCTTCCCCGACGGGGGGCCATGACCCCCTGCCCCCTACATGGCGCCACCACTGTTCTGGACGTTTTTCTTCTCAGTCTTCACCAATGGTCTAGAATTGAATTGAAAGGTGTTGAAAACAGACCGTTCAACGTGTCTAAGTCCGTTATTCAAATTTCTTTGTTTACAAAGAAACAACCTATAAACAGATTATAATTCTTTTATTTTCCTTACGTATTGAGCACTTTAAGACTGTATAAATTGTTCATTTTGACTCACAGCATTTTATAACTCTCGTTAGAGTAAAGTGTGTCAAAATACTAAAATTTTGAATAATTGACCTTTTTGACCTTGAAAATTTGCATGTTCAGGATTTTTTAAAAAGTGACAACCAATCTAAAATGTAAAGTTACTTTATAAACAATAGTTTTAGCATAGTCGCTATACTTTACAAATCGGTACCGGGTAAGTCAATTTTTAGAGCTCTTTTTCAAATTCGCAGCTAGACTAATATAGTAGGCTACACCTCCAAGACAGAGCCTGCATCGGGTGTCAATTGTTCGGGCAATATTGACACACTACTCTATTGATGGGAACACAACTGATAGTACAAGTCATCGTTTTCTACCTAGCGTGGAGCTATATTGTTTGGATGAATGTCAGTCAAAGTGCAGTCATCAACTGTATTAAGAACTACAGGGTTATTCCTAAATATGTTTGGGCAGGGAGTATGTTTTTTCACGAAGACATGGACTAGAAGTCCCGGCCTTCAAGGATATATAATCTGAAAAGAACTTCAAGTAGGAGTCATTTGCGTGACACAACTCGACTGTAGTGATCTAAAATTTGTTATTGTCTGCGCAAATTTCAGTCGCGCTATTGACAATGCACATGCAACCGACTGACCAGCCTCTTTCGAGGTGGTTCCACCATTGTATTTGAGAATCCTCCTTCGACTTCGTGCACAATCGATGCCTTGATTGGGTTATACATGCTCGTTTTTCAAAACATATAGTGCTATACGTCAAGGTGTCAAAGTGTCCTATACAATAAAACTTGAAATTATCGAAATAACTACCACGTCAGTGGGAATAAAAACAATGAACAAGACGGCAATACACAGAGATGAAGATCTCATCTCCAGCACGCCTTTCATTCAACGAGATAACAGTGACAGCAAAAGTGGGCACAGGCCACCCAAAACTGGGACCAAGCCGAAACCTTATAGTTGGCCAAATTCAATGATATATTTTTGTAAATTTGGTATGTGAGACATAGTCCCCTCCAATAATTTGGGTAGGGAATTTTGGCAAATTCTCAGTATTTGCTTATACTCAGGGTTGGGAAGTAACGAGTTACAAGTAACGCCGTTACTGTAACGAGTTACATTTTGTGTAACGGAACCCTGTAACGAGTTACATTTGCATTTCAGTAACGGAGCAAGTAACTAGTTACAATTCTGTGTAAAAGTAACTGTAACGGCGTTACATTTGGGTCCCGTTACTTTCCCGTTACAAATAGTCAAAATGACCACAAATTGCGAGTACTCGAAGTAGTAACAGAAAATTTTCAAATTGATGACACTTTGGTAGTAAAATTATTTTCGATATATTTATAATCCATCTCTATTATCGACGTCGCCCTCACCGACATCAAATTTTATTCACGTTTAGAATCAGCAGTTGATATTAGATGCACATACTGCAGGCTTAAAGGGTCACTTGATTGCCCACTAAACTAAGTTTAAAATTTGATTTGTGTGTCAATTTACTTATTAGACAGATCAATGCTTATTATCCGTGAGACCGAATCTTTGTGCGATTAGTTGAAAAATACGGAACGGTCCTCTGGCAAACAAAGGCCCAGCTGACTTGTTATAGCCTATTATATAGACTAAATGAAGTCAGCTGGGCCTTAGTTTACTCATAGTGTCATTTAGAGGACACATTGGAGATAGTGCACCGTGAGAAACAGGCTGGCCCATAGGCATTCAAATACCAGGCTTACTTTGAAAGTTTAATAATTGGCTTTTGAGACGTTAGGGCTGCTAGTGGACCCGAGTCCACCCAATCTGAGTCGGAGCTAGCTGCCATTCTAGATTCCCTAATCTTTCCGAGCATGATACGTACCCCTCAAGTTCCGGCGAGTTCTGATACCAATGACACCAATTCCGAGACCATTTTTTTTTGCCAGTGTGTAGCATATCAAACTTACAGATAGTTTTGATGGATTCATGACCATTTCCAACGCTAAAGAGGACTTACTTGGGGGAAAGTGACTGCCACATATGCCTGGTCAGGGCTGCATACAGTGTTCTTGTTGTAGGTGATTGACTTAGTCAATTGCCTGATTCTGGCCAGCAAAACTATCAATTAGACGCTGGCCAGAATCAGGCAATTGACTAAGTCAATCACCTACAACAAGAACACTGTATGCAGCCCTGACCAGACATATGTGGCAGTCACTTTCCCCCAAGTAAGTCCTCTTTAGCGTTGGAAATGGTCATGAATCCATCAAAACTATCAATTAAGACGCTGGCCAGAATCAGGCCATTGACTAAGTCAATCACCTACAACAAGAAAACTTACAGATGTTTTAATTCTATTATACATGTCCACCATTAACAAGGTCATCGTTTGTACTCACTTCCATAGCCTGGCCCCTCAGTAATTTAGTTGATCATGTGTGACAATACTTCACATCTGTACATTGTGCACAAATTACAATGGGAGTTTAAACACCTTTAATGTAACTTTCATATTTGAAAACACGGCTGGAATTAGCTCCGAGTGCATGTCCAGTTACATCACACTCCGGAAAAATTTCGATTCCGGAACCCCGGGCAATTTCCTAATCTAGAAAAACGCTCTCGAGACCCGCAGTAAGCTAGTCGAATCAGGACTCGTGCATAGAAGCCCAGTAAATTATACGGTGCCAATTGTCAGCAAACACCGTGCATCCATTTATGTATCAAATTTAACATGTATGGTATCCTTATTTGGTGAATCAAACGTATGAATTTAGGCTATATCATATTCTTTTCAATGTCCGTAACTCCTTACGCTGCATAGAATATAGTAAGGTTCATATAAAAACAGGCGAATATTGAGATGGTCATATGGCGTTAAAAGTATCCTAAACAAAAGCTAACTGAAAGAGGAGAGAAGTGTCCGACTTAAAGCTTTACCTATTTATTGCTAAAAAAAATTGAATTATGGGTACATAGTCTGCATATGTAAACTTCATAGTCTCACCATTCCTATGCATTGTTTTATATCGACACGATGTGAAACTTTAAATTTATGCCGAAACATCACTTAGCCCAGCCTTAGCAGTGAGATTTTAAAATTTTACCGTTAACAAATATAGAGCATCGTATTACCATATTTATGACCTTGAGGGGTGAAGACATTAATTACTGCTTAAACAATGCTTTCCCCCTTTAGGCTAATATCCGCTAACCTCTCTAAATTGTGATGGGAGTATAAAGATTCCACCCTCAAAGAAGTATTGTCGTAACTGGAAAAGTTCTGGTTACAACCATATTCGTCTAACAAATAGTTTGCGTAAGCTCCGACAAAGTATCATGATTCGCTGCTTCATTATGAGCGTTAGGAGCGTCTTCCTGAATCCCCGGTGAAGATCAACTGTAATCATTGACTTTCTTTGGGGAATACCTTAGGATAACCGGCACAAATGAGGTTCGGTCCTCTCATGTGCCCATTCTTAATATCTAATTATACCCCCTTCCATTTCAGGTACCGAGGTACCGTATGTTCACCTTAAAGTAACTAGTTACTTTTGAAATGTAGCTAGTTACTTTTCAGTTAAAAGTAACTGTAACTAGTTACTTTTTCAACATTGTAACTAGTAACTGTAACGAGTTACAATTTTATAGAATTAACTGTAACTATAACGAGTTACTTTCAAAGTGTAACGGGAACAACCCTGCTTATACTCGCTGGAAGACAATGTCTTCCAGTTCCCTGCTTTATCAAACCGCCTACTTTGCCAACAAATGTATTTGTAGTGACACTTCTGTTGGTTTCTAGCATGGTCATCTTTTAAACTTATCGCGGAAGTAAAGAATGACGTTTAGGAGGAAAATTATTCTGATGAAGGGGCTAACAAAACATTTTACAGGGGTGGTTCTTAAAGAGGGGCACCGCATGGGATCAAAGTCGACTCCGGCCCCACCATAGCTGGTGGGCCCTGCATCCCTGGTTGCTGAAGAAAGCAAATGCGCTCCCGGCCATTTTGGCGCCCTGATTCATTCCGAAAAAACTCAACCACAGATTTGCATCCGTGACTTTTAAGAAAGACAAAGCATAAGTCCAAATATACTTCATTATGTGGCAATAGCCTAATGCCACACCCCACTTGCTTTAAGTAGATGCACGCAAATACCATGATAACTTCAACCAGGGAGCTGGAAGACAACTGATGAGCAGGGCATAACGTTTTGATTTTCCCGGCCCTTCGGTATCCAGCTGAAGGGACTCTTGAAAAAGTTCTGCTGTATTAATCGCAAATTAGAACTGAATGGAAGCTGTACCAGAATGATCACATGATGTTCGTCTTTTTTCACAAGTAAAAAATAAACTATAGATTTCATGCCTTTCACCCACCTTGAAGTATCTTACGGCCTTAGATTCGGCACAAGCACCACAAATGAATGTCCAGTATGTCTTTATCTTCCAGCCAGCTAATGAACCATTCTGAAGCCAGCACAGTACTCAGCACTGCAGGATTCGCTTAGGGCTAATGCCCCACCGATGACGGAACTTTCTTCTGTACCTACGTCGTTGCAATCAATACTCTTAACAGAGATCCACCATGGAAGCATTCATGCATGTCATCTTTTTCGTCTTTTACCAGTTGATAATTTGTGAAGCTCTTTGAGATTTCGGTTGTAAAGCACTTTTTTTAAAAGCAAAATGTTATTGTTATTTTAATATGACTTGTATAATACAATAAAAATAATATAATACAATTAATTTATAAAGCGCACAAGTTCTACACAAAGTAATCAAAGGCGCTAAGGTACAATGGTTAAAGCAATAAAAAATAAAACAGTAAAACAGTGAACAAAAAAAGGACAAGAAACAAAAAGAGAATAAAAACTAATAACTAAACCTTGTAAAACGCTTCAACGCTAGTTGTATAGGACAGCACGATGTAGAATGCTCACTGCGGTAGAGCATGGAGTTGTTATTTATAACAACGCTGCGTACGGTCATGAGGCATTGGTGGTTACAATGTTAACGGCAGAGTTTGTCAGAGACAATGACAAGCGAGATGTTCTGAAGTAATCCCGACACAATATTTAAAACGGTGTTTAAAGGTGTGGGGCCCGCCGTAGGGACCAGGGGCAACGCCCTATACGGGGCAAGAGGGAAACGCCCCTGGAAAACGGCGATGAGGTATTTAAAGAATTGAAACCATTAAAATGATCATTTGGCTATCTTAAATTTCATCGGATGGTCCTAAACAGATCACAAACCCACATTTTGACCATTTCAATAATAACTTTACTCAGAATAGCAGGTCATATTTATGATGAAGAGGGTATGCCTTATCAGGCCCGTAGCTAGACAAGGTACTGGAAGGGACCCAGAATTTTTCCAAGGGGGACGAAAAATTTTTGCAGGGGGGCCAAATGTGTACAAATGTATTAAGTCAATGGTAAAATTCAAACTCTCGGGGGGGGGGGGGTGTCAAAAATTTCAGGGTGGGGGCTTCGCCCCCTGGCCCCCCTTGACTACGGGCCTGTGCCTTATGGGTACTTATAATGAAGTAGAAGAGTTTGTACGCAGCTATGGAACACACAAGGTGTTCTACAGGAAGTGACTACGAACCTGTATTGAAAACGGATGCGCGGAGCGCGCCGAAGAAAATAGAGTAAAGACGTTTTATTGTAACCTATTGCTTTTCTTTATTCTTTAAGTGCAATATTATCCATGACATAAAAGATTCTCCTACTTTTCAGCATCTTATACTTTCTTTTATGTTACATTTTTGTCGATGGTCTGGGACAAGGGACCCCTTAAGTTTTTATTACTGTGAAACATATAATAGTTTCGAAAATCCATGCCAAAGTACCGTAAAACTTTGCAAGGACTATCAAAGTTTAAGAGTTATAGGTATGTAGGCGTCTAATACTTTCCCAAATCAATAAAATGTTGTGATAGGTTACTTCTTACAGAGCCAGGGGCGTAGCTACGATGAAATTTTTAGGGGGGCTTAGGTAACAAATGGGGGAGCCGGCACCGCTGAGGTCAGGCTTGTGGAGACTACCTAAGAGGAGAGCCAACTGATGGTGGCGCCACCATCAGTTGGAAACGGCACTTCCTACGTGTTTCAAGCTGCATTAACCCAGCCTTGAAATTCGGATCGCATGTCTGCCATTTCTCAAATAATGGGAAAAAATCAATCCATGAAAAATGGTAATAAACAAGGCCGCACATACACATTTTTGCTAGGGAAAAAAGTGGACATTACTGATCTGTGGTCTGGGGGAGGGGACTAAAGGGAACGGGTGTCTCCCTCCCCCTTGGCGAAAATTTGTATTTTCAGGAGGACGTATAGATAGCAAATGGTGCAATATTTGAGGGATTACAGCTTTAAAAGGAAAACCGAAAAGTAGTTGTAACTAAGTGCGACAAAAGTCATTTTTGAGAGCGTGGTGGATATGATGTAAAGCATGAGCTCAGCCATTGAACTCCGTTGTGGGGTAGGGTTTAAGGGAGGGGAGGGAGTGTTATTGGTATAAAACGTTTTTGTGACTAAACTAGCACGGCTTAAAAACGTTTTTAAGCCATTGATGATTGAAGCTACCTATAGCAACAAAAGCAACATTGTAGCTATGCGTACTCGCGCGTAGCGCGAGAAGTTTAGAAAAGTAGGCTAGAAATATATCCTAATAGAGTTGAAATGATTGGTGATGTGTACAGATATAGGCATGAAAATATTGATCTGCCTATTTGAAATTGTTTAAGTTCTATCATTACGATCACAGCTATTTCTATTTTTTACTGCGTTTTCTCTGTATATTTTCAAAGTTGGAAACGGTGCATTTTGAAAATTTCTGGGGGTAATTGCCCGCCCCCCCCCCCCCCGCTGTGTACGGCCGTGGATATCATACTGAGCTGAGATTATACAAGAATCATACTGAATTATGCATCCCTTTTCATTTATTCTGCCTGCAATTCTCCCATATTCACCTTCTAGTATATCTTTGTTACATTTGTCCATCACCCCTATCCAGTAGATTACATGTCCACTACTCAATTACTTATCCCCTAGATCTTACCATTTGTCTCCAACCTAGGGTTAACATATTTATTTTCTAGCAAGGAGGACATAAATCACTGTCCTACTGTAGGAGTGTAAATAGTCGTCGGGACGTTCGTTTCATCGTCCAAGTGAATTATATGAGAATTAAACGACAGTGCAGATTATATACCTAATTTAGTGAAAGTAGGCATTTTAAAGTTATAAGTTGATTTCATACGTGCGCAAAATGTGTTTTTCACACATTTACTTTTTCTTAATTCTTACACATTTTATTTATTTATTTATTTTTGAAGGAAATACTTCAAAGTTTATTTCCGTTCAAACATTTATTTTTTCTTAATTCTTACACATTTTATAAGGACACAAAAAATCTGGGGGGGGGGGGGCTGGGGGGCTGACGAATATCTGCCCCCCCCCGTAGCTACGCCACTGTTACAGAGGTATCGTCATGAGCATCTTCAGTAAAAATGCCAGAGAAGTAATTGTCATTGAAGGCTGCATCTTCGAAAGGTGTGGACGTCGAAGCCTTTAACGTAGAGCGCCGTAGGGGGCCGACCCGGAGGCTGGGGACCGAGGGTCCTCACGGAGAATTTTTTGTGAATGTGATGGCTTTTGCGGTCATTCTGGACCTCTAAAGGTGTAAATATGAAATGCTAATGAAATATTTTTTTAATCATGATGATTGAAATATAATACAGTTACCGTCGGTCAATTTGATGAGGATGGTGGTAGTTGGTGGGGAAAGTGAACTGCAAGAGGGGTTGTACTGAGGGTTTGAAATAGTGTTTTACTCAATTTGTCCTGTAAAGTAACGAGCTAGGCCGGTGCAATTTTTTTCCCACGAGGTTATGGGCAAATCGTGCCAATGGACCAATCAGCTTCTTGGAAATAGGCCACACCCCTAATTCCAAAATGACAGCTTTCCGACCCTTTTGTTGTAATTCTGACACCGGATTATGAAAGAACAGGCCAAATAACCTCTGGCCACTTAATCCTAACCCTAAAATAACCCTAACCATGATTTTGAAACAAAATTGAAAAATTTTGAAAATCAAATTTGCCCATAACCTCGTGGGAAAAAAATTAGGCGGCCGGCACAAGAGTGTCGAACAGCAGTCCTGGCGTGACACCACCTATTAATGGTAAGCTCACGCACAACACGCCGAAAAAGTTACTGAGAATTGCTAGTTTCCTATATACATGGATAGGTTTCTAAACAGTGTATTCAAATACCATGGTGGATGTAATGACGTACATTTTAGTACTTTCAGTGCCCCTTGTTTTAGGGCTTCAAGTCACAAAAGTGTGGCGCCTATGCTTTGATGGAGATTTTTATTGAGGTACCAAACAAAGTTTTTCAACAATTGCCCCTTCCCTCCCAACCTTTGAGCTCCGCTACTGTTTTAGTTAGTTTTCATTGCCAGTGCGCGCGAAGTCTAGTACTAGGCGTTGCTTAGTGTTGAAACTTGTCCCGTAGAAGTTAAGTTATAACACAAGTAAAACTTAGTTATTCAGTGACTTCAACACACGGAAGTGGGCCTCAAGTTACAAAGTTTAAGAACCTTGGAGTAGCGGATATTGTCTTTTGTCATGACTGTATTTACTACAAAAGATCGGAGTGACTACGGTACTGCGCATGCCTGACTGCCTAGGAAGGTTTGAAAGCTATCGAAGACTAAAAACTCCAGACGTCTCACAATACTACTGATGTTGTACCACCCCGGAACGTACCATTAACATTGCCTGAAGGTTCCGTCTAACCCCTGGAAACAACCCCCCCCCCCTCCGAAGGAACAACAAGCTGAAATTTGATTAATGCTCAACTGCATAACACACTACACTAACTTCACTGGCTTTTCCAAAAATCTACTGTTCAGTGTATCCCTGTATATAGGTCAGAATCTTAATGTATCACCTCTCTATACAGCCACTCTGCTGTGCCGCTTACTGATATGCAAATGCCACTGACCAATCACGATTGGTTAGTGGCATTTACTGGCATTTACAGATCAGCAGAGAGGGTCTCCCACATTTGGAGGTACAGCTTAAATTGCCGTGTTTAAAGGTTAACCAAAGTAGCAAGACCTACAAAATTAATATTATACCTAACCAGGTAATTCAGGCCTTGAATTGTAATTAGGCCTTGAGGGGGAGTTGTTTTACGATGCTATGCGACTACAAATGCAAAGTCAGCCTATGGCTTTTAAATTACATCTTTATGTCCAGTGGCTGTCCAACTGAACAATTAATACAAATTTTAGTCCTTAAAAATGTCAGTTCCGATGGGGAAAACAATAGACTGCTCTTAGCTTGGTATAAAGGTCCACCCGGAACCCATGCAGACGGGATTCAACCAGTGGCGTGGATCTATCTCCAAAGGTGGGGGAGACGTTTCACCATTTGCGAGTCGCCGTCCTGGGGGAGGGGTGTTCCCCTTTGAAAAAAAAAAAGGAAATTAGGTCGTCTCTATATGGCAAATGGTGCCATATTTGGGCGCAATTTAGCTTTTAATATGTAGTGTCAATTCGTAATCTATGTTATAATACTATTCATTACAGTTTTAGTTTTCATCATTTTGAAAAAGTGGGGGGGGGGGGGGGGAGACTTTTGGAAATGTCCCCCCTACCAAAAAAGTGAGGGGGACGCGTCCCCCCCCATTCCCCCATGATCCACGCCCATGGGTTCAACGTTGAACCAACTTGCTAATCTTCATGGATTCAAATGCCATCGTCCACAGCACCCGTTTTCTTTTTCTTGCGTTTACCCAGAATTCTCTTTCAGATGCTTCTGGTTGAGTAACAAGAACTAGCTGCAGAACTGTGTGGAATGAGGTGTAGGTTGGCTAATCAGTGTTAAAAGAAAAATGACCTTTGCACTAGCTTTGTATGATAACTACTTGAGATTGTAAGGCACACAGCATAGTGCAAATGATCTTATGAGCAGTAGTTGGACTTATCAAATATTGAATCTATGATTCAGGAAAATGAATATAATATGAGGATTTTTCAAGTTTTCATCTCTTCACTTAAGACTACTCTGTTCATGCAAGGTATGTTATCTGCTTGATAATGACCATCCAACAGACAGTCCATTCAGGCACCTACATTGCCCCCAAAAACATGTGTTCCTGACAATTCCCCCCCCCCCATACAATCCCACCTGGAGAACTGCTCCTGGGACAGTTACCCCCAAGACAATACCACCCAGGACAGTTCCAAATTCTCTGATGGGGGAGGGGAAGTTGTCTGTGGGGTAATTGTCATGGTTGGGAATTATCTGGGGGGGAGGGAATTCTCCTGGGTGGGATTGTCCAGGGCAAATTGTTCCAGGGGAAGTTGTCCTGTGGGAGGAATAGTATAGGTGGGAAATGCCTAGGGGTGGAGGGGAGTTATCCAGTCATAAAAGGCACACTTCCCATAAGTCCCATTCAACCATAGCCTGAAGAGGGGTAGTATAGATTACAATGTCTTACCCATGGAGCAAAGCAGATGACAAGTCGAACACCTTATTGTTGCATGGGGTTAGCGGCTCCAGTGGGGTTCGAAAAATTCCACACAAGAATGCCGAGAAAGTTTCCAGACTCAGTACATTTGATTAGTCCTTGATTTATTCCACTAATTCTTTGACAACTAAGAGTATTTATACTGATTGGTGGAGATTCCAAATTATACTAAATATGATTGATGAGGGCTACAGGCTCCTGGTAGATTGATGTAACGTTCCACATAGTACATCTTCTATGACATTTTGCACGTATGACCAAGGTGTACTCTTTCTAGCAGTCTGCAACCAGAGTTCCTTCTGCAGGTCTATCCTAAAATGATGGGATGGGGAAGAGGGCTGTGATTGCTCAGAAAGTTATCATGACCTTAAACTCACCAATGAGGGACCTGGGACCCAGACGTCTAGAAATTATGTGGTTATTGCACCATCACCTTGCAATCTTGAACACATACAAAACAAAATGGCCATCTTCAATCGTTGAGGTTTACAACTTGAGTACAGTATAACCCTTGAAACAAACGTGCCGTCATAATATTACATGACATTATTAAGCCCTTTGTCCACCACAATCTCTATTGAACAAACTGAACTTTTCATGAATTCTCAGGAATGGAGTAAAAAGATTGAAACCTATATCAATTCCCAGCACTCTTAGTCAAAACATGATTTTGCTTCAAGTCAATAGTTCTGTTACCAACATGAATAGAGAGGTTCCTACAACATGTAATTTTATTCATCATCTATAAATTTACTTCCCTCTAACCTTATTACAAACACAAAATTGGCAAATTTAGTATAACTGTTGCATTTCCTCTGTCATAGCTCTGTGGAGGAGCACTTAGTCTTTCAGATAAACATCTAGTCAGAGATAGCACACAGGACTTGACATGAAAAGATTTGTGTTCTTCCTGATCCTTTTTTAAACTTTAAGAAATATAAATTAGAGCTCTTGTATTTCATACTTTTATCTTGATCAAATACAAGTGACAAAATCATTATTCATTATGAGAATACACTGCTGCTAAGCACTATTGTGGTACAAGTTAATGTTGAACAGAACTAACATGATATCTTGATTTTTGTGCACAAACTCCTTTTTGACTCATAAAACTTCTTAAGTAAAATTTGACAAGGCACTTATAAAAGATGTTGTATACAGTATATAAACTGTTTTCCCACTTATACAATATTTGCATTTCAATACTCATCACAGAAATTCATGTACAACTAAGGCTAATGCCCTTTGATCAATTTCAAATGAAACCAAGTAACACTGACATTCAAGGAACAAACATGCACTTACATATTGATTAGCAAAAAGTTCCTTCCTTTCACAACCTCTAAAGTATAATAATATTTTAATCTTACATATTTACATAGTACTTTTTCACCTGCAAAATATCTTAAATCATTTTACAAATATTAAACCTTGTCAACAACAACAGGTCTGTCCCTAGTAACAATCCCCATGGGTCACAGTTCCTAAATGAATCTCAAGGTGAAGAGCAGCAATTGCAAAAGCATGAGGTACCAAACCAGCTGTCCTTGGATTACAAGTTATCCAGCCTAGCCAATTATTCATCATAGACTCTTTTCCCAACAGGAATTACAAAGGATTGTGGGATTTAATTTTGGTGTGCATAGTTTTTTGCCACAGCAAAATGCCATTGACAACAGCATCGCCTACCAGAACTCCATCCCACAATCCATTGCAATTGCTATTTGGAAAAGGGTCTATGGTCTCAACAGCTCAATTCAGTTTGAAACTTTATTTCTGTTGTGGACAAAGTAGATCCTGTGAGCTATTCATACTATTTCAAACAAGAAGTGCTATACAATCAAAGCTTATGGAATAGGTCAGCTAAATAGCAGTGATTGCACTAGGAATTGAAATCAGGGCTCACCATAGAAGCAATGGGGTAATCCCCCCCCCCAGCTCTTAAATCATGGTCCCATCTTTAGGCAAACTTTTGCTTAGCAAGGCCAGCATACATTACATAAAACATGCATTTTGCCCCTCCTCCGACCTTCACAATGTCCCTAGCTGTAAAAAGAAGCAACGGCAACATGCTACAGAACAGTTTCTTAATAGGACTCTTACAGAGGGTCCCACAAATCCCAGAATTACAAGTCTTAAACAGTACCTAAAGTCTGAATTACAAGAATACATATTGGAAAACTCATTTCATTCATCCATCACCCATTTTCACAGCATATTTTATTTCTGAGATAAAAGGTGTTGAAATTTTTTAATTTAATTAAAAACAGTCGATTGCACTATAATTTGTATTGTCCTTCTTGTACAACTCACATTACATGCTGTAGTTCCCTTTAGAAAATGAATATGTTTACATGACCTTGAAATATTTACTTTCTGCTTGCATAGCATGTTGTATGGAGATACAGTCAGGTCACCCTAAAACAGTAAGACAATGATCACATTTTGGAAAAGATGCAGTTGTTTTCAAAAAAAAAAAAAAAAAGAGAAATGAAGAAAAAAAAAGAATGTAATTTGTGTAACAGAATGACATCACAAGTTATTACATAATCTACTATTATAAATAAGAAGCTTCAACATTTTATATCAATTAGCTCAGGAATGACCTGTGAAGATCAGAGTTAGACCATTTGGATTCAATTTTGAAAATCTGTAACATATATTTTTAAAATTTTAGACTTAAGAGCACTTTAATGATAACATAGCTCATTCAGACTTACTGTAAACCACATATGAGTGGACTAAATAAACCAAATATGCTTGAACCAGGCTTCTAGGTGAAGGCTATGGCTGAAAAGGCATTTTCTTGGCATGTTGTATGGGAATGCATGACAGAAAAACATTTCTCCCAGACTGCATCATCCCTAAAATATGTCAAAGACATCTGATTTTTTGAGCACCACATACATTTTCTATTCCATTAAAATTACATCTCAATTCTTGACTTCATCACCAGCATGCTCCTGGTATTGGAAGGAGGCAAACACAGGATCGCCAACCTTGATCTTCCCCCTTTTCTCTAGATTGAGATTTGTTCCAAAGATTGGACTTGTTGCATAGGTCTTGCGATCTTCATAAAAGTCATAACACTGACGGTATCTTTAAGACAAAGACACATATAATAAGAATAAAATAATGGGGCTTATAAAGAGGTTTAGAAATCAGTGTTCGCGCTAAAGTGCCGGATTGTGTGAATCCCGCTTTTGTCTTTCCAATCCCGCACAAAAATAAATCTTATGCGGGAAAATCCTGCACACTTTCTGCAGCTGAGATCGTAACTACAATTATAATACACACATTAAATTGCAATAGTATCTTTAACAAGTGATAACCCCCTCCCTGATTTTGAAAATCCCTCCCAAAAAAATTTCTAGAGAGGGAATTCCCTCCCAGGTTCAATTCCTTAGCGCGAACACTGTTAGAAATGCAGTCTCAAAGCTCTAACATAATGGCAGCTAGCAAGAGTATAATAAGATGGCTTCAAAGGGAGCCACTGAAACTGCTTCACAATGGGAGAAACTCCCATTCAATTCACTGTGCCTTCTTTGGACAAATGCTCACATTTCTGTAATTGTATCTTGTGCTTGTGTTTCAATGAGTGGAAGTTTGCACAGTACTAGAGATGGCTTCAAATAAAAAGTGTTCTATGAACATCACTGTAATGTAAAAGGAGAGAAATGTACTTCCCGACCTTCAATTCAAAAACTGGTTTGACACCCTTTGGATTGACTTTATCACATTTTCAATTCTTGTGCCTCTGTGGCATTTCTTTACACTTTATTCAGAGCTTGCAGTACATTTCTATTGTATTTATAACATCATTCATTAGTTTGGTCAGAGCTCTCTGCTTAAGTAAGACCTTTGACCTTATCCCAGGGCTCGAAATTTCTGAAGCTTTACTTCTAGCCCATTTCACTAGCCCGAAGGACATTTGCACTAGCCTCCAAAGGCATAGGCTAAAGTCCAACTACACAGCTGTACAGCATTTTGCACTAGTCCATGGGGCTTTACATAGATGACTGTCACTAGCCCATGTGTGGTTTGAGCTAGCCCCGGGCTAGCGGACTTATGTATTTGTCGGGCCCTGCCTAATCCCCATGCTAAGAGCATGTTTATACACCTAACTTGCTTCCAATATAATAGCTGGACATGAGTAGGAAATGTAAGCTAACACACCAAAAGGTGCAGAAGCTCGTAACTAGATTTATCATTGGGACAGGTTTACCTAACCCACCTACTGTACAATGTAACTGACTCAGCAATGCTTCAAAGCTCTTGCTGCATGAACTCAATTATCACAGAAATAAACAATTTGTGCTAGTGGGCTAGGATGTAACAACTTGTCCCCATAAAAACTTCATGTAAACACTTCAATGTGCTCTCTCAAAGGCTTTGTTCAGATAACAGAGGCAGCAATGAAATACCAATCATGACACTTCACCTTTGATAATCTAAAAAGCTTTAATACTTTCAAAGTATTAAAGGGAGTGCTCTGGAAGTATTTCACATCCTTGATCTAATGACTCACAAAAATAGATGGAACAAAAACAGTTGGAAGGATCCTATGAAAACATCTGATCTAAAATTGGGGATACATTTGTAACCCACCCTTTTAAATCACACTTTTGAACAACTTAGATGAAAATGCTGGAATGTGTCTACAAAGAGAAGACCAAGATTTAGAACTATGCCATAAAATGGATGGCTAGATGACGGATGCCTGGATGGATGGATGCCATAGGTTAAGAAGCTTACACCAGATTCACTGGTATGAACTAAAGATAACTTCAGTTTTTCTCATTTTGATGAAGAACAATAACACTCATGATTTTCCAAAGAGAAAGAGGTGGATAACTTTTTTATGCAAAGACAGCATTTTATCATTTTTATACTTACTCCTTCAGAGTCCTCAAAGGATCCAAAGAGGTATACTCTCCAGTTGCATGGTTCAAAGTTGTCATCTTGCATCTGATTAAATTTAATAAAACTGGTAATCATTAGTAGCAGCTTGAAACTCATGGGGAAAGTGTAGTCACTGGAACTTAAGTTACTATACCCAGGTATTCTGTTTCAATGAAAGACTCTTTTTTTATCCATGTTACACTTTGTTACAGAATTGTGAAATTCATGATGTGATAACTTTATGGCTTACCTTAAGTATTCAATACTTTAATGTTCCAAGAAATCATGGAATAAACTTGTGAGGGAAATAAGTGGAGAATTTAAAGATTTAGCTGATGTTTCAAATTACATACGGGCTGGTTGCTTATTCCCTTTCAGTTAAATATAGAAATGATTGTGAAGATTTTGTAAATGGGACTAGTAAGGAGTAGTCAGAATTAATACTCATTCAAAATTGTCATCCTAGTTATCACCACAACTCATTTCTAAAGTTTGTTGCAACTACCAAAGTCTTCCTAAAGCCATCATAAATTTTTTTAAGTTAATATCTGTTTATACTTACCTGCCACAAAAGTGGGTGAACCGCAACTCTGCTAGTTCTCCTATTTTCACATACTTCCAAAAGTCCTGAAACAGGATTAACAGAGATAACATTAAAAGTTACTAACACAAATCTACCCTTTAATGGTACAACAAAGAACTTACTAATGTCAGTTTCAGTACCAGTTTCACAGTTACCTGCTATACACCATGGTACAGAAGGACAAGCAATCTAAACATGGGACCATACTGATTATCATTTACCCTTGGATACTTCTACCTGTACTCATCTTTGTGAACATGATTCACGGCCAAGCATTTTAAAGGGCAACAAATCTCACCCCAGACAGTAAAACTTCTCAGGGCTACTAAGTTTACTTCTAGGCCCTTCTCCAAGTTAAATTAAATACACCTGTCTTGTGCAAATTCTAAACAAACCTACAAAGGCCTGTACTGAGTTTTTATTGCTCAAAGCCAGATCCACAAACTACTGAGTGTGAATTTATGTAGAACTCAACCCAAGCCACTCATTAACGCATGCATACTTGTCTTACCTCAGCATAAGGAGAGCAACCCTTCACACAAATGTTTGGTCTGAATGACTTTGCAGTGATTTTCTCCCCAAGTCTGCCGTTGAGGTCTTCCACAGATGCCTCACTCAAGAGATGGTAATGACCAAAGTCCTGGTACAATGCCTGCAGAGAGCAAGAGAGGTTTAAAACTGGTTTCCATTTTATTTCATTAATGGAAAATGAAGATTATACTATTCAAGCTATCCCAGTCTGTAATTTTTTTAGTGTATTACATGACATGGACTTTAATAGTACTTTTCACAATTTGTGTTTTTTCACAGACTTCTGAGTATTCCATATTAACATCCTATGTGTACGTATCACCACCAGTCCCACACGCTAAGCCCACCATAATTAATGTAGGCCTTTGTCTTCCATGTAAGTTTGGAGCACCTCAAGTGGTTGAGCATGGTGATACTTTGAGAGAAAAAGACTTGGAAAATTTACACATAATCAAATATTTACAAAACATTTTCATATTTTTCTTCATGTCGAATTTTCTTTGATATGTTCCAAATTCATTACAAAATGCAGACAATAACAGGCTGGCAATCATCTGGTAGGACGAATTGGAGATACTTTTGGTGATGTCATCCTCTGTCCATACTTAGGAGAAGGCTGTGGTACTGCGTACTTCTAAAGTGACACCATCCTTTTAATATGACAGATCTGTTTGGGTATCTGTGACATAAGTATCAGCTGCAAACTTTTCTTGGATCTCTTGGATGTGCCTAATTGATTGACCTGATGCTTGTTGAATTTGCCTGTGTTATTGAAACTTTCTGCTTAAGACTTTTGCTAGATGGTGTAACTTAAACATAAACTGAAACCATACTGCTGCTTCACAACTGTTTTATTCTAAAATCATTCTCTCAATTAAGTCTCCAAGTACACAGAGACTTTTTACATTGTCAGCACATTTCATCTTACAAGTTTCTGACAACAAAATGGCTTTTCACAATCTCAACGACTGTAGGAACTTTTTCCAATATCCTCCCACAGATTTCCTTTTTGAACACAAGTCTTTCAACATTCATTGTGTAATGGGTGTTTTCCATTAGCTTTTAATTTGCAAATTTCATCTCTGTTAGAGATCATTCCACAGAAAACTCTTTTTCTCCTTCAAACATACTGAGCTCAGTGAGCATGGAAGAGTTTATCTGTACAATTCTTGCATGTTCACCTTCACTAACTTAATCAAGAGATTTCTATGTAATTACATGATAATGCAAAGAACTGGTAGCTCAACTTACTGAGATGCAAAAAGGATGAGACTCATCACTTAGGTAACCAGTTGGTTATACCCATCCTTTGGCAGCCAGTTTGAGAAGGATACTAAGTCTGACCTACTGCTAAACAATTTCAGGGCAAGGCAAAAGCTCTTTCTAAGAGATAATGTTTACACCTTGGATTGACACTTCTCTCTTTTCTTTTTGGCAAAAACCATGGTAATTGCTATTAAATGGGTGTCATACGTTGAGAAGAGCAGAGTCCACTAGACTGAAGGTTCACCAGACTGAAGGTTAACCCCACTTTAACCATAATCCTTACTCTGACCATATTCCTACCCTACATAAATCCTAATATCCTAATGCTAAACTTAATTCCATAGAGCTCTTGCCAAAGTAGACTTTCAGTCAAGCAGATCTTGAGTCTGGTAGAACTCTCCTATGTACCTTTCATTGCGTGGTTACCCCTCTCTGTTCTGACTTCTCTATATTCCAACACATGTAACCCTACTACTCTTACCCTAACCTTCCCGTAACTAACCTAGCCTTTATCGTAACACATGTCGACTTAGTGGGATATAAAGACATTTGAACAAAGAGATGTCATAACAAAGTTAACATGAATATAAAGCACTAGTGAGCACCAAGTGACCTGCTCATGTATAGTATAGTAATGCACTCCACTTTGGGAGTCCTGAAAAATGGCAACTGGACAATCATAGTTTACAGACTTTGAGTTGCTGTTTACCTAGGGTGAATTCCACCTTCTCAAAGAGTGCCATCTGCAATAAATATCTGGCCAGAGAGTTTGTACTGCAGGCTCACCCTGAGGAATCTTATATACAGCATGTACATATAAGAATGTAAGAATATAAGTGTTTGTGGTGGGGCTCATAGGTACCAGTGGTCAAAATGTAACACCATACCTTTAGAAGGGACTCGATCTTGAGGGACCTCATACTTAGCATATGGGTGATCCATGATAACTATAAGAAGTCTATTGTCACTGGTTGAGGTCAAAGGTCATGTGAGGTCAAATTGGGACAACCTTGTGACATATCTTAAGATGGGTAATCTTGAGGGATCTCTTTCTTAAGATTTAGATGCCCAAAACTGAGTACAAGAAGCTTATAGTGTTTAGTGGTCTAAGGTCAAAAAAGGGTCAAATGGTACGATCCTCAAACACAGGATATTTTACAAAAGGTAAACCTTGATGAATTTTATATCCCATAGGAGGTAGACGTCCCATACACATTTCAAGAAGCCTTCTGTTTTGGCAGAAGTCAAAGATCATCATGTTAGGTCATCAAAGATCAAAATGTGAATACCATGTATGAGCATGACACATCAAACAGGACCTTTACCCATATCTGGCTGGATCTTATGTTCTGATATGTGATGACCACATTACACTCAAAGAAATGAGTTATGAACATGTTCACATGAAATTGATCTGCCCAATCAGCTGTTCATCTTTAATATTCTGTGACTATCTATGAGTAAAACAGTATTGGAAGATGAAACTGTCAATTTGAAGTTACAGTGACAGTGCTTAAAAATATTTTTTATTGGTAAAGTACCACTAAGGCTTTTGGTTACCTGGTTTGCTTTCTGTTTAGCTCAGTGTTCAGAGCATCTGCCTTCAGTCAGAAAACATTAACCCAGTTAAGACACAGCAAAGACTTTAAATGAGAATGCTAAAAGCACTAACGAGACTTCAGTCAATAAAACTGCAGTACAAGTACTGTACATGTTCTGAACCAATGTAATGCATCCACACACCAAGTATGAGGAGTAAAGATTGAGTCAGATGAGGTTTTATGGCTCAGTTTCTAACCAATTGGTTTAAGGTGGGTCGGCCACGGCCTTTTTTCCTCTTGTGGCTCACTGACTTGTTTTCCCTACTCCACTGCTTATGCTGAGCACCAAGCACAATGGCAGTAGGTTCCATTTTTAAAGTCTTTGGTACGACCCGGCCAGGAGTCGAACCCCAGACCTTCTGGCTGCAAGTTGGATGCTCTAACCACTTGACCATGCAGTCAGTCCAAGTATGAAGAATACCTACCGTGAGATATCATGCTTAAAAAGGTTTTTAGGGTTTGATATCCAGCGAACCAAAATGACCTTTCACCCATAACATCAACAGCAATAGGATTCTTGCACTTAAAGTGGCGATTCATTACCATGCTGCATATAAAAAATTTCCATGCCTCTGAGAAGAAGCATGAAATCTCCTTTTACACAAACTTTCTTTTAGATTTTGACTGCTTGTAACTTAAGATGCCCTTTGATTCCTACCAAAGCAAAATAGTTTTTCTGTTCTACAAATACCCTCATGAAAACTAGAAAGTATGATATGCTCTTTACAGGTATCTTGAGATATCATGTTCACAAGAAGTTCAGAATTTGACAATCGATGACCTCAGTTGACCTCTGATCCCACCCCAAAACACATTTCTTACTCTTTACATATTAAATGCATCTTCATGAAGTATCAAAAGAACAAATGCTTCTTATTTTGAATTTATGCAGTATATATAAGTTTTTCAGAGAATGACCAGCAGTGACCTCAGATAACTTATGACCTAAATCACAAACAAAAGCATTCTTTCTCTTTATAAAATGCATCTCCATGATAAGTATGAAAAATATTCATGGCCTCTTATCTTGATGGATGGTGTCCTTCAATACTCATACATTGTATCTACTATACATGCTAAGTATACAAGGTATTCATACTTCTTGCCTTGATATATAGTGTTAACAAGGTTTTCTGAGTATGATCTCTAATAACCTCCGATGAACTCTGACCTCTATTAAAAACAATAGAGTTCTCTCTCACACCAGCCCTTTTCACATGAAGAACTCTCAGAGCTTTCATTCTCAAGAAATCGTGTTAATAAGGAGCTAAGTGTCACATTAAATGCAAACACACACACACATCACGAACACATAGGTTTCCTTTTTCACTGAGACCAAGAATGGAAACTGTTGTCTTCATGCTTGGTGCTCAGCATAAAAGACTGGCACAGGGTTATGATATAATACATTGTGATTGTTTAACCAGGGAGTGGCAGCTCCCTGGTTTAACCATAAGCCCTAAAATGGCAGTCTGGTGTTTGGCTGCCATGGGCTTGTCATGGATACTTGAACAGATTGTGAATGATTACTGTATGTCTTGAGAATTTTGCAGAATGGATAAAAAAGAGAACCAGAAAGCCAAAAGGCTTTGTAATTCCTTGCCTTATGGATATACTGTAACAAAAATGAATCACCCACATGACAAGAATGAGATCCCTCATAGTCATCCTTCTTGAGATACCATGTTAATCAGGCTAAAACCTTTTGAAATCTTGTGACTCAAAAGACTTTTAACCTCCACTTAAAACAATAGGGATCACCTACCCTACATGACCATCTACATTCTAAATATGAACAATATATGAACAATCCACAGGCCAAGTATGAGGTCCCTCACAGTTATCCTTCTTCAAATATCATGTTTACAAGGTTTTGACCTTTTGTGACCCCAAACGGTTAATCTATATACCAAATATAAAGTATCTGTCATTGCAATCTTGAAATATTGTGTTTATAAGGTTTCAGGTTTTTGACCTCTGGTGACCTCAAATGACTTTTGACCTCCATCAAAAACAATAGAGTTCTTCCTCTCAACATGACAAATCTATACCAAATAAGAAGTGTCTGTCACTGCTACCTTGAGATATCGTGTTTACAAGCCATTTACAAGGTTTTCACTGTTTAACTTCTGGTGACCTCAGACGACCTTTGACATCCACCAAAAACACTACACTTCTTCCTCTCAACATGAAAAATCGATATACCAAATACGAAAAGTATCTGTCACTGCTGCCTTGAGAAATCGTGTTTACAAGGTTTTCAGTTTTTGACCTCTGGTGACCTCAATTGAACTTTGACCTCCACTAAAAACAATAGGTTTCTCCCTCTCAACATCACCAATCTACCTATCAAATATGAAAAGTGTCTGTCATTGCTATCTTGAGATATCTTGTTTACAAGCCAAGCGCCACATACACACACACACACAACATCACCATCCCATAGATTCCTTGAGCCTTTGGCAAGGAATCAAAAACTTGAGTAACTACAGGCTGTTCAAACTTGCTATGATAGTGATATTAATACAAAAAAGAGCATTTGCAAAGAATCTGCTACACACTAGAATAGAAGATACACCCTTAGAAGTACAACTGACACCAAGGCTACTGAAGTACTGTACTGCCCACTGTGTCATCCTTTCAACATACAGTACCTACCATTTCATTTTCCTTCATGCGATTTCCAAACTTAGCATGTCCTGTCAATCTTTTACCTGGCAGACCAGTGCTGTAGAAAACCATGCGATAGGTACCTTCCAGAAAATCTGACAGCCACTTAGCTATGTTATCTCCACAGTCAAGACCTTTCACATCAACTCCCCAAACCCTACAAAAATAATAATGCAAATCAGAATGCACAAAATGGAGGTTATGATGAATCTTATTTCATAGCACTAGAATTCAGCTGCTTCACCAGAAGTAGCTCACAAAGTACAATACATACCTGGGCCACTATTACAATCAGGGTGATGCATAAAAAATCAAACCTACCTTCCAGTGTTAAGTTAAGAACAATTTCAGTATCTGTTCTCAGATAACCTCAAATGACCTTCGACCCCAACAGAAACAGTACTTTTTAACTCAATATAAACAGGCATCCAAACTTCAAGTGTGAGGTCCCTCCAATGTGATTACCCACCGAGTTCTTCCTCACATGAGGCATCTATTTATCAAGTATGAGATTCTTCATTGCTTCCACTGTTGGGAAACTGTTAAGGTTTTCATAGTTTCACCTCTGATGACTCCAAATGATCTTTAACCACCACCAAAAGAACAGGGTTCATGTACTTAATAAAGGTACCTACATGCCTTATGATCCCTCATGGTCACCCTTCTTGAGATATCATGCTCATAAGCAAGTGTCAAATGCTTGACATAACCACTGCATAGAATCCTGCTGCCTAATGCTTATGGCAAAGAATGAAACACCTTTATTAAATTCTTGAGAATTGTACTGTTTAGAAAAAGACCATGAGAAATCACTTTCAAACTGTTTAAAATATGCAATTAAAGGCTCAAAAACTTCTCAATGGTCCCACATTAGCTATGTAAGCCCTATCAGTGCTATTTATAATTACATTGCTTATATTGTGCCATTTTTACAGTCGCTTTTGTCAAACGATGCAAACAGTTGAATATATGATAGCAATAAACTTAGCAAGCTTATTGTTCTTTTTCAAATGAAATGAAGAGACCATGACAGGAAGCTGGGGGGCATCAAAACATATTTTGTAAACTTTGTTAACAATGCCAGTACTCTCTACTCAATATCCAGCTACTGCTGAGTGAAATAGTTGGCGGGATGAGGAGGGGTGAGGGAGAGGTAAACAGGTCTGATCTTTCTGTACAAATTTCTTCTGAAAAAGAAATGTCTAAAAGACTGAAGGTAGTTTGAACTCCGCAGCTCTCCTGGAAGTAGATGCTTCATCAAGGTTTTGAGCATCACCAGAAGAAAAAAAAAAAAAAAAGAGAGAGCATATCAAGCTGGAATTGATGGGGATGGCAGCTAGAACATTGTGGCCCATATGTAAAGAAAAATTTCAACAAACATTGAGGTTTTCATGATTTTTTTACAAAAAACACTTCTGCCTATTAAAAAAGGGACCCCTCTTGACAATTAATGACCTGAATGGCCAATTACAATATGGCAGTCTTTGGCAGAGTAAATGCATTTTATTTTACTGTGATATTCCAATTATGGTGTAACATTTTCAGACCCCATATGAAACTTTGACCTTCACCAAAAAAAAATGTTCTACTATCCAACATAACACTAAAGTGTCAGAAGTAGCCATGAAATGTCATGTAAAAATGTGATTTCCATGCATCATTTGATGGTGATGCCAGAAAATTCCCACAGATCTTGTCACAATTCTTTGGAAATTGCAGTTGGTTCTCAGCTCCCAGACAGCAGTCATGACTCTGAGGTTGAGATGGTAATCCATCCAAGCCTAACAGTTAAATCTCTTCACCAAGTAAACCACCAAGGAAGTGCTGATCACAAGTTCCTCATCCAACATCCACAACAAAAGTACTACATACAAGTGACCACATACATTGTTTTAGATTAGAATATCATCCACCTGCATTAGCGGAAATACTCATCAGCCAGGATTGGGAAAAACTCCAACCACAACTAATCCTCTTAGCAAATAAACTGGAAGGAAACCACTAAGCAAACAAATCAATACGGTGGCCTGATCCTACTTCCCTAAGTTGCCAGTGGCAGATAGGGTTAGAGTAGGTAATGGGGAAATACCTGTCATCTGCAACACTTAACACAGACACATGACTGTTGTAAATGAAATTAAAATCCCAGTGAGATAGGCAGGGCATTTGTTCCCCAAAACATACAACCCTACATTTATGGACATTGAAATAAGCAGCATGCATACAGTTCACAGCTGCACCATATGACTTCATGATTATTGAGCACATTATTTCACTTCTTATATTTAGAATACAATACAACGAACACAGCTTAAACTTTCAAAAACACAGTTTTACAATATTCACTTGAAACAATCACTTGATAGTCCGAAATCGAATGAAATATAAAAGAAGTGTAAGACCTTACCTGCTGCTGAGAACTTTTCCATTCTGTTGTAGGGGAAGAATGATATCATCCTGACCTTTGGCACTTAGAATTAAACTTTTTTTGTCATCTGAGAAGCTGGGTTTAATCAACATCAGCTTGGGACACTCACGAGCAGTAACAAAACGATCATTTTCACCAATCAACATGAAGGATCTGTTTAGGGATAATTAAAAATAAATCCACTTACAATGCAATCAAACATGAATGCCAAGAGGCATAGCGATTCCTTGCCAATTCGAGAGATGGAATACTAGGTATGAGTGCATAAGTTTAAATCTTCCTTGCAATCAATGAGGACATCATGGAAGGCTTTGTGTAATCAATTAAGTACATGTATGTTGTATCTACTAAGTTTTTTATGTACCCTGTATTAAGATAATGTAGTTACAAAAGAGTTTATATTTTTTCAGCTTGTTACCTTAAATGACCTTTGACCTCTCAAAAGCAATCCCAACTGCAGGAGATCTTTACACACTGAACACACACACCAACTTTGAAGCGTGCCACTCCTATCCTTCACAAGAATAAAAAGACTATATATTCATTAAGATAAAAGTTCACTTGCACACAATGGGTACTGTTAGTAGACAAGTCGTATAAATCACAACACTGATAGTGCACTTGCACTGAGGGTAAACAACAGGTAAAGCGAGTCTAGGGTATGCTAGGGCACATTCACTTGTATGTACGTATAGGCACAGTCAGGGATAGTACTGCAAAGCTAAGTTCAAGGAGCATGTAACAGGCAAAATAACTCTTTCAGTCCAAACTGTACTGTGGTCTCAGTGTAAAGAGACCCAAGGAGTGGGATGTCACATCACAGCACTTAATGCCCTCTAAAGATCTTTTCCTCAGACAATTAATACCTGTATGTGAGGCAACTCAGGGGCTTTAAAGTATGTAGATAGCTATGTAACAATGCCCATAGTTCCATTTCTGAATACACACATTAACACATATAAAAGCAGATGAACTTTAGAAAAGTAAATATAGGCTAGAGTCAACACCTACTTCTCAGGTTCAACTCCATAGTCTGTTGTACAGCAGTGGCCATACAGAGTCCATACACCTTTATTATGTTAAGTACACACAATCAGAAACACTAAACTACTTTGAGGCCCATTTACTGATACACATGTAGGGCCAATGATTTTCTGCTTCACAAATGACAAAATGCCATTTTAACTTTCTAAATTCTGCAAAATTCTGTTTCAAGCATTTAACCCCTTTCCGTGACTTTCGGATTTTGGAGTAATCATGTTGAAAACAAGGCCTAAACTTGTCTAGTTATGATCCTGAAGACAGCAAACACTTGTAACACACAAGCGACCTACCCTAACACACTATAGCATAGGCAAACTGGAGCCTATACCGGCAAAATTTTGCCGATTTTTGTAAATGTCCTTCTTGTTTTCTGATCATAACTTCAACATACTTTGATGACTTTAAGGTGAATTTGCCACCATTTTAGATGGTAAAATGTCTTTGTTTGTCTTTGGTATATGCAGGCATTCATTTGAAATAGTTTTGAAGAAAAATAATTCATTTGTTGTCCACAATTTTTTGAGCCTGATAATTTTTGCTAAATTCCGTGAAATTCCGTGCAGAAAGCTAAATTCCGTTTTTTCCGTGTTTTTTCCGCGATGACGGAAAATCATTGACCCTACACATAGAATATTACTGTACCATCATATACAGTAACGTATACAATAGTTTTGTATAGTATCAATTATATGTTCATACAAGGAATGTCCTGCATCTTTCAATTAAAAATATGGAATGCTTGGTCCACAGTAGCAATCACACATCAATCTGGTTTTGACTCTGACAGACCACCAAGTTAGGTATCAGAGGCTAGCAGTATCAATCTACAAGGCTGACTTATCTGTGTGAGTTGTGACAGTTTTATCCTCAGTGGATATACAGAGGGGGATTGGTATTGCCTCTGGTTCTTAAAGTGGAATATGTTGTACCAATAGCAACATCTCCACTTCTGAAACCAAGTGGGAGGCACAAATAAAGGAGAGCTTTAAACCTGTGAAATCATAACATAAACCAAGTAATTGCAAATGGAACTGTTCATAATGATTATACATATATCAAATGCAATAAGATCATAGGGATGCGTGAAAGGCAGAAAATATATAGTAAGTTTGAAGTAAACATAGAGGAACACCTGTAACCTAATACATGCAAATCATCTTTGACCCACACAAAAAACAATCCCAGCTGAAGAGTATCTCATATAATACATTCCGTTCAAAAAATTTGGAGTAGTACCAAGCTTTTCACTCTATGACCACTCATGGCCACATGTGACCTCCACGAAAAATGAAAATGTTACTAATCATTAAAAGCAGTAACTAGCAACCAAGTTTTAATTTGAGTGTTACCAAACTTTTCACTCCTTGACCCCTCCTGATCCCATGTGACCTTTTACCTCTAAGAAACAATGAAAATATTAGTAAACTTTAATGCAGTATCCAAGTTTGAATTTCATGCAACATGTAGTTCCCAAGATATATTCAACAGTTTTTTTTAGTATTGCTTTGCACAGTGACCCCAAATGACCTTTGACACACGCCATCAACCAGGGACAGCAATCTGTTAAAGTTACTGGTGGGGACACCTGCTTGAGTGAACACTTTGGGCCTCCGGCCAGGGGTATACAGGGGACCACCCAGGGTGACCAGATTTTGAAAAGTAAAATACGGGACACTATGGTTGGAAGGTGGGTTGTGTGAAAAGTGCGAAGCCCCCATCAGGTGGGGTCCAAGGGCCAGTCTTAGGGCCCCTGGTGAGGTCCAGGGGCAGAACACCGGAAGCTTCTGGATTTGAGTGCATTCAAAGCACCAGAAAGTCGTACTTAGAGTGGTCCGAATTATAAATCACAAGTCCAAAAATGTGTTGAAAATGTCAATTACTAGACTAGTTATATTTCTTTTTGATGACACAGCTTTGAGTAATTGCCTGTAAGATTTGGCATATGTAACAAACTCAGAACATGTCATGTAAAAGTTACAATTTGCAGTTCTGATTTGATAAGGGAGACACTACAACTATTTCTGCAGGCTACATACGACTAGTATGCCAGAGGCACCAGTGTTATGTGGGAAAAAACAGCGAAACTGACTACGAACCTCGACACTATCCTACGTTGGCCCACATTTGTAATACATAAACACGTGTGGGTGAGCAGGCTTTGAAAAGCTGCTAACGCACTCTACAGTAGATTTCAATGTTCCTTGCAGTAGTTGTATCCGTCCATTCTACCAGAGTTGTGACTATTTTGTAAGGAACCCCCTTCAGCAACATGGAAATACGGGACAAATAGGTGTCCCAGGGAGGTTCAATACGGGACGCGGGACAAATGAACCAAATACGGGACAATCCCGTATTTTACGGGACGTCTGGTCACCCTGGGACCACCATAGGTCCCCTGTTGGGGTCTAGAGGCAAAGCCCCTGAAAGCCAAGTGATATGTTGCATTCTAGAGGACACAGATGATATATTTCTGATCTTAAGTTCTACCCAGATGCCATTTATAGGCTAATATCACAATTACTCATATCAAAAATGTGTGTAACAACATTTACTTTTTCTGCATACCTCTAAATATTGGGAAGACATTTGACATTATGTCCACTCACAAGAAATATTGAGGGGCCATGTCTACCTGTTCCCCCCCCCCCCCCCAACAACAACAACACTCCCAAAAGAGATCTTTGCATAATACACCAATGTGCTAAGTTTGAAGTATCCGGCATGTTTTCTTCAAAACTTAAAGTGCTAACAAACTTTTTACTTTATGACCTGCCATGACCCTGTTTAACCTTTGACCTCCAATAAATCACCCTTATTTCATTGATGTGAAGTGAGGGCAATTTCAATATGTCAAAATTTCATGGTTGATTGAATTAGGAAGGAGACACATCAAGATAGCTCCTGAGCTTTTTTCAGATTTTCATCACATTTCTTCAAGTGCAGCATTTCAGCATGTTTTCTTTTATAGAATACTCACTGTGAAGTGCTGTGGAAAATAAACAAAAAGATTGCAAGTGCATATTTGTGTTTTTCCTGGGGGCCAAGCAAACTTTGGGAAGTGGGAAGGTCCAGGACAAACAAAGTTTTGTTCCTGATTGTCCACAGCATTAAGTTCACTAAATGACCATTCCTAGATAGGAATCATCTACTCAATATGGGCCATCCAAATATATACTATGATATCCCAAAACGTTAGCACCCTTCTTGAGATATGTTTACAAGCAAAAGTCATATGCTTACAGTACACACACATCACCACAGACTCTCTTCCAAAGAGCAAGTACAATGCAATATGGGATAGAGTTTTGTTAGGTGTTGTTTTTGGCCACAGTAAAATGCCATTGACAAAACTGATGCATACCAAAGCTCTATCCCATAATCCTCAGTGCTATAAAGTTAGAAAAGGGGCTATGGCATAGATTTCTCTGCCCATGGCAAGGAATGAAGAATCAACTTAGCAACACTTTGCCTATCACTGTATTTTGATTCATACATAGAGCACTAAAAGCATTGGCGGATTAAAAGGGACAATGAGGGCATACATGCACCTTTGGCCAACCCACACATTAACTGTAAACTGTTCTGTAAACTTATTTTGTAAATTTTGGGGCCAGCCATTCAGCATCTTCACACAATATCTTAAACTGGCCCTACAATGACAATTCCTTCCAAAATGCCCAAACTGCATTTGACAAACAATTTTAGTAAATGCATTTTCACTGATGGACAATGTTGTGACCTTGTTCAGTTGAAATGAAATTCAAATCATTTAATCAAAGAAAACTGAAAAGGAAGTGAAAACAATACAAAGATATAAAGTATTAAAACCAATAGGACATTCACCCACTATAAAGAAAGTTTACTTATGTGATACCTGTCATAGATACCGCAGTACATAAATCCTCTGTCCGTTAGCTCTCCTTCCTGTACCTCTATTGCAGAGAATGATTTCACTGGATGCAAAAACAACTTTGAAACAGTTCCAACTCTTTTGTAGTTCTTCTTTCTTCTTGATGCCATGTAAGCATAGACACCCAATGCACCAACTACTCCAGCCACAGAGATGCCAATGACGACATGTTTGCTCAAGCTCTCCTTCATGGCAAAATCTGTAAGCATTACATAAAGGTGAACATTTTTTTAGCAATGTAATTTCAACTTGACACCATACAGGGTTTTCACTCAGCATTTTATCAGGAGTCACAGACCCTTCAAAATAAATTTGCAAGAGTCAAATTTAAAAGAGAAGGGGTCAAAATAAATTTGAGGTTAATACAACAAACTTTATTCCTGTTTTTTGTTTATTTTCTATATTTGTGATGCTTTTCCACTATCTTTTTCTTGTAAGACATGATATTCAATTTGTTTATAATAAATATGGGAACTGGAAAGTGCTACATTTTGTGAATTAATTTGCACAATGAATGTATTGGCAAAATTGCGTTATCGTTACTGATTGTTGGGGCGAAAAAGCTGGGGGTCATTTTGACCCCAGAGGTTTTGTGTCTGTGCGTCAAAATGAAAAGTTGTGCGTCATTGACCCGGGTGCCCGAGTCAGTGAAATCACTGCCATATCTGTCAACATCGTTAAGCTACTGCACTGTATCTACACTTAGGTGTCAAACAATTAACATAAAGGCAAGTACTGATTGAATCAGGTCATTATTAGGATGGAGAACTCAAATTATCTGTCCGACAATACTTATCCACAGGTCTCTTTTATTTTAATTTAGTGCTGACTTATCCTTCCTAATGTGCGTCTGTTCTTTTCAACTTAAATGTCATCCTTAAACCAAGGTCATCAAAGAGACTAGTGTTGGACCAAGTATCCCTTTTCAGTATCAGCATCGGTAAATATTCCTCATTTTTGTCCGGTATTACTCAACTGATATTTCTTGCCTGCTCCACACAACTGACACGTTTAAGTTTCTGCAACAGGGTTAGCGGTTCCCTCCAAATTTAAAGGGTCCAAAATTTTGATACTGGACCCTTTAGATTGCCTGAGCAGTGTGTCTTTGGGTCCAATGGCAATTTTAAAGGGCCCAATCCAATTTTCGATTTTGCATATGACAAATGCATCATACACCAAATAAACAATGCACCCAAACAGTACAGTACCCTTCCATGATGGAAAAATAACAATGGAAACATTGGTTTTGTACTAACTGACATTTTTTTATTCTGGCTTGGATTGTCACAATGCTGAGGAAGGGAGAGGCACTGAGAGCAGAGATCACATTGAACCCGAATACCAAGCTAAGGAATTTGTTCACGCGTTCACCTGTGAAAGAATGGGGTCCATGACGCACAGACGTGAAAGATCACGAACCCTGGTTTGCAAGCATCATACCCTACTGTACTTGTAAATGTTTAATCTACACTATCAATCACATGGCAATGTAAGAAACAAAGGAAAGTTACTCCTCTAATAGGTTAGCATTCACATGGGTCTTTCGACTTTCCTATGAATGGTATAGTTCACCTGGGGCACAGTATAAGCTGTACTGTATCATATTCAATTCTTAGCATACACATATCACATCACTGTGTGACACCAAATTCTAGCTTATTTCACCAAGTTGGCAGTATTTTACATTGGTCTATTAGCTTTCAGGCAAGAGTAACTTGAACAGGCTTCAACAAATTCTTTTTAATTACTTGTCTGTCAGACTAGCATTTCTTCAAATCTACTTGCCCACATGGAAATCTATTTGTCCAATACAAATGTGCCTAACACGCTAACAGCCTTTATCAAGAAACTCTTAGGAAGTTATGTCACACACTGGTTTAACTAGTTCCTCCACAGGATATAGTTTTATTACAGTAGTTTACACAAAGATCAACCCATGCATCATGATATTGGCAGGCCCATAGCCATACAAGGTGTTGGGGGCAAGATAGCTTCCAGGGGGAAGAAATATTTTCCAGGGGGGCAAGATGTCTTAGAAGGTATTACGGCAATGGCACTTGAAAATTTCCTATTGGACAAAAAAATTTTAGGGGGTTGGTCCCCTGATCCCCTCCCCTCCCCCTTGGCTACAGTAATCATCCATGTATTGTGCGGAAGCCTAGAGGTCAGAAAATAATGATTTTCTCTCGGCTGTGATGAAAACAAATGGTGAACCAGAATGAAATTATGCGCTGGGGTTTTGATATGATTTATTCCAAATAATGCCATGATGTTCTATTTCTTTCAGTGACTCGTCAAATGCTATCTTAAAAAATGGAAATTCCTAGGAAATTTTGCTTTTTCACCTCTGGTGACCCCAGATGACCTTTGACCTCCACCACAAAACAACAGGTCTCTTAATTATTTCCACCACCATAAGGCATCCACATACCACGTACGAAATCTATCCAAGCTTCCCACCCTGAGATAGTGTTAACAAGGTTTTCATGGTGGCCCAACTGTATGTTAGTTTTACTTAGTTATTCTGAAATGCATTTTGTACAAGACTGTAGCATGTGCAAAATTATACCGTTAAGCTAGTTACTAACAAGTGAAGGTTATTTCCATCATTAGGCTTGCTGAAGGAGTTGCACTGAAATTAATTTAAGATTCTGCTTTTTGTGTATAAGCCTTACACCACATGGCACTTTACCTCTCCCATATGTTCTGCTTCATGAAAACTAGGTATGAACTAAGATCTGGGACCACTCTCAATCAGGCTGTTCCCAGATACAGGACCCATGTTTGGTAAGTGCACTCTCACCATCCAAGGCCCTAAGTTATGGAATAATTTGTACTTTTCGGTTAAGATGAGAGGCTATCTAGAACACTTTCAGAGCTTATTGAAAACCTACCTCATTAGCTGTGCCCTTGATGGTATCTGATCCTTTTACTCGTTTTTTTTTTTTTTTGTAAGGTGCTTTAGAATAATTACTTTAAATGGTGCGCCATATAAATTTCATGAACTTGTACTTTTTTAAACAAATTTTTAACGGGTTTTTTTATCTGGAATTTTGCTCACAAATTAAATTTACCAAAAGAGAGGTCGAACAGAAGCAGCCTGTAGTTTTCAGTTGCATACCAAACTTTTAGATATACCACAGCGGGGTGCAATATTCGCTAGCTTCAATACATACTGTAACTAGGCAATGCATGATGTGCTAAAACCCAGCAAAGTTCGTATTACACGATGTACAACCTATGCAAAGTTCAGGAACTTCACGGATATGCAAGCAATATGTCAGCTATCATGTAAATGCTCATGTGTGATCAGATGATAGCTTTTCACTCTCCTCGATCATTAAGGTCATAGCTGTAGCTGGTTTGTCTTGCGAGATTAGCAGTATTAGTTAAGAGGGAGTCTTAGAGCTACTGTACAGGTAGGAGCACTATCCATGCCTTATACTAGGTTACTTGATGAACTCTCACTGTGCATACTGTGGTGTGGGTTGTTTCTCTGATCACTGGCTAATTTTATTCCACCCCATGATAGGCTGCAAGCATATCTTGATTGCCAGTAACGGGGTCAGATTGTTATTCCGAAGGGTCATTATTCCCAAGGGTTGTTATTCCGAATATAACATCGGGACCTTTATTCTGAAGGGTCGTTATTCGGAAACAAGAATAAAGGTTGTTTCTGCAAAGGTTCATTATTCCGAAATTAGATTAAGGGTCTTTATTTTGAATTAAGCATAACGGTCATTATTCCAAAACGAGGAAACGGGGCTAAGGACACTCTCTAATTTGATCAACTTTGATGATTGCAATCATGGAATGGTATGTTTTCAGCGGTAAAATGACAATTTTTTACTGTCACCGTCACATTTTGAGTGCAGTCTACGAGTACTTCTATCTACTGCCAGTCTACCAATAGTAATAAGCATGACACTGCATGTTTACAACCAGCCATGTGTGGAATTTGACTAATTCTAATTTGCAACTGGTTTCGGAGCAAACATCATTAACTCATGTGACATGCGTGACAGATATGAGTACAGAGTACTCATTTTTGATAGAATGTTCAATCCCCCTAGGCTAGAGTGTGAATTTTAGTGCATTTAGGCCTAGGTTAGGATGGGGGTTTTTGACCGCTTAAAGACAGACAGTCATCACCCCAAACTATATTTTTCGTGTGGGGGTATCAAAATTCTCAGTTGGTGACTGCTCTTTGACTGACATCAAAGTTTGAAAATTTGAAAGATGCAGAGTAGCTCACATTCCACACAAGGCTGAGAGAGTGCTTTTATTACATTTTATAGTCTTGTATGCTCACCAGGACATGGCCTTAAGCAATAAAACAGGTTCACTGCTGCACAAGGAGGAGCTTCATACAGCTATGAGAGGAGCTAGAAGTTGCATAGTTGGGAGAATTAGAACTGTCTGGGAAAATGAAAATTCCCCTCAAGGGATTTGGTTTCAAAAATTTAAAAGAGCAAAGTAATTGAACCAATGTACCTTTGGTCAACACCTACAATGCCTGTACTACCATTCAGTGTATGTCCTTTGTTTTCTCTTACTGGAATATGTTATGATGATAACAGTGGATGAAAATGGCTATTTTCAACCTACTTTAGGGTATTTTCAACTGCCCCATGGAAAACCAAGCTAATTTAAGGTAAAATGAATTTTGTGTGGGTCATAGGCAGGGCTGGAGTTGAGTCCACCCAATCCACGCCCGAGTCCCCGGTATCTGAGTCCAAGTCCTAAGACCCAAGTCTGAGTCCCTGTGTAAATTGAACTTGTTTTAAGTGCAAGGGGATGAGAACTACAACGAAACAGTCTTATCCTACAAACCTTTATTCCTTCCCCTAGTATTAAAGATGACCATACAACCAAATAATAAGTAAACTTAACAAAACAAAAGACCACTGATTGTCCTCTTATGAACATAGACGGATAAGACACAGATCTACAATTTCCAAAAACGGGGCCGCCCAAATAATAGAAGAGCACAGCAATCCTTCACCACACGTGTAGTGCTCAAAGAGGAAAAATGAGCTTTTTCTAGCTTTCCAGAGTTTTATGTAACCGTATGTGAAACTGAATTATTTACTACTGATAGTTCCGACAACAAAAATTGACTACTTTAAGATTCATGGCTATGAACAGAAGGGGCTAAAGTCCCCTGAGTGCAGCCTGGATCTGCGCCTGGTATATAAAAGACAGCAGTGGTTACCTGAATGCACCCCCACCCCAACAACCCATAACTCCCCATTGGAAGTGGTTTGGGGAAATTTCAAATTTGTTCTTTGCTGCGATTTCCCCACAGAAATCCCCAAATTTTCCTTGGTTATTGCCAAAATCTCATGGGCTAGGGGTATTTTTTCTGAAAATAACCCCTGGGTTTGATTTCTTCAAACTTAGAGTTGCCCCAAGTACAGTAGTATTTCAGGTACCAAGAGCTTTGAAAGAGGAACACATGGTAAATGCTGAATGTTTAAATGATATTTGATATGATTATGTTGCTATATGATTTGTTACTATAACAAGTTTATCAGCTTGTACAATTTTGAAAATCATTGCCCCAGGTCTGAAGCACAAGCTTGAGTACTAAGGCCCTGGACAGGCTTGACACCAACTGCTTATTTCGACTGACGTCTGGTACAAGTTTTTAGATACAAGTAACATTAAACCACGCTCAGACCTGAAGGTAAACTTTCCAAACATTTGATCACTGAATACTTACTACAGGTTAACAAGTGCAATCCCATGAACGTTGTGTTTAACATTTCATACTGGATCCATACTATCTTCAAACTAGCCTTGGAGGCCTGAGATTGAGTCAATATTTTCTGAGTGTACTGTTCACTGTTCATACTGCACGCTAATGCACTGTGCGTAACATGTAGCAACAATATTGCATGTACACGTAGTGTACATCATATTTTCAGCAAAGGCTTTTTCCAAGTCACACAGTTCTGACCTGAGATTTACTATCGTGGGAAAGAAAATAGTCGGTCTTGTAACCGGTCTCGGCCCAGTCATGTCGGTCATGTCCGACTAGTGACAATCAGGACTCGAGACTGAGACATGTCTCCAGTCATCTATCCAGCCCTGGTCATAAGTGGTTATTGTGCAGATGTTGAGATAGCAGTTACAGTACATATGAATGTACTGTAACTGTTTTACATTTGGTAGCCTATATTGTCATTAGTTATATTACTTAAAATTAAACTGTAGTAGTTTCCATGATTTTACATGGGTTAAAAACTAGGTAGTCGAAAATAGCCTGTCACATTAAAAAGTTGTGAGTGGTTTTCAACCTTCCCACTAAATGAGGACAGTAACAATTTTGGGGCATGTTCTTTTCATTACAACATCCCAACAACCCTTATCTAGCTAGGTTATCAATTTTGATCACTTTATGATTAAGTTTATGGAGGTAAAGGTACGCCCTATGTAGAAGTAGGCGAAGTCATGTGGCTTATCGCCCTTTTTAAGAAAACATGACCCTGAAACAATGTACAGTATACCCGGTTTCAGGTTTAGATTTCTTTTTATTAATGGTTAGCTTGGGTTAAAAGTTTGGTGATTTTGAATTGCCAGTTCATAGTACCGTACTTGGTGGCAAATACATTTTTACTGTTGTTTCTTCAAGAAATTCAAATTTGGCAGAAATGTTCATGGTGGATGGAAATACCCTGGTGGCAGTGGTGTAGCCAGAATTTCTTTGTTAGGGGGGCAAGACATTTCTCAAGGGGGACAACCAAAATAAGCTTTTTATGCACTTACTGTACAGATGCCTGGTGCAGCATGCAGTAGCATGTACAATGTACATTTACATGACTATGGTATGTTATATGTTGACAATGCAGGCATGTGGTTAAGCTACGCTGACAAATTAGACCCGAGAGCCATCATTTTCTTGTAAATGTTTTCAGTTAAGACCGTACCTGCCAACTGGCCCAATTGATTAATTGCCAAGCTGGTCATATTTATCAAAGTTTGTATTTAATGTCGATGTCATTTTTGTCTGTCAAAGAAAACTTCCAGTTTTATTTTTTAAACAAATCGCATGAAATTATTTGGGGGGGGGAGAGAGCAAGAATATGTTACAAAAAAAACTTAGGGAGGCAGTGCCCTGGCCCATGGCTATGCCACTGCCTGGCGGTCAGAAGCCCCCCAATCTTACCCCACGCTATTCTAGTTTCAGATTAATTAGCTATAGGCCTATTGCTAATTGCAAAATTCAATACACAATACACTTTACTACCGCATGATGGTATGGAAATTAAAAGGGAGCAACTAACGTTAGTAATGTTGAAGGTTTGGTGCTGTTGCTCCCTTCTGTATCCCAACATACACTGCAATTGAGATTAGCAATAGGCAGGCCTATAGGTTAGCTTGTGACCCTTTGGAATAACAGCCGGTCCTTAATTGATAAAAACCCCTTGGAATTAAAACCCTTCAGATCAACAAACAATTAAAATCGCTGGTAAAATGGATATGATTTAGCTTAGGTAGTTCATCCTGACTACCTTAGCATATAAAAAACTAGCCTAACATATATACAGTTTGTCATCCTGAAAATTCCGTAAGGCTTAGCCAGAGATGCCAAGGTCGGATGATTTTTTAGCAGGTGAAAATTTTTGACACGGCCTGTTTACTGTCCAAATATATTATGATATCTTTGCTACTATCTAAGCATAGCACCACTATGGTTGAGGTGGAGTGTACCAGAAATTTTGACAAACTGTACCCTTCAGAACCCCAGCTTATTTAAACCCCCAAAGTCTGCGTAAATTTTACCTCTTTATGCGTCCCTGAAATTGTATACAGCAGTATGAAATCCTTCCTTTGTCACTTCATAAAGGTGCAATCCCAGGGGAGGGGCCTAAAGGGAGGGTTCCCCCTCCCCTTTCTGAAATTTTTGTTAGTTTAAGGTTGCTTAGATGCAAAATGTTGCAATCTTTTTGATATTTTTTGATCTGATCATATACGCCTGGAAAATATCCATAATTTAGTGAATTCTGATTTTTGGTTAGGTGAAAGAGGAGAGTATGCATCCCTGAGATTGTACACAGCAGTGTGGAATCCTTCCTTTGTCACTACATCAAGGTGCTGTCCTAGGAGTTGTCCCCCTCCCATTTGAGAAGTATTGATAATTTAAGGTTGCTTAGATGCAAAAGCTATCTTTGGGATATTTTTGGAACTGATCATATATGGAAAATATCCATAATTAAGTGAATTCTAAGTTTTGGTTAGGTGAAAGATTAGAGTAAGTTGTCTACAAAAAGGGTACTGTATGTTGTCAACAAACCTCCTGAGCACCTTTTTGGCTATTTTAATTAATGTCTTCTATTCAGGGAAACTTTTTACGTAAAAATACATCTGTTTAGTCCATAGAAACATTCCTGGACTATTACGAAAAGTTTCCGTTGCTTCACTGTGCATTATAAAAGGGTATCTAAGGCTAGCAGACACTGGTATAGGGACTTCTGGAATCTCTGGATTAACTGTATAAAATGGGGCAAGGACAACTGACACGATGCTCATTACCCGACATCCAAATCATGCTACAGAGTATGATGCCGAGCACTTTAGACTTTACAACTATGTTTTTACTAAGTTTGAACAAAAATCCACTCGGACGAACAGCTTTCAGCAATGGGGAATGGGAGGGAAAGTATAGGTGCAGGGAGGTAATATTAGACCTCCCTGATAGGTATAGCAAAAGAGTTAGGGACTAAAAAGGGCGTTTCTGAATGCTTTTTCGTTGTAAGTGTATTAACAATCACTCTCTATACCGGTAATGGCTGCGCACGAAGTGCTTGGTAAAAATTTTTGAAAAATATATTATGGAAAATACGTACTTTCAGCCTTCCACATCATGCTACAATTTAGATCAAGTTGAAAGATCCCATAGGCCCCTATAGAGGTTGGCGATGTACTTTTGTTTTTCTGAAAAGTGTTGTGATCAGAATAGTTGCATGTATTACAACTTTTATAATGGTCATGAGATGGAGTGCAAAACATGACTATGCATGCGAAGCGTGCTGAAATTTTTCATTTAATAAGACTACAATGACAAAACCTGCATGCTCTGCATCGAGACGCTTTCCATTCCCCAAATAACCTAAATGGGTAAAAACCAAAATTGGTCACCCTCAAACTTCAAAAATAAAGCTGCTTTTATGGGAGCACTTCACTTTTGGGCTTACTAGAGTCCTAAATGACGGTTCTGAATCAACAAAAAATTTTTGGAAAATTTGCAGTTTTTGGTATAGACAAGTTCAAAATGCAAAATGTAGTTCCTCATGTGCGAGGGGTGAAATTTGATTAAAATTACCTAGCTATAGATAACAATGAATGAGGAAAGTTTGCTTTTCTGTACTTTGATGTCCACAACCAAAGACACTTAATAGCATTAAAATGTTCCTAAAATTCTAAGGCAAAAATAAGTAAAAATGGGCAAAATCGGCCCCCAATTCTGTCCCTCATGTTTATTGACACAAAAGTTTTGTTTTCGGAAGGAAAAATTGACACAATATGCGTGAAAATCTCCAAAGCATCAAGTATTTGTGACCTTAACACCTGTTGTGAATATGAGAGAAAAAAAAAAAAATTGGGGTGTTATCAGTGATGGAACTTTTTGCGAGGGGCGGAATTTAGTGCGAGGAACGGAATTTGTGCGAGGGACAGAATTCGGTTAGGCCAACTTACATGTAGATCAGTTCCTGTTTGTGTGTGGGACGGAATTTTTGCACATTTTCATTTGTCCTTGTGTAGCTGTTATTAAATCAGAAAATTTTTGTACGTGATTCAATACAGAGTTTACAGCTCATCTGAATAAGAAGGATGCAATGAGGACATTCTGGGGGTGTATGACTTGTGACAGGAATTCAAAGTAATTTGTGCAACATTTATTAAAACCAATGCAGCAAAATGTTGGTGAGAGGGTTGAGAAATTCCCATTTTTAATTTAATTGGAACATGAAAATTAACCAAAAAATGAAATATGTTAGGTGAAGAAATGAAACTAGAAATAAATGCTAGACACCGACCCAATGCGGGTGACTTGGCAGGACTGCTTAGCCTTAGCCTAGCCTAGCCTTACCCTTGTTTAGAAGAGACTTCTATTCTGTTTTTGTGTTCAGTCTTAGCTTTTTATTTTGCAATTCTTACCTTAATATAGCTGTATGGTGAGCAGGGCTCGATTTTAACAGACTTTGTCAAGTGGCCCGTGACGACCAAAATTTGTGATGGACAACCAAAAAATGGTGGACTGGTTGTCCGATGGACAACCAAAGTGCATATTAACAAGCTTAAAGACTTCTACTTCTAGAGTTACTGCAAATTCCTTGATGGACTGCTAAATTTTTGTTTGGACAACCAAAATAGGCTACACAGTCCCTACACCAACCTAGGCCTATGGAAATAGCGGGATCGGCCGTCTGTGTAGTGGTTGAAATTGTCTTTCTTCTCACAGATCCTAATTTACTACCAGGACTTTTCTTCCCTAGATCTTACAGGGGTATTGCAGCTGTTTTTGATCACTGAGAGTTTCTGGAAAGTGCAAGGGTGGCGCCAGCGGGGGGGGCCAGGGGGGCCATGGCCCCCCGTCGGGGAAATTTTTCGGTTTCGTCGGGGAGCTGTTATGTATACGATAAAATATGTAGTCCCCGACAACCAGGGTTGGAAATTCGCCAAAAAATCTGGTCAGCAAAATTGACTTTAGTGCTGACCAACAAGTACCCTTTCCCCAGGTTTGGTAAGCCTGGGTAAGATTTTAGTCAGCCCTTATTGTTGAGGAAAATTCAACTGATGGAGAGTGCACATATCAGCATGGCAACTTTGCAAGGTTGTTTTAAGGTACAGTATTTCATTTTTATATTAAATTATAAACAATGTACACAACAGTGGCACATAAAGTGCATAGAAAAACCAAAATTAATATAGCATTCATCAGGTATTCAATGTTGTAATCTTTATTGAACTACTGATTTGCAGGTAACAACTAACAACTTTACAGCAGGATCTGAGTTAAAAACTCAAAATGAAATACCAGCTTAGCCAAGTGCTCACTGGAAACTGAAGAGGATTCAGCTGATAAAGAAAATTTCATGGTTGTTTACACTTCTACAGTATTTTATTTTCAAGAAATCAGTTTCATTGCTTAGACTTTGCAATGATTTCATTGTTAAAAACTTTACAATGATCCCTTTCCTGAACCTTGCCTTGCTTTGGCCTTGCTGTAGATTGTGTTGTTTCTCCTATTTGTTCTGCGCTAGTGGTGGTTGTACTGGTATGAACGTTAGGCCTTTCACTGTCACTAACAGTAACACTACTGCTCGGTGTAGAAAACATAACATTAGGCTCCTCGGAAGGCTCGGACGTCACACTTGCATGCTCACACAAACTTTTCCATTTCTTAAAACCAAAGTTTTCTAACGTTGAGAATCTTTTTATATTGTGTAGGCCACTAGGCTGTCTATTGTTGTCTTGGCTGAGTATAAATGTAGACCTATATATCGTCAGGTAAGTTTAAGCCAAGGTATCCAGAGATTTGTTGGAATATTTAGGGTTACATTTTGTACAATCCTGTAGTACTCGCCGCATGTAGATGCACGGCCGGGTACCCGTACGGTACAGCACGCTGTACGCGTACCGTACATACAGAATCCGCTCAAGCAGCGCGGCGATCACATTTCATGGTGATCTTAATATAAAATTACTATAGAGCTACTGTCTACAGCATCGTGGCTCAAGATGCGCAGTGTCGGCCTGTATGTGTATGTTCATTAATACTGTTGATTTACGGCATTACTGTGATGCGTACATGTTCGTTCATTGGTGGTTTTGAACTTGTGATGGGCTTACGCAGCATATAAACCTGTTATCGGCAAACATTTGATCATTCTTTGAAACTCTGCATGTGGGTCATTGCTTTCAATGTTTTGGTACGCCACTTGCGTACCGTGGGAATACATGAAAGTAATTTTAGTAAGCAGTGGTTTATTTTTAGTACGCTGGCGGACTAGCGGACCGCGAATTTCCAACCCTGCCGACAACGCCAAGTCGCCCCGACGATTTACTTAATTTTGGTCTAAATTTGGGCAAATTCTTGAATGAAAACAATGAAAACCCCAAATTTTCCAATTTTCTTCTTCAAAGCCCCATTTTTTTCAAATTTTCCATGGAAAATGCAGGCAATTTTTCAAATTTTCTCCAAAAAGAGCCCAAAATTTTAGGCGCGCTTCGCGCGCCCAAATTTTCCTTCAAACATCGTTTCGGCACTTTATTTCCTTCATTGAGACTTTGGGTTGCTGCCCCCCCCCGTCGGGCAGCTTGGCCCCCCTGTCGAGGAAATCCTGGCGCCACCCCTGGGAAAGTGCCAAAAATGTGAAATGAAACCAGCAACTTTTTCGCGCCGTAAAATTTACTGTGTGTATAGTCACAGGCGCTCGGTACTAGTATAGGCTGGCCAACACTATACATATATTATACTAGTACCGAGCGCCTGTGTGTATAGTGAGCTGTAGCTTAGGCGGCGAACGACCACCGGACTTAATTACCCCACAGTCCTTTACTTTCATACTCACCTTACTGTCGACAATGTAGGTTGACAAAGATGCGAACACTACTTAGCCGACACCTCTACGTGAAATTGTTGATAAACTTTACGAAAGTTATAATCCCACCCCAATTGCTGCCTTCAACTTCAAGTAAGTTGTCTGCTAAATTATGCTTAGCCAGGTTCCAGGTTTATGTACCCACTGCACAGTGTTTCCACAATCTAAATTCATTTTTCTGAAATGAAATCTAAAATTTCCTGAAATGAAATCTAAAATTTCCTGAAATCGGACTGGTATTTCCTGAAATTTTCAATAGCGCTTGTTTCATGCTAACTTTCATGGCTAATCCAGCCATTCACCCTGTCAAACCTGCAACAAACCCAAAACTAGACTGCGTAGCGCCTCTGTGGCTGCCGCCCCTTTAGGCTGCCGCCCGCCTATTTTTTTCCCACGATGTTATGGGCAAATTTGATTTTCAAAATTTATCAAATTTGTTTCAAAATCATGGTTAGGATTGTATTTAGGGTTAGGGTTACGTAATCAAGGGTTATTTGGCCTATTCTTTCATAGTCCGGTGTCAGAATTACAATAAAAGGGTCGGAAAGCTGTCGTTGACGAAGAGGCGCATGCGTCGAGTTGGTAGGACGTGATTTTTATTGCTCTGTGTTTAGTCGTTTTTATCCCTCTTAGTTTGCCTTTTACCAGTTGTTTTAGGTGTTATACCGATTTTAGTGTCTTATTCTCTTGTTGCTGTGTTGGATCTTGCCTTTTATCGTTTTTAAACCCTGTTTTTGATTGTGATTTTTACGGATTTCCGTTGTCTCACTTTGGTGCCTTGGAGACCCCCACTAACACGCTGTTTGGTGCTTTTAGCAGAGGCCTAGCCTGTACCATGAGGTGGTGCCTTCTTCTTATTGTTGTTTTTAGCAATCTACACGTAATTTCTACCAGGTGGCATGGAAGTGTATCACACTCTTGGATGTCTCTCCATAGACCTTATATAATCGTTCCAAGGTCGGTCAGTATCTTTCAACATTTTTCTATGGTAGGCCTAACCTTTCCTAACAGACGCTGGCCTAGGCCTAAGTCCCTTAACGTTAGTCGTACTTGTATTTCTCACTTATCAAACTCTCAAAATTACACACGGTCCCTTGTGTGCATGCTTCTTATTCTAGGTGGGGACATTGAGGTCAATCCTGGCCCGGGATCTTATTGTGGGCTTTGTAGCAAACTGGTCAAAAAACGGGACAAAGCTGTTGAGTGTGATGGGTGTGTTAAATGGGTCCATACGCGGTGTGCCGGCATCGACAATGAAGGGTATAAATTGTTACAACTTTCCAACCCCGATGACAAATGGTATTGCTCCAATTGCTCATCCCCTTGTGGCATTTGTGCACATATGGTTCTGAGTAGTGACCCAGCCATTGAATGTGACTCCTGCAAAAAATGGATACATAACAGGTGCTCTCAGGTCGATGACCTTCATTATCAACATGTTCAAGCCACAAGTTGTGTTTGGATATGTCCAGCCTGTAACCAAAGTAATTTAGCTACCACCCCCAATAGTAACATAGGCCTAGGCCTAAGTAATTGTTTTGAAGTCCTTGATCCGGATCAAAATGAGTATCAAAATGTCTCAATTACTCACGCGGAGTCACCTCCTCCGAGATCGAAGCACATTCTCAGTCATAAGACTGCTCACAAAAAGGAGATTTCCTTAGTTTCAATTAATATTAATGGCATTCGTGGTAAAAAAATTGATCTTCAAGCGTTCCTTAGTGTGACCGAACCAGATGTTGTGGCTCTCCAGGAAACTAAGGTTGATGACTCTATAACAACGAGTGAATTGTTTCCTGCTTCTCTTGACTATACCATTTTCAGAAATGACCGTACCCTGGGGGGCGGTGGCACTATGCTGCTGGTAAAAAAAAATCTGACCCCATCAAGTGTTAGATACCTCACTAACGGTTCTGAGTCAATTTGGGCTAAGTTCTCTATTAATGGTACTATGCACTATGTCGCCTCTTGGTACAGGGACCCTGACGCTCCGTCTGAGCACATATCTTTACTTCGGGAGCAATTAAGTAAAATTATGGCTAATCATAAATCCAGCAGGCAACCCTGCTTTCATGTTTTGGGGGATTTCAACTTCAGCAAAATTGATTGGCTTACCAGATTAAATAAGGATAGTGGGTTGTGTCTGACCAACAGTACCGGCAAACTGCTCCTTGATATCTTAAACGATTTTGCTGCTGATCAACTTGTAAATTTCACTACTAGGGGTGATAACACTCTTGATCTACTTCTAACCAATTCGCCGAGTCAGTACATTGAAGTCTCCCCCTTAGACCCTTTTAGTGATCACGAAGCTATATTCTGTAGACTGAAGTGTATCCTTCCAAAGATTAGGCAACCTCGTAGGCTTATCTGGCAGTTTTCTAAAGGTGATTATAGTACCATGAGGAGTGATACCCGGAGTTTTGCTCTTGGTTACTTTAACGGGGGGCAAAAAAATCGTTCTATTGACGAAAATTGGCAATTAATAAAGTCCTTCCTCGAAAGGACTGTAAAGAAGAATGTTCCCACCAAAACTACTAGGACTAGAACATCCCTCCCTTGGGTCACTGACGGCATACGTAAGCTGATCAAGAGACGGGACAAGTTGTATGCTATTTTTAAAAAAACTCATAAGACTAATATTTACGACAAATGGGCTGACTTACGTAAGAAAATTAAAAGGGAAGTTTATATCTCCCATACCAACTACATTAATGGTATGATTGGGGACATAAAAAATGACACAAAGCCTTTTTGGAAGTACATAAATGGACAAAAAAAGGATAAGCACAGTATCCCCTCTCTCCAGACAAATGGCAAATTAGCCATTACTGATCTGGACAAGGCCCTGGCCTTCAATTCTCAGTTTACTAGTGTCTTCAATAAAACTTTGTATAGTGTAATTCCATTCCGTAGACCGACTCATAGCAGAATGGCTGATATTACTATCTCCACACATGGGGTTGAAAAACTGTTAAAAGGTCTTAACAAACATAAAGCTGTTGGACCGGACAACATCCACCCTTGGGTCCTCAGGGAAATCGCATCGGATATTGCCCCTATGTTGAGTCACCTTTATCAACAATCCCTCTCAAGTGGGCGAATACCCATTGATTGGAAGAGGGCAAATGTTTGCCCTATTTACAAAAAGAATGACAGTTCCCTCCCTAGTAATTATCGGCCTGTCTCGCTCACCTGTATTTGTTGTAAATTGTTAGAACACATTATTAGCTCAAACTTAATGGACTTCTTTGAATCCAAGAATGTCCTTTCATCAAAGCAGCATGCCTTTAGAAAATCGCACAGCTGCGATACTCAGTTGGTGTCAGTCATTGATGACTGGGCTTCATCCCTGGATTCAAATAAGCAAATTGATGTTTTCATTCTGGACTTTGAAAAGGCTTTCGACACGGTGCCTCATGAGCTCTTAAAAACCAAGCTTTTTAGTCTTGGTGTTTCAAGACAGATCCTCCAGTGGGTTGATGATTTCCTCTCTGATCGTAAACAGGCTGTCGTAGTAAATGGTACTAGGTCTTCTTTTGACGATGTTGTGTCTGGAGTCCCTCAGGGGTCCGTTTTAGGACCAATTCTCTTTTTAGCGCACATCAACGATATCGTTAGTAGTGCCAGTTCTAATGTCAGGCTTTTTGCTGATGATTGTGTTTGCTACCGAGTTATTGATGATGCTAGTGACTGTCGTAAGCATCAGGTTGACATTGATAATCTAGGTCTCTGGGCTAAGACATGGGGTATGAGATTCCAGCCTTCAAAGTGCAATATCATCACCTTTGCCAGAAAAAAGAAGCCTGTCTGTTTCGATTATGTCTTAAACGGTGAAAAGTTACTTAAGGTTGATTCAATTAAGTACTTAGGGGTTTTTATTACTAGTGACCTTAGTTGGGATAAACATGTCCAATTTATTTGTAATAAAGGTAATAGAATCTTAGGGGTACTTCAAAGAAATCTGTCTTTTTGCCCTAGCGATGTGAAGCTAACTGCTTATAAGGGCCTTCTCCGGCCTATTTTGGAATATGCCAGCAGCGTGTGGGATCCACACCAGATTTACTTACAGGATAAGCTGGAGAGTATTCAAAGGAGATCGGCTCGTTTTATCAGTTCTACCTTTTCACGTGAGCCTGGGTCTATGACTTCTGTACTGAAAGACCTCGATCTCCCTTCGTTATCGGAACGTCGTAGGCAAAATAGACTAATTCTTTTTACTAAGGGTGTTTTTGGTAAGGCTCAGATCCCTGTTGATAGACTTCGGCATCCCACTCGCAAAATTCGTGGCGTGCATAACCTACACTTTTGCCATCTTTATACTAGGACTAACTGCTACAAGTATAGTTTTCTGCCTAACACAGTCAAGGATTGGAATAGTCTCCCTGCCTCTCTAGTCGAAAATTCTGTGCATCATAAAGACCCCGTTCAGTTTATTACAAATAGCATTAGGGCTTAGGTACCCCTCGACGCATGCGTGGTGAAGTAATGTCCCTCTGGATGTGTCACCGTATTCCGAAAGAAGAAGTTTTGGAATTAGGGGTGTGGCCTATTTCCAAGAAGCTGATTGGTCCATTGGCATAATTTGCCCATAACCTCGTGGGAAAAAAATACGCCTGCCGCCCGTCTGTTTTTCGCAGCTGAACGAAGAAACTTCGTCCGCTCCGCGAGGTAACCCAAAACACGCTGGTTTTCGGTTTGTTGCACAGTGTAGACAGGGTATAAACAAAACATGTTGTATACCCTGTCTACATTGTGCAACAAACCGAAACGAGCATGTTTTTGGATTTGTGCCAGTGCATGGATGTTTTGGAAGTGTTTTGGAAATGTTTTGCAATACTTGAAGTGAAATTGGGGATATTTGTGAGATCATAACTGTTGTTCAAAATAAGTTTGCGGCGACTCAGCCCTTTAAATTAAAAGTTACTTTATAAGCTCATTGACTTTAGCTTATGGTAATTTTTTCCCCCTGTGGGCTGGGGGTTGTAGAATATGCCCACGGTTTTCCCCGCCTGTCGTAAGAGGCGACTAAAGGGGAGAACTTGAAACGAATTTATTTTGTTGACACCATGGGCGTCAATCCCGGGGGGGGGGGGGACAGGGGGACACGTCCCCCCCCACATTTTGGAAAAACGCCCATTGACTTAAGATTTTTACACAGTAAATTTTTGACAGAAGTGGCCATGTCCCCCCCACATTCGAGTGAAGATTGACGCCCATGGTTGACACTATATAACACATTCGTGTTGGTGTGTCGTTAAATATTATCTACGCCTACCTAACTAACTAACTAACTAACTAACTAACTAACTAACTAACTAACTAACTAACTAACTAACTAACTAACTAACTAACTAACTAACTAACTAACCAACTAACTAACTAACTAACTATAAGCTATTTTATCTTTAGCCATATATGGTGGTGTACTGGTGTTTCTTAAAGGAGGAAGGTTTTTTGTCAAGCAGGGATCCGGAAATCTACATAAAACGCGTCCATGGCGGGCATGATCCGGAGATCTCCCCGGGAAAATTTGGGGAAACAAGAACCCTTAAATGCGATTTTGCAGGTTTTTTGGGCTTTGAAATCGTAATTAAGAGAATAAAATTTTCAGCATTTCTGTATATTTTCTCAGGTAGGCCAATTTTCATTTACGGATTTGAAATCTCAGGTGGCAGTAGCACCCTGCCCCCGCAGGCTATACGGCCCTCGTGAGAAATCGCAAACAAAGTCGCAGACTAGTACCGTTACAGCGCGTAGCAAGCAGGTGGACAGGGTGGACAATGTCCAGGGCCCCGAGGGTTCAGGGGCCCCCAACTAAATGCGCAAAAAAAAAAAAAATCTCAAAAAATCGCAACTCTGCCTACCGTCTAACCACCCAGAGAACCGAAATTACACTCCGTTATCTCGTCCCAAGTTGCAACAAATATCTACGATTACTGTTAAATAGGCTAAATTAAAAAGGCTTATGAATTACAAAACATATAATGTCTTCAATAAATTAGGCCTACCGTAAAAGCGCCATCTACGTCGATATATCCATGTCAAAACAAAATCGTCAAGAGAGCATGGATTATCTTCCTGTTGTTTTCATGTATTGAACTCCCGAAATACATCTCGATTTCCATTTGAAGAGATTGCTCGGGGATAAAATTAGGAACGGGGTGCCTTAGAATATGTGTTAGATCGATTCGAAGTCAAGGAATATAATGTGGCCCCTTGACCACCTATAATTATGGTTCTGAACGGGGGCGGGCCAGGCGCGTAGCCAGGGTCTTCGGCCAGGGGGGGGGGCAAAATGAAAATTTTCGTCCCGATTTTATGATTTTTCAAACTAATTGTAGAGGTGGGTCCCCCCCCCCCACCGTTTCTTTTGGGTCCAGTTTATCACCCCGGGACAAGTCCGGAAGCTTCGGAATAGAATTGGGGGCATGAGAATAAATTATCGACTGGATATTCAAATGGCCTTATCAGTATGCGAACTTATAGTCACCATGATCACAATTTAACTGTTTACCATAACTCGATTTGATGAAGCTGGGGTGAACTGTCAGTGGTAAACTCGGTGTAAGATCGAGGAGAAATCATTCTTGACGGATCAATGCCTTTCTTCAGAGAGACCCTTTGAGACTTTATCATCGCGGATCGCCACCACCAGTTGGCGCGAAGCGTACAGGGAATATTTTGGCCAAAATGCCTTCCCAAACTACACTGAGGAAATGATCCTTCCCGGGGTGTTGTACGTTACACCAGTGGCGTGCGCAGGATTTGTGAGGTGGGGGTAGACTGTGAATTCCACCGACTGGCACAGAGAAAAGTCCAACTGGCTAGACGCAAACTATTAACAGGGGCGTAGCAAAAAAATGTCAAGGAAGTGGGAGGGACGCAGCTCATAGAAAGTCTCTCAGCGCAAGGAAATTTTGGTCCAAAATGCCTCCCAGATGGCTGGAAATGGCACTTCCCGGGCCTATTTATCGCATATAAAAGGGGAAACACTAGCACTATTGTAAAAAGTAAACATAATAAAATACTAAAAATAAGGTGGGAGGCTGCCCTCTTCCTCCACCCCCTGGCTTCACGCTTGCCTAATGACCAGTATAAAGGTAGTCATCTTTATAACTAGATGATTGATCGTTCTTCAGACTGCTATTTGTTTAGTGATTATTGTTATAATAGCGAGACAAAAAATTGATTGTTCGCCGTCCCGGGGGAGGGGGGGGGGGAAGATGAAAAATGGTGCTATATTTGACACATTCTGAAGCATGTTAAAACACCCATAACGGCCAATTGGGGGAGGGAGAGTGCGCCTGATGCTCGGCCAGTCTCGGTCAGACTGCTTCCGATTTCCCCCGCCTAGCTGATTTTCCCCCGACTACTTGCAACGGTGGGGGCCATGGCCCCGGCCCCCATTGCGCACGCTACTACGTTACACTCCCAAGTTACTACATATTTTGGATTTTAAGATGTTAGGAGGATTGCTGCCAAAGTCAGCCACACCAGGAGGTCCCCTGAGAACAAAAGAAAATGTAAGTGCATAGAGCTAAGATTTATCACTTTATATCTTGTCAGCTAGGAAAGCAAAATATGGGTGGAGCTTGCCCATGTTATATTCAAATTCATGCTTATAGTTTCTCTTGGCAATTTTTCTTGACCACTCATTGGGTTCTGACACCAAACCCCAATAAGTGGCAACGCAACTGGATACTTTCCACTCATTGTGTGACTTTGAAAGAAAATCTGCACCGGGACATTTATTTTAAGTATCCCTTTTTGATAGTGATTAAAAATAAAAATCGGGACGGTAGCTACTATCCCTATAGCTCCCACACTGACAGCCTTGCTTTACGTCCATTTTTCTATCCCCTTACTCTGAATGCTCTGCTTCGTAGTCTGTCCTTCCGGACTCCCTAGTCATCTAACGCTCTCTATTCCCTTTCCTAGTTCATCTTTTCCTCTTTCCCATACACAATCTGCCTCTCTTCATCCCTCGTCCCGTTTCTGCCTTCTTAGTCCTTCTCTTTCTCATTCCCTTTGGTCTTTTCCACGGTCCCTAGCCCTACCTGTATCAGTATACTCGTCCCGTCGATATTTGAACCAGTGCTTTACCTTATCAAGCCCGTTTCCTTCTCTCCATCCTTTCCTTCCATCGATAATGATTCCTATTGTTATTATTTTATTTCCCTTTTCTCCTGTTATTTTCCCTTTTTTCTCTTTTTCTCCCTTCTTCCCCTTTCCTCTTCCCCTTCCCTTTTCCTTCTCCCTCTTTTCCCCGTCGTTTATCTTTTTTTTTCATTTTTCCGTCGTCCCGATTCTACTTCGATTTTTCGCCAGGGGGGGCAGTCTGCCCCCTGCCCCCCTCTGGCTATGCTACTGGGGCGGGCGCGGTTGGCGCCCCCTTTAATCCGCGTCATTGCTTAAAACTACATACGAAAGGAACCACAAGCTATTAACAACTGCAGAACTCTTTTGAAAAACCAGGCAAGAATAGGATTGGGAATTGAACCCGGATTTGGTGCGTGCAAGGCATGTCTCTTAGCCCGTACCTCCCCATGGCGTTTGGAAGGGTCTTTGAAAAATCAGTCTGTGATACCATTGGTTTGGGGGCCCCTCGCTGTCTCGTGTCAATGGGCCCTCGAGGCCGCTGAGTGTAGGCCTACCATTGAATATCGTAGATATTCGTAGATCGCGTCATATTTCTTGAGATGTCGTATAGCCTAGCAAGACTCCCTGGGGCGGCCCATGGACACAAGACAAGGAGAAGTGAGGGACCTAAAATAAGGATATCACAAACCCAATAGCATAAGCCCTCTCCGACCATCCACCCAAATATTTACAATTATTCAAGAGTCAAATCTAGGCCTTAGTAGTTGAGCATGGTGGTATAGCCTTGTTGATATCTTGGACTCTAGGACTGTGGGGCCCGTGGACGTTGTCCACCCGCTACGCCCCGAGATGTCGCAGCTCTCATAACTAGTCACAATCAGTGTAAATAAAGCGTCGGAAGTGCTACAGCCAGATGAAAGCTAGCCTACATATTTTTCTTTCTTTTCCGCCCCTTTTTAACGGTTCTTGCAGTAATTATGTTATAGAAGTGTACATTGGGAAGTGGGCTTTTGGCAAGAGTAAAGTCCTTTCAGCCTCTGTTACATTTTACCTTCATGTCATCACTAGGCCTAATACCTTTGGCGCCGCCAGGAGTTGGTGATGGGGGGGGGGGGGAGGAGGGCAACGGAAGGTTACGGTATGGTGTAATCCCACCCTAGACACCACCAAAAAGTCAGTGTAATCGGGGGATCCTTCCTATGTCCCCTCATGCGGGCACCGTCCTAGGGAGGGGTCTAAGGGGATGGCGTGTTTACCTTCCATTTGAGAAATTTTTATTCGTTTAAGGTGGCTAACACGCAAAATAGTGCTATTTTTGGCAAATTTTTGAAGAGATCATATGTTGACGGATTCTCATATTAGCGTGATTTTTTTTTTTATTTTTGGTTTGGTGCTTGGGGCGGGTTTGTTGTTTAAGTGGAGGGTGACATCACCTCCCCTTGAGAAACTTGTTTATTTCAGGTGACTTACATGATAAATGGTGCAACCTTTGGCAAATGTTTGAAATATGGTAATTACATCCTAAGATATTCCCATTAGTTAGTGATATTTTGGCCGTGACATGGCACACGTCAGTCTAAGAAAATGTATGACGACAAACACAACCTTCCAATCTTTTACATCACGCTGCAAATGTTACTGTAAAGGCTACTCGTGATATAAGATATATCTCTAGGGTCCTCACTTGTTGCAGGCTTACTGGTTGGAACTAACTTCTGGTATTCGGTAGAGTGAATTGGTCCGAAATTATTGCCCTATAACCAGCAGATGCAGAGGGTGCCGAAATTTTGCATTCAATTAGAAAGCGTTTCCATGGCAAAATTGCCAAAATCCCATGAAGACTATGCAATGGGAAACTCTCAATTTCCTAACGAAATTTATATGCTTATTAGACGGCGAATCTTTTGCCTGGTAATTCGTAATAGCTTTCAGTTTTCCTGAAATATGTCTTCTCTTGAATTCAACTGTTTCGCATTCTTCTAATGCTGTGCTCCTCTGTAATCACTCCTACGTAAACGAACAATTGGCCTTAAAACCCTCACCAATTAATGGTGCAAATACGTTTGAGACGGTATTTATGATAAGCACAGCGATGAGGTGCTGTGGGAGCGCGAGCTTAAATTTTGAGTTTGCAAAAGATTTATGAGAATTTTGAAAGTTTCAAAACAACTTGTGAAAGAAATTGATTAAAATACATCTATCACTCAGACGAAAACACACCTCACCCCACCCCACATAAATCTAAAACCTTAAAGGTCTGGTCACATGAAGATAACATAGCTGGATACTTGATGTAAAAAGCATTGAAAATACGGAAAATAGCTGCAATTTCCATCAAAATCCATCAAATATTGACTAATTTACAGGGTAATTTCTGTTTCACACTTGTACCAAGAATAAACATGAACATCGAAAGAGGGACATATACCATACATGGCTAATGTTAGCCTTTGTTTTTTAACCTTCATTTCAAGGACACTGGTAGCATTGTTATCTCCTGAGTGGTGTATTATGAAAGTTAAAAGCACAGCGATGAGGTGCTGTGGGAGCGCGAGCTCGACAGCTCGGGAAATATCCTTGGGAAATATTGATATCACTCACCAAACTGTAAACTATCTGATCAGTAATAAAGAGATAATTTATAAAGGGATAACAAAACTGAGAAATCTTAACACTGTGCAAAACTTCACATCATTCTTTTTGCATAGGCAATGAGTTACTTCAGAAACCATCAAACTTTGAAAAAACGGTAAACGATATTGAAATAATTCCAACGGATCTTTCCTTTAGGGATTTTAATCTTTAATTGACAAGTGAAACAGCTCTTTTTTATAGCACGTCATCAGAACTTCAAACGCCTTTTACGCTCATTTAAAAATATGTTCGAAAATCTTCAGAAATCGATTAGGGGCACGTAGGCTCCCCCAAACCCCCCGTGCCTGCGCCACTGACTAATACAGCCTATAAAACCTGACATGTCTCTGGTACAATGCCTTATATATATATATATATATATATATATATATATATATATATATATATATATATATATATATATATATATATATATATATATATATATATGTTTGGCCTGGAAAAGAAAGTTTCGTGTGGTATAATATTTTTACTGATTATGAAAGTTGTTATATTTAGATATGTGTCTTGAAGTTTTACACTACCTGCTGATGATTTATAACTTAGCTAAAAAGTTGATATTTTGAACTCCGTCTTTTCTGTATTAATTAAATGATTACAGTTGAGGGAATCAAAGTGAATACTACCAGGGGCGGATGCAGGTTTCGACTAAAGGGGGGGGGGGTTGCGATATAGTTACTGTCTAAGCGGAGCGCCACCAAATGTTGGCGCGAAGCGTACGGAGAAAATTTTTGGTCCAGATCAGACCCCCAGATTGCAGGAAATGGCATTTCCCACGCGTTTCCTAGGCTCTTTGATCCGTATAAAAACAAGTTTTCATTGAAATTCCCTGTGTTAGAAATTTTATGATAAATGTCCTGTCAGAAAGTTGTCTCCCTCCTTGTGAGAGATGCAGGCTATACAGCCCGATAACGATCTTGGGCGTTAGGAGTTCGGAGCATTCAGTCATTTGTTGTGCTCTCTCTAGGCACTCACGGTGACTCACTCAAAGTTGCTCGCTTGTGCTCAATAAAGAAAATTTTTTTTTTTTTTTTTTGAAATCTTCTGAAAGCATTTTGGTATTGGGGCCTTAAAATTAAACTGGTAGGCTTAATCGCATGCATGGGTTTTTTGGTTGTCTCGTTATCTAAGCGGAGCGCGACCATCGGTTGGCGCGGCACCAGGGGTGGCGCCAGGATTTGCCCGACGGGGGGGGGGCAGACTCCCCGACGGCGGACCAGCGACCCGAAGCCCCGACAGCCATGATGTCGTCGAAGAATTGGTGAGAAGGGATTTGAAGAAAACTTGTGTACTAGATTATGGCATTGCGGGGCATATATTTCATAATATTTGTATATACTAGAGAAATATACTTCCGCCCTGATTTATCGTTTTTCCTAGAATCCAAACTGTGAAGTTTCAAAGCGCGCGAAGCGCGCGAAATTTTTTGGATAGGCCTACACTAAAAAGAATCTATACTTATTTGAAGCATACATCTATAGGTCAATTGTCAAGGCAGTTGGGCCACATCGGGCATAACCTATATACGCTGAACTTCCCTCCTCGAGTCACTAGCAGCACCGCACGACAGACATAAGAGAACAGGTTTAATAAAATAAGATGAAATGACCGACATTTACATAAATCCATGTATTCTACTTATATTAAGTTACTTGAAAAGGTGGAAAGGGTTTGTACTATATTTAGCTATTAGTAACGAAACTGAGGAAGAGTGGGCAAAGTGGAACGAAAATTTTGGATCTTATCGCAGAAATGACCCTTTTGAAAGCCAAAATAAGGAAACCGACCAGGTCGGTAGCGACAGCATTTTCCCGACAGGGGGCCGGATCATGCAGTGACCAGAGGTTCCAACAGCCCCTATGTCGAGGGGGTGGTAAGGAGGGGATATGAGGGAGCCTAAATATCCCAAGTCATTGCAGGGCATATTTTGCATAATATCACTGAATACTTCATAAGCCGAGTTGCGCACTGATAGTGTACTTTTGAATCTGAAACGTAAAATTGCAAAGCGCGCGAAGCGCGCGAATTTTTTCTTTCGGTTTTACACAAAAAATATATGTAATCATTAAGAACAAAAAGAAAAAAAGAAAAACTATAGGGGTTGTAGACCATATCAGGGATAACATACATTTTCTCGAAACCACCTGGACTACCGTATGAAATACCCAAACTTTGCTCCTTGAGTCGCTCACCAACTGACCGTACCGCATACACACAAGACAACAGCAAGTAGACTTTGCGATATGGGATGGAAATTACGACCTCTGCACAAACTGTGTACTCTACCTACATGTTACTTGTTAAGTTCGACAGGTCTTGTGCTATCTAGCAATGTAGAATGGAAGTACTGAAGAAACTGGAGTGACTCTACCGCGCGCTTAGCGCGCCGAAAATTTTGGGTTCTTGTAAGGGAAATTGTCCCCTTGAGAGCAAAAAAACAGGTAAACCGTCGGGGCGACTTGTCGCCGTTGGGGACTACACACTTTACCGTATCGACTAAGACTCCCCGACTGTAAAAACTGTGAAAAACTAAAACTTCCCCGACGGGGGCCTTGGCCCCCCTGTCCCCCACCTGGCGCCATCACTGCGCTGTGTGAACCAAGAAAAATTGACCCTTCTCAGACCTTACAATCTATACTTAGGCCATCTTCATGTTTCATGCTTTGTATGTTTGTCATTTCCATGGAAACATTTCTTTGATACCCTCCCTTGCTGTACATACAACCATGTCGTCTAGAGGCACGAAGGAAAATATGCTAAAATACCGCCTACAGGTCACTGGCACTTCCCATGTGCAAGAAACTCCAGGCAAACACCCACTCTTTTGCATGGAATAATGTTTAAACGTGATCTTGGTCATAACGTACTCTTGGAAAACAAACTGAAGGAATATATCTTGTGTAACAAATGAAAGGGATTCAGTATATAAGCGAATTTTGGATTATAATACCTTCCAGAACAATGGTAACTTCTTTAGATGTATGTTCCAACTGAACAGTCTAATTTTCCCTGAACGTCTTTACATCCAACGGATGTCCAAATTATGATTAGCCTTCTCGACTTCTGATTATATTAAGTGATTCCAATTCAACGACAACCACTTTCAGTCAACACAATATTTAAATTTTTCAGCGAGACTACAAGCGAAAAGCTGGAGTCGCGTTCCCATTTTTTAAAACAGAGTTAGGCACTACTCGATGCGATAGCATTGTCCCATTAGTACTGCTGTGCGTAGGAAAACTTCGGTGGATTGCGTCGTTATTACTTCCTGTAGGACAGCTTGATTACATTACTATTTCCAAAATCCTCGCTACAACTCTCGCTGATCACTTTTCCCACCAGCTACCACCATCCTCAGCAAATTGACTGACGGTTAGTATCTTTGTGACCATCATTAAGAAAAAAATTTCATTAGCATTCAAATTACTACACCTGTGGAAGCAGAATTTACTCAAGAAATTGCCCAGAATGACCGCAAAAGCAGTCAAATGTAAGAAAAGTTACTCGAGGAGGACCTTCAGTCCCCAGCCTTCGGCTTCGCACCTTCGGCGCTCGCGGTTAAACGCTTCGACGGTCAGTTTCCCAAGATGCAGCCTCTAATGACAATTACTTCCATGGCACTTTAACTGCCGATGCCCGTGGCCATGTCCATGTAAAAAATACCCATAAAACATTCATTGATGTTTTTAAGTATCATACACTCTGTAACCTTCAAAATCGACACTACCTCGTTTTTCACACTAATAAAAAAGTTGAGGGGGACTTGTCCCAGACCATTGACAAAAATGAAACATGAAAGAACAGGCACCTGGGCTCCCCCTTGCTCTATGGAAAGAACGGGCACCTGGGGAAAGTGGGAAATTCTTTCATGTAATGAAAGAAAAACAACAGGCTGCAATTAAATGTCTCAACGCTGTTTTCTTCGGCGCCTTTCGCGCCCACCCGTTTTGAATATAGTTTCGGAATTCGTGGTTACTTCCTGTAGAATAGTTTGCTCGTTATGGCTTCGTACAAATTCTTCCATTATCATTGATTCCACCAATTCCCCATGACCTTACGCAGCGGAGGGGGAAGTCCCTCTCCGCCAGAAATTTTTTAAGAAAAATATTTATCACATCGTTCTGTGTAAATTTCCGACTTTTTAAGGATTTAGGTGCAAGTTGTAAGGCACGGGAAGTGCCATTTTTGGTACCGGGAATATGGGACAGGCGCTTAGTGAAGGGGGAAGGGTTAGAGAGATGAGGTTTTACGGCTCAGTTTCTAATCAATTGGTTTAAGTCGGACCGACCAAGGCCTTTTTTCCAGTTGTGGCTTGGGAGAAGGGGGCAGGAGCCCATCCTTCTAAAATGCATCATTTTAATGCCAACAATTACAAATACCCCAGATGCGGTCCCCTGGACCCCACGCTGAAAGGAGAAGCGCTTCCCACAGTTTCCCGAAGTGTTTGGTACAATTGGGTCTGATACTCGTAACAACTTGAAAATGCGCTCATAATAAGATACGAGTTGCAAGGTATCTCAATGTTTGAGCTAACGTACTCAAATGGGTATGTTCTGGATCAGTCGTCAAACTTTTCCAAGCAGCTACCTGAACTGCTCAGCACACGCTCTTTAGTTGGAAAGCCACATACTCTGGAATGTCTTTTTCTGCGAGTTCACTCCTCAAACATTCAAAGTAGCCTAAAACTTGGCTAGCCACGGATGGGGTACCAACTTCGACATTGCCTCTCTTCCTCATTCTCTTGCGCCTGCGCAAAGTAAGGTTACTTGCATCACCATTTCGCTGCCCCTGCAATGGATCAATCTGCGCGTCCGCAATAGTCGATAAAGGCGTCATCGTGGGGTTTCTATTCCAGGAGCAGGGATCCACTGTGAACAAGTACGCAAAGCAGGAAAATGGCCCAACGATGCAGTTCATCGGGTTCGCTGAAACCGTCAGGTGTCGTCAATAATTCTCTCAAAGAGTCGTGTAGTGTGAACCCCTAAATCGTGAAAAGTGAAGAAGTCGTTTGAAATAGTGAGAAAACGTGAAAACAGTCGTGCAGTGAGCACCTGGCTTTGGAACCCCTCGGTGACCTTTGCATACACCAGGATCACCTCCCTGCATACACTAGTATGGAATCCGAAAAGGGCAAACTGGATATATAGTATGCATCTAACTGCAACACAAAAAGTGAAAATGACAAGGAAGCCCTTACATAAGTGTTTTCAATGGAAATTAGTGATCGTGTTCAGCGACTTTTATCATTGTACTACCCGCGCTCCCAACAGAAAAGTACATTACTTGGTGACACTCCCAAGCCATACTTCGATCGTCAAACTTTTAACTTTAAGCTGGCGCAGTCTCAACTTTCCTGGTCAAGTGTCTAACTTTCCTTCTTGGCACATAGGTCTATTCTCACCAAGTTTCTATACAATCCAAACCTTTTGTCGTCCAACTCTTGCAAGCTAAGGGGAAATGCTTTCCTCTGGATATATATAGAAGCTGATGGAAGAACAGTTTTTATCCTCAGTGGAACGTACCTGTCATAGCTACGGTATTCTGTGCAAAAAATATTCTTCGTTAAGAACTGCCTTTAGGTAATCCAGAGAGCTGGGTGATACTGTTACTGACATCTCCACATGGGCTATACATATAAAAGTATGAAACCCTCGTGGTTACCCTTCTTAAGATTTAAAGTTTATGAGTACTTTTCAAGGTATTCACTGTCTGAACTATGTTGACTACAAATGACCTTTGACCTCCACGAAAATGGTAGGGATTTAGATTTTGTGTTATCGCTCACAAATTTATTACCAATGGAGAGAAATACCTCATGACATAGCTAATATTCGTATATTGGCTGCCATTTTGTTGTTTCTGCCACGTTGGTTATACCCTTGATTCTCTTTTATCAAAAATTACGCTTTAATTTTAAAGTACAAATTTCTGAAAGAAATGAAGGGCTTTTGATTGAAATATATTTTTAATGACTATTTTCTGTGATTTCTGGGATTATTTTTAATTATTTTCTTATTTCTGTGGGAAACTTTCCCGGTGCTGGATTTTCTAGCTTCTTCAGAGCTTTCTGCAATATTGGCTGTCTGACATGTTCTCTTGTACAAAGGACTGTAAAATCCAGCTTTGATTATAAAACAGTAAATTACATCATTACCAATGGTGAATGTAGCATTTTGTATGTTTTTAAAAAAAGTTTTGAAAATATTTCTTTCATTTTGGCTGCCATTTTGTTTCTGCCATCTTGGTTGACCTGGATCTCGTCAGGAAAGTTCCAAAAATTAAGTTTTGATATCCATCATAAAATGTGCACATAATACATTTATGAGCGATAACACCAACCCCTAAGGAGATACAGGCCATCAAAGTTAAGAATTGCCACCATTTTGGATTTTTGCAAATTACTCAAAACCCCCAACATGTGTCACGATGGTTGGAGGCATTATATCAACATAATGTACACCTTATGCCAATTCCAACGATACCAAATTTTCTGACAAAGGCTTCTATTTCGCTTAAGGCAGCCTAGTGTGAGATGCCTCAATGTTACTCTCCTTGAGATATCATGTTTATAAGCACTTTTCCAGATTTTCTGACCTTCACTGACCCCAAATGACCTTTGAACTCCACCAAAAACAAATGGGTTTTCTTTCTCAATACGGTACATCTACATACTACATATGACAGCTAGCAATCTGATTTTCCCTTATTTAAGATACCACGTTAACAAGGTTTTCAGTGTTTGACTTCTGATGACCTCATATCACCTTTGACCTACACCAAAACCAATAAGGTACTTCTATTTAATATGGTGTGTCCACATAATTATTAAGTATGAGACCTGTCTACATTTGAATTAATGAGATATTGTAATAACAAGGTTTTCAGTGTTTGACCTCTGGTGACCTCATATGACCTTTGACCTTCACCAAAAACAATAGGGTTTCACTTCTCAATATGGTGCACCCACATACCAAGTATGTCACTAATATGAGTTGCCTTACTTGAGACATCGTGTTAACAAAGTAAGTGTCACAAACACTAATACAAACGCACACCCCGACATACATACACACACTAACATGCCTGCATGAATGCAGATGCCTCGAACTTATGGCAAGGAATCAAAATTTGAATCTACAATCTTCAGAAACATTAATATAACAGTTGCAATTTTCAAGAGTTCATATCTACATAATTCTATTGACACAAGAAATGTATTGTCTCTAGTTGATATTTCTGTCCTAGGGGCAATCCATTCAGGCAACTGCAGCTCAAGATGAAGGACAACACTAGGCTCTCCACAGTAATAAAGTAAAACAGGTTGACACCTATATTAACAACCCAACCCCTAACCCCCAACTTAGCTGAATGTGATTTTGCTTCATGCAATTAGTTTGCTGTGAACATGAAACAGGTTTCTCCAACTTTTTGTTTTTTTATGCTTGGTGAACTTAATTTTTCTCTCTACCCTCATGAGAGATTCAAACAGGGTTGGTTAGGTTGAACTTTCATGCCTCCTCCTGGTCATAGCTCCATGGGAGGAGCACTTTCAGATTAATGGCTTCTGAGAGATAGCCCACAGGACTTTATATGCACAGACTATTGTCCTTCTTAAACTCTTTTTCAAATTTTACTTACTAAAAATTAGAGCTCTTAAGTTTTTTCACACTTTTTATTCACCATTCATCACTTGCAATTAAGCAATCACTTGAATACATGTTTAAGCAATACCTTGAACATAACTTACAAAAATCTTGGTTTTTGTGAAGAAACAAACTGCATTTTGGCATGCAAAATATCTCAATTATATAAATTATACAAGGCACTTATAATGGAATGTCACAAAATGAAAATATTTCACTGAGTATACTGTTTTCATGATACATTTTACAGCATCTGTCATTGCAACATTGATTGTGCAATAGTTCACAATTATGAATAATGCCCTTTGTTAAAATTAATACAAGCAAGCAAAACACACAAGGAGTATGTACTTCAATAGTCAAGAAAAAGAGATACTTCTTTTCCGAACCTCTAAATCTTTAACAATTTTTAACATGGAATTTTATATTATATATATGTATATTTTATATATAACTTATATATTTTATATAATAATTTTTCACCAGCAATAGATATCCAATCACTTTACAGACTAATCATCTACAACCTTTACAACCTGGTCCATCTACAGAGCTGCAATTATACATAGCACCAAACAACAAGTCACAGTACCCCAATGAACCACTAGGCTTTGAGAGGAAAATGCTATAAGCATCTTGTCCACTGATACTATGTAATGAACGAGGCAGGAACCAAACTAGTAGTCTTTATGTTACAAGTTCCACACCTTAGCTTATGGTCCAACAAACTCTCAACAGCTCAATCTGGCTTGCAACTTTGTTTTTCTTGTAAAAAAAGTGAGAGAGCAGCTTCTGTTTGCTAGTCCTTCCATTTAAAACATGAACTGTAAATGTATTGTGGTCTGTAATACAATCCAATCTAATGAATGAAAGTTGGAAAGGTCAGTTCAATACCAATGTTTAGCAGAGAGGAAGAGAGGAACACTTCCCCACCCTCCCTCTCCCCCCTCCCCATCTCAAATCATGATTCAGACTTTATGCAAACTTACATTTAGTAAGGTCTACATCATAAACAATACACCAAATTTTCCCTTCCTACCCCTACCCCTATTTCCTCCTGCTGTAAAAGAGAGGCAAGAGCAATGTGTTACAGAACAGTTTCTCTATGTGACTCTTGCAGAATGTCCCACAAATCCCACAATTACAAGTCTTAAAGCTAACACTGCTCACTCAAGACTCATTATAAATTGAATATGCATCAACTATGAATCAAATTTGCTTGACCCTGAGAATGAATTCTTGGCAAAAAGGCATTTTCCTGACATGCTGTATGTAATTATACATTAAAAATAAAGATTTCTCCTAGAAGCATCATTTGTGAAATATGTCAAAAGCTCCAGGTAATAAAATACATCTTGCTGATTTTTTGAGCACCATATACATTCTCTATTTCATTAAAATTACATCTCAATTCTTGACAGCATCACCAGCATGCTCCTGGTATTGGAAGGAAGCAAACACAGGATCGCCAACCTTGATCTTCCCCCTTTTCTCCAGGTTGAGCTGAGTTCCAAAGATTGGAGATGTTGCATAGTACTTGCGATCTTCAACAAAGCCATAACACTGACGGTATCTGTATGACAAAGAGTGCTAGTGAGTACTAGAGATGGTTTCAAAGGGGAGTGTTCTGTGTACCTCATAATGTAAATGGATGGAACATACTTCCTACGATTCATTTTGTTTGAAATCCTCTATCATTTTTGCACAAGAGCAGGTTACCACATTTTCAATACTTTTGCCTTTATCTTCAATCTTGGCAAGCTCTTGGCAAGCTCTTTCATGCAGAGCTCACAATACTCTTCTATAGGACCAAATATTACTTGGGCCAGAGCTCTTTGCTTATGACAAACCTTTCAACCTATCACTTTTCCTCATTCTTAGTGCTTTCCATTTTATTTTCCGGGCATATGAGACACAATGTACATCATGAAAAATGACTTCAGCTTTTTCTCACTTTTAGAAAGCCCACAAGTGCTGATAATTTTTAGAAGAGAAAGTGTTGGAAAACTTTTCTTTTATACATGGCATTCCTGGATACTATGAAAATAATTTTTATACTTACTCCTTCAGAGTCTTCAAAGGATCCATAGAGATAAAGTCTCCCAATGTATGATTCAGAGTTACCATCTTGCACCTGATTAAATTTAATAAAACAGGTAATCATAAGCAGTAGCTACAATCTTGGACAACTTACTCTTTGGAACACCCACCTGAGGCTGTACAATATGGGAGATGATAGTCTGAATTCATGCTGCATCATTCATTATTGTTCAAACTGTATGGGCAGGGGACAAGAACAGGGGAGGGGATTGTCATGACTACACAATATATCAAACCCATGATAATGGCTGAAACTGTTCCAAGAGTTTTATCTAAGATAGTATGAGAATTTACAGCAATGAAATGCACAAGTCAGATAATATATTTGATGACTGTAATGAAACACAGATTACGACTCTCTGTAGATAGTTAAACTTTTATTTTCTTTGTGTGAAACCAACTTATCAGATTTATTTGCCAGAAAAATATATCTATATCAGAGTACAGTAAAATTTCTATGAGATTTTGATATGACATCTTTAAAATTCGTATGTCTTGCAAAGTTCATCATAAACAGACAGCAAACTTGTGGTAAAGAGTTGGTTAAATCAATTCCGTTTCTGAAGTGATTCAAGTAATTTTTGTGGGTTAGTCCTTTTGTAGTTTCTTATCAAGTCAACCTGCTATAGGATGGGCAAGAGGAAAGAGGGGTATGTGAAGCCCTTGTGCAGGTATGTTTGCAGTTGGGGTTTTGTTGTGTGGTAGAGTGGGGTTGTGGAATGCAGGTCTGGGAACATGTAAGAAAGACATCATATAGCACATTCAACTGGTGGGTTTGAGCTTCCCTTTTTGTTTGGAGGTTAATGAATTCAACCTTAAACAGTAGCTGTGAATAGAAGGTTGAGTCCAGTGCTTACTATACAGTATTTTTTATCATGTTCCGATTGCATCTTCATTGTCTCTGTTCACTGCTTTACTCTCCCAGGTTGTACAACAGTACAGAGATTACTCTGCCTCCCGTTCCAACAGAAAACCATTTGGGTTTGGCCAATGACCTACTTTCCTGTTGGCGACACTTATATCATTCATACAGTTACCTCTTTCAACCACCCCATAGGAAATCCTCCTTCCAATATATGTATTTTTGCACATTCCATCACAGAGTACCTTCTTGATGCTAGGCATTTAGGCATTCTGACCACCAGTTTATGTTTTCTTTGGAAAGGAATGCTATTTTTTCCTGGGTATTTCTCTTAAAGACAGTCCATCATATCCTGGAAGTTGAATATAAGCTTTCTGATAAGCTGACACGAACTTCCAAAATAACGAATTGTTCACTTCAAGGGTCAGTTTTTCATTGTGATGGTAATTATCAGTTTAACCATATTCACGTCAGACAATCTCAGACAAAACTTGTTGCAACAACTGACTTTCATGTTGGCAATGATAGTCTGTATTCATCATTTTTGAAACCCAACACTGCACAGGGGATGGGGGAGGGGGAGGGGAGGAAATTGTGATGATCGCGCAAAATGTCAAACCCATGGTAATGCCTTGAAGTGTTCCAAGAGTTTTCTTCCATGATTGTAGAAGATTAAATGGAAAATACAGTCACTTCAATTTGAATTAGTGTTCCTCAGTAGCCTGCTTTAATGAGTGCAGATCTTTCAATCATGTGACAATATTTTTTTACTGACCTATTAGAGTTAGGCAGGGTAACTCCTTGGTTTTCCTATAAATACTGTAATGTTTAGAAACATCATTAAGGAGATTTGTAAAGGAGAAAATGAGGAAACTGAGGAGATTAGCTGATGTTTCAAAATAATTTGGCATGACAGCTTCCTTAAAGTTACAAATAGGTCAAGATCAGGTTGCCACTAGCTCAGAAATTGTGAGAGGGAATTTTCCTCCTTAGCTTCATAAACTAGAACAGCAATGCTGTTGTGTAGCTCACACAATTTCTCTTGTCTGTTAAAAATAGAAACTCACAAAACCAAATTTTATCATCTATTCATCTGCTTCCAAAAAACCTCCTTACCATACAAAGGCAAATGGGAGGGAAGAGAGGAGCATAATAATTAATAGAAATCAAAACCCATCTGTAAAATCACTAATGTGTTTAGGAATGTAAACCTGCACCTGACATAGTTTTATGACAGATAGCTACAAATATCACTGCATATTTTCTCATATCAAGCAAGCCTGCAAAGGCTGTATACACTTTTATTAGCAGCAAGATCGAAAAAAAAGTTTGTATGATGTACCTATAAACTGTTCAAGTATTGCAAAGTACATTTAATTGCACCTTCGATTCCACAAGTAAACACTACATGGGTTTGCACTGATCAAAATAAAACAGACTCTCAAAAAGCTCCTACTGCAATTGAACTCAAAACAGTCACACTGCAATTACTTGACTTGACCAACTCAATTGAACAGAACAGAATGGGAGATACCCCAACAATTAGTAAGATAAGCCTATTTCCTTTCATGTGTTAAGTCACACTGACCACAGAGTTGCTTCAGACTGTAGAGGCCACTTGATGAATAAACCCATGTGTGTTGATGGATTGAATTTCAAACAGCCTGCATATCCATTTGCATGAAAACAACTGAACACAAAACCAAGCACACTGCTATCAGTACAATGGATAAACAGCCAACTGTTCAGCAGGCATAGTGAACTCAGCTCTACAAAAACAGCTTTAAAACCTAACTTAACTTTCCTATAATGGAATGCAAATAGGTAGGTGTTAATGCTCTGCTGACAAACAATCATATCCCAAAATTTCAGCCCCAAATCTCCTCACATCAAAAAGAAGAAGACTTTTTGCTGAAAAGTTGACGCCAGCAGCCCCATTTTATAACCTCACACATGTACTGTGTACATGTGTGAGCTAAAAACGAGGGATCTCAGATTTTTGGAGTGGATCATTCCATCATTGACTTTCTGGTAAGTGAAAAAAAGTTGCGCCAGTATCCCTCTCTATCCTTGTGTAATTTCCGGAAGCTCATTTGCTGATGCGTGATTCTCGCAATCCTGCTGCCTAGTGCCAACCCTGGTCAAGAGTTGGAACATGGAACTAGTGACAAGGAATGATACTTATTCAAAGTTATCATCTTGAACACTAGGAGTACTCAGTTCCAAAATTTGGTGCAATTGCTCAAGCACACCTAGAGCAATCACTAAGTTTTGTACATAAATCATCTACAATACTAACCTGCCACAAAACACAATGAACCTCATCTCTGCTTCCTCTCCAACTTTCACAAACTTCCAGAAGTCCTGAAACAGGATTTACAGGGAAAATGTTAAATGTGCTCAAATCTTCTGGAACAACAAAGGTCTGACTTCCATGTGATTGTTATACGGTTGCCTGATATTAACTTTGGTAGGACGAACTACCAGACTTGCGAGTTAATTATCATATACTTATTAGTGTTGTCATTATACCCAAATCATGTACAGTATTACTGATAAAGATATTTCAGTTCTCCGCATCGATTGGTACCGATTCAGTACCAGTATTTAAGGAATGGGCATACTGTACTGCACATTAAACCAGTGGTACTGGGCACTACTGCAAAGCGTTACATCATTTTTATGAGGTAAAAAGTTTGGGACTTTAAGTCATACACACAAGAATACCAACAATTTTTTTTTTGAAATATAGGACAAGGCATATCAATAAGGTTGTCACCAGGTAAATTTTACTAATATCCATACAGGAAGAAAATGGGGAATATCAGCAAATGACAGTGCTGAATAATGATAATTGGTCTTATACTGTATTCATCAGACTTGTTTATACAACAAAAATGCCAAGAACCACTGATTACATCTACAACTATATTATATGCCATAGTTAAAACAAGTCGATTTTCTACTGCAATACACACCTTCACTCAAAATAACCATTCGATTCGATGAATATAGCACTTAATGTGTAATCCTAAATAACGCCAAGATGTCCTGTTTCTTTCAGTCATTGGATGAATGTGCTGGAAAATTACAGTTTCATGTTCATATTTAACCTTGGGAATTCTCGGGAATTTTTGCTTAATGGTCTTTGGTGATTTCAGCTGGCCTCTGATTTCTGACAAAACTCATAGAGGTTTTCTGATGGATTAAATGCAAGACCATGGGAAGTATGGGAAGTATCCGGCCTTCCTAACTTGAGTTATCTTGTAAACAAGGTTTTCAGAGTTTGACCTCTGGTGACCCCAAATGACCTTTGACCTCCACCAAAAACAATAGAGTTTTTCCTCTCACCATAATGCATCCACACACCAAGTACAAAATCTATCCAACCTTCCTACCTTGAGATATCGTGTAAACAAGGTTTTCAGAGTTTGACCCCTGGCGACCCCAAATGACCTTTGACCTCCACCAAAAACAATAGGGTTCTTCCTCACACCATAATGCATCCACAAAGCAAGTATAAAATCTATCCAAGCTTCCTGCTCTGAGATATCGTGTAAAAAAGGTTTTCAGATTTTGACCCCTGGTGACCCCAAATGACCTTTGACCTCCACCAAAAACAACAGTTTTTCCTCTCACCATAATGCATTTACATACCAAGTATAAATCTATCCAAGCTTCCTAACTTGAGAAATCGTGTGAACGAGGTTTTCAGAGTTTGACCCCTGGTGACCCCAAATGACCTTTGACCTTCACCAAAAACAATAGGGTTCTTCCTCTTACCATTATACATCCACACACCAAGTATGAAATCTATCAAAGCTTCCTGCCTTGAGATATTGTGTAAACAAGGTTTTCAGAGTTTGACCCTGGTGACCCCAAATGACCTTTGACCTCCACCAAAAACAATAGGGTTCTTCCTCTCAATGTGGGGCATCTACCTACCAACTTTGAGAACTGTCAGAGTTTTCGTTCTTGAGATATCGTGTAAACAAGAAGTATCACAAACACACATATACACACTCACACACATACACACACATCATGACTGCATAGGTTTCTCTTTTCATCGAAACCAATAACAGTCTTGTATAAAGCAAACAAGATGCATCCTCTCACCAAAGTATGCAAACTTAATGATTCTGACCTTGTGATGCATCCCACACAGTGTTCAGATTTTGACCTCATATGACCGCAAACAACCTTTGAACTCCACCAAATAGTAAAAAATTCTTTTCATGAATATGATAAATCCACATCCTAAGAATAAAAGTGAGCCATGCTTCCTACCATGAGATATCATGTTTACAAGCTTTTCAAGGTTGAACACTAGTGGTATCCTAATTCATGAATGGCTCTTTTTAAAAATGTGACCACATTTCTGTTAATGAATTCTTCAATTCATACAGAACAACTCATGGGTTTACCTTTAATATTCTGTTATAAAACATCATGGAAGTCACCCAAATTTAATTAGGGGACTGTGTGTTCCCTTTAAATTATTTTACCTGGCAACACTTGTCAGCAGTATTTTAGCAAAGACTTTTATCCAAGTATATACCACTTCTTGTGGTGCTGAGTACCAAGTACCATGGTCCAAGTACAGATCTGAGTACCGAGTATTGGTATTTTTTATCCACATACTATTTCATGGAGTACTTTATTTATTCAATATGCAATGCAATATTTAATATGTATGGCCTGTCTTCTTGTTAAACACAATGTAGCCTTGGTCTACTATAGCCTACTATACCTCTCAGTCAATTTGATGGAACTTTTATCTACATAATTTCTTCTTGTCTTTTAATTCAATGAAAAACATTTGAAAACAAATATGCGTATATGACTGACATCGTGAAGAATGCCTCCTGAAAGCTTTAGTAGTAGTAGTAACCCTGCATAGATAAACGAGTGTATCACTCTCATATCATAACGACAATGACTTTGCATGGTTTCTTGTATCCAAGATCACAGCAGCATTAATATTTTTAACCCTGACTTTGAGAACAAAATTATTTCTCCTCTGTAAAGAAAACGAATGTTTGGCTGTATCTTCAACACTGAGCTATGAACTTGGTTTAAGTTATAAGCAAATAACAAGTTGCATTTTAAGAAATTATACTAAATCACCAATTTATGTACATAACAACACTATAATTACCTGCTACTGGTTCCAGTTCCTGCAACGTCTCACAAGGTGTAAGCAGGAAGAAGGTTTGTATATACTTCTGTGCTATATAATACTTAGCAGTTCCCACTAGGACTCCATAATATTATGCACTAGAGCTACATAACTGCTGGAATCAAGAACTGTTTTAGTAACAATGCCAAAGGGACAGAGATGCTATGCAGCTCAGTGTTATGACTAACTGTCAGTTTTACGCAACGGTACTTTACAGGACATTTATGTACAAGTACTCACGAAGTACTTGTCCTGAATCAAGGGTGAGTACTTTAAAACTGAGTACCCATAGTATTTAAGAGTACTTTAACATATGAGTGTGAGTACTTGCAAAAAGTACTCCAGTAGTACAGTTTGATTACTGAGTAAATGTCAAGTACTACAACCTGCTTATCAGGTAATAAAATATCAGACTCAGAAAACAGACCTTCTGAACAGTGAAGTCTAGACTAATCTTCAAAACTCCACCCAAGTCACCTATTACCATACAAATATTTGTCTTACCTCAGCATAAGGAGAGCAATCCTTCACAAAAATGTTTGGTCTGAATGTCTTTACAGAGACTTTTTCCTCAATTCTGCTGTTGAGATCTTCAACAGATGCCTCACTCAAGAGATGATATTGACCAAAGTCATGGTACAATGCCTGCAGAGAGCAAGAAAGGAAAACAGTTACAGTTGGCTTCAATTTCATTTACTTATCATTAGCTTATGATAGTAAGGTTCTGTTACCGTACTCGACTTTCGGAGCTCTATGACGTCATCAAACTATAAAATACAAAAGATATCGCCGATTTTCTCTTCACAACCTGTCGAAGTATGTTATTACGACGAAAGAAAACAGCACCAAATGTGTGTCCCCATTCACCCATTGACAGTGCCCATTGTGGAACTTCCAGTACCTTTTTGCAAGAAATAATTGATCATTTAAAGGAAGGTAGGAAGAAATTGTTAAAAACATTCAGAATTTCGCCGAAAACATATAACTTAGGAGCCTTAAGAAGGACATTTAATTTATATGGACAACCAAACTGCCAAAAGGCTTAGTCATTTCTTCCCTCTTGAATACAAGAAGTACTGTGCTTTCAATTTGACGACATCATAGTGATGTTACTGTATTTAAATTCAGGTATACAAACAAATCCATGAGGACAGATCAAAAAAATTATCATGTAAACATTGTCATTAATAAGGCTATTGGTATTAATTTTGGGTGTTACAAGCCAGATATAGGATCCAAAAATATTTCATACATGAAAAGTCATGTTGACAAGGTTTGTAACAGTCTGATGTCTGGTGAATCTGATGGCCTTTGTCTTCACCTAAAACAGTACAGATCATGAGCTCATTATGGGCCCTCATAGGCACTGGAGTATTACCTTCATACATAGTTTTTTCTTCTTTTTTGAGATATTATTTTGTTGTTTGATCACTTTGCCTTTCAATGACCCCATTCACCTCCACCAAATAGTACAGAGATCATACAGCAATAATGCAAAGCACCCACATGGCAAGTATGAGATTTCATCAGTTTCCCTTCTTGAGATATCATGTTCATAAGGTTTCCACAGACCATCAACCCAGTGTGGGGTAACCCACATGCCAAGTATGAGAATCATAAAGAATTCCCTTCTTGATATAGTTCATGTAGAGGCAAACACATACTACTGTAGTACCATGGGTCTGCATGTACTGTACGTGTTGTGCATGTGGCTTGAACTAGACAATTTTTATGTATGTTTTACAATTAGGGCACATCAATAAGTCTCAACTGTGAGAAAAAAGTATTTTTCTTCAATATGTATTATTTTATATTGGCAATAAGTCAGACATAAGATTTGACAAACTTGTGTTGAGGTGTCATGACCCCCACCCCATGTGGCTTGAACCAGACAATTTTTATGTATGTTTTACAATTAAGGCACATCAATTAGTCTCAACTGTGAGAAAAAAGTGTTTTTCTTCATTTTGTGTTATTTTATATTGGCAATAAGTCAGACATAAGATTTGTCAAGTATTGAAGTGTCAAGTATCCCCAATTTTTTTTTTTACATAGCTTTTGATGTGAATGATATGAGTACACTGTCAATGTAGTATTGAAACCAGAGCTATAAATATCAGTTAGAGTAGTTTTTTCAATGTGTTGATAAGAGTAGTCAGTCTGCTCCTACTGTCAATGTTCATAACACAACAACCCATCAGTCAGATACATGATGTCAAAATTATCAGTTGAAGAGGACACTTTATTTTCAGAGGGGACATTTTTTGACATAGAGATTAATGCTGATAGTTGGCCCTTTCTTTTGTCGACTAATCAAGCAGCTGTTTTCGCAATTACAGCTAATTGGCAGTTACCAGTTACAAGGCAGTTGCCACTTACAATGTCATCCTTGTCATCCTTTATTCTGCCAAAATACAGTGAAAACAAATCTGTACCAGTTTTGCCACAAGATCAATTGATAAGTTACATTTGTGGTGTAGCACAAAATTATGAGAAAACTATCACTGCTCTTATACAACACAAGGTCTCAGAACTTTTTTTTTTTGGGGGGGGGGGCGCTAAATACATTTCTGGGGGCATTTTGGTTCAAAAGGCTGCATCTCAATGACTTGCAACATAAAAAGTCAACTTTTTCCCAAACGGATTTCCCAACAGGTGAGGATACTTGTTGCTTCTGATTTTGTTACTTGCCAGATTGTTAAGGAGAGAGTGTGGGAATCTAGCAATCCAACAGGTCCAAACTGCCTGGCAAAGTTCAGACCAGTGAAAGTGGCTACCTGGGTTCATTGCTGAAAGAAACTGAACTTCTGCATGTGCAGAAATATAAACCTAGGACCATGTTGATGAAAATATGTGAAAATGTCAAAGTTATTGTCCTCTCCGAAATGAAACTAGAAAGCCAGTCTGGGATTAATATTTAAAACTGATTTCAAAATATGTTTCTTCCATATAAAGCCCACGGGGCACATGGATACATGTACTGGTGAAAGCATTGGTACCAAAATTGCACAGAGAAAGCAGGTACTCCAGAAAACAGAACAATGTTTAACTGAAGTCTGTTTTACATAAAATTTTTCAATTATTTCAATAGTGATGGGAAATATCCAGGACCAAGAGTGTTTCTTGGAAAAATTCTAATCAGCCTGTTTAGTTAATTACTACATGCTAGGGTACTTCATTGCATACTTCCTTTATAGATGGAGAAACCCCCAATTGTTAATTGGTTAATTTTTGATAAGTTACACAGCAAATTTTAATCACAAAGTAGTGACAGTTAACACAGTAAGTACATTCTCAGAGAGGACATTCTTTTTGACAGTAACAATACAATGAGAGTGTTCAAGTGAATGAGACATAATGATGCTTACATGATGGAACATCGTAAGCACTATTTAAAACCATGGCAGTGAATTTAAAATGTTCATTTTACTAAAATAGTAACAACAGGATGCCCTCTTCTTGGAGAGGACACTGTTTGACAGAATTCAAACCTCAGAGGTTCAAACACATAACAACTATAAACTGAGGAGTGAGCTTGAAATCAATAGTACTTGTTTGTAGGACATATATTAATGATTTCAGAGAAAACTTTTTTCTTCTTTGGACTGGGCCATGTCCCAGTCTGCCTTGCTGTCACTTATTTAGAAAGCAGATTTTTCGAAGGAATATACCATCACATTTTGACGCAATTTCCCATGTGCATCATTTCTGTAAAATCTTTATCTGGGTCGCAATATTTCATTATCTGGTTGATGGGACTGCTTTTGAATTATCAGAGTTATGATACATTTCAGGTAATTCTTGTTGAAGAATAAAAACCAGAATGCAAAAATGCATTGAGGTTTCGATGATACATGTTCTATTCCAAATAATGCCATGATGTCCCATATCTTTCAGTCACTGGTCAAGTGCTATCTTAACATGTTGGAAAAATAATTTTAGGTTCATATTTGATCTTGGGAATTCTTGGGAAAATTTGCATTTTGACTTCTGGTGAACCCATGAGATGATCTTGGAAATTCTTAAAATTTTGCTTTTTGACCTCTGTGACCCCAGATGACCTTTGACCTCCACCAAAAACGAAAGCATTCATATTTTCACTACAACGCATCCATATACTGAGTATGGAATCTATCCAAGCTTCCTACCTGGCGATATCGTGTTAACAAGGTTTGCAGTGTTTGACCCCAGTGACCTCTGACCTCCACCAAAAAGTGATAGGTTCATCTTCTTACCACAACACATCCACATACCACATATGAAATCTATCCAAGCTTCCTACCTTGAGATATCGTGTTAACAAGGTTTTCAGGTTTTGACCCCCGGTGACCCCAGATGACCTTTGACCGCCACCGAAAACGATTGGGTTCTTCCTCTTACCACAACACATCTACACACTAAGTATAACATTTATCCAAGCTTCCTACCTTGAGATATCGTGCACACAAGGTTTTCAGGTTTTGACCCCCCGGTGACACCAGGTGACCTTTGCCCTCCACGAAAAAACAATAGGGTTCTTCCTCTTACCATAACACATCTACACACTAAGTATGAAATTCATCCAAGCTTCCTATCTTGAGATATCATATTAACAAGGTTTTCAGGGTTTGACCCCCGGTGACCCCAGATGACCTTTGACCTCCACCAAAAACAATAGGGTTCTTCCTCTTACCATAACACATCTACACACTAAGTATGAAATTCATCCAAGCTTGCTAACTTGAGATATCGTGCACACAAGGTTTTCAGGTTTTGACCCCCGGTGACCCCAGATGACCTCTGACCTCCACCAAAAACAATAGGGTTCTTCCTCTTACCATAACACATCTACATACTACGTATGAAATTCATCCAAGCTTCCTATCTTGAGATATCGTGCACACAAGGTTTTCAGGTTTTGACCCCCGGTGACCCCAGATGACCTTTGACCCCCACCAAAAACGATAGGGTTCTTCCTCTTAATATGGGGCATCTATGTACCAAATTTGAAAACTGTCGGAGTTTCTCTTCTTGAGATATCGCGCACACAAGCTAAGCATCACAAACACACACACACACACACAGACACACACACACAAGTCGATTTTACATACAATCCGAGGACCTCATTGTTATTTCCTTTGTGTTTACTTCCTTAACCCTAACCTTGACAATAGACTCTCTATTGTTCAAACTTTCGAGGACTTGACAAATCTATTGCATTTCCTTCAGAGGACATGAAATCCATTGTTCAGGTCCTCAGTCTGATAGGAAGACAAGTTCACACATACATACATACACACATACATACACACATACGCCATCATAACCGCATAGGTTTCTCTTTCATCGAAACCAATAAAGGAAGACTGAATGTGAAAAACTTCCCAGGCTTCGCAGCCTATTTGCACACACAGTGCGTCAGACTGTGTGTGCAGCACAACCTGCATAGTAACTTAGATAGTTAACACTACCTTGAGCATGAAACTTACACTGACAGAATGGACAGTGGAAGACTGGAGGCAGATGTCTGGTATGAACTTGATCCCCTGAGTGTTTGGCAAAAACAATGGTTCTTGAGTGGATTGAACTACTGGTAGGGGGAGAAAACCTTAATGCAGCCCACAGTGGTATTGAAGTACAGTCCTGGAGGAGTAATAATCTGTCACTTGATACTAGTATATTAACTACGAAAAGTACTGCCAGTGGTAGGATCCATCCTTGAGTGCACATAATTCATTGACTTAGCCACCATATGATTGGACACACAACTGCTTTAATACTGCCCAACTGTGCAAGGTGTGTATAGTGCCATTCTGTAAGCTTTTTTTTGTACTGTACTGTTTACTCCTGGAAGGTAACTGGCAATTATTTAAGAATCAGTTTGCACAGTAGAGCATTCAGTGGGCTAATGCTACAAACTGGGGTAGATACAGCATGTGATCTGCCCCGTTTTGGGCCCACAGCAGGGAACTTGGGTAGTATTCCTAGTAGGCAGGGAAGATCTTAATAACAGTGTCATCTATTTTTAAATAAAAACACTTACCACTTCATTTTCCTTCATGTGCTTTCCAAAAGTACTTTCTTTTGCCAAGTTTTTACCTGGTAGACCAGTACTGTAGAAAACCATGCGATAGGTACCTTCCAGAAAATCTGAAAGCCACTTAGCTACATCATCTCCACAGTCTTGACCTTTCACATCAAGTCCCCACACACTATAAAAGATATAATTTAATAAACTGATGAGTAAATACCCAACTGGAATGGGCTTAAAGAAATGCTTTCAGGAATGCCTAACCATGGGCCACTTTGATGGCTACTTATAAACTAGAGCACCAATGGTGCTGAAGCTCATACCTTCAACCAATTAAGGGTCCCTGGCTTCTAGTCTTTGTTAGTGCAAGCGTCATATGACTTTAAATGACGTCAAATGGCTTATGACCCCAAATCTCACATACCCTGATGGCACCTTCCTGAACGTCACAAAAAATTTGTCATGCTATCTTTGCTTTGTAAGTTGTTTCACGAATACAATTTAAGAAAGCAAAAGCCCCTAGGGCCCATCTTCTGCCTTGGACCCCAAATTTCAAGTATCATTATGACAAACCATCAACATTGTAAAAGAGAATCTGTAGTTGAAGATGCACTTTTGCACACTTCATAAAACCATAGAGTCCACATGGGCTTTTGGACCAAAATTCCACAAAACCAGATCACAAAAACAGATCACTAGCCAAGCATCATTATAACAGACCATCAACTCTGTTAAACATTAACTGGAGGAAAAGTTAATCACTTGCAATACTAAACAAAATGGACCTTATGGTCCATCTTGTGCCTTGGACCCCAACTTGTTAAACACTGTGAAGGTACCACTACCCAAATGTAATTATGACAAACCATCAACATTGTACAAGAGAATCTGCAGGAGTAAGGAATTTGCAAAATGTCATAAAAAGGGCCATAGGGCCCATATGGGGCCTTAGACCCAAACTTCCAGAACACCATAAACAGATCACTAACCAAGCATCATTATGACAGGCCTTCAACTCTGTTTAACATTAACTGGAGGAGGAATTGACAATTTTGCAATATTTCACAAAATGGACCCTAAGGTACATTGGGCCTTGGACCCAAAATTTCTGTACACCCTAAAAGAACCATTAACCATTAACAGAGGATCACTATGACAAACACACCCACGTGCTCTGACAATGCACACACAATGGAAATACCCAATGGAAATCCTATTAAGCAGCTTCCTTTAAACTACCTAAACAACTGCACAGGATTGACCTCTTCTACACAGACAGTTTTAAAGAGGATGCAGTACAGAGAAAAATAGGTAGAAAAGTGATTTTGTGAGACTAGTAAAATAGAGGGGTGCCACAAAATTGGTTAGAAAGGTATCAAAAGTATTCTTCATCCCAAATTGGAGAAGTAATTTGTAAGGACCATTAACAGAGCTTCATTATGACAAATCATCAACACTGTACAACACAATTTGTAGGAGAAATAGTGTTTTGTAGAATTTCTAAAATGAGCCATTGGGGCCCACATGGGACCTTAGACCAAAATTCAAGAACACCACAATGAGATCACTAACCAAGCATTATAATGAGAGGCTGTTACTTCTCTTTAAACATTAAATAGAGAAGAAGTTAATTACTTTGCAATATTTCACAAAATGGACCCACCGGTCCATCTTGGGCCTTGGACCCAAAATTCCTGAACACCCCGAAGGGACCAATAACAGAGTAACATTATGGCAAACCATCAACATTGTACAAGAGAATCTGTAGGAGGAGAAGCATTTTGTAGAATTTCATAAAATGGGCCCTAGGGTCCACATTGGACCTTGGACCAAAAATTCCTTAACACCCCAAATGGCCCACCACCCAAGGAACATTGTGCCCAAGTTTCAAACAAATCCATGAAAGCATGTGGGAGGAGAAGCATTTTGAACAAGTGTGGACAGACAGACAGACAGACAGACAGACAGACAGATAGATAGAGTGAGTGACGCCGCGTGATCACAATAGCTCACACCAGCATGCTGGTATGAGCTAAAAAAGGCTTATCATTCCACTACGAAAGTACTCTAAAGACCCCATGCAGATGACCTTCACCACAAACGATATGGTTCTCCTTCCCAACTCGACACGCATCAACTTTGATAGTATGAGAAGTATCCATGATTCTTTACTGTAGACTTCAAATAAGGTGTTAAGAATATAGAGTGTAAAAACCTTTGACCTCCACCAAAAACTTTACTAAAATTAGTAAAACCAATGTAATAATTCCACATGCAGTGTATGGTATCAAGATGAGAAAGAGCCATGATTAATGCAAAGCCGCGTAAACTGTAATCACAGCTCCCTATTCCTATAGTAGGGCTCCTGCGACACTTCTGCCGTGGATGTACCATTTATTTAGTCCCTGCTATACCAGGAATTTGATGATACTTTTAAGGTCAAAAGCAGTCGCCCCAAACTTATTTTGAAACAACAGCTAAATGTCACAAATTTTTTCTTATTTTTCTTCCATGTATCTTTCATAATATTTTAGGACATAAATATTGCATATTCAAGGTGAACCAAGCAACTGCTCCTTGTAAATTTTACAAATGAGTGAGAAAAATACTGTCATGATTCTCGAGAGCCATTCAGGAAATACGATAGTCTACTATACAATTCTTTATTGGGGTGACTGCATTCTCCCTTTAAGCCAGCAAGTGCACTGTAAAGGATGGGCTGAGAAAATTGTGGGAATTAGAAGGGTACTTAATACACGTACCATACTTTCAAACTATGCTGAGACTTTGAAAGACTATAGCTGGGATGTGCAGCCAAATAATGTCTTACCCTAGCAGGGGGCTACAGTATTTTGGACTTAGATGGGGATGAAACAAACTTGCTACATTTCAACAAATCGCATCCCTGCTAACGTCCCTGCTATGCTTTGGTATGGAGGCCGTGGTTACAACTCACACGAGCCTGCATGATAACTTGCCATATTCTGTCAACAAGCTTGGAATTTAACACATACACACCCTGGATGAATGCACACCAGGTTTTCTTTTATGTCTAAGCAACCTAAAAATAGTAAGTTTCAAAAATGGTCAGCAATTCCATACATCAGTATGTTAACTTATGACAGCCAAAGTTGTTGCATAATCATGTAATTTCATGATTGCAATACTTCTTGTGTTTAGACAACCCTACAGACTAAAAGTTTTGCTTATACACATATCCACTTGTAATGATAACTTGATAGTCATAAAAAAGGCTGTTCACAAAACTGGTTTTGATTTTAAAACCAGTAAAAACCGGTTTGGTTTGATTCGGTTTTTTAATTTGTGCACAACTGAAAATCTGTTGCTAAAAAATAACCGGTTTAAACCCATCAGGGTTTAATTTCCGTCTCAAAATTTTACTCTGCCATGCATTTCACACCTTTTCGACACAAAGTCTGCTATCTTTTTAAACAAATTGTATCATTGACTGTAACTTTCAGAAAACTTCTGACAATTCCCAGTACGTGGCTAGACCTTGTGCAGTTTACATACATGCATGGCCAATGTACTTTTTGAAAAACCGGTTTTGATTTAAAAACTGGTTTTAGCAGCTGCAGAAACCGGTTTCTGGATTTGGACTAACCGTCACAGCCTTTATAGTCATAAATCAAATGAAAATATTAGTGTATATCCTCACCTGCTGCTGACAACTTTTCCATTTTGCTGCAGGGGAATACTGATATCATCCTGACCTTCAGCACTCAGAATTAAACTTTTTTTGTCATCTGAGAAACTGGGTTTAATCAAGATCATCTTTGGGCACTTACGAGCGGTAAGGAAGTGATCATTTTCATCGACCAACATAAAGGATCTACAGTATTGAGAAACAATTTAAAATTTCTTGTTAAAATACCAAAGTAGTTTCTTTCACAGCTTAGCAGCTTGGCAACTAGCTGTGACTTCCTGAAATATTTTGATAGTCAAGTTTCAAAACAAAACATATCCAGAATGTACAAATTGCATTGAACCATTGATGACTTCATTATAACAGGCTATTTCTGTTGGTTTTTCTTCACACACAAGGAATGCTATAAATGAACTCTATATACCTAGACATAGTTTGTGTGGGAGTTCAAGATGGTCACAACAAACCCACATCAGATGACATTTCTAGAGTGCTACTGTACTGTCCATCTCTGGTAAAAGCCAATTCTGTAGAAAATGTAGTTCCAAAGTTAAATAGTACTTACTAAACACTCTGAGTCATATATATATATAGGCATAGGCCATGCAACAATGGTGTAGCCTGAGGGATAAAGACTAATCTAGGAATGCCTCTTTGCTCCCCAATGGGTCTCCTGTCAGGTCTTTCCCTCATCTCTAGACTTCTAGTTAAACAGGCCACTCGTTCCTTACCTACCCGGTCTTAAATACAAACCTGTGTCAAAGATAGCCTCCTCCAAATTTCAATACTTTTTTTACCGAGCCTCTTCTAGCCATTTCACCCTAATCCCAGGATTATATCCAATCTCTAAAGACACAAAAGCCAATAGAAAAAGTAATAACACTCTTGTCTGCTGAAGGGGTAGCTCTACATTACTCGAACAGCACTGAGAACATTATTAAAAACTGCTGCCTAAATAAATGTCTTTCCTATTATTTAGAAAAAAGACCTGGCCACCAAAACTGCTACTACTATGTTATTAAATCACATTAATAAAGTTCTGCATGGGTGCCATGTAAGAGGCTAACAGAAGTCAGGCCTTGATTTCACTAAAGTTTTATGATGATAAAAAATAATAATCTGAGGTGAACTGCCATCAAATATCAATTTTGTTACATATTTTAGGGCCATTGACACATGCAGAAATGAACACTTAAAGGGGACATGGCAACCCCCCTAACCAGGGCACTGCCAGCAACTTTCTGCCCAAACATATTTAGGAATAGCCCTAGAGTTCTAAATACAGTTAATAACTGCACTTTAATTGACATTTCATTCAAACAATGTAGCTTCTCTTTAGGTATGGTACCTCTGTCTTAGAGGTTTACTAGATAGGTGGTTTTTGTTTTGTTTTTTTGTTTAAATTGGAGGAGGGGCTAAAAGTTAACTTTGCAGGGAGAATTTTACTGTCTGGGTGCGATTAGAAAACCTTTAATTGGCAGTGACAAGAACTTTTGACTAGTTTTGGCATAGACAGATTCTGTGAAATGACCCATCTGATTATGCAGGATCTTTTCAGGGGGAACTTAAACCATTCTTGCCAAGTATGCATCACTTTGCAGTGGCGGATCCAGGATTTGGCAAAAGGGGGGGCCCAGGTCATAGTGGTTTGTATAAAAATCCGATCTGGGGGAAGGGGGCAGTGGCAGGGTATTTTGATAGGGGGCAAAGCATGTGATGAGTAATCACCATCCTGGATACCCCTCCCCTTTGAGAAACTTTTCTTAATTTAAGGTTTCTCGGATGCAAAATGGTGATGTCTGTGGTGTATTTTTTGAACTGATCATATATGGCTGGAAAGCATCCATAATTCAGTAAATTTTAATTTTTGTTAATTTAAGATTTTCTGGGAAATTTTTGTTAACTTAAGATTGCTTCGATGCAAAATGGTGATGCCTTTAGTATATTTTTGAACTGATCATATATCGCTGGAAAATGTTCATAATATAGTGAATTTTAAGTTTTACCCTAAAGTCAAAGTACATTCCATTAATTACAAGGCTTAAACAAGGCATTACAGGGTAATATTGCAGCAAGTTATAGTTAAAAGCTTAATGTTGTTGAAAATTTTCCTCTAAATATTAAAGAGTTCTGAAATTCCATTGAAAGTAGAAGCAGTGCTCCCAATGCTGTGGGCCTGGCCAGTAACAGACTGAAGTTAGCAATCCATTAATAGAGCGCTCATGAGTAACTCCTTGCAATGCCCAGAGAAAGTTACTGAGGCTAATATAAGCCAAAATGTTATCAGCTGAAAGTCAGTAGCAGAGTTATTAGCATAACACTTATTTTCTGAGGCAGAAAATAATGAACAAATTTGAGTTTCACTCTGACACATCTCATAGGCCTATTTCATTGGAATAGGGCCTTTGTCCTTTGTTTTATGAAGATGAAAAAACTTCAAACTTTTTTGGAAGGGGGGGGGGCAGGCTCCCTGGACCCCCTAAACCTGCCCCTGCTTTGCTAGAAAAGGAGTGGACTGACAGACAGCTACACAGTCATGCATGACTGAATATTTTTAAATTGTCCCTGGAGCTCAACCAAAAATTACACAATCAAGTCACAGTACATATACTTCTTTCATCAATGTACCTTTAGATTAACCAACAGTGCACTAAAGGCACTGGCAGATTAATTGGGATGGTAAGTGCTGGACATGCACCACTGTACAACCAAAACATTTACTGTGAATTTTGAGATTTCCAAGTCAGGCCAGCTGGCATTCTACATCTTCACCCAAGGTCACAGGCCTGAATAATTCCAGGAAAGATCATGAACTTCATGTGACAAAAAAAATTTAATCTCTCTTTACCATGACAGACCAAGGTGTGACTTTGTCAAAATGAAATCCAAATCATCTAATGAAAGAAAAACTGAAAAGGACTGATAACTACAGCACTACTTCAAAGAAATAAGTAAGACCAGGGAGTTGTTACTTGGAAGGAGATTTAACGGAAAGTTTAATTTATGCTAATACTGCAAGACCCATTAAATTTCCAGGAGATTATCAATGATAAGCTAGTTATTCCTTTGATGGGGAATTCTTTCTTTTATTCATTGGATTCAATTTGATACTGACATGTTAGCAACATCATTCAGGTCTACTAATCCCATCACAATTGGCTTACTCAGGACGATGCTTTGATGAGTAGGTTTACGCCGCCACCAATGTAGGGGCAGGTAATTCAAAACTCAAAACGATTGCTTCATTGAAATAAATCAATGAGGGCTTCCCCTTCATATAGAATGAACATCATGCAAATGAGCTGCGGAGGCAGAAGTCTAATTTTTGTCACAACAATTTGGAAAGTTTCCGGAGGTTTCCTGATATTGCCAGATATAGAATCATGTTCATATATTTACTTAAACACTTACTGTTATACTCTCATCTGCATCAGCGAGCGTCCAAACACGCAATATTTTTTAATTTTCCAGCCACTGGAAATGCTATGGCAGTAGTGACAAACCCGCAGTCTTACTGCAGATGTAGCAGATGACAACTTGGCTTTTGTATGAATTACTTAATCCAGTGTAAGTCTTATACAAAGATACATGGGGCAGATTAATGTGTGACCTTAGCGGTGTAAACCTTAATTCAAAGCGATGTATCTCCTTCCAAATAACAACTCCCTGGTAAGACATTCACCCACTAACTAAGAAAGTTTATACTTATATGATACCTGTCATAGATACCGCAGGACAAAAATCCTCTGTCTGTTAGTTCCCCTTCTTGTACCTCTATTGCAGAGAATGATTTCACTGGATGCAAAAACAACTTTGACACTGTTCCAACTCTTTTGTAGTTCTTCTTACTTCCTGATGACATGTAAGCATAGACACCCAATGCACCAACTACTCCAGCCACAGAGATGCCAATGACTAGATGTTTGTTCAGCTTTTCCATGGTGTAATCTGCAGGAAGAGCATACACAGAGTCATTTTATCAAGAAAGCTGAAAGGCATAGTGATTCCTAGCAAACTGAGAGTGTACTGTACATTTTTATTGGCACTGTGGCTTCAACTTAACACTATCATCATGAAGACTTTAACTTGCAGTTAGGTACAAAAAACTCATGGCCCACCAATCTTGCCCCAGGCAGTCTAAATTCTCACTACTAAATTTACTTGTAGCTCCCTCTAATTTATATAAAAGACACTGGTTTAGTACACCTCCTAAGATACTGTAGTCTAAGTAGCCTGCCCAAAGTTTAAACTGCTAAAGGCAATACCCACATGCTACTGCATGTGAGCTTGATGGTATAAACACAGTTGACTGCACAAGACATCATCAAGCAACCAAAACTTATTGTATTCATTAATGTCAATCAAACTGCAGCCAAAAATTTCATTTTTCAAAAATTAATTTTGGCCATACAGTATAAACATGCACTACCAGATACAAATACCAACATTTTCTACCCTTTCTGGCAACCTCCTAAGCATGACATTTTAATTTTTTTTAAATTAATAACATACCATCATACAACACATAATAACTTGAAGTGAATTCTGATCTCTTAGTAGTTTATCCCTGCACTTATATAACTTACTCAGAAATTCTGGATTGATTGCAAGTCACTTCCCATTCCTTTAAGATCAAGTACACCCTACCTAATCCCCTAATAAATCCAGTAGACAGCATGTCAGGTATGTCAATTAAAAGGCAGAGTGTTTATTTGGAGGGTCAGAGGTTTTTTCCCTTTTTGAGGGGTGGGGGAGGAGCAGCATTTAACATAACAAGTTAGAAGGTAAAGGAGGGCTAAGGCCCCGTAAGATTTGCACTGATCCAATACAGTGGTCTATTTTCCAAAAACTTTGGGGGGGGGGGGGGAGTGATAGCAACATTTGTAAGCATCTCCCCTGAATGTCCCATCCTCCTCAGTCTGGGTCATGTAATACTGCAGAAGCACTGGCCTTCAGTACAACAAGTAGGCCTACTAAGAAGAGATGACACACAGTCATCTGGGTACATACACATGCTGTAGGAGCAACCAGCAAGGAAATGATCATATATTGTGTGTAGGCCACAAGCTTTATAATGGGCTTGAGAATACCTTGATTCTCAGCTGTGTTGGTCAATATCAAGGTATCTTACCCAGTCTCTCAGCACTGGGTATTTCTTTGAGTCTAGCATTGTACTAGTGTCCAAAATATGTTTGTAACTCAATTCAGTCTGAGAGTGTTGTAGAAAGTCACTGTGCTTCAATTCAGTTTTGTGAAAGGATAAATGTCAGTGACAAACGCAAAACAGAGGCAGAATGCTATGAAGTGGGCTACCTTGTCCTTTTTGGTTTCTCGTAAGGGAAATCTACTGAGCCGCTCTTACTGACCTTGCTAAAACTTGAGGGGACCATGGATTGCAAAGTCAGTAATGACTATCAAGCTGATCACAAAATTAGCAACTAGGATCAGTCCCTGCTACTGCTCCATAGGCTGTTTTCCTGTGATAAAAGCCTGCAATGATGTCTGTTGTACCACTGATTTACAGGGCTACAGTATCGGATGTTATATAAATTCCAAACTCGCAAATGACTAAAAACTTGATTGACATTATTATTAGCAGCCACTGTACGTTTTAATGCGTTAATCGTGAAATGGTTGACCAGCTGTACTTTAAGTTGAAGATGATGTAGTTGCATCGCTGACTTCTTTGTTGTCATGTCTAGAAGCACATGTTATTACTAATAATGTTGTAGGGTGTGTCCTACTTTAAATGCTAAATATACTTCCAACAAGTAGAATGAAATTAGCTGGAATGCAATTGCACTAATAAAAAATAAAAGGCAGAGATACAGTATACAGGCTTCAAAGTGGTCCATCACAGAAATAAAGGTTTTATAGGAAGGATACTGATGAATATATAGAGTTTTATAGGAATTTTCCAGGAAAATTTAGAGTAAATATAGGAATGTCATCAATGCTCACGCCAGCGCTTGCGAAGTCGTCAATGACGAGATGGAAGCAGAAAATGACGAGATGAAAAAATCTTATGCATAAAAAAATAAAAATAATTTAACGTGTCATGTCTTTATTTGTATTAACAAGAAAATACAGCCTCAGTTTGAGCAGTTGTTACTGGTCCATTTATACTTAACTTGTCCGAGAAAATTCAATTACCTTGGTCCACAAATCCCTTTGCAGAACTTGTTGAGCCTATATTCCAAAACATCGTTAAACCCCGACCAGGGGCTTTGCCCCTTGGAATCCCACTGGGGGCCGGAACCCCACTGGGGGCCAGGCCCCCAGACCCCCGTGGCGACTTCGCGCATCTCACTGGTGCGAGCACTGAATGTCATACACTAGCAGTTCTAATTATCTTCAAAATTCCTCAAAGTTATGGATGAGGAAAACATGGTACCTTAGGAAACTAATGAACTATACTGTTCAAATGATACAAATATGATTAACTGTATCACAAGTGTGCTATGTGGCAGAAAAGTGTGGTTCTACCATCAACATGGAATTAAGAAAAACACCTAAATATTTTGGTGGAAGGGAAAGAGTAAATCCCCTAAACGTGGTGTATTTGCATATTTTGACCCCGGAATAAAGTATCCATAAATCTTATTATTTGTGCATACCAAAAAGGTACCAAAATTTGCAATATCAGAAGGTGAGAACACAGAATGTGACCATGATGTTGCTTTGAATGGATGGGTAGTCAATGTGGACAATAAACTGTTGCTTATGTCCTACAGTACACATCAGACAGAATTCACCCCAGCTCCAATAATAATGGGGTTGAGGTGAGGAAATTTTTTAATTTTTTTCTGCTTAAATAACAGGAAATGGTCTCTCAATACAACATTTTGCTATTAACTATACACTGTATTGCTAGTCAATCTTGATATAAAGTGTGACACATGGGTGATGATAGTCAGACCAAGATCTCAGGCCTATGACAACTGTATGGTTGCTATGAATACCTTCCAACTCACTTTCCCAGTTGCATAGCCAGAAATTTCTCATGGTGACCATGCAGTTTATTCTGTGATTACAACATGGGGAGGGGTCTAAGGGGAGGGGTGTCCCCCTCCCCTTTGAAAATTTTTTGAATGATTGGGTGTACTTACATGCAATCTGGTGCTAAATATGTTATCTGTACAACTTGGCAGAACAGTAGGCTTCGATGAATTCTTTTTTCATTACTTGTCCATCGGGCTAGCTGTTCTCTTAATCTATTTGTCCACATGAATATCTACTTGTCCACTTTTAATACACCTTTGAACTCCTTTGAAGAGGAGACTTCGCGAGGGTACTTGCCCGGCGGGCTATGATATTGAAGAATGCACTTGCCCGAGTAAGTTTTTACTTGTCCAGGACTGTCGGGCGGGGGATTCGTCAAAGCCTGCAGAACAGTGTAGTCCACATATATGTCAAGATGCCTACAGTGTGCAAAACTGTCTGTGCATTAACATACTTAACACCTAAAATCTTAATTGAGGAAATTACATGACAAAATTAGGGAAAGGGCAACTTGGCAAGTGCCCCTACTTGTCACCAATGATGGGCACTGCAGCACCAGACCCATACATGGATTAGATTTTCCACTTTGGTCTGTTGGACAAACTGATGTGGCATCCAGAGACTACCACAGAGCTTCTAGTGGAGTTTAGGGAAAATCTCCTTGGAGACTGCACATTATAAACTTGTAAACATTACAGTGGGATTCTAAGTTCTTATTCTTTAGGGGAAAATTTTAATTGTACAACACTTTGGACAATCAACTGATCTAATGGTTAACAAAGTTTGAGGAAAGATGGTAGATGACAGGGAACATATTGGTACTTCAAACCATTGTACTACAGTATTTTGAATGAAAGAATCAGTGATATCGCAGACCAGCTATCTGAGCATACAAAGCATAGATAAGGGTTTTAAAATGTGGGAGACTGCATGATTACAGGGGATGCCAGGCAAAAGGCTCTAATCCACCCCTTACAATACCACTAAAATTCCTTCAAAGAGGTGAAACCATAGAGTACTTAAAATCACAGGTGTGAGAGTGGAAAATTTATGGGTGATGAAATGAGTGTTCATTAGTGCCCAACGCTGTTTCATATGAGAATATTTCTGAATCCTATAATTGGCCATTTTGTACTTGCATCTAATTAAGATACTTGGCTTCTATACCCTGCTACTTGTCTGAATTTAGCCACTCTGAGTCTACAAAACTATCTTGGAAAAAGAATCCATGCAAAAGAATCCATAAAATTTTCACCCCATAACACCATATATAGAAGAGAAATGTTTTTTTTTTTTTTTTTTATTGACAAGATCAGAAAAATATAGGAGAATATAGGAAAACAAGCCTAATATCATACAGATATAGGAAACATAGATTTTTTGAAATTTATAGGAAATATAGGATCACTTTGGAGCCTGAGTATATCTAAGTCACTCTTTCCTCAACAGGTCAAGTCAACTGGAGTTATTTTAGGGGCTCGAGTCATGTCATTGAATACGAGTCTCTGTGATATTTCAACAGGGGCAAATTGCCCAGAATTTTTCAAGTGTTGTCAGGCAGTGTTGGCAGGATGTGACCGAGTTGTGACTTGAATACAAACTGTCAAATGGAAATATCAATAGAATTTGTAGCTTATTTTTATACACTTGAGGTATCTTACATTTCACACAGTCAAAAGGCAACTTAACAGCCATTTCTATATGTACTGGAGGTATCACAAGTCATTCACTAAACAAACATTGTGACAGAAAATTTTTTTAAGGTGTATCATGTGAAAAAGAGTTGATGAACAAAGTTTGGTGAGAAAATATTGTCATTTGAGGGTGTGAGAGGTCCCCAGTCATTATGGCCAGGGGATGTGAAAAATTTGTACACGGTGCACAAGGGCTGTGATGGAGGAGTGTAACGGAAACTCACAGCACTGTTCAAGGGCTATGTTGGGCATAGGCCTCAATCAGGCCCTACACACTATGCTCCATTAACACTTTGCTCCGTGTAGTATTCAGAGAGTAGTCTAATGGAGTATAGTCAAGCTGGGGCAAATCGCCTGCCCAATTACCTGTGGCGAGCAGATTTTTTTCGGGCTGGTAGAATTACAGGGCATGGTGTCTGATCTGGTAATTGCTTTGAGGAAAAGAAAAACTGCAAATCCAATTGCAAAAACTTGCCATAAATACGCGTGTGGCGTAAAAATTTTCCAAAAGACGGCTGTTCTGTAAATAATCCAGGTAATAGATTTGATCATATTGATTGTTCCAACATTGCATTTTGTAGACATATTGTTTCATTGCACAGGTGTTCGAAACATAATGTACATATACTACACAAACAATATACAGGTAAGTCATTTCTTACAATATGTACTGAGAAGAAGTACGTAGGCCCAGTCGCACTTCACTGCCAGTGCTTCCACACTCTAAATTCATTTTTCCTGAAATGGCCGATTTGTAAGTAATTTTAGATTTCATTTCAGGAAAAATGAATTTAGAGCGTGGACGCACTGGGTGGCAGTGCAGCCACGGCACTGGGCTTACTTCTTTTCAGATCAAAATGTCTCACCTTGTCTCATATATAGGCTAGTGTGTGTAGTATATGTACGTAATATTTCGAACGCCTGTGGTTTCATTGTGGCTGCAAATTAATCAACTAGGCCTAGGCCTGTATCTTTTTCGGGCAGATTTGGGCAAGTAGATATGGTACTTACTGTGCCTGATTGGGAAAGTGCACAAATTAAATTTATCCCAGCCTCAGCGCAGTATACTAGGCACTGATTGAGGGCTATGTCGGGTAGTGAGTTTGTGTTTGCTTTGTACAGTATTAGCTTTCAGGTAGGCCCTACATTTTGCCTCATAGCGGTGTGGCCGCGGCCAATTTGCATCGCACGTGCGGCCAGATATATGACCAGCAATTTTTTCGTGGCCAGGTGCCAAACTGCGCAGGCCAGATCTTGCCTGCACAAGGCAAACTTTCCCGTTTGGGATCAGTAATTAACTCATGATACTGATCAACTCATGATACGCCTACTGATCGACTCAGTATGGCTTTCTTGCTGGGAAATCCTGTGTATCACAGCTTATTGATGTTTTGGACGACTGGACTCATTATTTAGACCATCAGGACAATGTGGATGTCATTTATACTGATTTTATGAAAGCCTTCGATAAAGTTCCACACAGCCGGTTGTTAGCAAAGCTGAGGAGTTACAGCATAAGTGGTGGTATTTTAAAATGGATTGAGTGTTTTCTTTCCAATCGTCAGCAAAGGGTGGTAGTGGAGGGTCAGTATTCAGACTGGGCTCCTATATCTAGTGGTGTACCACAAGGAAGTGTTCTGGGACCTATTTTATTTTTGATATATATATCAATGATTTACCAGAGTATGTCAGTTGTTGCGAGACCAAAATTTTTGCTGATGATACAAAGCTCTACAGGAGGATAAACACTGTACAGGATTGTGAAGTTCTTCAGAGGGATATTGACAATATTTTTAAGTGGTCCGAAAAGTGGCAGCTGCGGTTCCACCCTGACAAATGTCAAGTGCTTAGACTTGGTCAATCTAATCCCCAGTTTCATTATTCCATGCAGAACTATGATGGTACTAGGCAGCTTATATAGTGACTGCTGAGAAGGATCTAGGGGTAATGATGGACAAAAACTAATAAATTTTAGATATCATACTGTACTTCATTACTTGTTGCAAAGGCAAATTCAACTTTGGGTAGGCATAAGGAGAACATTTTGGTATCTTGATAGGAACTCCCTTTTATTGTTATACAAAGCCATGGTGAGGCCTATTATTGAATATGGATTACCTGCCTGGACACCTCTGAAGTTGATGAGATTGAGGCTGTGCAGCGTAGGGCTACCAAGATTATTCCTGGTTTTGCTGTTCTTTCATATGAGGAAAGACTCCGTATTTTGGAATTGCCCACTTTGTCATATCGTCGTTTGAGAGGGGATATGATTTATGTGTACAAATTTATGACTGGTGCCATAACTTCTACTCATACCTTGTTTACTAGAGCTAAAGATACTCCTCCTAGAGAGTTAATTCAAGGCTAAGGCAGAACTTTTTCACACAGCGAGTTGTTACAAATTGGAACTCTCTACCCCAAGAGGTTGTTAAAGGCATTTTCCAGTGGCTTTTCGCAAGGGTCCCATATGAAAGAGAAAAAAAATCAGTTCATACCCTCTAAACCCCTGACAATACTCTTTTCCTAACTTGAGATATCTAATATTAAAAAATACTTATTTTGTCAAAAAATACCTCCAGTTCTCATCATGGTCACAGAATGTTATGTAATGTGGGCACATTGCCTCAGATTTCTTTTGTTTTCCTTCATAATTGAATGTCCTGTTGTCCTTGAAATTTGATACTATTGGAATGTTTGAATATCTTTCCATGTAGGTTTAGCATAAATCTACACCATATGTACAGCATAACAAACAAAGTTGCAAAATATTCCCTACAACAGTGTCAATATCATAAAGAAATTCAATGCTTTTGCCGCAATGACATCACAGATTTCCCATAATGCACTTAATCTTGAGAAAAAATTTAATTTCTTTGAAAATTAGCATCTTCCAAAAGCTACGAGCTATTGAGATGTGGTTTTCACCTTTTAGAAGAGAAAAATTTTCTGCATTTTTTAAAGTCATTGATTTTTGTCACTGGCAAATCCCTTTAACGAGCTCCTTCTCTGAACTGTTTTAAGTCCAGATTAGATGCATACTGGAAGTTTTTTCCTGGGCTCTATGACTACAGAGCATGTGTGTTGGGATCCTTCCCCATCTGACTGGTTTATTGAGCGATGAAATGGCCTAAGGCCAACAATATCGATGATGATGATGATGCTTAGGCCTAGCCTAGCCTACTTACAACATACAAGTTCACAAGGCCTATTGACATCATCATCATCATCATCATCAGTACGTCGCAGGAACCCATAGGGCATAAACGCAACGGAATGAGAGAGAGGGAGCTTTAGCAAAAAGTCAGACGACACCTGAAAATGTTCAGGGTCTGTGCATTAACTTCCTCATCGGTCAGCTTATTCCAGTCAAGTATAGTCGATGGGAAGAAAGAAGACCTATATTGCGGGGTTCTACAATTAATGTATTTAAGGGCTTTATTGTTATTACTAGCCTGATTTTCAATTATGTTAAAAAAGGTAGAATCTTTGTATTGCCTAGGTTTGACCCTTCTTTTTGCTGGCAGGTCTGTAAGGTAGTGGTCACGTGGGACAGCTGGTAGCTGATTATTCAAAATTCTATACATATAACATAACCTGTCGACTTTCCTACGATTCTTTAGTAGGGGAAGTTCCAATTGCTTGAGAAGGTCAGTCATAAAGCCTTCCTCTCTGGATGTGTAATTACCACTAATGAATCTGGCAGCTCTGCGTTGAACTTTTTCCAGACGGTCTATATCCCCTTGCTGGTAAGGGTCCCAAATGGAGGCAGCATACTCTAAGTTGCTACGAACTAGGGATATATATCCCAGTTTTTTGCACTCCATTGGGCAGTGTTTAAGATTTGTTCAGTTTTTCTAACGCTAGGCTGCGTATGCATTGATCCAGCTCTGTAAACGTTTAAAAATGAAAAGTTGGCCTAGCCTGTGCCTAACTTGACTGGGGCCCTTCTGGCCGCTTCACTTAACGCTTTAATTTGTATCCTATTGCCTAACGCAATAGCAGTAGTCAGTACTATCGTTGCCGTGTGACCAATTTTTTTTCCCACGATGTTATGGGCAAATCATGCCAATGGACCAATCAGCTTCTTGGAAATAAGCCACACCCCTAGTTCCAAAATGACAGCTTTCCGGCCCTTTTATAGTAATTCTGACACCGGATTATGATTAGAACAGGCCAGATAACCCTTGGCCACGTAACCCTAAGCCTAACCCTGAATATAACCATAACCATGATTTTGAAACAAATTTAAAAAATTTTCAAAATCAAATTTGCCCATAACCTCGTGGGGAAAAAATAGGCTTGCCGTGCTGGCAACTTCTGCAACTTGCAAGCGCGTCACACTTGTTGCGAAATAACTACAGGCAGCTGTTGATTAGGCCTAAGATGTAATATCAGGCACTAATTCCTCTCGGATGATTAGTCTTCCCCCAAAATGGAACTTTATCACGATTCTCAATTCAAAGGAAAAGGACTAACCGTTGGTACGCCCTTTATAATGGTTAATCGGACCTTGTCCACGTCCTCGTTCGTACCGTGTGACACTGTAGTATTTACTAAGTACGCCAGTGCTTCCACACTCTTAATTTATGTCTTCGAAATGGAACCTTAAATTTCCTGAAATTAGTTTGGTATTTCCTGATATTTTCAATAACGCCTCTTTTAAGCTACTTTAATTGCTGACTCAGGATTCTTCTAATCAAACCATACGCCATTTCTAGATTTCCCGAAATTTCTCGAAATAATCCCCTTTCCCGAAAATTTCCAGAAGGGCACCTAGATTTCCCAAGTTGGGGGTAATTTGGGAAGAGTGGAAGCGCTAATATGTACACAAGTGCCGAATCCAGCCGCTCGCTACGACTAACTCCTTACGTAGCAGGCGGGATAGCATATTCCCTGTGTAGTCATATTACGTAAGGGCCGAGGAAACAGAGTTCGCTCAGGAGGTACGCGGCTGTCGCTTGGAAAGTCCAGGGTATTAGCTGCTACAGAAAGTGTTATTTAGTGACAACTTACTTTCTACTTTCTTTTTCTTTCTTTCTTTCTTTCTTTCTTTCTTTCTTTCTTTCTTTCTTTCTTTCTTTCTTTCTTTCTTTCTTTCTTTCTTTCTTTCTTTCTTTCTTTCTTTCTTTCTTTCTTTCTTTCTTTCTTTCTTTCTTTCTTTCTTTCTTTCTTTCTTTCTTTCTTTCTTTCTTTCTTTCTTTCTTTCTTTCTTTCTTTCTTTCTTTCTTTCTTTCTTTCTTTCTTTCTTTCTTTCTTTCTTTCTTTCTTTCTTTCGTCGAAATGCCACCTCAGTTAAACCTCTACGTAAATTGTACCTTTTTATGCGTCCCTACAATTTCATACTGCGGTGGGGGATACTTCCTTTTATGCGTCCCTACAATTTCATACTGCGGTGGGGGATACTTCCTTTGTCACTACATTAATTCGAGGGCGTGGATCCATCTCCAAAGGTGGGGGGAAATTTTCACCATCTGCGAATCGCCGTCCTGGAGGAGGGTCCCCTTTCAAAAAAAAAGGGAAATTGGAAGCAGTAGCGTCACAAGGGTTGTTTGCAGAGGGGGCAAGTGACTCGATGCGTGCCCCCAGAGCCAGGGGCTCCGGCTACCTATTTTTTCCGTCAAGTGGTGCCGCCAGGAGTTAGTGATTTGGGGGTACCACAAATGATGTTGTAATGCAACCTCAGTCCCCCAAGTCTGCGTAAATTGTGCCTTTTTATATGTTAATGCGATTTTATACGCCGTTCTGGGGGAGGGATTTAAAAGGAGGGGGTTCTAGCTCCCCTTTGAGAAATTTTTGTCAATTAAAGTTGGCTTAGATGGCAAAAGGGTGCTATTGTGGGGAAAGTTTTGGAACTGATGTTAAATATGAAAAATGTCATAATCAGTGAAATCTCATTTTTGGTCAGGTGAAATAGGAGGGTATATTGTCTAGGAGAAGGGTATGTTGTCAACAAATCTCGTCAAGCTTTCACCCCCTGCGGGTACTTTACTACCTTCGATCCGGGGCAATTTTCACGCAAAAATAGGCTGAGTGGAGTCCACAGAAACATTCTTGATTTTTCCGTTCCTTCATTGTATATTATAAATAGGTATCCAAGGGTGGCAGAAACCGCTATAGGGCTCCTGGAAGCTTTGGGTTACAGTAACTACACAAAGAAAGGGGGCACCAACATGATGCTTATTACCTGACATCCAAATGACACTACAGAGTATGACGCCAAGCACTTTTACAGCGACCTTATTTTACTAAATGTGAACCAGTATTAGATTCCAGCAAAGGGAAATGAGCGAAAGGGAGAGAACAGGTACAGGATATATCAAATCCCTGATAGGTATAGCAAAGGGGGGAAGACTAACATTGCCATTTACCATCTGCAATAAGTGCGCGCAAAACGCACGGTAAAATTGTTTTTAAAAAAGCTGTAAAGCGGCAAAATAGTACACCATTCTTTCACAGAATGCGACAAACTAGATTAGTCAAAGGCCCCTACAGACTGGCAGAGGTTAAAGATGTATGTTTTTTTTTAAATTGTTGAGATCAGAATAACTCCTTTATCATTCTTTGATAATGGTTATGAGATGGAGTGCAGACCGTGATGAGTGCACTATAAGCACTCCAAAATTTTGCATTAAATATAATTTCCACGACTGAATTAAGGCTCTACATCGAGGCACTGTCAATTCCCCAACAATTTCAAATCTATCTGCCAATCAGAAAGTGAGTCTTCTACTTTTAAATTCGTAAAAAGTTTTCATCGCTTGCTGCTTTGCTTCTCCGGGAATTGTTATCGGAAGGTATTGAAAATAAGCACAAGTGAACCAGGGCCGTAGTGAGCGGGGTGTGGGGGGGGGTGTCACACCCTCCCAATATTTGGTCGCCCGTCGGCAAATTTTCGATCTGTCGGCAAAAAGAGGAGAGGGAAAGGAAAAGAAGAGGAAAAGAAGAGAGAAGAAAGGAAAAGAAAGGGAAAGGAAGGGAGGGAAAGGGAAGACGGAGAATGAAAAGAAAAAGGAGAAAGAGAGAACGGGCCAGTCTTATATCGGCTATTTAGATTGTCGGCTCTTCATCTAATTGGCCCATTCAAGTTGAAGGCCCGTCGGCAAATTGATTATGCATGTGATGGCCTTATACGGCCGGTATCAACGGACGTCGGTGTAATTGGACGAGTGACTGAGTCCTTCGGGAACTCGGGAAAAGAAATGGAATTAACGGCTTCCGTATTACGGGTCATAGGACATTCTTGAAAAACCACTTTCTGCACATTATTCCTCACTTTTATCATCACCATGGGGAGCAGCACCCGATTACCCATGGAGAGGGTATCCTTAGCCCATCTTCTAAACCCTAACCTTTGACTTCAAACACATTTTGCAAACTTCTGGGGATCCGGTTTACCTACAAACATCCTAGGAAAAAATAATGCGTTCAGCGCGAGATGTTTGACATGGGGGGGGGGGGGGGAGGCAGACCAGATGCGATTTCTCGACCTTGACCCCCCTTCCCACACCAGAACATCATATTTGCTCATTATAATTTTTCCGATTTTAATTTAAGCAAAATAAAATATTCAAAGAAAAAGGAAACAAATACAACATCAACATCCATGCAGCAGTGGTGTAGCTAAGATTTTTTGTTTGGGAGGTTCTCAGGACTGGAGTTATTTTTTTTGGGGGGGGGGTGGGAGGAGGTGGACTCCCGTTTACTATCTAAGCGGAGCGCCACCATAGGATGGCGAGGAGCGTACCAAGAAAATCTGAGATTGAATACATCCCAGATCGTCGGAAATGGCACTTGCCAGGCTTGATAGCAGCCATCAAGATGTGCAATTGTGAAAATTTTTTAAAGGTTGATTTGAATTTGTTCTAACACACATTAAGTTTGTCACAATCTATCCGACTTTACTCAAAATTATTCAGAGTGGAGTTAGTCCCACGGATTTCGGTGGATTGATTGGAATGGAGATTTTCCACAGCCAGAGTCTATTATTAAGTTAGTGGCGCCAAGATTTTCCCGACGGGCGCCACCGACCCGAAGCTCCGACAGCCCAAATGCCATCGGGTATAAGTGGGATTTGAAGAAAACCTGTGTATTAGACCATTTCATTCGGGGCATATATTGCATAAAATTTGTATATACTGGAGAAGCATAGTTCCGCGTTGATTAAATATTTTCCCCGGAATCTAAGCTGTAAAAATTGCAAAGCGCGCGAAGCACGAAAATTTTTGGTAGGTTTTCACAAAAAACATATGTAAGCATTAAGAACAAAAAACGAAAGAAAATTTGTAGGGGTTCTAGACCGTATAGGAGATAATATGCATTGTATCGAAACTACCTTACCTATTCGATGAAATAGCCAAATATTGCTCCGTGAGTCCCTCACCAACTGACCGTACCGCTTGACACACACAAGAGAACAGTTACTAGGCTTTGAGATATGGGATGAAATTTGCGACCTCTACATAAACTGTGTACTTTTTCTACATGTTACTTGGTAAGAGGGAAAGGACTTGCGCAATCTAGCGATGTAGAATGGAACTATTGAGGAAAGTAGATTAGCTCTTCTGCGCGCGTAGCGCGCCGAAAATTTTGCGTTCTTATTAGAGAAATTGTCCTCTTGCGAGCAAAAACGGGTGAAACGAAACTGTAAACTGTTGCGATATTGGGGTGGCCAAAATGACATTTGGCCCCCCACAAATCATATTTGGGGGCCATGGCCCCTTGCCCCCCGGTTCCTACGCCACTGTGGCATGCAGTATATTGTGTGACAGCCGGCCTGGGGAGGGGTCTAAGGGGAGGGGTGTCCCCCTCCCCTTTGAAAAATTTTGAACAATTTGGTGTCCTTACATGCAATCTGGTGCCAAATATGCTACCTTTTGAAGTAAACTTGTGTTAAAAAATTTACTTATTTCTAGGAGCTTAAAAAAATCGGAATAAGTGAGGTAGGTATGGCCGAATGGTCCCCCTCTGCGTACGCCACTGATTGAATGATCCCATATTGAAGAGAGGCCCCTTCAGATGTTTGGAGATGTATGTCTGTTTTCGGAGAGTGTTGTGATCAGAATAGTTCCATGTATAATTACCTTTTTAATGGTCATGAGAAGGAGTGCAAACCGTGACGCATGCGCGCGAAGCGCGCCGAAATTTTGTCATTAAATAAGATTTCCCTGACGAAATCTGCATTCAGAATCTGCATCGAGACACTTAACAATTGCCCAACAAACCTACATGCCACTCAAAAAGCCAGTCAAATAGAGCCACGACACTACTCTTTTACGCAAATGTAGGGGACATTTGATATTGTGTCCCCCACCCATCGAAATGTGGGGGACTTGTCCCCCCGTCCCCCCAGGATTAACGCCCATGGAATACATTCACGGCCTTCAGATGGGGACGTTAAAAGGCGGTCCCAGGGGCAAGAGTGGGAGCGATCAGTACACTCCTGCCTCGCTAACCTCTGAGCACTATAGTCGAAAACAGAAAGGCGAATCTTGCCAGTGCTCATCACTCTGGTATAGGGTCCTCGATGAGCCAAGTGGCTTCCTGACCCTCAAACGTTAAACTTAAACTGTTTGTCTGTTTGAAAACCTGTTACAAATAAATCCTGCAGTTGATTTCTATATACCACTATCAGTATTATATTTTTAAAAAAAATGAAATGCTGGTGACTGACTGCTAGAGGTGAATGAAATAATACCTGTGGTATAATTATGATTATTTCCAATGTTATAAAAAACGCCTTGCGTTCTTCTCTTTGTTGGACCATATATTAACTTGGGGTTTGAAGCCGGATGACCACCTTGCAAGAAAGGTCATCTTCTTCTGCATAGATCACAACTTGCTGAAGCTTTATCGTGAAAACTTACGATGTTACTTGGAAGCCATCATGGTATACTGAGCTGTGGTATACTTCGGAAGTAAAGAAAATCCAACTTTCGTTTCATTGTCATTTTGTTCTTAGCGGAAACCGAAACTTATTTTTTTCTGAGAAAAAATATTTTTGGTTAACTGTAGCCTGCCACAATACAGGGTTTCAGATTCAGTGGAGGGGTAAAGGTTTGCATTTACCAATAAAAACAGAGAGTGTTCACTCTTCTTGGTAGATTTTCACTCTTTTACATTTAGAGAGTATTCTAGACATGAAAACAGGGAGCATAATGACGGCTGTTGTGATTTTTGAGAGGCAGAAGGAAGTGCTTACCTCGGGTGTTTGGGTGAGGACTGTGGAGTACGTTCTCAACAGGGAGCTGTTATCCTAACACTGAGGTAACAACTCCCTGACCTTACTGACAAAGTTAACACATAGGCCTATATACTCTATCACTCCCCCCCCCCTTGATCGAAAAGAACTGAAGGAAAGTGCTTGTTGAAAAGAATCCTGTAACGTTGTCTTGAAGTAATATCCTGATGAGTGAAGATCCAAGGGAAACACCTCAAGGAGATACATTGTTTAAGTTATTGGGGTCAAAAGACATTTAAATCTCTTCTCAGTGTAATGAAATGGTGGCCTAGCAACTACTGGAAAGTTCGTATGTTACATTACTAGCTTTGAGCGATCAACGATAATAATTGTCTGCTGATTTGGAAGGGTAACTATCTAGAACAGTGCAGGTTCGTAACCAGAGGAAAATTTAATACCCCTAAGAAAAGATTTGTAGCTCATGGGAAAATTGGTTATCTTACCTTAGACAACTATTTTCAATTGATGGGAGAGATATAGGATATTACCGGTAAGCAAAGCTCATTACTGGTTGTCGCACTCTGGAACAAACCCACGTAGGATCTTATAACCTTCTTTGTCCTTGTTTCTTCATCGCAGACATGAAAAAACTTTTTTTACCAGATTAATTTGCAGGCATTCTAGCCTGAACTGGTTTTTTCGCATGTACCGTCGATAAAATGATGAAACTTTCATTTCCCTGATCATGATTTGAAGACCCTCAGAACCATACTCACATATATAAAGCTTGAGAGGGTCTCGTGGACGGGAGCCACCGAAGAAAACGGAAATGTTCATTTCAGGGCACTAAAGTGTTTAGGACAGTGGCAATTTTTTAGCGTCAAACTCCTCTCATGAATGCTAGCCAATTAGGGAAATTTCTAGGAGAACACCGTCCGTTCCTTGTGAAATGTCACCGGCAACTTGAGCGCCTAAGTAAACTCAGAACCCAAGAAATCACACATGTAGCTTCCTTTCAATTCACAAACCGTTCCGCGAGATTTTCCCAGCTTAGGTCCCCGTTGGCCTCACGACAGGCCCTATTTCTTCGCACCCATGCAGATGGATCTGCCCTTGTTCTGAACGATGATGTTATAGCCTAGCTCCCTGGTTAACTTGGACTAGCCATATGGATTTTGGGTATTTTTGCAAGTTATCACGAGGCTAACTATAATGAATCTCGCTGTCCAGCCCATTCTCTTCGCTGTGAAAGAAGTTAAATTTGATAGTGAAACCATTTTTGGTGATCGTATTTGCGATATTTTATTGACAAAACTTTTCTATGTAAAACATCCAGTAGACGACAAACAGGACATGAGACGATTTGAGAACTGTTTCTGATCTTTTCACCAGCCAAATGATATACTGAAGTGCAGTGCAGTTATTTGTTAACTAACTGGAAATTCAAACCTCTTATATTACAGTGAAAGAGGAAAGTTCTCCAGAGGAGATGAAATGTATTATTAAGGCTGGTTCATGCTTCCAAATGTTCACACGCTATAAAGCTATAAGAAGCATATAAAGTCATGCCTTGTTCCGTCTTCCGAGCCAGTCCGACAGACATAGCCGCCAGAGATGAACAAAGAGTGTTCAACTTTCACTATAGCTTTATAGCGCTAGACTGAAGTATGAACCGGCCTTTAAAAGTGCCGGGCATATTTTGAATAAGGACAACAAAAGAGGACAGCAGGGGCGGACTGACAATGAGCTGGGCCCCCTGGGGAAAATGGGTGTGGGGTCCTCCTCCTTCCCACCGTGAATCAACTTTCCCTCACCGACACTACTTATAATGGCCACAACCTATCCCACCGAGCTTTAGATTGTTTTCTATTTTCTCCAGTTTATTTCCCTGGATTCCGAATTTTCCGATTTTCATTAAAATTTCGAAATGACAGTGTGGGCCCCCTATCTGTGTGGGCCCTCGGGCAGTGCCCAGTTGCCCGACTGCTCAGTCCGCCCCTCAGTGGAGGACTGTGACAGTGTTAACACCGCGTTGCAATTGTACACTTTTGAAAGTGATTCCACCTAAACGATGAGGTTCTCCTCTTCATAATATTATTATCAATGTTCAGAACCTAGAAAATTTGCGAGTTTGTTGCTCATATCATAAACAATGCTACAACATAAAACACTTCATCTTGGTATCTACAATAGGGGTATGATCAGAGTTTCCGGGGTCATTCCCCACTCATGTCACCAGGCATTTAGTGGAGAAGTCCCCCTGGACTCGGCCAAGGGATAAACCGTCACCTACAGCGAACCTTGGTGCGTTAGTCCAAGCTAATAGCGCCGGCTGTTCCTGCCGTAGCATGAGTGATTTTTTTTTGAAGTCTTTCACCGGCAAACTGAGGGACTGAGTCGTGCCCAGATCGAAAATATATCGATGTCAATGACCGAAAATGCACATCACTACCAACGCATACTTAAACAAATAAACATGTTTGGCCAATACCTTATTTAAATTGCACGATAAACATATAACAGCTATGGGACGGGGATTCAGTCGCCCCAGCTGCAATAAAAATCTAGTTTTGGTATTAGTCTTGTCCAAGACTTTAGTTACTTTCTACATTATCTTCTATTTTCCCAATCAACTGAACTGTAAGCTACTCAAAGGTTATGTCCAGAACTAGTGATCTCAAATGCGGCCCCTGGACCCTGTCGGTGCGGCCCCTGAATTGATTTTAGGTTTTGAGAAAACTCATATTCGACATGAACAAAACGTGGCAAAGCAAGAGGTAAAATTATGTAATATAAAGTCACTACTTGACTCCTTCCAAGTTTGCTCTTCTGATGGAGTGCTAGGTTGCCTACGTAACAGACTATTTTGTCTATTCATAGTTCAGTCATAGGCTTTCCAGCCAAGAGTAATTTCGTGTTCCCCGTTGCTGACAATCATTTTACGTACATGTATTCATGTAGTGGTGCATTGCGGAGTGTTTGTAGGCCTGTTTGTAGTGACAAAGTTTGTAGGAAATGTATATCCCGAAAATTTAATTGCGACGTGAGGCGACTGTACAATTGAGAGACGTATCGTGTCGAGCATTTGTTGATTGGTGACTGATATTAAAATTTCTGAAATTTATATTTTGGTACTAACAATGTCTTTGAGACGTTTTATAAAATATGATCTCGCTGTTTGCCTAACTCTGTAAGATGAAGTATAATAATTCAATCAAAGCTTCGTTTGACTTTTGCTGCCCTCGAACTCAGCAGCCCTCTCCCCTTCTCTGTCTGACCACGTTTTAGAATAACTGATCAAAACTTCGTCACAAACACAGGCCACTAATGAAGGATAAGTGCAAAACTTTTGTGAGTTTATCCGTTTCAGAGCCTGGGGGCGATTTTCGTCGACAGTCTTAGTAAATGTCAGATGTTTCTCATATACCACAAACCGGCGCTTGATAATAAACATCAAAATGACCTTACTGGTGACCCACGCATGCCAGACGCAGATTGTAGACGGGTGGTGTCAGATGGGGGAGGTGCAGGGGGCCATGAAGTCTATTGTCTTGGGAACTCCATTTCCGTCGGGGAGCCTTGATTGATACGATAAAGTATGTAATCCCCGGACGGCGACCAGCCGCAGCAACAATCTTCTTGATTTTGCCCTGAGTAGGGCACATTGCCCAGTAAAGACTACCATTTCATATTTTCTTCAATAGCAACCCCAAAATTTTCGGCGCGCTTTGCGCGCCATATTTTTGCGTTTGCCATCCTTCGGAACTCGGCCGCTTCGTCGGTAAGCTTGGCCTCCACCAGGCGCCACCCCTATTTGAAGAGGCAAATTTGTGGTGGAGAGTACAATTTGCAATTTCCTGCAATCTAGAGCGCCTGGAGAGCAAAATTTTCTGACCTCAGCCCCCACCATGGTAAAGCTGAGGTCTGTTTTCTCCTTTTGGACACTGTAAAAGTGCAGACTGCCCTCTTAACAGCTTGAGGAACCGCTGCCTATGAAGCCTTTGTAATTCTGCCTTTGTTTGCCGTAGACACAGCTAGCTTCGGGACCTATTAAGTAAGGATTTCGCTCTTTCCAGTTGTGGTCCTCTCTCAAAGCCTGAGATCCCCTCTGCGGCCCTCGACCTCTTTCCAGTCTCTCCATTTGGCCCTCACCCTCAAAAAGTTTGAGAACCACTGAACTAGAGAGTTCAATAGTAGATAAATAGAGGGCGCACCGGTACGTATGCTTCACAGCCGATATGTGGTGGACGGAAATAAAAGTCCTGAACAAGGATAGTTTGGTAAAAAACTTGAGTACATGGAACATGGTGAATCTCCTTTAATCTTGCTAGACTTGAAACAATTTGTTAAAATTTAGTTCTAAGCACCCATTTGTTGGTTCAGTAGTGACTGTAGTCCTCGTTTCCTCCTGTCAGAAATCAGAATTCGGTTCCAAGCCACTACCGTACCGACACCACTGAGCGTCGGTTTTATTGTTTTGCCAGTCCGGGGTGTGTAGATCAACTTGTATCCTTTGAAGCGTGACGCTTGGCTTTAATGTCCATTGAACTGTGCAAACTGCACAAAAGACTGATCTTAAATCGATCTGTAGTGATAAACTTACTCCAAAACGGAATCAGCTAGTGAATCAGCTCTGTACTTTGCTGTTTGTACTTTACCATACCACGACGTAGGCTATTACAGACTTTTATGTATATTGAGGCTGTCTTAAGTATCGCCCAACATTGAGTAACTGGCGACAGAAAGCGGTGACTGAGGATACAAAGTGGGATATCTACACATAAAGTAAGCCAACTCAGTATTTTCAATTTCATGAGTATTTGTACACGTAGCTATCCTGTACGTAACCCACTGTTACTTAAGGGACGAGGACGAGCTGTTGTTACATATAGGCGACAATCATGTTGAAATATATTCACTGAATGCTAAAGGGCCAATACGGTCCCCCAAATTTGCATGATACTCTGGTATCGCAATTCATGAATGGTTCATTTTAATTATGAGAAACGTTATGTTATTGCATTGTTAAATTCACGTAGAACAACAGCTTGCGTTACCGTTAACATTCAACAGTTATGTTTGGAAGCATCGTGGAAGGTACACTGTAACTTGAAAGGGAAAAGGAGATATGTAAGATTTAGCTGATGTTTTTAGGTAATTTTAGGGCGTTAAACTCGGCAATGACATTTTAGTTATTACGAAAGACCTAGTAATTGTATTTGGGAGTCATCAAAATTTTCTAACTAAAAAATCATGATTTACAGAAGGTTGGCAGTTCGAATTGACAGAACCAACTACCAGAAGAGACTGTTAATGCTAGTTTTTGAATGTTTGAAAGGCGTACCTTCATTTGACTAAAGCAGCCCTCACACACGCCTAGCTTATATGCTCATAATATGAGACCTGTCAGCTCCAGAGTAGAAGCAGATAATATGAGGTATTTAACTGGGTGTGGTAATTTTCAGGAAATAAGGGTCTCCCACCGGAAAAATCCAATACGTTGTAGCTAATGAATAATTTGTTCAAATTTTCAAATTATTCAAACATTCATAATTCTTGTAATTTGAAATATTTTCGGAAAAACTCTTTACAAAATTTATTAATCAGACCGATGATGGTTTATTATGATAAAAGATACAATCTGTATGTGACGCATTAATGTATCGTAAACACAACAATCCCCTTGCACACGAATGTACAACGATAAAGGTTATAGTCAGCTGCGGAAACTGATGTTTTTAATAGTGGATACAGCCGTCGGAAGGTTTCTAAGATAGGGGAAGAGACTGAACTGTACTGATAAGTCCATACCTTTGACCTGCAGCTATGGCTTTAAATCCGTCTCCAAAGTGGATGGGACCAGCAAGTAGCTGGTAGCTAGTATTTTTTCATTGGTTGACTTTGATTTAGAATGGATAAGTGGCGCCGAAGCGAGAAGCGCACCCCTTACCCCGTCCTCTGGTGGGCAACAGGGGCCCTTCTCAGGGCCTTTAGGGATCCTCACGCGAAGCCCATTGAAGCTTGTGACATTGGAACGAAGCTTCCAAGCATCGTAATTTGACACTGGATGTACACTTAAGAAACGACACATTCACAATTTGTTCATTTGGTTCAGAATAGACTTATAAGCCTACTGAAAGTGGACCGTAAAGTCAAGAATATAAAAATGTAAATTACAAAGTTTGAAAAATAAATGTTATTGGTCAAACTCCCATCTTCACAGACATTCTTTTGCCGAGAAATCGAATGTTGAAGTTTACTCACTCGAATGAACATGACTGGTTACCCAATAATTGGTAATGTCACTCTTGTGTCACTCGAATCACACTCTTATTTTTCCTCTGTTATTCCTGAGGCCACTGCACATTGTTCTAAAATGTGATCACTTCTGTACCTTGTTGTTACAGAACGATTTGACTATGCGAACCCCTCGTCACAACATGCTATGCCAAAAAGGATTCATTTTTCCAAGGCCATAATAAACATTTTTTTTTAATTTCCTTTTTATTTCCTTTTGAGAAGGAAAGAAAAACAGGTAATGTGAGTTGTACAAGAAGGACATTACAAATAATTGCGCAATCGACTGTTTGGATTTTAAGTGAATAAATTTTAATATTTTATACCTCATCAACTGAATAGACCTTAGGCATATGATGTCATAGGACAGAAAGTGCGCCCTCTAATAGAGGCAAGCGCGTATCATTGCAACTTGCACCTTTTAAAAGCAGGAAACTTGTTTGACTTGTGTATATCGATCGGATACGCGTGTAAGTCTACTACACGCGTGTGCAAAGCCATGTAATGCGTGCAGTGTGCTTCGGTGTTTTGCCTCCAAAATGACGTCTCGTGACGTCATTGCATAACGTCTATAAGCTACAAAGATGGAAGTTGGACCAATGAGACTGATTTTCTAATCGCTGTAATCTATTTTCTTAAAACTTTGGACGTTAGGTACACTTTACGTTTACGGCTTGTCGAGCTGCAAAGGACTTGTGACCAGTCACCAAGCTACTCTTAGGAAATAGTAGAACAGAACCCGAGATTAATGCGCTTGGAAAGCGCCTAGTTATGGCATTTTTAAGGCAATTTATTAACATTTTACTCCTTTGTGATATTAAAATTCCCTCCATGTCATATTTCCTTTTTCCTTTCCCTCCTTCCTTTACCTACATTTCATTTTTTATGTATTTTTCATCAATAATTATACAAAAGAGTGGATGGAGCCACAATGCGGACTTGTTCCTCCAAAATTTGGGAATAGGACAGGTCCCCACCCTCATACCTGGGTTAGAAAGGGAGCTCCCGTCTCCTATTTAGTTCTTGGACAATTCCAATTATACGACTGCTCATGTAATTGCACATATTGAAGAATTAGACGGAATTGGCTAAATGTTCTGTTTTTCCCCTATATCATGGAGTTCGACTAGAGTATAGGCTATTTTCATTTTTATAAATTGTCCTGGGCAAAAATATATCAGCTACCATTTTGAAAACAAATATATGTGAAGCATAGTATCTCATTCTTTGTGTCATTTACAGTATTCAACAGACCAATTACTATAAGTTTGAAATTTTGAAAAGGATTTTTAATAAAACATTTCAATTACATAATAGTTCATAGATGTCATTTGCTTAAAAGCCATCCCTTAACACAGGGGTGGGGAACCTCCGGCCCACGAGACCATTCCATCCGGCCGGCGAGGAAATTCATGATGCTGATACAGAATCACTTGAAAAGTTAATGATAATAATATTTAACCCACGGTGCTCACCATTTATCCTGACAATACTGTATCATTTCCCGTATATTTCACGTAAACTGCTTAGAAACACTACCAGAATGTTACTAGGAGAGTTGCCATTCTAATGGCAACTCCCTGATATTGAGTTTTTATATTACTAAAACCATAGTATGCACAATGTAACGTGCCCGACATTTCGTGGGACATAAATCGGGTGCAGGATCCTTGTAGGTCTAGTGGTAGGCTTCCACCTAGACCCCACCAGGGTCTGACTGGGGCCCCTTGGCCTTCGCCCTTTGAAAAAAGCTTATAAAGCCCTGGCTGTCGGCGGCTCGCGAATGGATTATGAGTATCAAAGCGGCCTGTCAGAGGAAAAAGGTTTCCCACCCCTGCCTTAACACAATTTGATTTTAAGGTCATACCTATAAACTTTTTTTTGGATTGGTGTTTAGTCTTTAAAGTGCTTTATAATCGTTCAGAAGAACAAGAACAGCAAAAATCGCATCGGTTCGGCTGAACTGATATTTTGTGTGCATGCGATAGAAAGTCACTAACTTATAATTTCAGTTTGTAAATGTTTGACACATCAAAGTTGTTTTAGTGGCTAGTTTCGACAGTATACTTTTTGCAAATGTAAGTTGAGAACAAAGGAGGAAATATCACATTAATCGCCACGTCCATACGCTTCCTGGAGTATTTTGAATTGGCGGAGGGGGCTGAGTACTTTTGCCGAAAAGTTTTATGCATGTTTGCCGAAAAAAAAAACATAGGCCTACATCTGGTTTATCCGAAAGTAGCAAATTTTGTAGTATTCTGTATTCAGGTATTTCTCCTTTTTACTGAGGTGTAACTTCCTTAAACATTTTAGAATGTTTCGTTGCAAGAGTGATCTTCCTCCTTATTTGAAAGTAGACCACACATGCTCTTGCCTCTCGTGACCTTACAGTAAGTAGGCTTACCTTTAAGTTTGAAGAATACGATTGCATGTACGACTGTTATAAACTCACAAAATTACTTAATTTCAGCCAAATCGAAGGAGAATATATAGTTCAGCGGAAAGCTGTCAGTTGGGATAAAATACCAATATGGGCACGTCCTTTGCCAATGCATTCAATCGCACTGCCTGTATTTCTCTGGAACGGAGAGGGTTACCCATTTCTTATAGGAGAAAGTTCATACATGTATCACATCTACTTCCTTTAAAATGGTGTGGTATACATTCTGTACATAGGTTCGATGACTCGGCTCTTGGTATTGTATGACTTCAACAAATTTGTAGTTTATTTGAGTAACTTTTCCTGACAAACTTCCTCTTTCTTTTGGTTTGTTTGTAACAGTATCGCATATGTCCTTGACACTCGGGAAATCGTTCTTGTTGGTGCTAACCCAACCATTGATCACCACGATTTCATTGGCCAAAGTACTGCTACGCCTCAGTACACACCACACTGTACGTGTGTTTCATAATAGGCCCTTGTGAATCGACACTTTAATGCCATAGTAGTTTATACGGTAGTTATTCATATACGTATTTCTGCAATCCCTCGAACGAAGGAAATTTTGTTTTCCGATAAGAAGCAATCCACTGGAAGGTAAGGTATTTTGATGGAATCTTTTTACAACCGTTAAAGTTTTCTGCAAGGATATCTTTCATCATCTTTGGAAGATTTACTGGTTAAATAACCGTTGAAAGTAGCCTAGGTTATAGGTCTAGCCTACATACAGGGTTGGGAAGTAACGAGTTACAAGTAACGCCGTTACTGTAACGAGTTACATTTTGTGTAACGGAACCCTGTAACGAGTTACATTTGCATTTCAGTAACGGAGCAAGTAACTAGTTACAATTCTGTGTAAAAGTAACTGTAACGGCGTTACATTTGGGTCCCGTTACTTTCCCGTTACAAATAGTCAAAATGACCACAAATTGCATTTTCTTTGAGCTAATAACAGAATAACAGAAAATTTTCAAATTGATGACACTTTGGTAGTAAAATGTAAAATTATTTTCGATATAGGCTATTTATCATTCATCGCTATTATCGACGTCGCCCTCACCGACATCAAATTTTATTCACGATTAGAATCAGAAGTTGATATTAGATGCACACGCTGCAGGCTTACAGGCCGGGCCACTTGATTGTCTATTGAACCAGGGAGTTGTCAAATAGCAACTCCCTGATTGAAATAAGTTTAAAATTGATCTGTATGTCAAAATACTTATTAGACAGATCAATGCTTATTATCCATGAGACCGATTTGTGCGATTATTTGAAAAATACTGAACGGTCCTCTAAGGCTCAGCTGACTTTATGTATTCTAAGTAAAGTCAGCTGGGCCTTGGTTTACTCATATTGTCCTTTAGAGGGCACAGTGGAGACAGTGTACCGTGAGAAACGGGTTGGCCCATGGGCATTCAAATACCAGCTTACTTTGAAAGTTTAATCATTGCCTCTTGAGACGTTAGGGCTGGACCCGTGTTCACCCTATCCGAGTCGGAGCTAACTGCGATTCTAGATTCCCGAATCTTTCCGAGCACGGTACTACTCAGGATCCTCAAATTTCTGCCAGTTTTGATTCCAATGGCACCAATTCCGAGACCAGTCTTTTTGCCAATGTATATCATATCACACATACAGATGTTTTAATTCTATCGTACATGTCCACCATTAATTAACAAAGTCATCGTTTGTACTCACTTCCATAGCCTGGCCTCCTGAGTAATTTAGTTGATTGTATGTGACAATACCTTAGATCTGTACATTGTGCACAAATGGAACTTTAAACACTTTTAATGTAACTTTCATATTTGAGAACTCGGCTGGAATGAACTCCGAGTCCGAGTCCAGTTACATCACATTCCGTAAAAATTTCGATTCCGGAACCTTCTATCCCGGGCAAATTCCTAATCTAGAAAAACGCTCTTGAGACCGGCATTAAGCTAACCGAATCCGGACTCTTGCGTTGGAGCCCAGTAAATCTATACGGTGCCAAGCGTTGGTAAACACCGTGCATCCATTTATGCATCTAATTTAACATGTATGGTATCTTTATTTGATGAATCAAACGTATGAATTTAGGCTATATCATATTCTTTTCAATGTCCGTAACTCCTTACACTGGAATAATAGTACGGTTAATATAAAAAACAGCAGAATATTGAAATGGTCAATGGCGTTAAAAGTATCCTAACAAAGCTAATTGGAAAGAGAAGTGTCCGACTTAAAGCTTTACCTATTGTAAAGGGAAAGTGAATTATGTGCACATGATCTGCATGTATAAACTGCATAGTATCACCATTTCTATGCACTGTTTTATATCGACACAATGTGAAACTTGAAATTTATGGGGAAATATCACTTAGCCCAACCTTAGCGGTGAGGTTTTAAAATTTTACTGCTAACAAATGTATTCATCCTCTTATTATACCATATTTATGCTCTTGAGGGGTGAAGACTTTACTGCTGAAACAACGCTCTTCCCCTTTCCGGCATAGCCGCTAACCTCTCTAAATTAGCCGACTGTGTGATGGGAGTATAAAGATTTCAACCCTCAAAGAAGTACTTTGGTAACTGGAAAAGTTTTGGCTATAACCATATTCCTCTAACAAATAGTTTGCGTAAGCTCCGACACAGTATCATGATTCGCTGCTTCATGTTGAGCATTAGGAGCCTCTGCGACAATGCCCATTGAAGATCAGCTAGCTTCATTGACTTTCTTTGGGGAACACCTAAGGATAACCGGCACAAATGAGGTGTCGGTCGTCTCATGTGCCCCCGTCTTACTATCTAATTATGCCCCCCCCCCCTCCATTTCAGGTACCGAGGTACCGTATATTCACCTTGAAGTAACGAGTTACTTTTGAAATGTAGCTAGTTACTTTTTAGTCAAAAGTAACTGTAACTAGTTACTTTTTCAACATTGTAACTAGTAACTGTAACGAGTTACAATTTTACGGAATTAACTGTAACTATAACGAGTTACTTTCAAAGCGTAACGGGAACAACCCTGCCTACATAGTATAAGTACGAAAAGGTTATAATACAGTATAGCACGCACAGTTGATTTGAGCTTACAGCCTACCAATCAACTGCACATTTATATAATTGTTACTGTGGCAAGGTAGAGGCATGGGCAACTTTATGTTGGAAGGCATACTTGCTTATATCCATCATTAGGTGTCTGAAGATGATCGGGAACGGCGCATAGTCATTAAGTGGGAAAACTCTCGGGGCTAGGACCCTGTGGATTTTGAAGTGCAACATTTTACCGCATTGGTGGTAAATTTCGTCGTAAGAAGTAATTTTCTGCAGCGGTTTCACTCCAATCGGTATCAATCGGTATCAATAATCATTCATATATTCGAAAATTAAAATGTTAATATCCGAAAACTAACAAGCCCTACTAGCATGCATCTTAGAATTATTACTGGTTCGTCGCGAAACTCACTGGGTCCGAACGGCTTTATCGTCTAAGTTCTAGTACATTTCGCCACGTTAAATAATAAGCTGGGCCATAATTACGGCCGCCTGCATGTGAAACAATCTGAAGCAGTAGTGAGGATTCTCAAAATAGGAGCACGGCTGGATTCGAAAAATACGGTCAAAAGAGAGGTGCATCCATTGAAAGTATTTTCTATAACAAGTCCCCCAAGATTCAACGCCTTCAAAGGCACCCTATGAACACGTCCCAAGCGATAATAAATGCTCTTTTGTATCTCACTTTGATTTGAGTTCCCTCACTTGTGAGAAACGTTTCAGCGAAACCGCATGTGGGTCAAACAGAAACTACATAAATCTTCCACATGTATCAAAAGGCCAACTCGGGCATAGTCTCTGTTTTAGTCAATCGCGATTGATAACCAATAAAACATTAATGGCGGACCTATACAGCTTAATGAACTTTGATGCAATCATGCTTGTCTGTTGTACCAGATAATTCTTCTTTCATGATTTTCCGTTCTTGTCGATATTTTCGGGAGATCATTAAAGACAGATTTGCATCACCCCAAGTATGACTTTTAGTTGGGGGTTACCAAAAGTCTCAATTGGTGACTACTCTTTGATTGACATCAGAGTTACAAAATTCAAAAGATGCAGAGCAGCTCATATTACACAGCATGCACAGAGAATGTTTTAATTACACATGGTATCTTTTATGCTCACCAGGATGTGTCCTTGAGCAGTAAACTGTTTGTGTCTGCCCAAGGAGAAGCAGTAAAGACAATTATGGGCGGGGCTTACCACCAAGTAAAAGTCATACTTGGGGTGATGCAAATCCCTCTTTAAAGTTAAAAGGTATAGGTTTCGATCTGGATGAGGTCTCTGCTCTTGTGCATCATTAAGGCAAAAAACGAGCCTAGAGAAAGTACAGTATTACGTGAACAACGTTGATATAATTCAAAATGTAAGCATTCACTGTTTTGAAGGGACTTAAGGGAGTACTATAAGAAAGATCGATTCAGGAAATGTAAGACAATTTCACAATAAAAGTTAAGTAAGAGAGACAACAAAATGAAGATATGGAAGTAGAATACATTAATAATCTTTGCAAAGTACTGTACGCTACTTTCAAGGAAGTTCCTGAACAAAGACCGCAATTTTGGTGAACACATTAAAAGCAATAAAAAGCTTGAACACAAACAGAGTTGCAGTGTTTAAAGGAAAAATTAATGACTCCGACTGGAATAATTCTAACCCCTTTACTCGTTTACATAAGTTGCGAAGTCAGCAACGACGGGGACATATAGTTCCTTATTAGAAACTTACGGCGGACCGAATTACCAACTTAAAAACGGAACAAAACATCACAAGTCCGTTCCTCTTTTTACCTACTGTACATATATGCTCTCGGAAAAACGCCCCTGCTCCCTTTACTACGTCATTAATTGAAGTGTGCCCTTTTTGCATTTGAACTGTTGAAATCATGTTAGACTTGTCCCACTGCTAGCCTATTTTATCTTTAATATGCTCTAGTATGTCCAGAAACAAAAATATCAGAAGAATGCGGATATTTGTAAGGGAAACAATAGGAAAGGTATTGCTTCAACATGTGGTAGCCGTCTTTAATATAGTCCGTCGTTGTTGAAACTGAGTCGAATGCGTTGTACATTCCTTTTTACCATGCTTATCATAATCGGTTCGCCATAGGGTCACATGAGGCAACCACCTCACCACCACCACCACCACAAAAAAAAAAAAAAAATAGAATGCAAAATGTGGTCCACCTTCATCAAAACATAACATGAAATAAAGAGATTTCTATAGTTATGGTGTAATAAAAAAATTAAGACTGGACAAAAAAATTTATTCCATCTCCACAAAATGTCATATATTTACTGCGTCACTTGAATATTGGTCATACTGTATGGATTAATTTGAGGGTTCTTTCTAAGTTATTACCCTCCCCCCAGCAATATTTCTTGAAGTGGCTATTGATGCTCATTGTGTCTAATCAATGCATGCATGCAGAGCAACGAAAGAATTCTATTAAAAAACAATAACCGATTCAATAATTACTTAAGTTAGCTCTGTCATGAATTCATATAAAAGTAATACTAGAGTAATACCAGGGAGTTGTTATTCGGAAGGAGGTTTAACGGAAAGTTTAATTTATGCTTATACGCTACGATCCACTAAATACCGAGGAGATTATTAATAATGATAAGCTACTTATTCCGTTGATGGGGAATTCTTCCTTTTATTCGTTCGCCTCAATGTGACATCGATATGTTAGCAACATCATTCAGGTCTAGTAATCCTATCACAATTGGATTACTCTGGACAATGCTTTGATGAGTAGGTTTACGCCGCCACCAATTTAGGGGCAGGTGCTGCAAAACTCGAAACGACTGTTTCATTGAAGTAAACCAATGCCGTTTGCCCCTTCCTAAAGAAAGAACGTCATGCAAATGAGCTGCAGAGGTAGAAGTATAAATTTTGTCGCAACAATTTGGAAAGTTTCCGGAAGCTTCCTGAAATAACCGGGTATACAATCAGATTCAGATTTTTACATAAACCCTTACTGGTATACTCTGATCCGCGTCACCGAGCGTCCAAAGATGCAATAATTTTTAATTTTCCAGCGACTGGCAATGCTATGGCAGTAGCGACAAACCCCCAGTTTTACTGTGGATGTAGCAGACGACAAATCCCCTTTGTTTGAATTACGTAATCCAGTGTAAGTCTTATAGAAATGCCAAGAAGGATACAAGAGACAGATTACTGTGTGACCTTGGCGGTGTAAACTTCACTTCAAAGCGATGTATCTCCTTCCGAATAACTCCCTGGTAATACTACACTAGTGTACTTACAAGGTAAAGACACTCACTGTGAAGTTACACACCCAGGATATGCTAAATAATGTATGTTTGTTCTTTAATCATGTAACAAATTTGCACTTAAATTGCATGTAAGATATATGACCGGGCCGCATAAGTTAACAATAGGCCGATGATCACTTGTAACTGGACTAATAAGTTTATAATGATTGCATTTACCAAACTTTAATTGAATAGTGTATTTTCTTAAAAGAAATTGGGAACTTCGAATCTTCCACGGGCCATTTTAATGAACGTCGCAGGACGCCAAATGAGAAATCGCGGTGTGTGTGCGTCTGTGTGTGTGCAAGGTGTTGAGTGTATCTCTGTAATGTGATGTCTTTATACATACTTTTATGGAAAATGGGAGATTCGACAGGTTTAAATGGTGTTCCAAACTAACATGTAGCGACTACAAAAATAAATCAGAAACAAGCAGTAAGAACAATTTCGGCTGTGATTTATGTATTTGTAGATCATTTCAATGCAGTTTTCAGTATTTCAGTATTTCTTCAGGAAATTTATGTTTCAGGCTTAAGTTTCAGGTTTTTTTTAATACTCTCGTAAACAACAGCTTTGAAAACGTCTAATTATCAGAAGAGTAGAACCAATGAGGTTGTAGGAAGTGTAAGAAGCCTAAAAAGTAATGGTGGTAGAAGCATATCTAAATATAAGCAGCGGTGCTATGCCAGTAAACGAGTTATCCAATAATCCAGTTCCCATGAAGTCTCTTTTTTACGTGTATGTACAATCAATAGCTGCCTCCACAATCTACTTATGAAAACTACTCCACACATTGTTACTTTCTAATTAAAAAAAGGTTCTGACGAGGGTTTGCGTAGACCGTATACACTGTAACGCCACTTCGGTCGTAGCAGGCAAGAGGACATCTTTCAGCAAAAGACAACAGGCAGACAGGAAAACTCGGCGACGGAAGGTTTACAAAGAGAAATGCGTTTACGGTGCCAGTCTTTTGACTCTTCATGTCAGCCCCATCTCTCTTCTCGACCTTTTTTACACTTTGTGCAAGATATGTAGGCTGTAATGGCTGCAAGTCACATCTTTTATGCTTCAGGCTTCAAGAATCAAGTGTCAAGTGTGTCTGGCTTAAAATTAGGCCCCTTTTAATCAGAAATCTTCTCAATGAAATCCTTCGTTTATCACACTAGCTATTTACTTAACTTCTTAGGAAGCCACCCATGCAAATAAAACTACTGTAATCACCTTCCTGCTGTAATCACATTTGGTCACAATTGTACCAGTGTTCAATAGAGTAAGAACTGAAGGATTGCGTAACTCAAATATTGTTTGCACAGCGGCGAGTGACTCAAATACGATTTTGTAGGGCGGCGAGTGACTCAAGCAATAATTTGTACAGGGCGAGTGACTCAAAGGCCAGTTTTTACAGAGGGTCAGTGGCGCAGTACAGTTGGCAAAGGGTAACCTGCCTATCATGAAACACAGAGAGCTGAATTTCAATCACCACTATGACATTTACTGCACTGTACATTACATACTAAATCCAAGTACATTTAGGTCCAATTAAATGTAAATAAATCTGAGTAATGAAGAAACCTAAACTCTTTACAATACATATGACGTCACAGGTCCATAGAAATTGAAGTGTGCCCCTCGACTGAGGTGAACCCGTCACCACGTATAGCAATTTTTTCAAGCGACCCAAATTTCATGATATGGCATTATTCATCGACCCAACTTAAGGGGACATGTGCAAAATTTTCTGCAGGGAGGGGTATGAAATGTATTGTAAACCCATTCCAAGGCTACGCGACCCCCAGATGGGCTCGGGACCCATCAGTTTTTATCTCAAGACCCAATTTTGGATCACGACCCACTATTTGGGAATCGAGGAACTGTAGTATAAATTACAGCCATTGTTTGCCCTCTGACATGACGTCGGGGTCAGTTCTCAAGCACATTGTGACGTCAATGAATAGGATCAACTATTCGAACATTTCTTCATCCGTCTACACTGATGACTGAGGGAGCTAGGAATTACTAGTAGCAAAGATATTATAAGCATAGATTCCAAACTCCTATACCTACATTGTTACGCTCAGTGACTCCTCACGGAGACGCATACATCGGGGCGGAAGTGTAAATTTGACATGCGCGTCGTTCCATTCCGCGATCTGCGTACAAAAATACGAACGCGTTACAGAAAATTCCATTGTTCAAAAAGGTTAGCGCGGGTGCACTTTTACAACGCGTTCTATACGCGCAGAATACATTTCTCTGTGTATTATCCGGAATACTTGACGCACAGTTCTACGCGCTCTGGAAACAAACGCGCTAGTTGCTTTCCCGTTGTGATTGCGTAAGTAACTGAACGCGCACATAAAAGTGCGTCACTTGAAGATACCATAGAAACTGACCAATGAATTTCCATGAACTTGCAAAACCAGTCATTGTGCGTTCATGTTCAAGTGTAAATACGTGGAATGCCGCGTTGAGGAAATAAGTTATTCTTGTTCAAGTGGAATTTATTGAGGCGTAATACTTCTTCAGTCAACAACATTCCGAAATAACAAGTATTAATACTTTTGTAAAACGTTCATTTGCGTGTTTGTTCTCAAAACGACTGAACAGTGATCAGCACTTCCGCCCCGATATATTGGCCTCCTTGGGGAGTCAACGCGCCATTTTAAGTTTGGAATCTATGCTTGTAATATCTTTGACTAGTAGGCAGTTGCTAGTAGGTGTTTATCAACATTTACCTTATCAAACGTGATTGCGTAGGTCAAAGAGATTACCACGAATTCTTCTTTCGAGGTTAATATTCAGTTGTAAGCAGACTGTCATTAATTCAGCAGTCACGGTAGTTAGTCTTCTTTGAAAAGTCTGTCCTAAATAAGGAACTATTTCTCAAAGTAAGTCTGACTTAAAGTATCAGTTTAACCAAACACATTTTCCTTTGTGCCACTAGTAACCATCTTTCCACGACATTTCATTACACATATAATTCATACCAAAAGTTAACAAAGGAGTAATTTCGCACTAATTTAATTGTTACGTTAAAAATGCCGCATTTTTAAACCAATTGCGATTTTTTTTTCTTTCTAACCGGGTATATATTAATTCAGTCTGGCATGACTGCATTGGCTTTTGCAAGTTCAGTCTTTAACACAGCTGCAAAGAAAGATGGATATTGTCGTGCCGACACGCTGTGTTGGATCGTGGCCGGTGGGGCTGACCTTCGATCTCGTCCTTCGGGGTCGTTGATCCATTTGATAGTAGTTTTAGGTTTTCGACTGCAGTTGTAGATAACCATCAAGACTGTGCTCGAAAGCACCAAAGCAGGGGCTGAAGTTAGTGCACGGACCAGACCAGCCTCGGTAGGGGGTTTCCACAGGAAACGGCCAAAAACGGACCTTTAGCCAATCGTTAAGCCCGGATGGCCACATGTCCACAACGGCCAGACCGCCTATGTAGTATGTACCAGAGTACCTGAAGACATGTTAAGTCACGAAAATACCATTAAGCAGGTAATTTTCCCTCTGAGAACCAAATGGTGTTTCAACAAAGCTCCAATGACGTCAAAGCACTGTAGCTACTTTGTTGGCTGTTTTCAGAATATGATCTGCACCAAACGCTCAATTCTTTGACCTATACTATCACGCTTTTCAACAATTGTATGCATGATGCTTACCGTGAATTTCTATTTATATATTTTACAAAAGAACAGTGTTAAAAGAACAAGAAAAAAACCACGTTACGCCTGGTCGATCTGCTTAGTTGGCATGACTGGCAATATGCTATTATTCCACTTCGGCTGAAGTTTTTTTATTTGGTAACTATCCAGTGCTAATTGTATAAATCGACGTCGCAAAGGTTAGGCCTCTTTGTTACGGTAGCATCGACGTCAGTGTATTAAAAAATTTTGCCAAGCAGACTTTCATGGCGTTGAAGGCAATATCTGGAACGAGATAAAGTGGTTTCCAATTCACTTTCCTCAATGCCATGTGACAACACTCGCTTGCCACATGGACACCATCTTTTGAAAAAAGCTTCATTCGTAATGTAAACTGGTTGATTTGGATATAGACCAGTGGCCAGACAAAGCGTGGACTCAGTCGAGACAGCTTTCATCGGCGGTTTAAGATATGTTGAGATGTATTAAGGCAATAATTAGTCATGGTCTCAAATTTTCCTGTAGGGGAAAATTTCCTGAGGGGGTGGGGAACGGGCGCCTCCCCATGACCCCCTTTACTGCGGACCTGTCTCGGACGAGGCCACAATTAGCTATGGAAGGGAGGACAAAACTGTTCTTGATTTGACGTTGATCTATTCCATAGTTGCACCAACACACCCAATTAATTTCCAAAATTTCACTTAAAGGTTGAGGTATTTCCATAATGTATACTCAAGACGTCAAGGATTCAAGTCCCTAGTTGATAAAAGAGATTCGCCCAGCACAATTCTTAACAGCAATGGCATATCTACTTCTGACTTGATCATTACCGTCATGTGCTATTAAAACATGACTAATCGGGCCATTCTAGAGAAGAAAAGTTAAACTACACCCACCATCATAAGAAACGTATTGAAACTTTTCAAGGTCCATAGAATATTTTACGTAGTGCCAAGACTCTACACAATGCATTCTAGGGTCTGAGACTGACACAATATCAATAGATGAAAACAAGGCAGCTAGGTTTGTGGTAGACCCAGCCTCGTTCCTTACGCCTAAGGGTGGGGTGGGGTTTCAGGGGTGAGTTTTACAGGAAGCAGAACTTGCATCTTCGTTTGGTTGCTCAGAAAATAAATCATTAAAGTTGACAACATTTGTGGGCATATATTAAGCAGCGTTTAAAATAAAAGGGGCAGCGGGAAATTTGGGCTCGCAGTAGCGCAAACCCCTCCTTAAAATTTGTTGGAGGGAGGAAATGGCCAAATGCTACAAAAATCACCCGACCCCCCTTGCGAATAAAAAGTTGCATGTTAAAACACAGACGTTAACAAAAGTGCAGTTAAAAATCTTTTAACAAAAATTTCTATGGCAGGAGAGTTGCCAGGCGGGGCAGGTGGGCCATGGCGTCCCTTCGGGACCAGTTTCCCCCCACACTGTCGGTTAGATTTTCCAGTTTCGTCGGATAGACTTAGTGTGTAACCCTGAAGACATCCAGTCGCCCCACAGATTACTTGTTTTCGTTCTCCAATTTCTTAGATTTTCTACAATAAAACTCCCAATTTTTCAAACTTTCTTCATTGAAATCCAAATGTTCATATTTTCTTCAATAACCCCTGAATTTACTAAACAACATTTACATCTACGCCTTCATCGATGAGGAAGTTAAATTACCTTCGTAACATGTCACCCCACCATGCAGTAAACCCGCACAGTCCAGTACAGTGAACTGTTAAGTTACTGTGCTGTTGTGTCTAGTTTGGGACTATAGCCTTTGCATTGACTCACGGCTCATGTTAAATTTGTTTTAAACCCTGGGTGCCCTTCATTCCAACATTCCAGCGATATTACGTTCATTATGAATAGGTCCTACCTTTGTGCAAATTTTTATGGGCACTTGAAACGATTAGTTTGAACTTGTAATGTTTGTCAAGCCTGATTTTTCTTCCAGTACTGCATTCCAACTTGTAGCGAGAGTATTTCGTTTGCATCCTGCCCCTACTGTTCACGTGAAAATGAAGTAAGAACGATGAAATCAAGGGTCTGTGTTTGGTTCAGGGAGCTGTCAATTTATGACAATTCCCTGACTGGTTGAAAATGCGCAGCAACATCCATTGTTTAATTTAAAGAACTAAAGGGGCTGTAGTGTTGCATCACTAAAAATATATTAAGGGATATCCCTAATTTCTAAGTACAAATAGTGACCGTACTTCGATCAGGGAGATGCTATGAGAGTAGCTGGCTCACACAAAGTAGTGTTTCAATATGATCGTGAGCCATTTTAACTCAACACAGACAAACCAATGGTATCATAAACGCATAAATGCATTTTCCTCCAATCTCCACTGGGAGGTACGGGGTAAGAGAGAGACCTTGCACGCACCAGATCCGGGTTCAGTCTCCTACCGTATCCCATTCTTGCCTGGTTCTTCAAAAGCAATTCTGCAGTTGTTGATCGCTTTGTGGTTCCTTTCGGGTCTGTACTGGGTGGTTAGACGGTAGGCAGAGGTTTGATTTTTGAGATTTTGTGCGCATCTGGTCAGGGGCCCCTGGACCCTGGACATTGTCCACCCAGTCCACCTGCTTGCTACGCCAGTGTTGGTGGCCTCTGGATGAAGGGGCTACAACTCATGTTGGACACAAGAAGTGGGTCATCAATAAAGTTAGCTCTAGTTACACCAATGCCAAAGAAGGGACAAGACACTACTCAAAGAAAAGACAAAAAGCAGATGAAAGATTGGTTAGTCTCGTGTTTTTCAACCAGTGGACGTGGGCCGTGAATTTGGCCAGAAAAAGACAAAAAAAAATCTATCATAATAATAAAGTTTATATCATCCGAAATAGATGGTAATTTAGTAGTATACGTTCCTTATATAGTGTCAAAATTTGTCTTGAATGATCAAGTTATGTATAGCCGACAAGGGGAACTAATTATTTTTCAGTCATCACCAGGTAATATCAACAATTTAAGGGGTTCCTCGAGTTACAAAAGGTTGAGAAAGAAATCCTGGCTTTTATTTTGAGAGAAAGATGGAAAATCGTTCCGCGTTAATTGCGTTGCACAGGTACGTAGTCAGGATTTTGTCGGGGATTGTAGGAGTTTCAGACTGCAGAAACCCAATGCCGCCATAGAAACCTAGGGCTCAGACCCGTGCGGTGAGTCTCAAGGACAACACGCTTGTGGAGGACGGGGGAATATCCCCAACAGTTATTTTGGACATAGTTTTTCAGGGAGTTGTAACAACTCACTGGTTTTTTTTCACTTTAGTTATGGGGAGAACCTCCGCTACCCTCCCCTAAGCAACATGCCTAGCGTTGAAAGCAACCAGTCGAAAGTGTCGTTCATGCGAGCGGAGCAATATATCTGAGCCCCTTACAGAGTGAGCCAGCAATTATGATTCATGTATCATAATAAAGGACCTGCATAAATAAGACATGTTAAATGGTGCAGTCAGTCAGTGTAATCTGGAATCTACATTAAGAGCACAATTAACTGTTAAACTTAGAGAATAAGGAGTAAATCATTGAAAAAATTCAGATTTTGGACCGTCAGTTATAACTACAATCATTATTTTACTGCATGTATAGTCATTTACCATCAGCACGGGTTTTGCCCATGTAAATCTGACACTTGACCTGTGATCTTGTGCATTAAATAATAGCTAATTCGACGGGTAGCGTATATTCTAGCTTTTGTTTTGTAATGAAAATCGACGGAATTTTGCACACAAATACTGACTGTGAACAAGAATGTAATTATATTGAGATCAAGGTACATTTAGGAGAAAATGCGTACGCTGTGTGCTGTCATAGGCCTTACAAGTATTTTATTATTACAATACGTTGAAATGCCACGGTGTAGAAAACGACCAATGTGTACGACAAAAGAGAAACCAGTCACTCTTCAATGTCGTTAAGTATTAGCAAGTCAAATCTGCACAATTAAGGTGCTTTAGTGTACGAGTATACTTGTATAATTATTCGCCTTAAAAAGATGGACAATATGACGAACACCTTTTCAGCATCCGACTAAGTTTGAAGTTGTACCAACAAAACTTTACGGAGCACGAATAGGCAAACTAACGCCAGCTTTGATAAAATGTCCCGAGAGCTACGATTTGGACCAAATATCCGCGGTCCTGATTTGTCAAAGCGTCATATCAGGCTCAATTTTAGTATATAAACTTTTTTTCAATAGGGCTTTGTCCCATGTTTGGGAAAAAAGTGTTCCTTCTGGAAAATTTTATATAATTTATTTTGGTTTTTAAGGGGCTAGAATTCTCTTTACTGTTTAAATGTGCAATATTTTTGCACTCTTTTGTGTGCAAAGTTGCCAACCGAATACATTGAAAAAGTAACGCTTTCGTGATCCTATCCTCCAAAGTAATCAGAGAGAACAATTAATTGGTGGATCGGGCCCGTAGCCCCGGAGGGGGGGGGGATTTCGGGGCAATGCCCCACCAAAATATTTCTGCCCCACCAGATGAAAATTGAAACTGCATAATAACTAGTCTTAATCTGGTGGAATCTACTCCAATATGCTTCTGGTGAAATTTAGGCACTCTTGTATTGGTGAAGTTTGTCAGTTTGTTTATTTCAATATAGCTCAGAAAAAAGATTGTTTACACACAATTTACAAGGCTTGGGATTAAGTGCCATTTCCTGCATTCTGTGATCTATTTTGGCGGAAAAATTGGCTGTACGCTACGCGACAACCGATGGTGCCTCTCCGCTTAGATGTTACACCGGAAATTAGGAGAAATTTTTATGCCCCCTCAATCACAACACTTGCCCCCCTAAAAATGTAAAGCTGGCTACGGGCCGGTGGTGAATACAAATACTAAGACACATATCTGCATTTGCATCAGAATTTTTCTCATTCTTTTTAGTTTATTGTATTCTTTCACATCAGGTTGACACTTAAAGGGGAACTATAGTGGCTATTTGACCCTTTACATATGTGTAGCATACATATAAATACTACAGATAATCTCTACCTGGTGGACCTTACATGAAACCTTTACTAAGAATAATATATTTCAAATTTCCCTCGCTTGCAGGCATGTGCGCAGACATATTCGAAAGAAGACGACTAGATGTCAGCTGATTGCTGACGTACAACCTGCACCTCACGCTTTCCAGAGCAAAATGTTGCCAGCTCAAATAAATTTAAATAGGCCTTCTTAATTTTTCTGAGTGGTGGTTCAAAATTTCAAAATTATGTATTTTAAATCAGAAAAAATATAAAAAGTATAGCAAAAACTTCTGTGGGATTTTTTTTGCCCCACAGCTGAAAATACTAAATAGTTCTTGCCCATTTATTTTTCGTAGTATTGCAAGAGGATGCTATCAAGGAATACTCTGTTTCAGTGGTTCCATTTTCCGAGCCCATGATATCACGCTGAAGGGCTCTGTTCATGCGGTGTTTGGATACTGTAGTTCTTCATAAAGATTTCTATACGTAAATGATGATTATCTGTTTTTACTCTTATGTTACCATAAGAACATTAAGAGATTCAACTCTTCGGTAGTAGTCATGAAAACTTAAGGAAACTCTGATCCACTGAGGGAAATTTTTGTCTAACTTATGGAAACACTATTCTCCTTAAAACACCTATACGTGTTCGCGAGGGCCAAGCATTCGTTCGAGACGAAAGTCTTGTGATATTTTCTGATTTAGTGCATATAATGAGGATTTTGCGTAGACACTGTGAAGTACGATATCGATTATTGCATATTTGGTGGAGTACTGGCCTCATTCTTTCAGCAACACCTTGAAATGTCAGTCGAGAGTTGTATTTGAGTCTGCCGGAAGCAAGCCTAACCATTCTCCGCGATGTGTTCCCATCATGGCTGCCTCGAGCTATCGGTAACAGGCACAGCATTTCTTTTTGGTTGAGTAAGCTTCAATCAGACGCATTTTGTCTGGTAAGAGACTTCTGTGTATTGTTTGAATATTTTACTTTGAATTTTACAACTTTTATTGGCAGATTGGCTGTTGAGAATTAAGAAAAATCTATAACGTTTTGACAAGTATGATCGAATCCCTTCGGACTACGGCGATGCAGTGCAGTGGTCAGTACCGTACCATGCATGTGTGTGATACACCATATAGAGTCAATATGGATATCGAGCTGCACTTATAGTGTAGGGTGAAGGATTTTCTCGAACTTTTTAACTGGTTAAAAATCATACGTAACAAGTAAGAAGAAGGCTGTATGATGATATTAGATAGTAATGTACAGATTTCTGGATTTTAATGGCAAATTTAACCGCTACATTTTTTGAAAATTAAAGATAGTTTTGACGTTACCGTGAATACTGTAGGTGTGTGCTTACAAACTACACAAGCAGCTGTTGTAAAACCCGCGGCGAGGTGCAGGTGTGACATCACAGTTCCGTTGCATTGTGGGTAATTTCACAATATCATGACTGCCTACGCAGTGGCGTTTAGTGAGTTTCAAAAATTTTTTTGAAAAATTCGTGTTAAATAAGATATTGAGTTATATTAGTTCTTAATGGTATCACAATGCTTGGAAAAATGTGTTCTAAATGTTGTACTTGCTTAGAAAGCTGTACAATTGTTTCCCTTTAATATGCTAGAGAGGGAGACATGACTAGTAGGAGACTATCATATGCTTATGCGGACGGTTGGCATCCCCATGGGCCAAAAATAAAACAGTCGATTTTAGGGCATAAATATCGCTTTTCGGGGCAAAGTTCTTGCCATAATTGCCACTTTGCTAGTCTGAGAAATTTTCAGGGCAAACTCCTTCCCCGCCCTTGTGAAATGCCTTCATATACAGAGACTATACAGATACACTGCAGCTGGCAGTAAACAATCGAAGGATCATTTTTTCCACCACCTTCAAATCCATGTTATAAGTATTTAATGTAATTGGAATTAATTCAAAAGGAAGGGGGTGTATATCTCTCCCCAATTAGATCAGAGATCTACAACAGAACTCATCAGTGAGATTGAAACCCCCAAATCTGAGAAATGTTTTGACGGCCCGGGAGGGGGTTACCTCGAAATGACCCATTCTGGCCACGGGCTCAGCTAAGTTAGGCTTACTATGAGGAGAAAACCTTTATAAGCTTGACGTGGCTGCTTTCGTCAAAATTCATTTTCTGAGTTTAATCACAGGGAAAAAATTTTGATGCCCGTCACCCCATTCTCACGGAAGTTCTGTTATTCTTCTTATGTTTTCACGAGGAGAAAATAAAATTGGGTACGGTACCCTAGTTTGTCATTCTGTTAGATGTTGTAGTACATACAGAGGTCTATACTTGATTATAATTGTACTAGCCAACGGGGGGACCTAGTGTTTTGAGCATAGGGGAGAGATCTTAGGTAAAGGAGAAGCCCATTCATAAGAGCATTATGTGCACCGAAGAGGCATCTACGACAGAAGGTGGCGTATTGTAGAGTTAGTGGCATGAAAGCAGCTACTGAAGAGACCTCGCTCAGGAAGAGAGCTGACCTCAGCCCACCCCCTGAGGCTGAGGTAAAGGTTGTTGTCATCCAAAACCGCTGGGTTGAAGGAAATCACACTTAAAGACACAATCAAGTCTTAATTATTTAAATTTAATTACAGATATTTGGGCTCCTGGAATTTTAGACCGGCTATTCTAGTGCACGGATAGCTGGTCCAGATGGTACGCAGGCCGCCACTTGAACACCTACGGGTTTTTTTTTGGGGGGGGGGGGAGGGGTATTATAAACATGGTAAGAACTGACAAGGGGGACTCTATCCTTCAATTTGACTGTGCTACCAATTGGCAGCCAAAAAGTCATTAGTTAGTACACTTCTCTACACTTATCTCCCGCTTAAAAGTTGTATTAACTGCGTTCCTTAACAGATGACGTGGTTTTAAGAATCGATTTTATGAAATATGGTACTCGACAATTCACTCTCATAAGGAAAGGAAAGAAAGGGTATCCTCAGTGTAACTGTCAAATTAGTCGTCAACCTTTTCCAACCGTTAAAAATTATGTTATTTATATCCACAGAGTATGGCTCTCAGAGTTCTTGCATACCTTACAGTAGTCCTTGGGATGGCACTTTGTGGTAAGTAACTTAACAATAACTTGTGATAGATAGCTATCGAGATGCCTAGATTGTAAAGTTGAGCAAGGCTGTATCCGAGTCCAGCTAACCCGATTCCGGGTCAATTTCGATTCCAGTGGCCACCATTCTGGGCCAATTCCGAGTCCAGTACCTTCCCATTCCGATTCAATTCCTATTCCAGCTTCCCCAATTCCGAGTCCGGTCATTTGACAATGTAGAATAATATAGAAATGCGTTTTACGCTATTTTGCGAGTACTTTTCATTGAAACGGTCATTTTTATGAGTCAGTTTCAAAGTCTTGTCCACCCTGTCAATGTAGTTGACTGTATGCGTCCATTCATGGATTAAATTGTGCACCAGTAAGAATGTATCTTTCAGTAACATTATTAAAATTTTCATTTTTGTGGACTCGGCTGGAATCTGTTCCGAGTCCGAGTCCAGTTGCAGCCCATTCCTGGCCAATTCCGATTCGGGAACTCCCCATTCCGGGCCAACTCCAAATCCAGTATAAAGCGGATTCGGGTCCGAGTCCGGACTCGGGCTTCCAGCCCTGTGGATGAGGTTACGTATTCCGAAACGGGCATTTAGACTAGTATTTCATTACAATGGTTTACTTACCAAAGCATAATCGTTTAAAAGTAGCTTTCACATTTTTTTAAATAGTAGTCTCGGTCCTTACATGACTCTGGCCCGAGGAAGGTGAGTCACCTCAAGATTGTAACTACCTTCTACCTACTGTGGACGAGACAGACGAACGCAAGAGAAATCTTATAGAGAAAAGGATGTGTAATAGTCCCTAATATGCAGTGCGAATAAGAGGTATAATTTTGGCAAGCGGTGTAATTAAACACTGCAGTTTTTCCACAAAAAAGAGTTCTAAAAAACTGGTTTTGAAATTCTACTTCAAACTGTGGTTTAATTTACTAACCGCATGTTTTGTGGTCCCAGAACTGTAAAATGTAAGGCCTGGCTAAGGTTCAGGGAATCGTTGGAAAAGCTTTGAACTGATTGCATTTTTACAAATTGTCGTTATTTAGTGATACTCTTCATGTTTTGTGGCTGCGCGGAAGGCACGAAGTACTGTCTAAGCGGAAGGGACGGCGTCCTATACTCTTTTGAGAAATTTTTGTCTATGTGAGGTGTCTTGGATGCAAAATGGTGCTATCTTTCTAAAGCTTCGTAAAGTGATGAATTAATTATATGTTTAGGAATCCTCATTATTAAATGACTTTTCTATCCCTTTAGGGTGTAATTGAATGGGATATTCCTTAAGGGCAGGGATTACACCTCTACTCTTTGAGAAATGTTTCTTGTTCTAAGTTTTCCTAGATCCAAAATGGTGTTATCTTTGGTAAAGCTTTGGACACTTAAAATGATCTAAACTTGTAATTATTTAATGAATTCTTCGGCTGTAGCATGCATGGCCTACAAGGCTGGTACCAGGTGCAGGCTTCCCCCTTGCACTCTTAGTACGACACTGGGGGAGCCACCATTAGTTGGTGCGTAGCAATAGCGTAGGCCTTGCAAAAAATGGGGCAAATGACACATTTTAGACCTTAAAAGTTTCATCTAAACATTTTTTTACTTTTAAATTTCATTTTTTAAAACAAATTTAGATTTCAAGAAGGAAAGATTTTATTTAAAGGGGAAATGCAGTCACCCCAATTTGAATTAGTGTATCCGGGCATCCTACAGTATTTCATAAATGGCTCTGGAAAATCATGTTACAATATGTTTCTCACTGCATCAGTTGAGAAATTTATGTATAGACTAAGTCTTTGGTGTAACATGAATATGCAATTTTTATGTTGTAAGATATCATGAAAAATACTTGAAGTGAAATAGGGGATATTTGTGAGATTAAGCTGTTGTTCAAAAAAAGTTGCGGCGACTGCTAATGCCCTTTTAAATTTTTGTTACTTTATAAGCTCATTGACTTTAGCTAATAATTAAAGGTAATCATTGGCTATTTTATCTTTAGCCAGCGTATATGGCTATATGCTTATATGTGTATTCAAGCGGATGTTTCTTGAAGGAGGAGATTGTTCATTCCTCAAGCAGGGAAAACCCACAAAAACGTCCATAGCGGGGATCTCCCCTGGAAAATTTGGGGGGAAAACTCTTAAATACGATTTTCCAGGTTTGGGGGCCTTGAAATCATAATTTGGACAGTGAAATTTTCAGAATTTCTGCATATTTTCTCAAGTAGGCCAACTTTCATTTACGGTTTGGAAATCTCGGGGGGGGGGCAGTAGCCCTGCCCCCGCAGGCCACGGCCCTGCAAGGGTTTGGGTTTTTTTTAATGTAATAGTACCAAACTAAGGGTTAGTCTTCCTCGAATAGTGTACCGAGAGGTCCGGGCGTATGAAAGTGTACCTTTCTAAAAAGGAATGACCCACAGAACTCGGGCTTATTAAGGTTTCTGATTCCTTGCTGAAAGCAAAAGGAATCTATGCAATAACGCGGGAGATAGTGTGTGTGTTTGTATGCGTGTTTGTGACGTTTGGCTTGTAAACACGGTATCTCAAGATAGCAATGATGGATAATTTATATACTTGAGACATACACTCTAAAAAATGCGTATTCAAAGGGGCACTAAATAGGAAATCTATTCACAAATTTGATTAAATCCGGTTTAAATATGAATCAATTCTAATTTGTCAAACGAATCTATTCAAATAATTGATTAGTCTTCCTGTTCAGTGTCCCTCTGATAAGATTATCTTCAAATTTGGATAGGCATTTTTAGAGTGTAGAATTATCATATAGAGAGAAAGATCCATATTGTTTCTGGTGGAGGTCAAATGTCATGTGAGGTCACCAGAGGTCAAGAACAGAAAACCTTGCAAACATGATATCTCTAGGTAGGAAGCATGTATGCTTTTGATACTTGACATGTGGATGCGTTACATTCAAAAGATTAACCCTATTGATTTTTGATTTTCGTAAAGTCAAAGGTTATCTGAGGTCACCGGAGGTTAAAACACGAAATTCTTAAAAACTGCTTGTAAAGACGATATCTCAAGATAACAATGATGGACATTGGACAATCTTCATACTTGGTGTATAACTTTATCATATTGAAAGGAAGAACCTTATTGTTTTCAGTGGAGATCAGAGGTCATTGGAGGTAATCAGAGGTCAAAAACCGAAAACCTTGAAAAACACGATATTTTAGACAGGGATGGTGGGTCCTTTTCTAGTGGTATATAAATGTGTTACTTTAAAAGAGAGGGAACCCTATGGAATTGTTGGAGGCAGTAGCGCACGCGGGGGGGGGGGCATTAGGCCATGTCCCCCTTACAGATGGCGATTTTCTTTTAATTCCTAAAAATACGTAAAATTTTTAACACAAATTTTACTCCAAAAGGTTGCATATGTGGCACCAGATTGCATGTAAGGACACCAATTTTTCAAAAATTTTCAAAGAGAAGGGAGACCTCCCTATAGACCTCTCCCCCCAGGCCGGCGATTGCACAACATACTGCATGGCCCCCCTTGAGAGAAATCCTGGGTACGCCACTGGTTGGAGGTCAAAGGTCGTAAGAGGTCATCACAGGTGAAACTACGAAAACCTCGTAAACTAAATAGACAGTGGGCGGTGCCCCAAAATTGCGTCCGGCGTTTCGTGACTAACGAAAAGTTAGACCTGAATTTTTCAGTTTTTTCTACCATTCTAAAGATAAATTTATAGAGAATAACATGTATTTTTTCACAAGCATAACTATTACAGTAATAATACTAGTTCAAAGTACCTAATGTGAACACGTGAAAAGGATGCTGTGACTATAAGATTATTAGAAATTCTTTACGCTGAACGAGGTTCACTGATGGCGTAGTGGATAAGAGCTCGGTTTCTCACACCGACGGTCTAGGGTACAAATCCTCCCTAAGACACTTTCATTTTTTGTTTCATTTTAAGTTACTCACTTTTTCGTGGGGTTAAAAGGTCATATGAGGTCATCAGAGGTCAAGTTGTGAAAACATCGTACAAATGATATAGTCCAGAAGTATAAATTTTGCGGGATGAACTCAGTGCAACAAATCACCCCCCTCAGCAAGAAATTACTAAGCCTTTGGGCTGTCTGGTTATGAAATCCGGTATCCGAGGATGTATAAAGTACGGCTGAGGAAGACGGGACTTGGGACCTGTTTCATAACAGAATTACACACTTTCTTAAGTTTGCTTAACTCTTTCTGAAACATAGCCCTGGTTTCAATAATTTTTGATTCCTCGCTGAAGCAAAAGGAGTCTATACAATCACGCGGGCGCTTGTGTGTGTATGTGAGTGTATATTTGTGACGCTTGGCTTGTAAACACGATATCTCAAGATAACAATGATGGATGATTTTCATACTTGAGATATAAAATTATCAGATAAAGAAAAAGATCCATATTGTTTTTGGTGGAGGTCAAAGGTCATGTGAGGTCACCAGGGATCAAAAACCGAAACCTTGTAAACACGATATCTCTAAGTAGGAAGCATGGATGCTTTTGATCCTTAACATGTGCAGGGGCGCAAATCCCGGAGGGCAAGGAGGGCCTTTGCCCCCTCAAGTGAAAAAGTGGGGGAAAACCCTAATCCCCCCCCCCCCCCCAATGTGAATAGCAATACTCATTTTTTTTCGCCGCTTGGTCACTTTTGACATCTATTTGATAACAACACATGACAACAATACAATTATAGGCTATAACTGACATAGTATTTGAATGTCTGTTGATCAAGGCCTTATGGAATATCATCTGAAGCTGAAACCCGGCACAGACGAATCAATTTTCAGTCGAAAACACTTAAGACATGTCTTAGTTATACCTTCACTTCGTTTCCTAATCTAGGCCAGAGCGATCTATCTCTGCATTTTGTGCCCCGGTTCGTGAAGCACATCAGTAGTATTAATTTACTTTGTGCCCTAACTAACCCTTTTGACAAGTGTAAATGTTCTAAAACCTAGGAGCCTTTACAATAAAAAACTTCCGTTCGAAATAATCTTTCTGCAGCTTCTGAAATACTAAAACCCAGGAGCTTCCGAGGGCTTCGCCCCCTGGATCCCCACCGGGGCTTTGCCCCTGGGTCCAACCAGGGGCCCTAAGGCGGGCCCCGAACCCCACCCACGAGGGCTTCGCGCTTCGCGCTCGCGGTGCACGCTACGCGTGCACAGTTTCAAATCCACGCGTACACCATATTCGATTTCGCCCCCTCTCTCTCAGACAGAGATTTGCGTCCCTGAACATGTGGATGCGTTATATTCAAAAGATGAACCCTATTGACAGGGATGATCGATCCATTTCATACTTGGAATATAAATGTGTTACTTTAAGAAAGAGGGAACCCTATGGGTTTGTTGGAGGTCGAAGGTCACATAGGTCATCAGAGGTGAGACTAAGAAAACCTCGTAAACTAAATAGACAGTGGGCGGTACCTCCAAATTGTGTCCGGCGTTTCGTGACCAACGAAAAGTTAGGGCTGAATTTTTCTACTATTTCAAAGATAAGGTATACAGAACATTTATGTTTTCACAAGCATGACTGTTACAGTAATAATACTCAGTGGCGTAGCTAGGAATTCGGTGACGGGGGGGCCATGGAGCACGATTTACTATCTAAGCGGAGCGCCACCACAGGTTGGCGCGGAGCGTACAAGAAAATTTTTGGCTCCCCAAGGCTCTCAGATGGCTGGAGATTGCATCTCCGGGCCGTTTGACCTGCGCTGAAAATATCTCTAAATTGGCATTTCGTGTACTGACATTTTGTATAATGACACATATTTAACAAAAAAAGAAAGAAAGAAAGAAAAAAATCACATAACTCCTCGGTAGATATGGATGTTCTTTATGACCACCATGGGCGGCGATCCGTCTTTGAAAGTGGGATATATAGTCAGCGGCAATATCTAAGCGGAGCGCCACCATCAGTTGGCGCGGAGCGTAGAAAATTTTGGCAAAAAATACCCCCAGATCACTGGAAATTGCCCTTCCCAGGCTTTTCAACGTGATACTAAGACAACTGTCTGATGTCTTTCCTAAAAAATAGGCCTATTGGAAAAAGTCTAGAAATAGGTAAAGTGTTCTGACTTCCGGATATATAGTCAGCGGTAATATCTGAGCGGAGCGCCACCAAAGGTTGGCGCGTAGCGTACTAAGAAAATTTGAGCTTTGAATACATCCCAGATCGTCGGAAATGGCACTTGTCAGGCTTGATAGCAGCCATCAAAATGCGCAATTGTTGCGAAAAAATTTTAAAGGTTGATTTAAATTTGTTCTAAAACACATTAAGTTTGTCACAATTTATCCGACTTTATTCAAAATTATCCAGAGTGGAGTTATCCCTATGGATTTCAGTGAATTGATTGGAACGGAGATTTTCCACAGCCAGAGTCTATTATTATTATTGAGTACAGGTAACGCCAAGATTTGCCCGACGGGAGGCCTGCGACCCGAGGCCCCTAGAGCCCCAGTGCTGTTGGGTATAGGTGAGGTGGGATTTGAAAAAAAAACACCCTGTGTACTAGACCATTTCATTCGGGCCACATATTGCATAAAATTTGTATATGCAAGAGAAGCATAATTCAGCGTTGATTAAATGTTTTTCCCGGAATCTAAAATGTAAACTTGCAAAGCGCGCGAAGCGCGCAAAAATTTTTTGGTAGGTTTCACAAAAAAAGCAACACATGTAATCATGGAGAACAAAAAGAAGGAAAATCTTTAGGGGTTTTAGACCGTATAAGAGGTAAAATATGCATTGTATCGAAACTACCTTGACCATCCGATCAAATAGCCAAGCATTGCTCCGTGAATCCTTCACCAACTGACCGTGCCGCATGACACACACAAAAGAGCAGTTACTAGCCTTTGCGATGGGAGGAAATTTCCGACCTCTACATAAACTGTGTACTTTTCCTACATGTTACTTTGTGAGGTGGGAAGGACTTGCGCTATCTAGCAATGTAGAGTGGAACCATAGAAGAAACTGGATTAGCTCTTCTGCGCGCGTAGCGCGCCGAAAATTTTGTGTTTTTATAAGAGAAATCGTCCTCTTGAGAACAAAAATGGGTAAAACGACACTGTAAATGTTGGATGTTGGGGGGCCAAAATGAGACTGCCCAAGAACTATAAAATATTTATATTTTTTTTATTTTTTTTGGCATCGGTGAGGGGGGGGGGCCATGGCCCAATGGCCCCCCCCCTAAATACGCCAGTGATAATACTAGTTTAAATTACATAATTATGAACACGTGAAAAGGATGCTGTGACTATAGCATCATTAGAAATGATGTAGTTAAGAAGTATAAATTTGAGGGATGAACCTCAGTGCAACTAATCACCCCCTTTCAGCAAGGAATCACTAAGCCGTTGGGCTTTCTGGGTTAAATAAAGTATGCTTCTTCGAGCCTACTTACCGGTAGTGGCTAGCCCTTGATGTCAAGTATCTTAGATGATGAAGCGTAACAAAATCAGTTATCCTTACCCTATTAAAGCACAGAATATAAAAAAGATTAACACAGTACCTTAAATAAGTTTCGTTTCTTGTAGTTTATTGAATATTACGCATGGGTATTATATTTTATTTTATATTCTGCAGCCGAGGCTTATTACTTATGCTTGGCAGGGGAACGCTTATCCTGCACTCCCCCCGAAGACACCCCCGACGAAGAAAATCGGTGCAACAACATTACGGATCCTGGTCCCCTATGGATAAAGACTTGTGCTGAACATGAGAATGCGTGCTTTAATGCATCACATACGTACATGGGTAAGGAAGACTTGTAGATTTTATACATAGGTAGTTAAAACAAATATGTAAAGAGCATGACGTTTGCTATTAAAAGATGCTGTATGATAAAAGTAAAACTTAAAAGATAAACTTTTCAGTTTATATATAAGACATACCAAGAGAAACTTTTTCAAACAGCGATTACAAAGGATTATGGGACGAACTTTTGGTATCTGTCGTTTTTGTCAATGGCATTTAGTGTGGACAAGAACGACCTGTACCAAACTCTATCCCATAATCCTTTGTAATTGCTATTTGGAATTGTGTTTATGTTTATAGAATGCGAAGAAAAGTACGGCATACTAAGTTAATCTACATAATTTCATTCAACCCACATCGACTTAATCTACATCAGTGGCTATAGCTATATGTTTTCCGGTAGAAACGGTTAGGGAAAAGTACCGCCTCCTTCAGAAAAATGGACTACCATCAAAGGTCTATCCAGGACGTTTTGAAACAAACTCGTTCTGAACATTGGAGTGACTGTATCGGACCATTAATTCAGCAAGGCAGGATTGGCCATCGACTTTCTGCCTACACTTTCCAATCTGTAATGCTGGAGTAAACGGAGTACAGTAATGCTCGCTGCCCGCTATGTAAAAACACCGAAAATTTATCCCACATTCTCAGTTTTTGTTCAGTGACTCTTACTCAAGGCAGGTACACGTGGAGGCACGATTCGATTCTGAATCACATTGTTCAGCTGTTGCGGGCATCGTCCAAAAATCCTAATGTGAAGGTCTACTCGGACACATAGGACATGGTCACCTCTGGTTGTACAATACCATATAACCAGGGAGCTGGAAGACATAACTTACTCCCCTCTTCATAACGCCCAGACTTGTTTCTGTACAATATATCCCCAAAACAGCCAAAACTGCCAAAATAGCAGGTGTAGTTAGAAGGAGTTCGACTGAAACTTAACTTCATGCAAATCCTATTAGATCCAGTGTAGCGAAAGGAGAAAATCCCTATAATGAATGATCATTTAATTTGAGAGCATTGAATTCTCTCAGCCAACCTTGCCTAACCTTATTCACAATCACTCTAGTACTCTAATAAAAAAGATTCCATTGAACAATGCTTTGATGCCCAACTAGTTGCCGATCTGCAAGTTCGACTCACTGTTTTAAAACTCAAGATGACTGTTCATCGCCACCAACCGAGGAGAGTACCGGCATACGCAAATAAGCAAAAGTTATTCAAGACTAAACTTTGCTTTTAGATATTGATCAATTTTCGCATTCTTTCGCAAGTTACAGAAGCCGTACCCATGTACAACATGTAAAGCAGAAGCAAACTATTTGCTAGGCTACTGTTGTCCAAACGCGTCGAAACCCTGAAATTAATTCGTGACTTGACTTAAGTGACTGGCAGAATAACAAAATCGCCCAATGCTATCTTCATGATGTAGCAGACGACGTTAGCATTTTGTGTTTAATTCCAGACACTCTTTACTGAATCTACAAGACAAACTCAACGAAGTTATTATTTTCGGCAAGTAGTCTACTTCAAAGAAAACGTTTTAGTCGTAAACCCCCTCTCACACAGAGCCAGGACTTTAACACGACCATCCCGACCTGCGCGAGGCTGGCTTGGTTGGGGTAGTTTTCGTACAGTCTTTGTAAGGTCCCAGCAAGGTCCTGATAAATCCTAGTGAGGTCAGAGTGACCGGCATCTGGCCCCGACTGTTTTGAAATGATCTCGATCGTATGCCAGTCGTGTCTCAGTCTTAGTGGTCGGGGTAGGATCTGGGGTAAATGGAACTCAAGAGGACCTTGCCCAGGCGATTCCGACTATCACACGACCTTTACGATTATACTCCGACTATACGACGACTTTGTGAAGACCCAACAATTCCAAATCAAGCCAGTTCGGTGGGTTCTTCACAAGTGCCGACTGCGCCACGATCAAGATCCGACCTAGACACGATTGTTCCAGGACCTTGTCAAGAATGTACCAGGACCTCGTCTCTACCTACCTGGCCCTTCTAGGACGTCATCCCGACTACCAAGGCCAAACCCGACTAAAGTGAGACTGTACTAGGACTGGACTACAATCACTCCGACCGTACTCAGACCGCCACCCGACAATCCCTACACACTGGCCGAGTCAAGATCTCGCGAGGACGAACTTCTGGTCACGTGATGAATCTTCGCTATATATTCATGTAGACGTCATGCGATTCTTTATACAGAACACATCACTATGGCACTGAAAAGAAAAACAAGAAAGAAAAATGTCATACAAGCAGTACAACCATCTCGCTGATCGCTGACCGTTGCGAAACCAATCTGATCCTCCCGTGCAAGCTCGGCAAGCAGGTGCTCGTACATGCCATATTCAGGTCTTTTAAGCAGCCACTTTCGGGTCCACACACTCCTCTTCTTAGCACTACTGTACCTGCTTTGCGAATGTGTTTTCTTTATTGCTAACCCAATCGCAGCAAGTAGAATGGCCTCCTCGTAGAGCAAGGCAAGAATCTGGTGACTGTCTGCCATGGCTTTCATGAATTATGAACTCGAGTTCAGATGAAGCACAAGTGTAGAAGTCAAACGTTATTTCTGACTGGAAATGAACAAGCCACACGTGTCTTGGTCTTATCTTCGTCTAAGTGATCGTATCTTGGTCGTATCTCGACTGGGATGGTCGTAGCTAAGTCATAATGATCGGAGTAAGGTCAGATTAGGTCCTATCTCAGTCGTAGTTCAGTCGTGTCTCGGTCCCCTCTCGGTCAAGATGATCGGGGTACAGTCCTAGTTGGATCGGATCAGTTCCTGGTAGGGTTCTACCTCGGTCCAACCTTGGTCCTATCTTGGTCCTATTTCGGTCGGGGTAGTCGTTGCTTGCTCCTATTTCAATCGTGATTGTGACAGTTGGGGTCTAGGTCTGGGTCATTTTTCACTAACCCATCCCCGATGTGGAAGAAGATGTCAAGTCGGCATGATCGCGTAGATCGTTGAAAGGTCCTATCTCTGTGTGAGAGGGGTTTTACTCCATCTCATAACACCTCCCGGGACTGAACAACGACTGAGCGCGATGTGCTCTTCAGGCCTTCAATTTAGTGTTTTTTGTATTATTCAGTTTTAAAGTAGTGAAGAAAGGCGTTCTTGGCATATTTTTCGAGCAAACAGTGAAAATCATGTTGAAGTGGGTCATTGCTTCAGACATAGATGTAAGAAGCTGTCCACAACTGGGGGAGGGGTGGGAGGGAGGCCGAACGTTGTTTCGGACCTCCGTCCTGGGGAGGGGTCTAAGGGCAGATGGTGTCCCCGTCCCCTTTGGAAAATGTATGAATATTTGAGGGTCCTTAGATGCAATTTGGTGCAATACTTGAGCAAATTTTAAGGAAAATTACTGCAATGTTTTGACATTTTTTGCGTAGGGAATAAAAAAGGGGTTTCCTTCATTGAACTGAAGGGGGCAGAAGCATACTTCCGTCCCATCACAATTTTCAATGTTGATATTTAATCCCCAAGCCCCTGCTTCCTGTGCCCTGGGCCTCAGACAATAAAGGGAAGGGAAGTATTATTTTATTCAAGAAATTAGCACTGATTGGTTATGTGGGCGTGTAAAGCATTTAATTGTGTGATCCCACCAACCCACAGCCTAGAAGCTTTGCCAGTGTACGCAAAAGGCGAAACATGTGGTTTCCTTCCAAGTTGAGGAAGTATCGATCAAAGGTCAAGAACATGCCGTAATGTTTCAAAACATCTCAGAATAACTATGGCTTGCAGCCTAGTATTATATATATATATATATATATATATATATATATATATATATATATATATATATATATATATATATATATATAATATATATATATATATATATATATATATATATATATATGAGTGTTCAACAAAGAAAACTTCAATTTCAATGAAAACATAGATGCCAATCATCCTTTAAACAAAAAAAAACATGTCTCCCGAGGAGGGGGGGGGTGTCTCACTGTGTGACATAAGCACAAAAAAGGAAAACAAATACAAAAAAGGAAAACAAACACAAAAAAGGAAAACAAACACAAAAAAGGAAAACAAACACAAAAAAGGAAAACAAACACAAAAAAGGAAAACAAACACAAAAAAGGAAAACAAACACAAAAAAAGGAAAACGAACGAACAAATTAAGAAACATTCAACACTCCATGCTTAGGTGAAGATACTGTTCCCACACGTACCGCATGCAACAATTGAAGATTTGACGTTCTACTTTGTGTGACATGACTCATTTGACTTCCTGCAAGGTATTTCATAGTCATCTCCTGACAATGGTAGACAACAATTTTCACTAGGTGAGACATTTGAGTTCGCATCACACCGCTTCGCTCGACAATCACTTCTCATATATTGCTTCAGAACATAAAGACTTAAAGGCAGTAGGCAGTCACCCCAACCAGAGTGAGTATGCCCTGTCACTCTAGTTCATGATTGGCCTATTTTGATCATGTGACAATATTTTTGTTAGTGAATTGTGAAATTCAAGGAGAATTTCTCCTTGCTTTACGTATTGTTTGTAATAGTTGTGTTCAAAACGTCTTCAGAGGTGCTTGTAATGCAATAAGAGGAGATTTGCAAGAATTTGCTGATTTTTCAAAGAAAATTTGGGGGCGACTGCCTATTACCTTTAAGTATTTAAGGTAAATCACATAATTACCTTCCATAGATTATACAGTCTCCGCTACGGTTATAAAAGAACCACACATGCTTAACCATAGGGAGGGGCATGTCAGTTCAAATTTGCTGTGGGGAACACAAACAAACGCTACCTTCTGAGGCGTAAGGAAGTGTGTGTGTCGGGGGGGGGATTGTACCCCGTCCGTTCGGGTAAAAACAGAATATAGGCCCTATGCAATTTTGGGCAAACATGAATTTAAATTTCTTGCAAAAGTGCTGCAGCCCCCACCCACACCCCCACCCACACTAGTAGTTGCCCATTACGATTATACGGTTGCTTCTTTCTCAAGTTCCACCCACGTGGGATTCAAAACCGATTTGCATCACATCTAGTATACGACACACACACACACTTACGAGTACAGCGTACTTTCCATCAAGGCTACCTATATTTATGATTATGTCTTTTTATATATTTTCCTTCACAGAAGGTGGATACTCCTACGAGAATTTGACTTTCGGTTGCATATACGCTGACGATAAGGATGACAATTGTGAAGTAGGGAAGTCGATTTTAGAGATGAAACATCCCGTCGCAGCACTCGGCTTTAGACTATTTAAAGAAGAATTAAACGAGAGGGGTGTGACAATCAGTAACGAAATCTTTGAAACGTGTGTTTGTAAGGACGAAAACTGTAACGGGATGTTACAGGCACGTGAGATTGCAGATAATAATAACCGTGCCAGCTCAGTCGTATGGCCGGTCATAATAGGGGCCATGGTTGCCACTGTGGCACTGATTGCCATAGGGGCTGCTGTATCTCTATGCGCATAAAAAATTCAGCAACCACGTTTCGCACGTTTTCGCATTCTCACGTAAAGATGTATGAGTCAATCTGTCCTTTCATTTGTGAGTAGAGCATCATATAATAGTTCGGTATTCAGTTGTATATACTGATACATAACATCTTACATAAGCTAGGCTATTAGTAATTCACTTGGGGACAACCCCGCGGAAACTAATCAATTCGAAGAGATGACGTCACTTCGCTCGCTTCAAGTTCACTTTGCCAGCTATATTGATCTGCTAATAACTCAAGAACCGCATGTACTATTTTTTTTTTCACAGTACTCAGATAACATAGTACACATGAAACATAAAGTTCTACTGAAACGCTCCTTTGTAGTCAATAAGGAAGTATGTTTTCCTAAATACCTCCTTCCTGATTACTTTGGTCATATGAAATATTAAGCTCTACAGAAACTCTCCTTTGTACCTTAGTTAAGGAAATGTCTAAACCCAATTAAAACTGCATTACTGGTAACTTTGGTCTTTCCGTTCGATCCACGTTAGAAATTTAAGCTGTTAGTGTCTTACATTTGTTTCTTTTTCTTAGTTTACATTTCGAGCTTTTTACAAGCAAAATGTCACAGAGAATTGCTATCAGTAAGCAGAACTAACTATGCGGCCCTTGTAATTCACCTTTCTATAACACCAGCTAGGGAATCGTTTTACTTTGAACATTTTGTAATTTGTAAATAAACGTTTTTCATACACTCTATTTGGAAGGCTTTATATTAGCAAGTTGACTTACGTTAAGAGTGATAGTATCAATGGTGACTGCTCTTTATCCTGACGTTTCTTTGTTTTGACTTATCTTTGTTCAGATATCCCTAATTCGGACACCGTAGGGGTTAGGACAAGGAGGTTAGGGGTTGAATTTTAGTCAAAGGTCATGATTATGTACAGTGGGGGATGCCCAAACAAAAAGGGGAGGGGACATGGCTGCGATTTACCTTATCAAGGTTTTGCCCCCCACTTCCCTTAGTCCGCTTCTATACAAAGGTATGCAGGTCACAGGAGCAATGCTCACACACAACTTTTGCCAACCACATTTCTCCTTTCTTCCAACTTGTCCCTCACTACTATAGAAATCCTGGCGGCGCCACTGAGAATATTACCGAAATCAGAAGCTATTTTTCTCAATATGTCTGTGAAATAAAAACAAAAGTGCGTATCTGTCACTCAAAGTCATTACACCGCATGTATATAATGAAGGGGTTTCACTATGTAGACGTAGGACATGTCGGCACATAAAGGTGTTGCATCTCAATCTTTAACACGTGTACAACATAATGCATAATGTTACTTTTTAGACTTCCAGATACTTGAGAAACGCTGGATCCTGGTTTTGTATAGATAAATATTTTTTAAAGATTGAAATTAATCACAACAATGTAATCACATTTATTTTTGAATTGTATTTTTTTTTTTTTTGGTTTACATTTTTAAAGATTATATATTGAGTATCAAATGTAACAATAAAATACAATGGTCTTGTTCAGTAAAGGTGCTGATTTCTTTCTTACTTTCTACAGAATGTAGAATGTAAACTGTCTTTTTCTTTACCTTTTTCCCAAAATTATTTCAATTTCAACGATGCCTTTTTAACGATTGAAAGCATTTAAATATCAAATATACCTTACTTAAAAAATGCTTCGAATTTATCACTCAGTCTAAATCAGGGAGCTCCAAGGTCTAACACAGCCTTACACTCTGTAACAGAATACTTAAAATAATAAAATAATCAGTGGTTGATCGGGATTCTTTAAAGGAAGAGTTTAAGCAAAACTTTAGTTTTCATATGAAAGAGAAACTAAACATGGAACTGTTGAGGAGAAAATTGGTTGTAAAGTTAAAAGAAGAAAAACTGCTCATTAATATGCGGGTATGACGTATATGCTTGCTTCAAGTTCACTTTGTGTTGAAAATGTGACAAGTTTAACTGCTAGTATCTTGAAAACCACAAATTGGATTTCACTTCAAATTTCACCAGATTGCTTAGAATAAGTACCGCTCCAACAAATCAAAACTTAATTTGAGCTTAGACCCTTCTTTTAAAGAAGGGAGTCCGGGAGGAGTTGGGAGCGAGAGCTAGAAAGTATTTCACATGGAAACGGTTCAACGGCAATAATAACACATTCTGTGCCGTGAAAATGTATTATGCATCTGGGCATTACCCAGTGGCGCAACTTCTATGCGCTCTGAGGGTCAAAGGCGTACGGGAAGACATTTCACAGGGGGGCGGAGGGTGTTTGCCCTGAAAATTTTGCAAATTGCCCTGATTTTCCCCTTTTACCATGATAGCACTCAGGACGGGTATGGATGAGTCCCCTCCCCCCTCCCCAACACAAACTATAAAGAAAGATATTATTTCGGGAGTTTTGGTTTATATTTGTATTGGGTTCATACATCATTACATCAGTGAGTGTCAAAAATTGGTTTGCCCCCTACCAGGCTACAGTGGCGTAGCTAGATATTTTTTGTGGGGGAGGGGGCAAAAGCAAAAAATTTCCGACAGATTATTATCTTGAAGTAATGATGTACTATCTAAGCGTAGCGCCACCATCATCTGGCGTGTAGCGCGCAGAAAAAATTAGATTAAAATATCTCCGAGATTGCCTTAAATGACACTTCCAGGCCTTGTCAGTAACCATTTCGATGTGTAATTCTGCTTAAAAACATAAGAAGTGTCGTAAGTAAACCCCTAAGAATATAATTTTAACTACTAATTTCCATTGTAAGAATTTTTAATTAAGGTGGTAAAATTCCCGACAGAGACTAGAATTTCCGACAGAGGCCTTCGGAGGCTTTGTGGCGGGGGGGGGGGGCGACCGCCCCAATCTAGCTTCGCCACTGCCAGGCTACCAGTCCCCTGCTAACCCTATCCAATATTCAGAAGAGATAGGTACCGGTATGCCTCTGTTTGTGTTTTGCAAAGGTGTCTATAACCTTTTCAATGTCATTTTTAAGTTCCTCGTTTGCATAAGACCGTTCAATATTAATTAAAGCTATGCTGCTGAGCCTGTCTTGACCCATTGTACTTCTTAAATAAGTTTTCATGCTTCGTAACCCACTAAACACACGTTCCGCTGTGCAAGAACTTATCTCCAACGCACTCGGCTGCTGCGAAAGAGGGTGCATGCAAGTAAGATAATTGGAAATGTCCCCAATGGTTGTAGGGCTGCCTATTGACGATTTCACCAAATCCCTGAAGAAATAAAGATGAAACACTACTAGTTAAAACGAAGAAAGAACAAGTGAAGCAGAAGCTTGGTTGGTGCCCTGCTGTGTGAGCTGAGTATCGCTTATGATAAACTTACATTTTCTACTCCATATATTCAACAGTATGCGTTGTGCAACTAATAAGCATTTTGTCCCGTTGGAAAACGCTGCTGCTCGCCGCACTGCCCACTGCACATCCCCCTTGCCCTGAAAATACAAGTGTCAGTGCCATGAAATAAGCATTTTCCCCTGCTCTGGGAGGGCTGCAGCCCCCAGACCCCCGTCTCGTACGCCTATGGTGAGGGGACGAACCCTCGGGCACCCGTGCTAGAGGGGCACCCGGAGGGTCTGGCACACGATGACACTTTGTTTGCAATGGACTTTTGGTGTGTTTTGTGGTACAGACTCATCCCTACTATAATTAGAGCACATTTATGCAACTAGTCACCCAACTTTCGAACTAGGCTATAGGCTTTTACGAACACGAACATCATTCTCCCAGTGAATATTACGACCAGTCATCTTTAACATGATTGGTAATTTAAAAGCATAAATAAAAATTGTTTGGAAGGCAAATAACATTTGTAAGTGCACGTGGCTTTCAAAACTTAATTCGCTCTGCTGCATCATGCGCACATGTCATTTGGTCAGGGGGTACACCACCCATTCTTGCCCCCCAGGCATCCTGAACCAAAGTTACGCCACTGGCATTACCATTAATTTGCCTGCATGGCCACACCAAACCAGGGAGTTGCCAGAGAGAGGCTCTCTGGCAACTCCCTGACCAAACAGACGAAAGGAGAACATGTCCGGGGAAATCCAAACTGACCGATGGCTACGGTGTGATGCTAAATAACTCAACACTGGTGTTTGACATAATGCATTACATCATTGTTCGTCAACGTAAATGAGAAAGTAAATCTACTTCATAGAATTGGCTTAGCCGTGGTAACCCTTAATTGTCACACTACACGGCTTCATATATAGACAACCAAGATATATGGGAATGGGATATGAACTAAAGTCCGAACAAAACTAGAACTACATGAATGGCTTGAAGTCAGTAATTTATAAGGTTACAGGCTCCTGCACATTCGTGGTCGCTTAACATCGTAAAAAACTGCCGTTCAAGGGACTGAATAACTAAAGAAACGTGGTCTACTAATTTCTATAGCTTACATTGACTGAACTTGTGTGACTAGGTCAATTTAACACTAAGAGAAAACACAAACGTATTCAAAGCACTTGGCGGAACGGAATTCAGCCTGGTACTAGATAAAAAACTACGTCATTGCAGATGATATAACTACTCAAAATATTGTGGTTATTGCAGAATTTTCATCTCATTGTGCAGTAAATGCCATTTAGGGTGATATGAATACGTTGAAGCGTCAGAACTGGGAACTACGTAAGCTGCTACAGTCTAATTGTTTACTGTGGTTAAAAGATATGGTGAAAAGAACGTCACAGCTAAAACTACATTCCTTCAATCGTTTTCGTGAGGTCTGACGCATGCCTAGCAGGGGATGGCGCTAGATGTGATGTGGTTGGCAAAGACAATGTCCATCGTCGAGGAAAGCTGCCCCTACATGTATGGGAATTTTTCCAACTTAATTGGGAACCGAAGGGGGGGGGGGCAAAGCTCAGTTGCCTCAACGGTTTTCCTGTTTCTGTTCTGAAGCCGGAAGGCCAGGTTCTTCAAGTGACCCCAACGTTCCCGAAGCTCCACCCGCCCTTAGGTCGTTTCAGTGTCCGCAATACGGTTGCGAGAAGTTCAGGAAAACAGAAAGAGAGCCCTGAATGGAAGGGGGATTGGGGTCCCCACAGGAAAATTTGGGGATTTAAACATTGGCATCTGTACACAAAATTGTTTTAATGACATCGTACATGAATGTAGCAGTGACACCACTGTTCAATGTTTGTTAAAGAAAGTCGGTAATTATGACCATAAATCTTTTAAGTGGCCAAGATGGACGGACATCTCAGGGTGGTGCTTAATGCTCAATTTTGAAAACAAGCACGTTTAGATGTCATTTCCTGGCATGTTTCTGTGAATCTGAGAACGCGATTGTGCAGGTCAGGGCCCTTTTCAAAAAGTCAGTGGTGGCGGTAGGGATGAGGGTGTTGCTAGGAAAGGTGGTGGCTAGAGACGATTAAGCTCTGTTCAGTCCTGATTCATGCTGTCACTGATTGGTTCAAATGTCTTACTTTCCAAAATATGCACAGTGCATTGTATTTCCCCATGTCACTTGTAGGTTAAATTCACTAGACGAAAGTTTAATGTTTCTGCAAATTTGTACCCTATACTAAGTAAGATTGTTCTTTATGGATACGGCTACAAAGTTCGGTTTCAGATTGACCACAATTGCCATGTAAAATTATTTCCTGTTTTCTCTCGCACAAACAGTCGGGTTTCACAGGAATTTCCCGTTACACTTTGAACGTGCATCGCTCGCGTTTAGTTGTAACTCATTCTGTCATTACAGAAACTAAGCTTACTGGGCACATTGCTGAAAATGTAAGCACTTAATGCTGACAAGGAACTAGCTGCAGTTCAAAGTAGGTAGTTACATCTACTTAAATATAGGGGGAGATGACGGAGAAAACAATAAACTATCCCCTTTGTTTGGGCAAATCTAGGTTCCGATAACGTAGGCCATACAAGTAGCAACTGTGTGTCGTCAGCCATGTACCAATCAATAAACGCTATGATTGTTCCGACAGAGTGGTACTTCCATGGGGGGAGGGAGGCTGTACTCACCCTACAACTCTTCCTTTTAGATACGGTGCGTTAGTGGTATTTGAACTGTCGAGCCTTAGCACTACATAGCCCGAGTAGCGGCCCTCTGTAAGCTCCTACCACACTCGACTACCTGTGCGTTTTTTGCAGAGATGAGCTGCATTGAACGAAAACCCTGTCCTCCCCTAGGGATAACTAAAGCACCAACTGGTTCGTACTTATCTTTCGTAAACGGTAAGTTTGGTACCATGTGAGTTTCTTTGCCTCCATGCAGGTGTTAGGTGCACCCAAAGCAGTAGGCCTCCCTACGCAAAGCTTTTTCGGGGGGGGGGGGATCAGGCGAATTTAGCTGGAAACATCAAAACAGTGTCTAAGGCCCCTCGGGAGCTGGTCCTGGCGGCCTGCCTTAGGCCCCTGGTAAGGTCCAGGGGCAAAACCGCGGTGGGGGTATTCACGAAATTGTGGGCATTGCAATGATGCATTTTAGTTTCTTCAAAAAAACATTGGATGGGCACTTAATTAACAGACCAAAATATATCACATTTTGGCTCTTTAGATACTTGCAGAAGGCGAAGGAATCTATGTAAACACGCTGGCGAGTGTATATGTGTGTGCTTGCGTGTGTATGTGCGTATGTGTGTTTGTGACGCTTGGCTGGTAAACACGATAGCCTATCTCAACATAGTTATGATGGATATTTCTCATATAAATTTCCCCTATTGAGAGATAGATCCGTATTATTTTTGGTGGAGATCAAGGTCATGTGAATTTACGAGAGGTCACAAACCGAAAACCTTATAAACCTTATATCTCTGGATAGTAAGCATGGATACTTTTTATATTTGGCTTGTGGATGCGTCATAGTCAGAAAATGAACCCTATTGTTTTTAATAGAGGCCAAAGGTTATGTGAGGTCACCTGAGGTGAAAACGGAATTCCTAAAAATTGTTGTAAACACGATATCTCAAGATAGCAATGATGAACACTTTTTTATATTTAGTATGTAGGTTTCTCATGTTGAGAGGAAGAAGTCTATACATTTCAGTGGAAGTCGGAGGTCATTTAAGGTCACCAGAGGTCAAAAACCGAAAACCTTGAAAAAACACGATATCTCAAAAAAGGAATGATTTTGGTAAACGGATTTGTCATTTCAAGAGAGAAAGAAAACCTACGGGTTTGTTGGAGGTCAAAGGTCATCTGAGGTCACCAGAGGTGAAAACTAGGACAACCTCGTAAACTAAATAGATAGTGGGAGGTACCTCCAAATTGTGTCGTTTGGTGACCAAAGAAAAGTTAGAGCTGAATTTTTGTACCAGTCCAAAGATAAAATTATAGAGAAAATTTATTTTTTCAGAGGCATAACTTTTAATTATGAACACCTGTGAATGATGCTGTGACTACAAACTAATTCGAAATACCATACTGTAACGAGCTAGTCGATGGCGTATAGTGGAAAGTGCTCGGAATCTCACACAAACGGGGCGGGTTCAAATCCCAGCTAGGACATCTATTGTTTCATTTTTTTGTTGTTCGATTTTTGGTGAAGTTCAAAGGTCATGTGAGGTCACCAGAGGTTAAATTATGAAAACGAAGTACGGTAAAACAAGATATCTCAAGAAGGATATAATTTGAGGGATAAACGTCAGAGCAACAAAGCATTTCTTTTCAGCAAGGAACCACTATAGTCTTTGGACTTTCTGGTTTCAGTTTTAGTTTTACTCCGCATGACTAACAGTCGGCCGGGATTGATGATATAGAGGGCTGGAGGAAGGAGGGGAGAATGGATTATTTTGAGGGTTTTTCGGGGCTTCGGAACAACAATTTTACCCTAATTGTCTCACAGGAAGTAAAGGTACGGTAGGAGAACTAGCACTTAGAATGGTTCATGGCCATACGCAGGATTTTTTTGGTGGGGACGTCTAAACAGAGTGTCTCCATCAGTTTGCATAGTTTACCAAGAAACATTTTGTCAAAAATGCATACTGTATTTGCGGAAAATGATACCTCTCGTGCCAAGGGCGTGTCCAGAATTGTATTTATAGGGGGGCCAAAATATGCCCCGACACTATCTAAGCGGAGCGCCACCATCAGTTGGCGCGGAGCGTACCGAGAAAATTTTGACAAAAAAAAAATGCAGATTGCAGGAAATGGCACGTTTTGGGTATTTTAAGTTGCATTTAAACATTCCAAATTTTGATATCTCATGGTTTAGAAATTTACAAGTGAGAAAATTCTATATATAAATTACATTTTTGAGAGAATAATTTGGATTTCATATTACTTTTCATGAGCTCTTTTTTGAATTGTTTCAAAGGCGTAGGAAGCTGTTTTCTCGACTGGGTGGGGTTGAATGTCGTTGGGACCGCCGTCCTGGGTGAGGGGTCTAAGGGGATGGGGTGTCCCCCTCCCCTTTGGAAAATTTTTGAATATTTGAGGGTCCTTAGACTCAATTTGGTGTAGTGTTTTGGAAATTTTAAGGATCTATTTTTGTTTCTTTCATTTTTGCGACGATCTCTCCTGCTATACATGTAGGCGGACAAGATAACTAAGTTTTTCCATCTCGTTTCTTCAGTTTAATCAACTTGGAGAGAATGCCCAAATTAATGAATGAATAGTTACGCATTTGTCTCACAAGTTAAAGAAGTCAAACACTTGTAAGTTATACAACTATCAATCGCCAGTTGTTAAAAGGAAATGTACAGTCACGTATCGTTGTCACTCACAATGCTCAAAACATATGATAATGGACTGAAAAAACACATCAAACAAGGAAACAATTGTGTTTCCAAAATGAATACTTAATTACACCTGAATATGCAAGCAAGGAGAGGCAACCTAGCCTCCCGGGATTACCGATATTATACCGTAAAAACAGTGACGCCGGCAGAAGTTGGTGATTCAGAGGGCACTGCCGAAGATGATGCCTTATAGCCCACTCCAGATAAACCCAGAAAGTCGGTGAATTGTGCATATTTGCATCGGTGGCAGTTTGCATTCGGGTCAAATCCTACCTTTGTCACCTTGTCCAGGTGATGTCTGGGGAGGCCTAAGGGGAGGGGATGCCCCTCCCCTTGGAGAATTTTTTTGTTCCTTTACGATAGCTTAGATATTAAAATAACGCTATTTTTGACATATATTTAATTGATTATGTATTGGAAAACTCACAATTTAGTAAATCCTTATTTTTGATTGACTGTAAAGGAAAGGTGGAGGGCTAACAACTCCTCTCCTTGAAAAATTCTTGTTTAAATAAGGTTGATTAGATACAAAATGGTGCTATTTTTGGATATCTTTGGAACTGATCACATATGGCTGGAAAATATCCATAATTTGTTGAACTCTAATTTTTGGTTAGGTGGAAGAGGAGAGTATGCGTCCCTACGATTGTATACAGCAGTATGGAATCCTTCTTTTGCCAATACATAAAGGTATCGTCCTGGGGGAGGGGTCTAAGGGGAGGAGGTTCCCCTTCCCCTTTGAGAAATTTTTGTTAATTTAAGGTTGATTAGATGCAAAATGGTGCTATCTTTCGGATATTTTTAGAACTGATTATATATGGCTGGAAAATTACGAAAATATCCATAAATTAGTGAATTCTAATTTTTGGTTAGGTAAAAGAGGAGAGTATGTTGTCTAAGAGAAGGGTATGTTGTCAACAAAACTCCTGAAGCCCCCCCCCCCCCTTGGCGTGCGTGGAGTTCACAGAAACATTCTTGGACTATTACGAAAATTTTTCTTTGCTTCACTGCGCATTATAAAAGGGTATCTAAGGCTGGTAGACACCGGTATAGGGCCTCCCGGAAGCTCTGGATTAATTATATAAAATGGGGACACTGACATGATGCTTATTACCCGATATCCAAATGATACAATAGAGTATGTGGCGAGCAAGTTACAACTATCATAATTTTATTAAGTTTGAACGATTATCCAGACGAACAGCTTCCAGCAATGGGGAATGGGAGGGAGAGTATAGGTGCAGGGAGGTGATATGAAACCTCACTGATATGTACAACAAAAGGGGCTAAGGACTAAAAAGGGCGTTTCAGAATGCTTTTTCGTCGTAAGTGTGTTAACAATCACCATCTATACCGGTAATGGCTTAAGCGAAGCGCTAGGTAAAAATATTTGAAAAATGTATAACGGCAAATACGTACTTTCAACCTTTCTCATCATACTACAAATTAGATTGAAAGATCCTGTATGCCTCTACGGAGGTTGAAGATGTACTTCTGTTTTTCGGAAAAGTGTTGTGATCAGAATAGTTGCATGTGTTATAACCTTAATAATGGTCATGAGATAGAGTGCAAACCGCGACGAATTCGCGAGAAACGCGCCGAAATTTTTCATTAAATAAGATAACCATGACCAAACCTGCATTCATGCTCTGAATCGAGACACCAACAAACCTATTTGTCAATCACAATGCCACTCTTTTAACTGAAAACTTTTGTTGTTGTTCTGCGGGAGTTGCTACCGGAAATTATTGACAATAAGGACAATATTGGGTTAAGGTTTGAAACGCGCAAAACTTTGATAGTTTTCGAAGGATTTGCGATGATTCTGATAGTTTTAGAACCATTTGTGATAGAAAATGGTTACAATAGATCGATCACTTGGTAGAAAACACACCTCACCCTACCCCCTACAGAAATGTTTGGCTTAAACGCCTTTGTGGATCATTTTAAAATTTTCAAAAAAATTTTGTGAAATCGATTGGGAGGCACGCGCCCCATGCCCCCAGTGTCGGCGCCACTGGATTCAACAATATTTTAATAATTATACTGGTTTGCTGTAAACGATAAAATTAAATCTATTTCAAACTTATCTTTACAAGCTACATGGGCTCTTTCGGCACCAGTGGGACTGTCCAAGCTGATATTCCTCGCACCCCGTTCTTGCAGAAGATATGGAATGTTTGCTAGAGAAGAATACCGGTACTGGTGCAGCTAAAGATTAAGATGGTTCCCTATCTGCCTTAGATAAACTAGTTACGCAAAAATGTATATTAAAGACAGACAGTCATCACCCCAAAGTATATTTTTAGTGTATGTATATCAAAATTCTCAGTTGGTGACTGCTCTTTGATTGACATCAAAGTTTGAAAATTTGAAAGATGCAGAGTAGCTCACATTCCACACAAGGCAGAGAGAGTACTTTTATTACATTTTGTAGCCTTGTATGCTCACCAGGACATGGCCTTAAGCAATAAAACAGGTTTATTCTTGCACAAGGAAGAGTCTCATACAGTTATGGGAGGAGCTAGAAGATGCATAGTTGGGAGAATTGGAACTGTCTGGGATCATGAAAATTCCCCTTTAAGTCAAATGAAATATGAAAAAGTTGTATTCTTCGGCGAATCCCTAAATGCTATTAGAATATGTTATTATTCATGTTTTTTTACACTCCTGGGCCCCACATTGTCCGTTTTCCCCATTCCATTGTCTTTTCTTTTACTTACAAGCAAACTTTGAAAATTTTGAACCTACAGTCAAATTGAAAAGATACCAAACTGCGATCCTATAGCGCAGCGGTTCGGCATATAGACAGTCAGATACTTGTACAGTTGTATCGCAAGAGGCAAGCCTAGTTTAGTGGGCCACCCCTATGTCCACCAACCTAACTAACATTTGTACTACTATTTCTGATCAATTGCAGAAGAAACAAAATGTTCCCAAAAGCAGACAACATATTTGTATTCTCACGTGAAGAACAAAATTGTCTGCACAGTGTTTTTTTTAAAAATGCCTTTTTTGGCGTTTCATTCCTTGTAGAAGACTGTATTTATATCGGTACACAGAGTTCGGTTTAGAGCTGAATTTTTGTGTTCAGTCGGAGCACACATAGTAGTTACTGGTCTATTCCTAACTTCCTAAGTCGTGCCGCTCCCAGAGACTCCATCAAAAATTATTCTGCTAGAAAAAACCTTGTTTATCCTCCCGGTATTTCAATTGATTTATTCCTTTTGAACTTTGGCTCAATACTACTGAGCTCACACATAGTCTCATTTATTGGCAGTGCGCCACCAAAGGGAACGATCGCCTAATTGAACGAGTCCTTAGGATGAAGTTTGATTAAGATTCTACCGAGACATTACACGAACGGAGGGATTACGTGAGAAAGTATGAGCAGTTGATCGCTTCAGTTTTCAAAGGCTGTCATGCGATTGAACACTCTACACATTCATCCGGGCGGGCTTTAAGAAATTTTCGATAATTGGGAGGGCACGTAATCCCTCCGTTCGTGTAATGTCTCGGTAGAATCTTAATCAAACTTCATCCTAAGGACTCGTTCAATTAGGCGATTCTACCTCGCCATTACACTACACTACGGTCTTACGTGAGACTTTAAAGCAGTGTTCAAAGCATGACAGAAACACAATGTTCAGATGTTTACGTTCCTGACGACTTTATTGACAGATTGAATACAACAGTTTAACTGAAACAAGCCCTGCTTCGGGCAGTCTTCATGAATGAACTTTTGGAAAAGAAATTCCAACTTAGCTTTTCCCACTTCTGTCTTACAGAAACTACAACTTAGACTTTTCAAGTTGCTACGTAACTTCAAATTACTGACTTCCTGGTTACTGATTTAACAGGGTTTCAGCAAAACCTGGAGGATTTTCTAAAGGTTTATTATAGAATGTGGCAAAAGTGCTTTCTGATGCCCATCCAGCTGTTTGAAGGATGGCTTCGATAGGAACATTTTTACATTTAGCAGCTGATACAGCTGCGGACCTTGTACTGTGTGCACTGTACTTGCTCACATCGATTCCAGAAGCATTCATGACTTCACGTATCCAGCGTGACAATGTGTCTCTTGATGCAGGTCTGTGAGGCCGAGCATACGTTATAAACAGCTGTGTTACTGTGCCTCTAATTATTTTTGTTACCTCTATAGGCCTATACCTCATAAGTAATTGATACACATCTATTGTCTGATCCTGTCTATAGGAAGGCAGAACAACCTGTAGCTGCTTCTTACCACGTCGTGACTGCTTAAGCAGGTTAGGTATTAAGAATACAGCCTCATTTGGTTTCAAAACCATATTTCTTATATCAAGAGCTTGCAGTGTCTGCAAACGCTGTGCCGTTATTAGGGCAACGAGCATAACTAACTTAAGGGTTAATTGCTTTAGAGACAATTCACTAGTAGGGTAAAGTGATCTGAGATACCTCAGTACAGTAGATATGTCCCATGTCTCTTTATATCTCGGCTTTGGTGGTCTTAGCTCAAATACTCCCTTCATGAATCGAGAAACAAGTGGGTGTGATCCTACAGAAACGTTAGCATCATAATCCAGCAATGCTGATAAGGCTGAGCGAGCTGTGTTAATCGTGCTGTAGCTTAAATCCAGTTTGTAGAGATAGGTCAGGTACTCTAACACCTGAGTTACAGATGGGCAAATTGAATTAATTTTTCTTCTAGTGCAGAATTGTTCCCACTTGGTAAGGTAAGTTTGATACTGTTTCTTAGTGGAGTCTCTCCATGATGACAGGATGATGGAGGCAGTGTCCTCTGGAATCTTATCACGTCTGAATCTCTTCCTGAGACTAGGCATGCCAGAAGTTGAAGATTCTGGTGTAATGGATGTATTTGCCCTGGAACATTGGGCAGTAGAAGCACATGTTTTCCCTTCGGGAGGAGCCTGGGTGTAGCAATGATCATTGCAAAAAGCTTTGTAAACCAAGTCTGCGTTGGCCAGACTGGCATTATGACAAGTCCCTTGGCTTTGTCTTTCTTTATCTTCTGCAGTACTCTGGCGATTAAAGCAAAAGGAGGAAAGGCGTAAAAATAATATTCATGCCAGTTAAACGAGAATGCATCTATGTGTAACGCATTCTGGTGTGGCTTCCAAGAGGCAAAGATTTCTAATTGCTTATTTACATTCGAAGCAAACAAGTCTATCTGCGGTTTTCCCCACAGGTTACACACTGCTTGGAAAATATTTGGCTGTAGCTGCCATTCAGTGTTATTTTTGAAGTTTCTTGATAACTTATCAGCACAAACATTACTTTTACCAGGTAAATGAGAGCAAGATAGCCAGTTGTTTTGTGACATAGCCCACTGCCAGATCAATTTTGTTTTCTCATTACACATAATGGAATGTGTTCCGCCCATGGCGTTAATATACGCAACTGTTGTTGTGTTATCAGTGAGAATTCTTATGTGTTTATTTTTTATTTCTCCCGTTAGGATTAGGAGTGAATTATAAACAGCAGTTAGTTCCTGCACATTAATATGTAGCCTTTTTTCTGTGTCAGGCCATTTACCTTGAGCTTTGGTGGAAAAGGTTGGGCAGTAAGCACCCCAACCAATAGACGATGCATCAGTTACTATGGTAATGTCGGGGTCATTGGGCAGGACATGATTCCATGCCAATGGAAGATTAACTTCCCACCAGGATAATTGTTGATAGGCGTCATATGTCATACTAATGTATGCTTCAAAATTTCCTTTGTTAGTTTTCAATGCCTGACATTTGACAGTTTCTAGGCCTCTATAATAAAAGGGGCCATATTTAACCCCAGGGAACAACGAAACTAAAATGCCTATGACATGGGCTAGTTCTCTGACACTTTTCTTGTACTTCCTTTTAAATTTCGAAATTTCAGAGAGTGCATTGCTGATTCTCTCTGGTTTGGGTCTCAGTATCATACTTTCTGAGTTAAGCACGAAGCCCAAGAAAGTCAACTCTCTCCTTGGCTCCATAACGGATTTTTCTTGGTGAATGACAAATCCCAGTGTCTGAAAAAGTTCTGCTGCCATACTAACTGCATGTTTGCATTCATTTTTTGTGTTTGCTTGGATGAAAATATCATGTATGTAAATTAAACACGAAACACCCCTTTTCCTTAACTCTGCTAGTGAAGGTTTAAGCAATTTTGTAAATATTCTAGGGGCAGAAGCTAGGCCATTTGGAAGGCATGTGTACTGAAACAAGCGATCCTTGTACAGAAGTCTAAGGTATTTTCTACACGAGTTATCCACTGGTACAGAGTAATACGCATCCTTTAGATCTATTGATGCCATGAAGCAGTGGGGCCCCATTAATGTAAGAGCGGCCTGTAGAGAGTCCATTTTGAAATGGTAATACTTAACACTCTCGTTAAACTTTTTCAAATTTAAAATCATTCGGAAGGAGCCATCCGGCTTTGGTCTGAAAAATACGGGGGATATAAATTCTCCTTCAGCATGTGAAGTCTCCTCCAGAACCCCCTTTTCCAACAATTTATCAATTTCCTGTTCTAAGAGTACTTCTTCAGCTTTATTCAATGGTGAATAAATGCATTTAGATTTAGAATAATTAAGTGGCCTTTCTTCATCAAACTCAATCTCATACCCTGTAACACACTTAAGAATTACTCCATCTTGAGTAATTTTCTGCCACTGTGGCAAGAAATGTTTTAACCTGCCAGCTATAAAAGTGTTACTTTTAAGCAATGTCTGAGGGCAAGAACTTACCTCACCTTTTAATATTTCTGTGTTTTCGGTGGGTTTTTCCGTGCCTGCTTGTCGTACGGCACGTGTTGTTGGCCTAAAAAAGGCTGGAATCTCCAGTTTCCACGGCTTGCTCCTCGGTTGCTGGACCTGTTAAAGCCTCTAAACCGTGTAGAACCTCTAGCATTGCCTCTAGTTTTTGTAAGGTACCTTTTGCTTAATTTGTTGGCATGAGCTATGTCTTTTATTTGTTGCGAAATGTCGTCGCCAAAGAGGTAAGTAGAGCTTGGTTCTGCCTTAGCACATATAGCTTTAAACTCCGGTTTTATCTCCGGTTTTATCAACTCTCGTCGGAGAGTGTTTACAATTATGTTATTAGAGCCCATCAATGCTAGGGCATCTGTGAGCTTAGCCATCAAGTTTTCCTTGTTTATGGCAGGCTTTCCTATTAGTGCCTCATTTAGAAGGTTAGCCAATGCTATCATTGCCTTCAAATTAGCATTTTGAATTTTTTGCAAGGATATATCTCTAGATTTTGTTGCAGTTTGCAGATTATCCCACACTAATCGGTTTACCTGAGTTACTTGCAGAGCAGCTACGTTATCAGGTCTTTGATATTTTTCCAATTTTTCTTTAAGTTTTGCCTGAGGCAGTTTACGTGTACACATATTATTTAGCAGGTTGGCAAGCGGTTGCGCAACATTACTGCCTGTTTTTGAATCATAGTTCAAATCTGCCGCGATTGAATCTAGTATTGACTCTTCGGCACCGGTAACATTTACACACAACTCTTCGGCAGGCACATTTTCCACCTCAATTACCTCACCCTTAGGGTCTGATGGTTGTGTTGCATTAAGCAACTCCTGAATTTCGTCCTCATAGTCCAAATCAATGGCATCCTCCATAGCTTGAGTGGAGGGCCCTGCAATATCAGTGCCTTTAGCCTGATTCTGTCCTGATGTTTCACCCTGGTTTATCTTTTGTACCAAAATTTGCATCTGACTTTGCATTTGCATGACCATTTGTTTAAGATTATGGCCTGTGGCCGTAACATTTGCCTCCAAGGGTGAAGTTTCATTGTTTCCTTCTTTATATACTTGGGGTAGGACTTTGTGTCAATCCAAACATGTCAGACTCAGTGTCACCTTCCATAATTTGAGGTGCGACACAATACAGCTAGCCTGTGAAATTCCCTGTGGGACCTGCTGGCTGTACTACAGATGCAATACTGTTTGTAAACTAACTCCCTGAGGGAAAACCCTCTACGAATGACACAGACAGGCCTACTGGCCAAGTTATAATTCCCTGTGGGACGGTAAAATGTAGTAATAATATGCCTGTTGATACCCTGTGGGCCAGGCTTCAGCAATAAAGTTAGCCTTAGCTATTTATCTAGGCTACTCGTTAATTCCCTGTGGGAAGAAATAGACACTATTAAATACTGATAGTATGCCTGTAATGCCCTGTGGGTCAGGCTTCAACACTATAGTCTAAGCTATGCCGGTTAGAACGAGAAAATTCGGTACAACTTACCTGCTGGAGGTTCCAACGGTATAAACTGACTAGTAACAACGGAGCAACTAATTCGCTCTTATTCAACTTGTTGCTATCAAAGCCAAAAAGCAATACTGCAGCATCTGCATTCCTGCCAGTCTGAAGACACGGCCAGATGCACAAGCAGTATTACGTAATACTGAAGCCGCAAGTCACAGCACAGAGCCTGTAACAGACATCAGTGCTGTGAGCTTACACTGAAGAGGAGCACCGGCTATCGATGTTCACTCTTCCAACCGCAATCACACACTGAAGCGATCAACTGCTCATACTTTCTAACGTAAGACCGTAGTGTAGTGTAATGGCGAGGTAGAATTTGAGTTTATCCAACATTCTGTCGGGACGGGCTAACCTATAAAATATTGCTACCCGGCGCCCCCATTCGATCGAACCCTTTAGTTATTTCACTTTCAGAAAAGACTATTTAGATAAATGTATTTATTTAGTTACTCATGTACATATAAGGATATGAATTCATAAACTTATACATATTTATATCAGTTTACGAACGCATAAAGGTATATAAGACCCTCTTCCTCCAAATTCTATACATTTACCCCTGACTCCACTCATGGGACTTCCTCACCTTGTCCATAGATATTCTTATAATCAAAAGGTTAAAATTATATTTTTAAATAACACAACTTTTGATTCAAAACTAAATCCCGCAGGACATGTCAATGTTACGACTGTTATTGAAATGGTGGATGAAAAACAACGGAAAACAGTTACCCCAGGCCCATAGCCAGACCAGGTACTGAAGGGGGGGGGTCTTTCCACGAAGGCGAAATATGTTATTAGGGGTGTGAGATATACTAAAATGCTTTACGGCAGTGGTAAATTTTAATTTTTCAAAGTTCAAAAACTTTTTAGAGGTCTCCCGCTCCCTGCCTCCTTGGCTACAGGCTTGAGTAAACCTGTCTTGCCAGTTTCGTTTTCATATTTGTATATTTAGCTGAAATTTATTCATGACGGTTGTACAAAATATAATTTGCTCTATGAAGTAGTCAAAATTTTGATAATTTTAATGGAAATAGTAATTTTTCTGAGTTTTTTTACTTCAAATACCCAAGTTAAAATGTCACCAGATCTTAACAGTATGTGTAAGTTGCAATCAACTGGTTGTTGTTGAAAGTTCAGCAAAAAAAGTCAGGACTTGATAACATGAAGGACACAGGAAAGTGAGCAGCCTAAAAGACAAATTGCCGACGCACATGTCGTTGCAAAGGCAAGTTTACAATTGTCGGATATGGAGCAAAAATTACAGGGTATACTACTCTTTGCCGCCCAAGTTACATTGTATACATTGTAAATTTGTCACGTGATATACATTTTCAAACTGTATGCAACTCTGAAGTTCTAAATAAATAAAAATGAGTTTGACATTTGTTCTCTTTCTGACGGCAATCTTTCTTCTGTGCGTCAAATAGGTACGCAAGCATTTTTTATAGAAAAAAGGTCGCTCTTTTGGATGAAAGTTTGCTAGGAAAGATTTATTTGAACCATTTATTCACCCAAATTCTCACACGATATCCCGTAGGATAATGTCTTCTTCCTAACAAACCTTGTGAAATGATATCCTGTAGGATACTGTTCTATGGACACAAGAATTTGACACAATATATACAAGATATAACAAGATGTAAGGTACTATAAGAACCTTTTCTTGACCATACAAGGAATTTGGCATCTTTTCATCTCTGTAAAACAGATAGTAAAAGAGGTAGCTAAACATATAAAAATACATAAAACAAAATACAATAAGACGAGCCAATTACATAAAACTATTACTTAAAAGAAGGGTCTAAGCTCAAATCAAGTTTTGTTATGTTAGAGGGGTACTTATTCTAAGCATTCAACTGTTGAAATCCGATGTGTAGTTCTCAAGATATTAGCAGTTAAAGTTGTCACAATTTCAACACAAGGTTAACTTGAAGCAAGCACATATGACGTCATAGTCTCACATTAGTGAGCAGTCTTTTGTTTTTCTTTAAACAATTTTCTCCTCCACAATCACATGTTATTGGAACGTAATTGCACGAGAGGCATAAGAATTTACAAACTTCACATTCCACATGGGGAGGCCCTATCCCTATAAACTTCAAGGTCAGCACAACAGACTGAAAAAAACACAGGGCTGTAGCTCAAGTCCATCAAGCTGGAGTCCAAGTCCGAGTCCAAGTCAATAAGGTCAAGTCCGAGTCCAAGACCAACTCCGAGGGCTCGAGTCCAAGTCCGAGTCCAGTGTTCTCGAGTCCAAGTCCAGAATTGTAAAATTTCCCGGTACTTGGCTTTGAAAGCTCCCTGCTAGCTCAATATGCTATGACAAACTGACCAAACAAATTAGAAAAAAACATCATGTCAATCTGAATGAAATTATAGTAAGAAACTGATCAGTTACATGTTCACAACAGTACCATAAACACTGTAGCTTATCCTCCATAGGCCTAACCCAGGTAACACAATGTAGGCCTTAATTGTAGCCTGTGTAAGAGGAGCTTGCTGTAGTAATCAGGACCTACTACTGGATTCAATCATGCCTTTGCTAATCCATCTAATCTACGGTCCCCCAAAGAAAACTACAAAAATCAGTGTTCTCCACAGATTTTCAAGAGAGGCAGTCAAGCCCAAAGAGCACAAGCAATGGCGAAGCACGTTGTTATGTTAGGGATTCCACTGACTAGCTGTCTTTTTCAAGTTGACAGATCCTACCCAGTACTCATAGCTACTATTTTACAAATTTATCACTTCATTTGTTTAAAAATATGTGCGGATCGGCCTTCATTAGAAAAAAAGCGGTAGCTTATTGTAAACTTTTTTCGGAGGCGGGGCAGAGCGGAGTGGAGCTTTTGTAGGGGGCTGGATTTTAGGGGGCGGTTGCTATTTCAAAGGAGCGGCAATTCCACCGGGGCGGGCCGCTCCCTAAAACCCCTTGTGGAGAACACTGACTTCCAGATACCAACAACTTCGCCTTTCCCACCCTATTTCCACAAAAAGACAGACACATATACACTTACACACATAAAACAGCATTAAGCATTATCATAGTTGTATGCACATGCATGCAATTGCTCCCTGAAGCCCTTACACACTGTATCACAGACCAAATTAATTTGGTTGTAAAGATGCTGATAAGGAACTAATAAATCTTCCTAAAACTAAAATCTTTTCATGGTACAAGTCCTCATAACCTACAGTACAGTAGACCTACTACATCAAAGAAAACTATAGGCTTTATAACATGGCAAATGCCATTGCTTTTGGGAGGATTATGAAATTTAAAATAATATGATGAAGAAAAAGGCTGGACTTGATGGACTCGACTTCAAGTCCAAGCCAAAGTCCGAGTCCAGAAAGCCCGAGTCCGAGTCCAAGTCCAAGTCCAGAAAGCTCAAGTCCAAGTCAAAGTTCGAGTCCAAAAAAAAGCGGACTTAAGTCCGGACTTGAGGTAAAGTCCGGACTCAAGTCCTCCAGCCCTGAAAAAAAAAACAAAGGAAACAAAGCATTTCTCATCAATGTGAGGAAGTGATATAAACCCTGCTTGCCTCAAGCTCACTTTGGGTCACAAATGTAGTAACTTCATTTGCTGATATCTTGAGTAATATATGTCTGATTTGAACGGAAGGTTCACCAAATTGCTTAGATTTAGTTTCTCTTTCACATACGAAAATTACTTTTTATGCTTAAACCCTTCCTTTAAAGAAAGTACCAACAAATATCGATTGCCCCTGCTTCCTTGTTAAACTGTTAGCAAGAATGTAACCTGTGCATTTTATGGTCTGCTTACTGTGCGTCAAAAGCCTTTTAATGTTAAACTGCCTGACTACCCAGAGTTTCAAGGTGTTTTGTCCCTGATTCTCCTAGAAACGTTACTCATGGACTCCACCAGAGGTAAATAAGATAGTTCCTGAGACCTAAGCCCTCAGGGGGAGCACTCACTATGCAGTTGGTTAATTTCATGTTTTTCCCCAAATATTAACAGCACCCTTCAGTTTCGGTCGGCCCCTCTACCCCAATGTTTCCAATTTTCAAGGCGTGGTGCCACTACTGCGCGAAGTACAGACGATCAGTAAAAATTGACATAGCTGACATCAGTGCAACATAAATAGGATCTCTGCATTATGCAAAGGATGAGCTAACCTGGTTCTGTTAAACCAGCGAAAATATTTCCGTCATTATTCATTTTAAGCAAGATTTTGACCAAAATCCGGCACAAAATAATTGCAACAAGCAAGCATTTCGATCTTAGGTTACAGTGGAATTTCCCTTGCTAGGCAAAAATGAGAGTGGAAGTAATGTGTACTCAGTTCTTCATCGTATTTTCTTAAAAGATGCTCTTGCCGGTCATCCATGCACAAATATCTCCACAAACTCGACTGGAAAATCTTGCCGCTTTGCAGATGAGTCGGACTTATGCTACTTTAACCGTGAGAAGAGATGAAAGCTCAAAATATGGGCTACGTGCAGCTATCGTGGTCAGGTGCCGTTCTAGCATGAGCTTTCATTTTTCACTTCTTCCGACTTCCCGGCTGTCATGTTCCCCATCGGAGCTTGGATCCTCTCCACTTTCTCTCGATTCATGCCAATTGTTCCTTCGTAGTCTCCTTGTGTTAAAAAATGTCTTTATGGAGATGTACCTGTTTTTCAACAACTCTCTTAGATCTTCGACTGTCTGTGGTTGAACGGTGTTCCGAGTTTCCGGTAAAAGACAACAGAGGAAAGCGGCAAGGAATGCGATACCCGCCAAACATGTGAAAGCCAAATTTGGTAGAATGGTATCCTGTAATGACAAGACATTAACATTCTGTAAAGCGTACAATTTGGAAGACCACATCGTTTTCTCCATCATTTTCATTCACTTGGCAAATGACCTTATTGGGTATAATCTTGGACGAAACTGAGTTACAGGTATATAACTTTGCACTACTGTACAGAAACAGTAGGAAACAGAAAAAAGTACAATCTGATATCATCAATTAAGTATTTAAACCAAATTTTAATGTTATTTTTACATTAAATTCACTTTGTTGAACTATGAAGAACCAACGCGTGTTAGATTTCCCGGCTGAAAATACCCTAGGCAGTTAGTGCAGAGATATTTTGCCGAAATAATTCAGGCTTTCCAAGGTGCATCTAACTGACAGAAGCAGATACCGTGTAAGTTAAGCCATCCAGGCTATGCTGCAGCGAAAGTTGCCCATGCTGTAAGCTCGGAAAAAAAAACGAAAGGCAACTTCCTAACACCACCTCCGTAGATAGCAATTACAGTTTCAGCATTTAGACTGTCAAGGGGCGAGCGTGGTTCTATAAGTAAGATGCCTGGGTTTATTTTGTAGGACACCAATTCCCCATACTGGCTCAAGTCGTGTACGTGATGACATAACTGAAGAAGCAATATGTCTTGTAGGTAGTTTGTTTACATCGGGTTAGATATGAACAAACTTCCCTGGTATCTACTACAACACAAAGTGACGAAAGAAAGATAATAACTATATAAAACATTATCCAATATCAAAGAAGGAGAAACGGGTACTTGAATGACGTCATAATTACCAAATACAGTAAAAGAGGCGCACTTATACTCCCGATGGAGCCACAAGCTTGAACGAAACCTGTTCCAGCGACTCTGTAGTAGAAAATGGAAACAAATGAGACCTGTGCTAAATTTACATCTTTCTTAATTAAAAGTCGTTGGAAAACTGAAAACTGCACGACTTACTCAAAGAAAACTACTTAGTTAGCTTCTGTAGAGGAAAACAGTTGTAGCCATGACCAAAACATGAAAACATAAGATAAAAAGTTGTGCTATAAAATTAAAGAGTAAGGTAATAAATAAAGAAGTATTCAATGTGTATCACCTGATCGTGGTGGGAAACACCTCCGTTGTCATTAATAACACTGTAGCAAATATAAATGTTATAAGAAACTTTCCAAGGAACGCCAAAACGGGAATAGCCGTGCTCCATTCACCGTCAATATCTGATAAGCAAAATATTTAAAGATAAAAGTCTTAATTCCAATAGCGTAACTCTAAGAAGTGTTTTATTAATATTAAAGAGGCAAACCTTCTGATAAAAAGTCAGTCTAAGACTCAAATCTTGAAAATAGGATACCCGTGCAACCTCACAGATGCTAAAGTGTACCTTAACTCTTAAATGTCAAGTATTTAAAAGGTTGAAAGTTACTCTGAATGGTCCATATCTAATCTTGGCAGGCAGGCAGGACATTCGTGTATTGAAATATAAAAAGTTAAGTTTATTTACTCAATTCAAAGTGAAAAACTTGCACAAGAACTCGTGATGCATCCATGTACTAACCATGTACTACCCAGTGTATACTATGTTTGTTTGCTTTTAGAAAAGCAAATGCACATTGTTCTAAATTGTGATCACTGTGTTGTTATGATAGAATGACATGATTATTATACCCCCACAACCCCTCTTCAAGAGAAATTTTCAAGGTCACACAGAGGCTTTGAAAAAAAAACGAAAATCTCCAATGTGATTTGTTTAAGAAGGCTACCACAAACTATGCTTTCATCAGTTTCAAAATTCCTAATCTTAGCCCCTGATCATGAATAGCCCCCATGATGGAAATTGGAGTTAAAAGATGCAAAGGTAGCATGTGGGTATATTTTAATCATATACGATTCTTAAAGGGTGAAGGAAATAGAAGACAATCTGAAAAAATATCGTGCAGTCACCATGAGATCTAAAACATCCAAACGGATGGGGAATTAGTGAGCCGAGAACACCGTTTATTACAACAACAGCAACATAGACGTAAAAAACAAAGAAATTTAAAGCAATAAGTATGGAAACACATTAACAGTATAGGCTCCATCATTGAAATGATCAAACTTAATGTACACTCTAAAAATAGTTGAAGAAACGTTTACTCAAGTTGTGGCCGCATGCTACCTCTTCAACTGTTAGGTTAGGAGCTACCAAGGTTGGTTACAAAATTACCCATTACTTGGTGAAAAATTCATTTCATGTGTGAACCAAACTTGATTAGCCGGGCACCGTCCAGGAATCTGATCAATTATTTGACTAGGTTTGGTTCAGAAATGACTAGAGCTGATTCAATTTTTACCGAATCTATACAGATATGGTACCAGAGTCCGAGGGTTCGGTGTTTGGCTGATCAGCCCTTTTTAAGAGTGAGGTTTACATCCAATACATATTTTAGGAGGTGGCATACGGACCCAGCTTGAGTAAAAGTTTACCCAATGTTTTTAGGGATTAGCACATAAAAAGCCAACAGTAAAAATACATGAGGTCAAACGTGATAGGCCATGTCATTGAAATAGTCCTACCGATGAAATTCACTGTATTTTCATGTTCGCGCCTGCAGATCTTAAGATTGCCAAAACAATACATTTGTACATACTTCTAAGAAAGACTATTGCTGTCATTGTTAGACCAGCACCGAAAAAGCAAACGAACGATGAAGCCACACGGGAAACCCTAAAAGCAAACAAGTGAAAATAATTTCAAATGTAAAATATTGAACTGTGTATTGAAAATAAGGAAAGGATATGTTTTAACTTATTGGAGTTGACTTATTGTATACAAAAAATACTATCCCTTAAATGTTCTGTAAAGTTCTATAGCTATACTACAAGGATTTCTACAAATTTCCTGTAAAGCTTTTACACACTAATATTCAAATCTTTCTAAAGAAATTACTAAAGAAATAGTAAAGAATTTATATAAAAAGTCTGAAAGGTTTTCATAGATAATCTCCGAAGAAGGTCTCTAATAAAATCCGTAAAGAATCTTCTGCGAATCTCTTGAACTTCTACGGAATTTTGGATTTTCAATAGATTTTATACATGTCACAATACAAATTCAACAATGCAAATTCGATCCTTTAGAACAGAAACATACTTAAAGGAAAAGTGACCTCTTGTACCTGCCAACAACAAGTATTTGAAGTAACCGCGCTGGAATTTCTACTAAACTATTTAGGAAAAAGTTGAAGTAAAGATTGCCAGCTAGAGATCCGCTGCTGAGGGCGAATCCAAAGTAAACAGAGAAGAAGGTGAACCTGGGATTCAAAAGAAAAGTAGACAGGTATAGATGATCTCAATAACACTGATTTTAATTTGATGACAAAACAAGGTTTCTAAAATAAGAGCAATGCACTAGGTACGGTAGGTGAAGGGAATACGGACCCTGAGAGTAAAACGGACCCGTAGCATATTTCGTTGCATTGGCGAGAGATGATATGTTTTATCCATGCCATGCCATCGCCTTCGCCTCGTGCACTGAGTTGTCATGGTACAGACTAAACTGAAAATTTGTCAAGCAAAAAGGATTTCTGTCCATTTTAGGCTAAAATTCTGAATTGGGTAAGATGAGTATGTGCCATTTTGGGGTCACATCTAAATTTTGGTTGATCGAAAACATGATTTCTGTTCACATAACAGTTTACGATGATGTCGTTCAGGTATTGTAATTAATGCTTGTTATGTTGGGCACTAGTTATCGATCACTATACACTGATTAAGTGTATAATAACCAACATGGTTTGACTTTTGTGAAAAACTTACTATGAAGGGAAAACGGATCCCACTTTGGGACAAGCATGGGACTGTCTTAACATAGGTATGGATTACTCATAGAAATATGGTCAGATATGTGCATGCCAAGTGATAATTAGAGCATCATTTACACTTCAGAAACACCTTTTAAATGGAATGAAAGTTTTGGAAGGAATAATTATGAATAAATTATCTGTTCCTTGTCATAAGTATGTCATTTGTGGAAATTCGCAATACCAGTGTATGGAATTTTACACACTAAATTTTCTGATTCAGTTGCTCCTACTACTGGACAGTGCTAACTAATATTATGGAACAATTTTCTTCTTAAAGACGTTACTTAATGATTTTAAGTTGTCTTTGATATACTCCTTTCCAATGAGCAACCAGATTCTGTGAATAATCCTGATTTGAAATACTGTTCATTTTGGTTCATCTGAATAAATAATCATGGCGGTCTATATTACCTTCCCATGAAGGGAAAATGGACCCTTTCTACCTTTGAACTTTGACCTCATCTAATTGTAAAACCATTCTATTATTTATCTGGTTGAATATATAGCTTGAAAACCTATATTAAAAACTATACGAGGACAAGTGTTGAGCTCAAGACAACTCTGTTGTAAATGTTTATCAGTCGAAAGGTCCTTAATGGGTCTGTATTCCCTTCACCTACCCCCTATTGCAGAAGATGAGTTTGAAAACGTTTCTTAGTGATTAAATTCATCCAAATAAGTCACATATGGTGAGGGTTGAAAAGGGTTAATTTAAAGATAGGCACAATTGTATGCCATGGCATACAAAAATGTCTTGGAAAACATAATATATGCTATAAGCGCAGCAAAGGTTGTAAGTTGGTAAGGTAAAAATTTTGCCCCCTCTTAGTTAACGAATCTATAACTATGGGATACTTTCCATTAGTAGTGCTCGCTGCACAAACTTACTTGGTAGCTGCTGCAAATTGACACACAAACTGTTCAGACAGTACTCTGACTAATTAATCAATTCCTATTGTACTATAAGTTATTATACCTTCGATTTAATTGGGTGTGGATTTTAGAGTAAATGTCACAAAAGGCGAGTCACCAGACTGCCAACCTCCCCTAGTATCCATACCCTAACACTTTCGGGCATAAAGAGGATACACTGGCTCCCTTCTCCCGCTCCAAAGAAACAACCATAAAGGTCAATCCTTCCTCACCCCACCCAGTATCATTGGTATCGACGAAGGAGAGAGATCTAGGGCCGCAAAAAGAACCAAAGATATCGGTGTTTCCTTGGAGAGTAACGACCTCTTTTAATTCTTTCTATATATAAAGGGTGGTTAGGTTACTGCTACTCACCACATTACACCCAATGCTACTGTTACTACTACTGTGGGTGGTTTTATGATTTCAAAAAATGAACTGTTATTGTTGGTTGCTTTTGCACGTTGTTGCCCTTCCTCGATACTTTCGACCAGTACTGTATCAGTGAAAACCAGTTTTGGAAAGTCCATAACTCCGTTCCACTTGGCTACTTTCTGAATGGTCCTTTCGGCTTCTCGCACCTTATTTTTTGATAACTGCCACCGCACAGACTCGGGAAGCATCCTGTTGAAAACATGCGAACGATCAGTACTTTGTAAATCAGTACTGAACAAATTGTCCAATATATTGCCTTTTATTTATGTTCTTCAACCTCAACAAAGTGAGAAATAGCGAGCAAAACAATTAGGTTTGTTCTTTGAAAAATTAAAGTTTTTAACAACTGAATACTCATTTAAAGGTTGTTTGACTAAATTGAAATTGCAATAAAGAAATTAATTAAACCACTTTTAAGCCAATATAATCCGGAATTTATAAATTGCTTTTATTAATGAGACTTGAAGGGGGCGAGGGGATATCCATATTGACTAGAGAAACAATCAGTGCACTACGCAACCACTAGGCAAAATATGTTGTTAAATAAAATGACAAATACCTGGGATGAATGCAGTGAGCCACAAAGAGATTTTGAACATATCCGGTCAGTTTATATTTTACAGCGGCAATATGTTGAAGTATGAAAGCTGTCGTTGGTTATATGACAATGGCTGTATTTACATCTTAACCAGACTCACTAATGACGCAGAGCACTTTTCCGTTTCTGTAAGTGAATATCATGCAGCCAGTAGAATGTTTGAAGTTGGCATATTTCTTCTGTTTTTTCTACTCTTAGAAGAAATTTTGGTGGGCCAGGCCAAATCGACGTCCTTTTTTTAAAGCAACTGTTGCATCACCTCAAACATATTTAGAAATATTCTTTTGTCCCTGGTAACACTTGGTAGCTTTACTTTGATTTATACACTTCAAACAAAAACATCGCTCTGATTGGTCAACAGTAGTGTGCAGTCAGTAGCATACTCCATAATGCACAAAGGACAGCACATATAGGGTGTGGATATGACCTGAGGCAATTTTTACTCGGTGCAGGCCATTGTGGTTTTGTCCAGAGGGTTTACTAGGCCTAGGCAGGTAATTTTAAGATCGATTAAAATGAAGGAGGGGCTAGAGGTAAACTTGTGGGACAATGTTACATTCAAGGCCTACACTTGTTTCCCTTTAAATCAGATCAGACTCCTAGTGCTGTAAAATACCGCATGTTTCGTGGGGATGCTCTCTTCGTAATAGTTGGTGTTCCCGAAAGGGTAACCTATGGTGTCACTGAAAAGTGACCGCTGAATACGAGGGGACAAGCGACCCTTGGATATGAATTTGGTACTGTGATAATCAACCCATCGTGGATGAATATTGAAGAAATGCAAATGAAGCTGAAGACACTTTACTCTAAGTAGGTCACTCAACTATCAAACTTGAGCAGGCCTCCCTTGCAGCAATGCACGATCTTTAACAAAAAGTTAAGTCGGCTACTCTCTAAATGTTAAACAGCGAAATTTTTTGAGTGACTAGAGTGGCCAACATCTATTATCAAGTGACATTGTATTCTTTCCCACGTGTCATTGTTACCCACTTTGAGATAATAACCACTCCAAACAAATGAATTCTGTCGTCTGGGAATGATCTTCGATCACTTTTTTCCATTAAGACTGGGAGTGGTCATTCTGAGGGAGCATGAGGCCAACTTGTCGCCTGGGCAACAGATATTGATGGCAAGGCGTAGAAAGTTACAGGAAAGCCGGAGTCCTCGGGGCAAAAGCTCACATACAAGATTCGAACCCGCGCAGTTGTTAAACACATTCATGCACAGCAGCGTAAGCTACTCTGCATCTTGCCTAAGTAGCAGGCTGTACGTAATATTTTCTTTTTCAGTCATATCTCTAACGCCTGCCCAAGTGAACACTGAAAAAATTCTTTTGAATATTCACAGAAATATGTTACCCCAGGACTGGTTGATTGTTAGTGAATATTCAAAAGAATGCAACATCTGGTCCCGTTTTAACAATTCAGTAGTCTTTACCACCCACAAGTTGGTATGTCATTGTAATACCAGGGGGGTGCCATCCAGAACTCCCTGGTAATACACTTCCTAGTAGAACCCACTACACAGGTGGTTATGCTAATGATCGGACCTTTCAGGTTTCAGAAGAACTCACGAACAATAACATGAAAAAGTAATGAGAGAGCACATGAATAAGCCATGTTATGGTAATGAATTTTGCGTCCAAAACTGGACGCAGCCCTCTTCGCTTGGGAAGACGGTGTTTGAAAAGCCCTAAAAGGGGGGGGGGGACTGAACAAAACAGAGTGCGCTCCGGGGGGTACTCTGCATCATGAGAACCCCGATCATTCTTTTGAAAACGAATATGTTTCTATAAACACATCAGCTTTCAATGGAGATGCAAAACCAATGCAATCCTACCTTTTGAGAAAGTATTCACACCAGTTTTGACCCAAGTTTGTAGCCGTGTCTATATATTACCAAAACTTGGTGCTTGGAGAAGGCCTTGGAACAAGGAAAGCCAACATACACTTACATATTCTGCAAACTTAACGTACTTTATAAACTTCTATTTCAAAGTGTCAAACTTGTTTTTCGAGTGTTTTTACCGAAGGTGACAAATCCAAAGCAAACATGGAATGAACAAACAAACAATCACAAGGAGGAACCACAACGATTTTCATAAGCTCTGGTTTACTCGGAAAAGGGAAAACTTCCTTTAGGGAAGGAGGATAAAGTGGCTAAATTGACTAACCAAAAAAATGATAAGCAGATCAAAGTTGGTGTCATTAAAACAGCCCGAAAAGGTCGCCAGTCTTTCACGAGGTAACCTACCCCTGACATCACGATTAAGCCTACACTGAAAAAGATTTGAGGTATGCTACCGATTACTGATCGATAATTTGGAGTAAGGTACTCGAACATCATGGTTGTCGGTGACAGCCAGGCACCCTGAAATTAAAAGAAGTGGAAAAACTGGAGATTTCATTCAAATGTGGACGAGGTCAAAGTCGGATGTTCGAGTAAAACCACCATAGTGTTGCACTGCATTATGTGGGAAACGACTGTAACTCTTATTTCAAAGTTATGTTTCTGTATTGTTTTCATGAAGTAGTGAATACATAAGTACGGTAACTAACATAATATAATGGGAATATACAAAAACGTACTGGAGCAAAGTAGTCTTAGTACCAAATAAGAATACCATCGACAGGCCATAATCAATGTGCAACCTCAGAGGATAAACAGAAATGACAATTTTCTTTCATCCATAAAAAGATATAGGTACATCCATGTTTTTACTAAGAAAACTACATTAATCAGGGGGCAACATATCTGTCAAGTTTGGTGCTTATTTGACCTTTCCGCCATCTTTGCCATAAGGCGTCAGGGTCACCAGGGAGTTGTTACGGATGGAGTTCAAACACGTAATCAGTCAGACAATAGGCACTTGAAAATAATTAAATCCTTTTTGTTAGGGGAAATTTTCATCATTCTTTAGTTCTTCTTCTAGATTTGTTTGACCTAACCTGTCTTATCAGAGTGTTTGATCCTTTGAAACTAAGGTAATCCTCAGACAAAGATTTTATGAAGACAATGCTTTGAAGTGATCTGCTCCACCGACAGATGTTAAACCTTTGTCCCCTTCTTAATATAAACGACTGTAAGGGCACTTTTAACGGATCCAATTTCTTTATTATTCAAATTTTTACGCATGTTAAGTAGCATCCCTTTTTCGGGTGAAGCCGGCAAGTCTACATTTTGTCTACAAAAGTAAAAAATGTTCCGCATTGTTCCTAAAATTAAGAATCATGGATCCATGTTCAGTAAATTATTTGAACTTTTTCTGAACCCTTTTGATAAGTGTAAACTGGCGTAAAGGGATGAATCATTTTTGATTTCCTTGAAGACTGGCTATACCATGGCAATGGGTAAATTCATCCCAAGACTGATTGAGGTGTAGCAGACTACAACAACCACTGTCGTCACATCCTGTAATCCCTTTCAAGTGATAAAGAATGCGATAGAGCAAGACAAACGGGAGATTATTGTCGGCAAATCACAGAATATCAAAGGAGGGTGAAGTGTTTGTACTCCATCCGTAACAACTCCCTGGTGTCACAAATAACACATACAACATCGATAGGCTGCGATTCTGTCTGCTATATTGAAATTAAAATAATTATATGAAATATACCCTACCTTAAATGTTAAGCCACATAAAAACCTCATGATGACGAAGAAGATGAAATTTGGGGATAAAGTCTCAGCAAGACTAAAGATGTTGAAAAGAACGAGGCAAAACAGCATCATTGATCGCCTCCCATATTTATCCGTTGTGTAGCCGAATGTGATTGAACCGACTGCTAGACCAGCATGAAGGACAGACAGAGAAACGCTGGCAAGGCTAGCTCTATCGCACACGAGATCCCACTGTATGAAGGGAAAGGAAATGCCAAACAGAAGTCATTTTGCGATGCTTAGCGGAAGATGTAATGAATCTATTCTGTGTGTATGTATGTACGTACGTACGTATGTATGTATGTATATGTATGTATGTATGTATGTATGTATGTATGTATGTATGTATGTATGTGTGTGTATGTATGTATGTATGTATGTATGTATGTATGTATGTATGTATGTATGTATGTATGTATGTATGTATGTATGTATGTATGTATGTATGTATGTATGTATGTATGTATGTATGTATGTATGTATGTATGTATGTATGTATGTATGTATGTATGTATGTATGTATGTATGTGTGTATGTATGTATGTATGTATGTATGTATGTATGTGTGTGTATGTATGTATGTATGTATGTATGTATGTGACCCTTGGCTTGTATAAGATACACCACAAAGGGTAACTTTGAGTAATTTTATACTTGACATGTACATACCCATATAGAGATGACGATCCCTATTCTTTTTGGTGGAGGTCAAAGGTCAAGCAGTTAAAACCATAGAAATGCTTGTAAACACGATGACCCGACTAGGATATCAGTGAGGGAATCTCATAGCCCTGTAAACATTTTGCCGCGTAAACGACGTCGGTTTTAAGACATTGTCTACGTCGGACGGACGTCCGCTGGGTCGCCGTTTGCAAATCCGCTCAACGTTGGATCGACGTCGACAACGACGGCCATCAGGCGTCGTTTTGACTGAAACTTGACTGTTCAGTGTTCATTTAACGTCATTCTGACGTCAGCAAAAGTACTAAAATATTTTCAGACCTCCATCTGACGTCGTATTGAAGTCGCAGATGGGTTGCTCCTTACAGCGACGTCAATTGGACGTCGAAACTACCTCTGAACATTACTCGACCTCAGTCCGACCAATTGGACCAAAAACCGACGTCGATCCGACTGCAAAACTTTTACAGAATTAGCATGTGAATGGTTCATATTCAGTTTATGATCCCTATCTTTTTGGTGGAGGGCAAAGGTCATGTGCAGTCACCAGAGGTCAAAGGTCAGAAACACGATATTTTAAGAAAAGTAACTGTTAGTATTTTATACTTAGCATGTGGATAGCCCAAAATTAATAAATGATCTCTATAGTTTTTGGTGGAGTTCGAAGATCATTTAGGGTCACCAGAAGTCAAAATATTGAAAACACGATATCTTAAGAAGAGAAACATAGATGAATATTATATGTTGCAGGTGGGCGCTCCTTATTTAAAGAAAGGTTGGTATTGAGTTTCGTGGAGGTCAAAGGTCATTTCGGGTCCCGACAGGGAACACGGTGTAAACCTTGAAAACTGATTGTAAACACAATATCTCAACATGGGTAACCGTAAGCGATATCATACATAAGTGTGAATGCTCATTAGGGAGTAGATGACTGATTAGTCTTTTGAGGAGGTTAAAGGTCACTGAGGTCACCAGAGGTCAAACTGTAAAAGTCATGTAAACGCACATGTCTAGAAGGGAAACTTCAATGCATCTCATATGTAGCACGTATTGGGCCTTTCATAAATAAAGTCTTCTAATCTTGGCGGAGATGTGAAAGGTTGTTTGAGGTTACGAGAGCTTATGTGTAAACTTTGAAATCTGCTCGTAAAAGGATATCTCAAGATAGGTAACCTTGTGGAATCTTGTAAATCACATGTAGATGCTCTTTATCCAGTAGATAATGGCTATTAGTTTTTGATGCAGGTCAAAGGTCATCATCGGAGCTCAAACTGCAATACTTTTACAAATATATCTCAAAAGGGGAAATGTGTAAGAATCTCATATGGGGTTGGTGGGAACCCCACGAGCCCCATGGAGGTCAAAGCCTGACACGAACTATGGTTTTGGAGGTCAAAGGTCATTCCAGGTCTTCCAGAGGGCAAACTGTGAAACCTTGATGAATCTCATACTTGCTATGTGGGTGCTCAATATTAAGTGTATACTCCTTAATACATCTTGTGGATGTCACATTTCATTTGAGGTCACTGGAGGTCAAAGTGTGAAAACGTTGTAAAAACGCTTGCATGAATGTCATAATCTAAGACATGAGGGTGACCCATAATGAGCACTTGATCTGTATTGTTTTTAATTGAAGACAAAGGTCATCTGAAGTCACTAGACATCAGCTGTGTTAGCCTTGCCAACTTGCTTTGCCAAGTATAAAACATGCTTGGACCTTGTATGTGCTACGCGACACAACCAATAAGAAGGAAAAAGTTGATTTATGAGCATGTTCATATGATATTAATCTGTTTGTTCTATGCTCATGGATTTTAAAATTTTTATTATTTAATTATGAACAGTAACTCTAAAGTAGAATTATCTGCCCGAAACCACAGCGCTAAACTAACATCCAAGAGGCAAGAAATCACTTAAAGGTTTGGCTTTCTGGGTTTTTTTTACCAATGAGGGCCAAGCTTTAATAAAAGTTTTCAGTTAAAGGTCTGAAGATGTTTACACCTGTCTGTTCGATGAAAAAACTTTGAAAGCTTTAAAAATAGTCACATTTAGTGTCAAACAACATCAAATATTGACCATTTCACAAGAGAATTACTGTTGCACTTACATCATAAATGAACACACAAAGCTTTGACTTGGAAAGAGAGACTCAGCAGATATGTGTTATGCTTTTCTTGTTTGTTTAACCTTCATTCCAAGGACAGTTGCAATGGTGGCATGCTGGGGCGGGATTTGATGTCTGAAAGTGGGGGCAAAGCAGGGTGGACTGTCAAACAGCGCCGAAGGCGCCGGGGAGCGCGAAGCGCTCCCCCTAACGGTGTGGGGTCCAGGGGCCCTCCGAGGGCCCCTGGCGGGGCCCAGGGGCAGAGCCTTGTGGGGGTCCAGGGGTTGAAGCTTCGAAAGCGCTGGGGATTAACGAAATTGCAGGCATTGAAGTGATGCAGTTTAGCTTGAACTTTAATGGATGGCATAAGGTGGGCAATTAACATACAACAAAAATCACAATTTGACTTTTTTCAATTATATTCTTACTCCATGTGACTAACACTCAGATGTGATCGATAATTCTGAGGAGGAAGTGAGGGAGAATTGATTATTTTTTTGAGGGTTTCCCGAGGCACAATTTTAAGGATGGGAATTCTAGTATTTAAATGGATGCGCGCAAAACGCACTGAAAAAAATCGCAGTTTTCATACTTTTTAGGGATGTAAGTAATAGAAATGCTTAGACAGAAAACTATCCTCAAGGAGAGGGCTCTGCCCCCCTCCCCTTCGCTAAGCGCCTGTCCCCTATTACGGTACCGGAAATAATGGCACTTTCCGAGCCTGAAAACGTGCATCTAAACAATCTTTAAAGAGTAGGTAAATTTACGCAGATCGATGGTGATGAAAATTTGCTTTGAACATTTCTGGGGGAGGGAGGAACTTCCCCTGGGCTGCGTAAGACCATGGAGGCATTGGTGGTTTCAATGATAATAGAAGAGTATGTACGAAGCTATGACAAGCAGGATGTTGTACAGGAAGTAACCCCAAAACAATGTTGATCGGATTCGCGAGAAGCGCGCAGAAGAAAACAGCGTTGAGACAGCGTTTCAGACATTTAATTGTAGCCTTATTTTTTCCTTTAGTTTTAAATGCAGTAATTTTATGGCATAGAAATTTTTCCTACTTTTCCCCAGGTGCCTGTTATTTCCATAGAGCAGGATATGGAAACCTATATACTGCTATATGGAGTCTTTCTTTCATGTTTCATTTTGTCGATGGTCTGGGACAAATGCCCCTCAACTTTTCTATTAATGTGAAAAATTGGTTGTGTCTATTTCGAAGGTTATAGGCTATGTAATACTTGAACAAGTCAATGAAATCTTTTGTGGGTAGTTTTTTACGTGGACACTGTCAATTAAGGGCATCGGCAGTTAAAGTGCCAGGGAAGCATGGACGTCAGCAGAAAAAAATTCAAGGGGGGCAAAATTTTTAGGGGACCCAACCTTTTTCATGAGAAATATTTTACTCCCGGAAAAGAGTTCAGATGCTACTTCCTCACAGTGTTGACAAAGGCGTAACCAGGAATTTGTCAAGGGGGGGGGGGGGCGAAGCCCATAGACAGACTCTTAGCGCTCCGCGTCACCTTGGGTTGGCGCGGAGCGCAAGAAAATTTTGGCCCAAAATGATTCCCAGATCGCTGGAAATGGCACTTCCAAGGCCTATTTACCGCATATAAGAAGGGGAAAACACTAGCAATATCGTAAATATAAACTTTAAAAAATACCAAAAATATGCTCGGGGGCTGCTGGGGCCTGAGTGCTGATATTTTTATTCACTTCCTTTTTTTGAGAGTAGAAATTCACACTGATTGAACCTATTAAGAAATGTTCATGTTTTATTTTTCCTTTTTTTCTTTATTTTTTCTTCGTTTTTTTCAAGTTTTTGTTTTTCAAGGGGGCAAGTGCCCCCTTCCCCCCTCCGGATGCCCATACAGGGAAGTAATTTTTATTGGAGGCTAGTTGGGACTGGCGAAGACTTTAACCACGATCGCCGAAGGCGGAGGCTGGGGACTGAGGGTCCTCCCCGAGAAATCTTTCTTAAATTTGACGGCTTTGCGGCCATTCTTGACCAATTCTTGAGAAAATCCTGCTTCCCCAGGTGTAATTTGAAATGCTGATGAAATAGTTTTCATAGGATGATCGCAAATTTAAGATTGTAACCGTCAGTCAATTTGCTGAGGATGGTGGTAGTTGGTAAGGAAAGTAAACAGCGAGAGGTGTAGCGAGGGTTTTGGGAATGGTAATTTAGTCAAGCTGTCCTACAGGAAGTAATAATGAGGCAATTCCACCAAAGTTTTCCTACGCACAGCATTACAGCAATATTAATGAGACATCGATTTATATATGGCTCATGCGAAGCACGCCCATTTTTTGTTTGATTTTCGAGAATTACGGTTCCCTATACATGGTTAGGGTTTGGGAATTTGTTTGCAAGGACCATGGTTCATTTTATGAAATACATTTGTACTTTCAGTGACCCTTATTTCAGAGCTTCAAGTCACAATAGTGTGGCGGGTAGGAGGAAAGAAATTTTACGGTGCCAGACAAAATTTTCAATTTTATTAGTCAGTTTTCTTTGGAGGTGCGCGCGAACCGCCCCGAGAAAAAAAAATTTCCTAGCATTTTAAAGGGGTTTTGATATCAATATTTCCCTTCATTAAACATTGCAAACCTTAAACATAGAAGGCTATTCAAAATTCTTTTATAATTTCTCTGGTCTCGCTTACTTTCGCTCATTTTTTATTATTGTTTTTATTTTTTAAGCTCTGGAAAAAAGTGGGGGCAAGTGCCCCACTTACCCCCGGTAATCTCGCCTATGGTGGCATGCCATGGGGTTTATTTGGAGGTAGCTTTTTTCTACTTTGAAAATTCCAATATTAGACACCAACTAGAAACAAGCTGGTAAGTAATTAACAGATAAATTATAGAGGATTAAGAAAAGAAATACAGACATTGTAAAACACTCCACATCATAACTTTTGTATAACCAATAGGAAATCTCAAACTAAGGTCAAACTTTGATGAAATATATTTTGAGATCTGTATAAGATTTTCAAGTAATCCAACGGATTTTGCAACGAGGGGTCTTATGACTCTGTTGAGTAAAAACATTTGTTTGGTTACATATCAACATACCTTTAAACGACTGTCATTACATATTTAAGTAATGTACCTACTTTGAGTTCCGTACGACTTTGACTCATTGTCAAAATGACAATGGAAAGAACCACTCCTGGACTTGAAACCGGTTCACTTTCATTACCAAGTCGTCAAAAGAAATATTGATACATTCACAGTTGTTCACAATTTTTTCTCATTTTAGTTTAACTTATTTTAAGAATGTGCTTCAAATCGAGTATATTCCTGAGTGATGAGAAAATAAAAATCTGTCAAGTTTGAGAGAAATGTTCTAGATTTGAACAATGCTTTAAGCAGTAAACGGATCAAAATGGTAGGCAGACAAAGAAAGCTCAATATTTAAACGTTTATTGACTGCAGTAGTTTCACGGAAAACTTTGATGAAGGCTTGGCCCTTGTCGTAAACAAACCTTACATAAAAGAATATCGTAACAATGGTCTTTTTCAGGACTGCTTGGATATGAAAGGAGCAGACCGTCATTAAGCTGGATTACTGCTTGGATATGAAAGGAGAAAATCGTCATTAAGAGGGTTTAGTCAACCGTGGTTAAAGAATGGAAACAATGAGCCATGTCAATCAAACAGTGGTATCTGGAAGGGGTTAAATTACTTTCAAGAACATATAAATGTCTGAACAATTTGGTTGTTGTGCATCCTTCTTAACACTTTCCTGTGGAAAGGAACATTCCTTCAACTTGAAAGAGTGTACCTAGGAAGTAGGGTCTCCTTCCTAAAACTTTCTTGCCTAGACCTGTAGACCAACTAGGTAACCAGCTGAAAACTGTAACCAACAGAATCGTCAAACAGTCTGCAATATACAGCTATAGGTATGTAAATATCATACTTGCCTATCTAATGTTAAAACACTAAATACGTTAAATTACACAATTCCCGACAGGATTTATCAACTATTGACCATTTCACAAAACACTATATGCGGATATTTTGTGAATAAACATGAGCTACATTATGCAAAAGCGTGGCGAGATAATTCTTCATTCATGTAAGCTGAAATCCATGAACAGTAGTATTTCTACGTCATGAAAGGTTTAGGTTTAAAGTAGCTTTGACTACTTGCAAAATATTTATATTAGGCTACACATCAAACCAGAAACTAGTTGTTAAGAAATCAAGAGGTAAATTGTATTTGACAAACAAAAGAAATACGTACATCGTGCAACACCGTAGAACGCCATATCTACTAACTGTTGAATAGCTAATGATACATTTAACATATGGTCAAACTTTGAAGAGGTATATCTTGAGACTTTACGGTGCAAGATATTCAAATAATTCCAATGGATTTTAATCTGGGGATCTTAATCTGTCATTGCAGTGTAAACATGCTGTTCTTAGCCTGCCCACTTACACGTAAGTATAGTAACAAGTTGGTTGTTCTTGAAAAGACCAATCCTGGGTGTAACCAGTATCTTAACGGTGTTTAGTAAGATATTGATAACCATGTGCATTCACGTTTCACGACGTTTGCAGTGAGTTGAAGCATACGAATGTTCTAGTATGGTAATTGCTTACGTATAGCAATTCCATGTCCAGTCGTTTGTTTGAAAAGCCTTCGAGAGGGGCTGAGCAAATAGTCCGTTCCTCGGATGTGTATAGTAACAGCCCGAGGTAAACTCTATCGAGGATAAAACCCTGTCCCGCGGCGCCAAATTCTGTTTAATGGTACAGGCAATCTTTTTAACGTATAGAAAAGCAAACTGAGGTATTTCGCTACAATCACTGCCTAACTTTTAATGTCTTTCATTACCGAAATGGTTTCCAGGTGTCAATTAAAGTATTGTTAAGTCTTTCAGCTGAAAATGGGAGTTATAGGCCTACTTCACTATGGCTGCTCACAAAGCAGTTCTCTTATGGAAATTCATCACATTTGAATTTATTCTAAATGTTTCCAATGAAAAGGCGAAGCAAGATTTTTCGAGTATTGTCGAAATCTTTGCATATCCGTCCCCTTCTCTCTCCTTTCCACATAAACTATTGTCCTTGTGTTACGATACAAAATTACAGTTTTGTAAAACTTTATATGTGTACTGGTACGCATTGTAATTTAAAAGAAGGGTCTACTAAGCTCAAATCAAGTTTTGATATGTTAGATAGATACTGATTCTACGCATTCTGGTGAAGTTTGCATTGGAATCTGGTGTGCCTTTCTCATGACATTAGCACTTAAACCTGTCACATTTTTGACACAAAGTGAACTTGAAGCAAGCACATGTAACGTCATAACCTCACATTAATGAGCACTCTTTTGTCTTTCTTTAAACCAGTGTACAATCACTGATCTCCCCTATATTCCAATGTTATCGAAATGTGAATGAACGAGAGGCATGAAACTTTTACAAACTTCAAATTCCCAATGGGGAGCTTCAATTTGAATTGAAGTTTCACCAAATGAGTAGACTTAGTTCCTCTTTTACATATAAAAAATCTTTTTGCTTAAACCTTCCTTCAAAGTCACCTGGATATTCCGTATTTTGTTACTAAGAGAAAGCTTTCGGAAGTTTTTTCCCTAAAACCCCTCCTGGTCCTGACCAGAGACCTTAAAGTGAGCCCACGGACCCAACGCCCTCCGGTCAGCTCTCCACTCATTCGATTTGGGGCTTGCCATTCAGCGCTTTTACTTGTGGAGACATTCGTAAGCTTCTGTATTGCAGTAGGAAGCAAAAAATCGTCGTCGTACGATTCTCATGCATTCCTTTCTCTTGTCATGGTAACGACACCGCAGTAGAGTGTTGACACCAATTTCTACGTTCTAAGAAGAATTTTTTTGCCGTGCCCCAACAATCAAGCAACCTGATGACTGTGCCACGGTCTATAGTTAGTTAGTTAGATGAGGTTTAACGGCCCAGTTAAATTGGTTTAAGTCGAGTCGGCCACGGCCTTTTTTCCAGCTGTGGCTCACTGGCTTGTTTTCCCTTACTCCATTGCTTATGTGGAGCATCACGCACAACGGTCTCTAGTAAACAAGTAGGTTATGATGTCCCTAAGGAAGAGCCTCCTCCCCTCCCTCCCTTATAATTCCTACGGCAGCAGACCCCTGATACCATCCTGATTGTTCAATTCCGCATCGGGCCTTTTTACACAATTAACCTTACCCTACGGCAACATTTCAAGAAATATTTCACTACAGTTTAGATGACATTAGTAAAACCAAAATAAATGTTTTCTAAAAGATACCCTTGCATATCTGGCATGGTCGTTTTTAAAAATAATACCTACTTACCTTACCTAGGGAAACTACCTACATAGTAGGAGTTGGCACATAAAAGCGTTTATTTGCCAAAACCGACAACCGAACGGCACACATGATGAAATGTTAATACGTTTTAACATGCCGTATTGAACCCGTTAAAAATGTTAGATTTCCGACCCAAGAAAATTGGACTTTCATAGGGTAGGATTATATGTCACTTTCTAACGCCCGAGGCTATCTCCATCGCCGAGCCAATTAATTATCTCTTTCCAACAAGCTGTATCACATGTCGTGATCTGGACAATGGCAACGTCCAGCCTTGAGACAATTGGTGTAATAGAGAAGGGGAAAGAGGTTTTTAGTAATTTTAAGGAGACCAATACCTCATGAGCAGAAGAATCTCAATCGATTGCATTTATAACTTCAAAGAGGACACCTAAGGACACTGCCTTAAGAGCTGGTAAAGACAACTTTCAAGGGAGCGATTGATTGGCAGCACCAGATTTACGCCACTCTCTGGAAAATCTGCAAGTCTCTGTCACACACAGAACAATAGAACACAAACTAAATTCACTATATATATATATATATATATATATATATATATATATATATATAAATAAATAAATATATATATATATATATATATATAACGCTAATTCCCGCCTTAAGGGGAAATTGTTATATCTGCTTGTACATAGGGCGAAAAAATGATAATAAAATACATAAGAAATAAATTCGCCCTAACGTCTAAAAATATAATTAACGTTATTTCAATGGCCAGCCATCCGTTCGTGTTAACAGCTAGGTGTCCGTAAATTTGACAACTTTGAAGTAATGGCATCTAGTTTGTAAATCTAAGAGGGCGCCCTTGTAAGTTTACGTATTCCTATAGAAAAAGTGTGTGTAAACGTTAAGGCGAAACTTATATTTCACCCGAAAATTTTTTTCCCCTTAAGGTCGACTTTTCAACAACAACTTTCCCCCTAAGTGCCGAATTAGAGAAATATATATATATATGTGTATATATATATATATATATGTGTATATATATATGTGTATATATATATATATATGTGTGAATATATATATGTGTGTATATATACGTACGTACCCACTCATGAAATCTAAATCCCTATTGAGCCTATTCTTGTGAGTATTCAGTCTAAGGATAGTTTTTATTTCACATTTCCTGCGGTCCTGTGCTGTTTTGAAATTACCCGAAAGAATAAAGACTTTTAGGTTGGCAAAGCTGTGATCTGTAAGATTTAAGTGTTTAGCCACTGGGAAGCCAGGGCTGTTCTTTTTTATGCTGCTTTTGTGATTATTAAACCTGTGACGGAAGTTTGTACCAGTTTCACCGAATAGATGATTCCAGGACATATGTCACAATAAAGCAAATAAAACCACGTTGCTAAAATCACAATTAAAATTGCCCGGACTCAGCTGGGTTCCCGTAGCATTATGAAACTCAATAGGGATTTAGATTTCATGAGCGGGTACGTACAAGACTTAGGGGCGTACAGTTTCAAGTTTGTCAACTGAAGAAGAGCTGGTAAAACGCTAGAAATATTTTTTTTCGCATTTAGCTGGAGAGTTTTTCGATTTAAGTTGGCATGGAGATATCCATTTTTTGTACGTTGTTTTTTTCTTTTCTGATATATATATATATATATATATATATATATATATATATATATATATATATATATATATATATATATATAGTAGGTAGAGTGACGTAGCGACTTTATATGAATGAGTGAATCAACGCTGTATTGAACAGTCGCATGAAGACCTTAGGCCATTGTTCCTCCAACATAGGCACCTGCCTTATACTGAAAGAAGATATTTATATGTGAATGGAAAACTTAGCCTCAAGCAGGATTCAAACCATCGACCTCCCGCATACAAGGCGGATGCTCTGACCACTGAGCCATTGAGCCAACTAAGTTTAAATACTGATGCATGGGTTAAGTTTTCAATTGTTACGCCATAGAAACGCGTCCCATGTAATATTGAGTAGGTAGAGTGACGTAGCGACGCGTTCCTATGACGTAACAAGTAAGGAAAATACAGGGCTCAGATATACTCAGATTATTGATCAGAAAAATCCACCGACTAATCGATCTTTGGTAACTATACCAGATCACTGCTTATAGTCGTATGGAATGCAAGCAAAACTAATTAGCACATAAAACCAGTTCATTCATACCTTTGTCGAAGCAGCAGCTCTCACAGAAAGGTCGATCGCTTCTAAAGGTGGAACATACCCCAATCATTCTGCGCAGAAGGCGTTCCCCCAGCTGCCAGACGAGGTTCCCAGAACTTCAGGTAGCCCTACAAGTTTGAGGGCTCTTGTTACATGGCCCCAGCAACTTGAAGCGTCATGTTTGTTTAGTGGATCAGCCAAGATTTTACAAATTGCCACAAAGGTTTCTGATTAGTTTTTGAACCATTGTGAACCTTCAGTTCTGTCAATGTTTTTTGTACGGTATTCAGCATCTTACCTTCCCGGCGAAAAGTCGGCCTTTTTGCTCATACCCTCTTTAAGGCTTCCCAGCTTGACTGCATGAACAAGAAAATGCCGTACAGCTGTAGTGCTATGCAGGCAACATCTTACCCAAGTACAACATAGTTAATTTGTATTTTAAAAAGTGAGAGGACCTATTGAAGGTGTCCTTTTAGAAAATATGATGTATGTTTCAACTCCTTGCCTACTCCATGATCAACCCAAGTTTTTGCTGGCATCCCGCTTTTGTAGGTAGCCTACATCGAAACGAAAAGTGACTAGTTCTTCAATCCTCGACAACAGAACATGTGACAATCCTGCTTTCGGAATCAATGTTGAAGTTTCAGAACTTGCCGGTCTGCTACATTAATGAATAGGGGGATTGGGAATGTATAAATGGTGATAGTGATCTAACTCTTGCTTGCTATGTTTGCTTTGCCCAGTCATTTTTATCGAAGACTGTAGATTTTACTTAAGGCTAACGGTTGAATTATTTTGTGCTGCTCAGTCGTAAGACTTATAAGAAAAAAAAAAAACTAGGCCTATTCAAGAGATGCACTTCGTAAATGACGATGGTAGTAAAACAAGGCAAAACGGGGAAGGATATACATAATTGTGGTGTTTCCATATGTGAAACGACAGTTGTACGTTCATGAACGACCAGACGTAATTCTATGCGGTTAACGACCTACATAATTGTATTTTCTAGTCCTTCCGTTGCTACATTTTTGAAATATAAGGCCTACACGCTGTTAAATACGATGCTGATACACCACAACACCATGCACATACCTACCTCCGTAACGATACTCTGTCCGTGTTCAGAGGTGTCGTAGTCCAACTTGCCAAAGCATTGAGATGTGCCATCGTGACAATAGAAACTTTGAAATTCTTTAATAGATAAGTTTCCGATCAGAACATCTTTTTCAGGTGCAGTCTTGCATTTGTAAGAAATTGCCTCCGAGAAGAATACGGAACCTAGATATATCCATGATGCACAAAATGACAGACTGCAATTACACACTAATATAAAAAATTGCACTCTCCCTAGCGGTTTGGCAAGATGCAAGGCCTCGTCCACCTTCATTCCAGCTCCCTGCATAATCGGCTCAAGGTGAGTAGGCCTATTAAGCGACGCCTGCACTATATGCTTGTCGATTAGGAGATAAATGTATGAAACAGCCTATTCAGCAGTCGAAACCGATATCGTATCAATTTACTCTATTCTTTGCCAACATCACATGAAACAGGCAAGCAATGAAGAGGACGGCCATGTCTCAAAGAAACAAAATGACCCCGTCGACACAAAAGCGTGTTGATTTAAAGTTGGTGTGATTGACCGTGTCATGTCTATATTCAGCAATTATTGACGCAAAAGGGGGATGTAATCGTCAATCCATTGTCTCAAGAAAATTAACATAATGCTTTAGCCAAAAGTTACTTTCTGTAAGAGAATCTCACGTTACACTATGTCACTGTAATATATCACAACTTATATCATAAGTTTGAATTTCTCCACTTTTGTACAAACAAATCCTCGATAAACAAAATATATAGAAGCTAACACTATATATGTGGGTAAAAGTGTCAGTAGTAATGTTTGTGACTTCAGGATTCTTACTTCAGTAGTTGCTAGTATATGTGATCAGTATGATACGGACTCTAATTTTCCGACAGCTACCTTTTTTTCTTTTGGAAGCAGCATTGTTTCCGTTTCAGTTGAAATTGTACAGCGCTCGTTGGGAGTGTGAAAGTATAGAATACTTTTGTTTCATAAACCTCAACGGCCAAGGCCAATTCCGAACACAATTTCTAACTAGTACAGCGTAGGTCACGTGTTAGCTCTTTAGTGTTCACGACGTTTAGGACACTTAATTTGGTGGACTCACCGTCATTGTATACAAATTAGTCATTGACCTTTTACCGTCCGGTGAATCTTGACCTTTCCTTTGTTGGTTCGTACCACGGAACTATACTTCGAACAGAACTAAATCAGTAATGCGGCTACACTCTACTTGAAATGACCTAAGGCAGTAAGATTGATGAGGATAGCAACTCACTGGTCTGATAGTAACAAAATGAATCAATGCGGAAGAAAAGTCCACAGCACGTGTCTGCCTGTTGGCAACACGTTTCCGTAATGGTTCAGACTTGATTGGGATTGTTTTTAAATTTCAAGGGTTGCAACTTCGGACAAAACGATATTTTAGGCAGCATGTAAGTGCATACCATTACGGTCCACGTTCAACATTGTACAGAGAGTAAACAAAGAATGTTCATTTTTTTTTAACCAGGAAACCTGTAACTTCTGCAAAGGTGGTATTACGGGGCAAGGGGTACCAATCCCCGGTCACTTTTATAGAAATTTAAAACTATGATAATTATAAAAAAAATGAAGGAAATGAAACAAACCCAGATAGAGACAGTATGAGAGAATTTCAATAGGCTAAAGGCCCAGTGGATAAATTTTGTAATGTTAAACTAAAGTAAGCATTTAAGTAAAATGTCATAAAATGCTGATATCGTTTTTCGGCGTGATTTGCCCACATCCTTTATAACATCTCATACATGTAATGTTTTGGTAGGATATTGTAATTCCACTGACATCAGAAATGTAAAGCTTTGTCGTTGGTAATATATAGCCTACATGTATGTGCGTGTGTGGTTGTGTGAGCTAAAAAGTGTGTCGCGAACTTCCTTCCTCCTAACAGTAAGTCCGATCAAGCTCAACCTACGTGGGTACGTACTTGACCATTAAGACTTGTGCATGCGTAACTGATGACGTCATAGGTCAAATGACATTAGCCTATTTAAAAGTATTTTTTGCCATTGTTTGCTCATCAGTATGTTAACAAAGTCATAAAATCACATTTTACGTAGAGAATGATAACAAGTTTTGAAAAAGTGGTCTCTGATTGCTAAGTGTTGAGTTCAACGGAGAAATGAAGGTCGCTCAGAGGTTAAATTGGTCTCAGTTTTGCGAAAAAAGAAAATTTTAGCAAACTCCTAATTACTATCAGGTTCAAACCATGAACATGCACAATTTATATCAGTCTTATCATATTACCTTAGAAGAGGTTTGCTGTTATTTTTTCATCAGTATGTTAGTAAAGCGTCATTTTAGCCACTTGTATAGGTAGAGACTGGTAGTATGATAAGACAAATGTCAAAATATAGAGGCTAGTGGTTGCTAAGCAAAGAGGTCAACGGTAAAAAGGTCAAAGGTCAAACTTGTGTAAATTTGCAAAAAATATATCGAATTGACAACAAGATAGGTCAGAGGTGAAAGCTCGAACAAGCTATCGTTTGTTTTTAGTCCATAATCTGCTCGTCAGTATGTGGAAAAATTCGTACACAAAATATGTGTACAGAATTCGAGGGAGATGGGATTTGCAACTCATTAGACTACCTCGTTGTTAACAATGGGCATACATACATTTTTTTGTTAATTCACATCAAGACTGGTTGTAGAGTGTCCCTTATTTTGAAATTCTCTAGAATCCTTGTTATCCCGGTTATCTGAGGTCAACTGAGGTGAAAATATAGAATTTTTAAGGGTTTCGTAGACACTATATCTCAAGATACAATGATGTTTTCACTTGGGTCAGAGGTCACTTTAGGTTACCAGAGGTCAAAAACCTAAAATCTTGAAAAGCACGATACTTCAAGACAGGAATGATGAATACTTTTCATGCTAGACATAGTAGATTTGTAATTTTTAAAGAGAAAGAGAAGCCATGGGTTTTGTTGGAAGGCAAAGGTCATCTGAGGGCACCAGAGTTGAAGGTATGAAACCCCGTAACACAGTGCAACAGAATGTCTTAGATAGGCTTACTGATATAGTTCATGGATATAATAATTTTGTTGTCATGCCTGTTGGGTTTTACTCAAGTCTTGATAGTAAATGGTCAAACTAAGTGATTCTACACATCTAACACACAACTGAAACGGCGATGATATAGGAAAATAAACTATTAAAATCATTTCTTAAAAATCTGTGACCCGGCACTTTGACAGGCTGGCAACTCACGAATTGCTCTTGTGATCACAGCTTCAGCCGTAATATACTTCTTTATATTCAACAGGGACTGGTTTATCAAGGGCTTAGACGGGCAACACAAACTACAAGCTCGCAACCTCGTAAAAACTGCAAGTTTTCAGAATGAAGTGATACATGACTAATAAGGCTAATTAGGAGAACTGTTATGCAATCATTTCCTCTGACTAACTTGTCACAAAATAATCGATATCAACTCAATGAGCACCTTTAAAAACTTTGTACTTTCAGCCCTCCATTATCATCGTTTGCGTACTCATAGAAAACCTGTATCCTAAAATTAACCTGCCATTAATCCGAATTTGGCTATTATGGGAAATATTCAAATTGTGATTTTTCTTGTCTCATTACGTCTTTAGCGCATTCGATGTCATTTGAACAAAGTGATGTGCTTTTCGTTCTAATTACTGAGGAGTCCGGTGTAAGTTTGCCAGAAAGCTTGCCTGGTTTAATTGTATAGCATTTTCTTAATTGAAGGGGTACCGCATGCAAAATCTAAAAATAAAGGAACCTGGTTTCCATTGTTCCTTATCCTTTGTACTATTTGTCATGTGCATGTTACATCATTAATAAGTTCATTGTTTGCCAGAGACAATTTCATAGGCCGGCCTTTCCAGTACCTATCAGGGCGTCCATTTTTAATTCCAAAATGGCAGCTACCTTTGGTCATAGTAAAATGGTCATTATTTACTTATTCATCAAGGAATAGGCGTGATTGACATGAGTGATAAGCCTTAATTAATATGCAAATTACAAGTTCATTGTAATGATGTCTGTATATCACTTTCGAGTTTAATCCATACAATATCTTACAGAGTTCCGCACATCTGCGCAACAAAACCCTTCTTTCGACTAGGGCCCCTTGCTTATTTTAGGGAGATGAATTACATGCAGTTTGCCTCAAGGAATTGGGATATGTGGTACTGCTTCAACAGGTATGAATTGACTAGTTTTGGTGGCTTTTATTGCGCTCCAAAAGTGCCATATGACTTGTCATGACGGTGAAATAATTTATCTGAACAAGCTACCATACCACCCGCAGGAAGTCGACATTGTGAGATAACTTATCTGACCTAGCCAGCTAGCCGACATACGAATTTAGGAAGTCGAAATGATGAGATCAGGACAAGTCGACACCTGAACTCAGGAAGTCGACATGTTAAGATAATTTATCTGACCAAGACAACATCCGAATATAGGAAGTCGACATGGTGAGTTAGTTTATCTGACCATGTCTACATCTTAATGTAGGAAGTCGACATTGGGAGATAATTTATCTGACGATATCTACATGCGTCATTTAGGAGGTCGACAAGATGAGACAATTTATTTGAACATGCCGACATCCTAATTTAGGAAGTCAAAATGGTGAGTTAATTTATTTGGCCAAAGGCGACTTCCAAATTTAGGAAGTTGACATGGTGGGATACTTCAGAACAAGTATATGGCACGCCATTCGGGCAATATGTCGTAAGTTTACGAGCACATGCAGAGGCACAAGGGGTGTGTAACCAGTGGCCCCACCAAATTTTGGGGTGATAACATGCTTTATCGTACACACTAAGCAGTGGCGTTGCCAAGGGGGAGGGAAAAAAGGCCACGCCCCACCCATTTGGGGTGTTATAAAAAACTATTGTACAAACACATCTTTACATAAACATTTTAACACAAAGATCGCCTGCCGTGTCATCGACCTGTTGGATAAAAATTGCACACAGTGTTGTCAAAGCACATGTTTGGCGGCGAAGTCTATGCATGTATCTATTTTTTTTGGGGGGGGGGGCATACCATCATTACATTACAGAGACAATTTATATTGAACGAATGTCCCAACATCTATTTTAAGGGCTCTGGGATTACTACTACCACGAGTCCTCCCCTTTTAATATACTGCCCTTCTCAAATTGAATATCTTTTATTCCACGAATTCTATGTTCAAATCTGTAAAGACTGATTTTGGTCGCCTTTTCTAATGCACACTGAGTGACACATGAGAGCACTTAAAAGCTCAAAATATAATCTTCACAGGGGCGTGGCTAAGTACCACGCCAAGGACCCGAAAGCAGTGATGCCAACCCAAAGGATAATTACTTGCATGAAAATTTCTTCAATCCATAGTTTCAACGCTCTCCACTATACCAGACGTGGACCCTTGGGGTCTTAACCTGGCCTCCTTTGTTCGCAGACTTTTTTTTTTTTGGGGGGGGGGGGGTATTTATCAGTCTATTGCTGATGAAAGTGCTAAGAATCTCGTCATTCTAATTTTGACTGTAAGGCGCTCAGCACCGACCAAATCGAATATAAGGACTCATAGGATTCGAGTCAGGCGCAGGGAGATTTAGCTCCCGAGTTCGGTAGAATTTCTCGGACGTAGTTTGTTAAAAAAAAAACTGGGCGAAAAACTGTTCAGCCCCAGCTCAGCCCCTTTACGCCTATGTAAGGGCTTTTTTATTCCAATTATTTAGGAGCCTCGCACCCCCAGTCGTAAACGCACCTGTGGGGGCTACTATGTGAAGACCAGGCCCTTTCAGTAATGTTGCCGGGGAGGTTCAAGTGTTGCAAAAATCAATGTATAGAACGTAAAAAATAAAACAGTGAAGTACAAGAAGGGAGACGAGAGAAATTAGGAGGAATATTAACGTAACTGACAAGTTTTGAAGAGCAAAACATTACGTAAAGGTTCTGTTTTCGGGGAGCATCCATCGCAACTACTTGCTCTTTTAATTCCTGTTAGACAGCTTGAATGGCATTGTTGTTTCAGGGCCCATGCAATTCCTAACATCAATCACCGTCCTCACTCATATCCTCTCTGCATCATCAAATCGTCTGGACGTTATGGTCCTAGTTAGGCTACAACAATAAGACACGATCAAACTGTGATTTTTGACAGCTCCCTAAATTATTGCATATCCAGTGCTATTTGAAGACAGTTAAATATTTCATTCTAATGCCCGCAGCTTTGTCAAAAACCCGGAGCCTCAGGAAACTTCGTCCCCTTAACCCCGCACCGGCCGGGGCATTGTCCTGGATCCTACCATGGGCCTTAGATGGAGTCCTGTGCCCCACGCATACAGGGGAAAGCCGTGCCGCTTCCACGGCGTCTCATATTTTATTTAGTGCTACATAACGATGTACTCCTCTGATACAGCGTTGTGCATCCAGAGCCCCTCTGAAAGTTTGGCGACATCACTGACACTAAACTGGAAAAAGAATTGTCCTACTATTGTAGTAATCATCCACGCGGGCTTTAGACAAGCCAACCATTCAAAACAAAGTGATAAATACATTTTTCATATATTTGTAGAATTTAAGAGCTTTGTAAAGTTTTAATATCAATCTTCTGCATTTCTCGGTTACTGGTTTGCTTGTTATACAGGGCCAGAACACTTTGCATGCATCATACATCCCTCTCCTTCCTGGATGAGTAAATGAGGATGTGTCCCACCAGGGGCGGCGACAGGGTATTTCGATAGGGGGGCAAAGCGTGAGATGAGTGATCGCCGTCCTGGGGAGGGGTCTACGGGGAGGGGGTGTCCCCCTCCCCATTGGGAATGTTTTTGTTAATTTAAGGTTGCTCAGATGCAAAATGATGATGTCTTTGGTACATATTTTGAACTGATCATATATGGCTGGAAAGTTTATAATTTAGTTATTTTAGTTTTTGTTTTGGGAAAGATGCTTTTCTGGGGAGGGGTGTCCCCTCCCCTTTGAGAATTTTTTTTGTAATTTAAGATTGCTTAAATGCAAAATGGTGATGTCTTTAGTATTTTTTGAGCTATCATATATTGCTGAAAAGTGTTATTAATTTTATTGAAGTTTAAGTTTTGGTTAAGTGAAAGAGGAGAGTAGCCTTTGTTGTCTAAGGAGGGTATGTAGTCAACAAACCTCCTGAAGCCACCCACCATTTATGTATGGGTATGTTTTCACTCAAAAATACGTGTGTTGAGTCGACAGAAACACGTACTATTACGAATATTTTCGTTGCTTCATATATGCATTATACAAGGTATCTAAAGGCTGGCAGACACCGGAATAGGGCCTCCTGGAAGCTCTGGACTAATTATATGGATCAAATGTATGCCTACTCCACCCTCCTTCTTTCTTCTTTCTCCTTCGCTTCCCCTTCATCTCTTTCGTTTTCTCCTTTTCTTTTTTCCTGTTCTTTTCCTTCTCTCTTTCCCCTGTTCTTGCAAATGATAGGAGGCTGCCCTGTTTTTCTTTGCTCTTTTTCTGATTGACTCAAGATTTCTTCATACAGTAAAGATTGTGTTGTGTACGGCCATGCACCTACTATTTAAAATTCGTTTTCTATGGACTACTCAGTCGAGACAACACCAAAATAAAGCACAATAAAGCATAGGCGTAGGTAACTTTTCGAGACTGGGGCTGAACCTTGTTTCGGATCGCTGTCCTGTGGAGGGGTCTAAGGGGAGGGGCATCCCCTTTGGAAAATTTTTGGGTATTTGAGGGTCCTCAGATGTAATTTGGTGCAACATTTTGGGCAAATTTTAAGGAAAATGACTGCAAATTTTTTACAGTTTTTACTGAAGAGACAAATTAGGGGTTTTTGACCTTGGATATTGGGGGCAGAAGTATGCTTCTGCCCCAGATTTTTGACTGGGGCTTTAGCCCCCAGCCCCCCCCCCCCGCTTTCTACGCGTATGCAATAAGGGAGACATATAATATTACTTCAAAATTTAATTCATTTTATTAAATGTTTCTTATATTTTTATTGTCAAAATGTTCGTTAAGTGATTGACTCATGATACCCCAATATATATGTCCACGTTCTAAATTTTAAATGGTCACATGCTGGGAATGGAGAGACAGTAAATGTTTGAGATTGCCAAACATTACATAATCCGGACAGGGGGAATACCCATAGACGAAAGGTTCACTTGGTCGAAGGTTCACTAAAGACCGAAGATTCCCCCGGACGAAAATATATTCCGAGTTACGGGTAGGGTTGGGGTTTTGGTTAGACAGAGATTCATGGATCAGGCGTATCCCCTGATGCACAAATTAGCTGTCTGTATTTTTTGGTGTAACTTGTAATGATACTCACCTTTTCTCCAAGAGAGGGAAAACTTTTTGCTCTGTGACACCATATGTGTAAGGTCTCACAATAACTTGGCTTTAGGGTATACTACTGTATTGTTTTAGCTTTACTCTCGGTTCCTATGCCCTTTTTGTTTGCGCGTTATGTATAATGGCCTTAGTGTTTATGTAATACTTAACCTGCATTCACGTAAACAATGGAGAAAACAGAAAACGTTATCCGTGCGGGGATTGCAAGTTTCAGGTATTTTGTAACGAACAATTTAACTAATATTGTTATAGATGGGTGACATACTGTAACACCTCACCCCACCCCCTACAAAATTATGTGTCTTAAAACGTTTTTTAGACGATTTTATTTTGGGGGTTGAAAAACCATAGGGGGAAATGCCTGCCCTGCCCCCCCCCCCGTGTGGCGCCTGTGTCTCACAAAACTCCTCTAGCTACTGGGTTAATCAAGCAATCTTTGCAATCCAAACTTGTTCAAAAATGTACGCTATTGTTGATTGTTCTATACCGTGTTTACCCATGCTTGTGAACATACATAACACGCACGATACTTTTTGCCCACATGGCGCTCCATAAGCTTGTTCTGATAAGTTATCTCACCATGTCGACTTCCTAAATTGGTACGCCGACTTGGTCAAAAAAATCATCTCACCGTGACTACTTCCTAAATTAGTATGTCAACTTGGTCGGATGAATTATTTCACCACGTCGACATATTAAAGTAGTATGTCGTCTTGGTCAGGTAAATTACCTCGCCATGTCGACTTCCAAAATAAGGATGTCGACTTGGTCGGGTAAATTATCTCACCATGTCGACTTTCTTAATATGGATATTATATTGGTCAGACAAATTAGCTCAACACGGCGACTTCCTAAATTAGTATGTCGACTTGGTCAGATGAATTATCTCACCCTGTCGACTTTCTAAATATGGATTTCATCTTGGTCAGATGTGTTATCTCGTCGCAGGGTTGTTATATAAGTGGTCAAAACCGGTTTTGACCACAAAGCGGTTTAAACCTGGTTTAAACCGGTCAAAACTAGGTTTAAACCGGTCAAAACTGGTAAAAACCCATAAACCTTCTGTTAGACAAAATATTTTAGGTCACAGCCCATGAGCACACATCAAACCATGTGACCTTGAATGATCAGGAGGCTTTAAAAGATTGAATTAAATTTCTTTGATTGAAAATATTATTCTTTTGCCCGAAATAATTATGAATTAACTATTCCATTAATTATTGGAAAAATTGGAAAACATAAAAAGAAATTCTACACCTGACATTGTTGTGTCAAATACATAAGTCTGTGCTGTTAATTTGTGTTGTTAGAGACTGTGAGTAATTTGTTACATGTGTCATGGAAGCCACATTATTATTTAGCAAATAGGCCTACCTTGTGCCCCCTAAAATTTGTAGCTGCAAACATCCTGTTTACAGCACTTCTTCATTCTTAGCAAGAAAATTCAACACTATGTTATAAAGTTTACAGTTTATCTATCTGCACCATAACAATTATATGCTCTGATAAACTGTTGGTAACACCATTGTTGGGTACAGATGAGATTAAAGGATTTTCTCAGTGTTAGTAGGCCATGTATCTCATTAGTGAACAATACATGGGGAAGGGTTTCATTGTATTCACTAGGACCCTAGGTACAGTGTGCATGGGCCAACAGGGCTTAATTTAAAATAAATTTGATTTTAGTTCATAAGAATCCTGTGTCAGAGTTTGTAGTGTAACTGTATCAAGCCAATGAAATAATTTTACAACTGCAAGACAGCAAGAGTGTTGATTTTTAGATGTTTTGACTTTTGAGACGGAAGGGGCAAATGAGAGAGAAGCCTTCAATAGCCCCCATGGGACTAATTTGTCTTCTGAATCTTTGTCAAATTGAATCAACTATTTGGCACATGAGTAACTGGCATGTTTTTTCTTTAAATTCAGTTTAAATTGACTTGATTTAAACTCTGAAGGGGTTTTGACCAGTTTTGACCGGTAATAGGTGGTCAAAACTGCCCGGTTTAAACCAGGTTTTAACCGGTTTAAACCGGGTGGTTTAAACCGCCCCGGTTTAAACCGAACAACCCTGTCTCGTCGTATCGACTTACTCAAGGAAAAATGTCAACTTGCCTAGATAAATTATCTCACCATGCTGACTTTTTAAATTACGATGGCTACATGGTGAAATAAATTATCTCACCATCATGACATGTCGTATGGCACTTTGAGAGCGCCGTAGCTTTGCATTGTTTACATTCCATGTTAGGCAGCGACTGAAAGTTACCTAAGACTGACGAGTAGGTTTTCCTGACCAATGATTATGGTTTGGTGATTGATACGTCAAATTCACCTAATGCTCATGAGAGCCAATTGCTTAAAAAAGTATGAATACTCTATGCCGTTCTGAAGAAGAACTTCAATCGCTGTCATACTGTCATAAGAATCCTAGCTGTTATTAAGACGATTTAGGTGAAGGACAAGAAGACTGTGTAAACAGTGTCTTAACAATACTGTGAGTCCAAAATAAATGAGGAAAAGTAGCTTGTTACAAATTAAAATCCTTTCATCCCATGCCTGCAGTGTAGGTTCTATTCTCATGAGGCACTGTAAAACTGCAGCGTTACCGTTGATTAATTATTTAATGTAATAGGTTTTTATATAAAGAAATGACGTCAGTTGACAGTGTACCTAATAATTAAAATAAAGCGTCGTAATAGACTATTCTGATTCAAGTCTGGACTATTCTGTTGCAATCCTTATGCAAAGCGAACATGCTCTGCAACAATTCATGGTACTTGAACTACAACAAAACCATCAAGCCTAAATTGGGCGTACTTTCCACCACACTGGCGACCCGTGAATGAAAGCGTAGCCCTACAATGACAAAGTTCTCACCAGCACAGGCATTCGCAGCAATATATATACATATACATACACTATTCATATATAGAGAGAGAGGTAGAGAGAGTATATATATATATATATATATATATATATATATATATATATATATATATATATATATATATATATATATTATATATATATATATATATATATAATGCATCCACTCAACTTTGGGAACAGATGGTCTGAATGAACACAAGGTTGTGGAGTAACTAGAGTTTCTCTTCGAATTTTTGTCAGAGGATTCCTAACCTTCCCTATAAAACAGAATTTTCCCAGATATTACAAAACTCTTTCTGTTTATATTGACATTAGTTTCAAACATATCCTATAAATTTGCAGATAGTGAAGCCCTTTCTAAAGAGATGTGATGTTTAAATGCTCCAGAAAATCAATGAAGACTGTTTTGACGGTCAAAACCATTGCTGTAGAAATGAGCATTTCACCACTATCCTTAAGCCTCTCTGCAGGCTCAACAGAATGCAGTGTAATGGTTCGCAATTACATTTTGTATTGTTCATCTCGCCCTCCTCAAAAGTATAACCATCGTCCACCCATATCCAGTCTGGGACATCTTCCAGGTATACCCTTCATAAGATGAGCTGAGACATGTGCTGGCATATGAAGGTCACTGACCTAATGACCGATTCGTAGTGTTTTGATTCAGGTTTTCAGCTTTCTTCATGGTTCTGACAGTCAATCTTTCGATGATTGTTCAGGGGTTAGGAGTACTGGGGCAGAAGTTTGTCTTAATTCTTCACGGGATTGAACATTTCCTTTTGTGGGAGCTGACATACCCTAAACGTTTTACGCAGTTTGTGTCTGGCCAGATGCCAGCTAGGTCCCCAAGAAGTCATTCAAATTTAGTGGCATAATAGCCTTATATTCCACAGAGCTTCATTTTTGTTGCAGATCGGTCCATTCAGAACCTTAACCTCTGTCAACATTTAACTAAGTGTTTGCTGCATTTTACCCCGAACACATCACAGGAAAATCCCCATCCAAAAAGGAGGGCCGTCGTGCCCTCGCCCACACTCATTACCCCCACCCCAATTTTGTATCTACACCGAAACCATACAGGACTAGTCCTAATATTTAAGGCTAAATGTGGTCTTAAATATTTGTTTCTTCTAAATTGCAAAAAGGAGAAAACGAAATGAACAAGAAAACACTACGGTAAGTTAATAGCGATGGCAGTAATGCTAGGCCTTGGTGGGATGAGCAGGGAGGGGGCAGGATGGCGTAAAAAGTGATACTGGGAACGTTCCCATGACTGGGGACATGTTCGTACACAACGGTAGTGACATCATTCAGAATAACGATAAGACGTAGTAACGACTAAAGATTAGCGGTAAGCACAATAGCCCTTGTGTTTTCTCAGATTAGATCAGATCAGAAATTTCCCTGGGCTATAGTTTTTAGGAACGCGGTTATGGGCAAGGTGATGCAAGGATTGAGTCACCTAGTGTTTACTTTGTAAGTCCTGTGAACGATTATACGTCTACACGCTGCTGAATTTGGACATGCCATACAGCTGTTTACTCAACAGTGATTAAGATCCGCTGATGAAGAATCTGTCGAAATCATTTGAACTGTACAGGGAGGTGGTATTACCAGAGAATTGCTATTTGGTATTACCAGATCCCTGAATATTTTTCACCGCTTGCAAGATTCATTCGTCAGAGTTTGACCATTTTAAGATTTCTCATTAGCCATGCAAAATATGCTGTTGAGTGTTGCACAGTGTCATTTTCTTTTCATAGGTTCTTTTAAGTTACGTGTTTATTTCTTTCCAGATTTTCTCTAGTGTGTAATGTGGACATGTTCTAAAGTAAAGAGCTACTTCCTAAAACAAAGTATTAGGCCATGCAACAACTTTCTTTGGAATGAAGATTAAACCAGCAGACTATAACATAACACTTACCTCGTTAGTCCCTCTTCTATGTCACAAATTTGCGTATAGCTCATGTTTATTCATTATGCAGGTGGGAGATAGTACCTGTCTTGTACTAGAATGTTATTTGATGGATTTTGCTACAAATAGGCAGAGTTGTAATCGAGTCACTAGATTCGTGACTCGAGTCACCAAACTTTAAAGTGACTCGAGTTGATTCATTGACTCGAGTCACTGTACTATTTCAATGGGGAAATAATCAAATAACTCCTGAATTCTCTCGAGTCACTATCATTTTGAGAAGTGACTCGAGTCGTGACTCTTTATAATACTGCAAATAGGGGCTTAGCCTATTTCAACGTTTTGAATATTGTTTACATCAAAAAGGCATGTGTGATATTTGCGTTTCAATAGACCCTTCAAAACGATGCTTTACTAACACAACAGCACACAGCAGCACACAACAGCACACAACAGCACATACGTACCTCCGAAATGATACTCCGTCCGTGTTCAGAGGTGTCATAGTGAAACTCGCCAAAGCATTGATATGTGTCATTGGGACAATTGAAACTTTTGAATTCTATGATAGAAACGTTCCCGAGCAGAACATCTTTCTCAGTTGCAGTCTTGCATGAGTAAGAACTTGCCTCCGAGAAGAATACGGAACCCAAATTAATCCACGAGCCACAAAATGATATGCTGCAAGTACACGCAAAAATGAAAATCTGGACTCTTCCAAAAGGTTTTGCGAGTTGCAGTGCCTCGTCCACTTTCAATCCAGCTCTCTGCATCATCACATTAATGTGAGTACTAGGTAATGCCAGCAGTTTATGTTAGGTAATTGACAGACTCAAATCAACACGATTTATTGTCAATATCACACACCAGTTACACCAAAAAGGCAACCAATGCCTTAAAAGGCAGCAATTGTCTCATATAAATGACAACTTCGATGCCCAAGCTTTGTTTCTACTACTAAATCTGGTATGATTGACCACGATATGCTCATCTATACAGGGAGCTGGAATACAGAGCTACGTAAGGTTCTGGCCTGGATTTTATCGAACCGTTTACTACGCAGAAACGAGACAACTGTGGTTCAAGTACTTGTTCAGTTGTTTTAAGAGAATTTTATAGTCATTTATAAATGCGGCATTAGTTTCCTCGAATTACGCACCATACCTCGGCAAGGAGCAGCAATACCAACCATTTGGAATTAGAGTCATTATTCTCCAAGTTTTCTATAACGTATCCCTGATCGGAACAAAATCTTAGAAGCCAATACAATATGCTATATGGCGGTAATAGTACTCGTAGTAATGTTCTGCTGTGCTCACAGGATGATGGATCCTTACTTCCGTCCACTAAGGTGTTAGTACGGAATCATACAATATGATATTTTACGGCAGTGAAGTCTTTTCGTCCATACGAAGAACTGTGTCCGATAAATTTTAAGCAGTACGACAATAATCAGGCGTGTTAAAACCAGAGAGTTGCTACTTGACTAATAGCTTTAACAACTCCCTTTGAAAACATAAAATTTTCTCTTTCAAATCCCCAACGGCCAAGGTCAAACGCTATGCAAAAGCAATTTCAATGAATACCGGACTGGTTTGCGTCTTAGTATCTCGACTTTTATGTTTTGGAACACCAGGGCCAGGCTACTTTATTAGTGTGGACAAAGCTCCTTGCTCTCCAGAGTATCCAAGGTTCTTGTACACAAGGTTGTCATTGACCTGTTCAATGCGGTGAGGCCAGTCATTGCCTATGATGTTTGTTTGTGCCCAGAAACCACTATGAATGGAGCTTAAAGTGGCCATGACACGTAAATTGGAGTAACGGGAGACTAATTTAGCCTAAAGTGCACAAAAAGCTCTTTCTAAAACTGTTTTCATCACCCTTACAGCCTTGAGCATTAAAAAGAAATTAATGTTTCAAAAAATTGCACTAAAAAATAGACTGTTGAAAATGAGATTTCAAGCCAACACGATAATGACGTCATTTTAGGAACACCAGCCTCCTTATACCGAACCTGGTGTACAGCATAGCCTATACATACGTAAGAGATAGTAATGATTGTAATTCGCGGCATGTCTTGAATTTGAACTTTATTCTGCCTGTTTGGAGAGTGGTGTCGGTCTGTTACATTTTGGGGCTGCAGTAGGCTATTACTAATAATTACAACTACTCTTGATTCGTAACCGAAGAACGAAAAAACTCGGCAGTGTACTGTTCGGTTCGGTCTGCAGTACTACGTACAGTGTGTGGACTGGCAGCAGCCAGCGAAATACCGTGCACACTCGATCATAGGTTAGTTCCACGATTTCCACTGACACTTGCTCGAAAACAACCTAAAGTTCATATTTTGACTGCCTACATAAAACTTTCCAAGCTAAAGTCCCTTTCAATTGCTCCAAATGCTTCTCATTCTCGAATTGTTGTGGTGTTGTAGGCCTACTTTTACCTCACCTTACAGTCTCAAATCGATACGGTCCTATGCGCCGTAACGAATTACTCACCCCATCTGCACCACTGACGTCTGGTTCAGTATCGCCTTCGCCTTTCTGATTACAAATCCAAGAAAACTCACTTTACCCACAGTCCTATCAGGGAGTTACCATTACAGGGAAACTCCCTGGCTCAGATCCGCCATTCCAAAGAAAGTATTAAATTTGATTTCACATGGTACCTACTACGAAACAGTGCTGGTGCTACATTGTGTAGTATCAGGTATGTTGTGTACTGTAAGTACTTCCATGCTGTACCTATGCTGTTGCGTTGTGAATGTTTGTACGCGGCAGCTACTTATCATGACACCAAGACGAAAAACCTGCGTGAAATGCATTTAATTGACTAAAACAACTGGTAAGCACAAGAAAAGGGATAACAATTCCAAACTACACAACTTTTCACGCAGGTTTTACATTGTATCGACCTTGGTAACCGGTACAATGGAATGCAAACACTGTATCAAATGTCCGAAGGATACCACGGCAAACAACGATCAGTTCCTAAAGTGACGTCACATGACGTAACAAGATTTTGAAAATTTTCGGGAAGACTAACTTTTCAAGGCTGGAAGAGCGTGTATTTTTTCTCAATTTTCGAGCGGAAAAATAAGTTGTAAACAAACAGGATGGTTGATTTTCGTTGTAGGAAACGTATTCCTAAAGATACCAAAGGGTTTAAACCGTTAATTTACACGTGGCATAGCCACTTTCTCTTTATCAGTTCCGAGGCGACACTCGATCGAAAGTACTGAAACTTCTACGAGATAGTCATTATTGCCGGGAGATGGGCCACAGCACATATCCGCCTTATCTTTCCTTACGAGCACACTCTTGAGGGTTGTACGGTCGGAATAAGGTTATTTCTTGGAATTCGCAGATGTGTACAGGGTTATTGTCGACCAGGGGCGTCGCCAGGGCTTTCTGAATGGGGGTGTATGCCATGTTTTACAGACCAAAGAAAAAAAATGCCCACAGAAAATGGCGCGCGTAGAGCGAAGCAAGTGTATGTTGGGTCCAGGGGTCTGCCTGAAGGACCCAGGTCGTGCTAAGAGGCAACGCCCAGATGGGACAAAATTATGGGCATTAAAATGCAGCATTTAACTGATAAACCTATACATCTTCAAAGCGTTTAATGGGAAATAAAAAAGACCACTTGATTCACAACTTCAAATATTTAGCTCGGACTAACGACCGGTCGAGTTATGCAGGGAATTGTAAGGGGAGAGAATATATAGATGACTGTTGTCAGAGGCGTTGTATGAAGCTTTGAAGCAATGCCATTATTCAAATTGTCATACAGGAGGCAGGCCGCATCATGTCAAGTAGTCACGGATGCACGAAGAGGGTGCCGAAAAATATTGCATTTTCAGTACAGTTTAGAAGTACAGAGTCCATTACATTGCATATGTCTTTTTCTTGTACAAATGATTAGCCTATGTATTTTCAAATACCATTTGATTTAGTTGGGAAAGCGGGCAATGAGGATCGGGCAAATGCCCCGTAGTGTCACCTCTAGTTGCACATGAATTTGAAAGCAAAAGGATGAAATCATATTAGCAGTGGAGATACAGGAATTTTCATTGAAAAGCTATTCATGCTGTGCGTGCAGGACCAATGTCAATCTCGGACTCACTCAGGCTACCGTTCGGGCAGTGGTTCCCAGCCGGGGCGTCATCGCCCTCTGGAGGCATTTTCGCAACTTAAGGGACGAGGGGGCAATGAGCGCTAAGGGAGCGGCAGGCGGCGTTTTGAGAAACTGAGATATTGAATTAAATCGTTGCTTTGTAATATTCGAAAAAGTTTCTCTAGCAAAGCTCCAAAATTAATTCTCATAAAAGGAGATATTAATGAAGTCAACAAGTCGAGAAGGTCTTTCATTTCTTTCCCATGCGCACTGAAAAGTTTGTGGAACAGTGTTTAATTTCTTAAAGTTTCTGGCGATGATCCTCATAATACCGTCGGTGGCAACGAAAGGGTGAACGAAAGACCATGGTTAAAAATCCCGGAACGTTTAGTTTGTAATAGTTTTGTCCTTGCTGTCCATGGACATGACATATTGACAAGAGTGACAATTATAGGTAAGTGTATCATAATAGATAACTTTTTCGATGTACTATGAAGGAAATCGTTAAAACACTGACGTCAGTATGATACTTTTAAGTGGCATCCAAATGACACTTGAAGAGAGCACACCAAAACTGGTAGTTTTACTCTTTTTGAACGAAAATCCATATGAACAGTTTCCAATAAGGAATGACCGTTTGATGGAGTGAAAGTATAATAAAGAAGTATAGAGGATTAATGAGTTGCATGTTGCACAAAGTTTATTCTCTGAAAAGGCACTTAATGACCTTTGAACTTGCTTGTGAAAAGAGGAATACACTGCACATCATGAACATGAAATGTTGCATATAAAACAGTAAATAATCGCCCATTGATGCAACCTTTTCCTTGGACTTAAGTTATTGCATTGTATAGACAGGAAAATGCATTATTCCAGTGCCCACAATCGTTTAAATGCTTCAGAGCTTCCGGTTCTTCTTCTTCTTCTTCTTCTTCTTCTTCTTCTTCTTCTTCTTCTTCTTCTTCTTCTTCTTCTTCTTCTTCTTCTTCTTCTTCTTCTTCTTCTTCTTCTTCTTCTTCTTCTTCTTCTTCTTCTTCTTCTTCTTCTTCTTCTTCTTCTTCTTCTTCTTCTTCTTATTCTTCTTCTTCTTCTTCTTCTTCTTCTTCTTCTTCTTATTATTCTTCTTCTTCTTCTTCTTCTTATTCTTATTATTCTTCTTCTTCTTCTTCTTCTTCTTCTTCTTCTTCTTCTTCTTCTTCTTCTTCTCCTTCTTCTTCTTCTTCTTTCTTCTTCTTCTCTTCTTCTTCTTCTTCTTCTTCTTCTTCTTCTTCTTTTCTTCTTCTTCTTCTTCTTCTTCTTTTCTTCTTCTTCTTCCTTCTTCTTCTTCTTCTTCTTCTTTCTTCTTCTTCTTCTTCTTCTTCTTCTTCTTCTTCTTCTTCTTCTTCTTCTTCTTCTTCTTCTTCTTCTTCTTCTTCTTCTTCTTCTTCTTCTTCTTCTTCTTCTTCTTCTTCTTCTTCTTCTTCTTCTTCTTCTTCTTCTTCTTCTTAGGAGAGTTATGATTTTACCATTAGTGACACATATATTATTTTTGGAATGTAGACCTTAATTGTCCGGAAAATGTCCCCCCCCCCCACACACACACTTATCGATCCTTAGGAACGCCCCCAGTATCAGTCATGCCAAAAAGTTGTTCATGGCATGCAGTGTGATATGGTGTCACAGTGAAACCACAAAATATTACTCTCGTCGGCAAAATGAAGGGAAAATGGGGAAGAGGGAGGAAAGAAGAGAAACAGGGAAATCAAAACCAACAGAATGGCAGCCGAGTATGGTTTAAGGGGCCGAGATGACCTTCCAACTCAATTTTTATCTTTAATACCATCCCAAACGTATTTGTTTAAAGGTTTGGCGTTGAAAGCATAGGCGTAGGAGCCAAAGTTGATGGGGGGGGGGGGCTGGAACGACTTGCCCGAAAAATATAACCCAAGTTTTCCTCCACGCACGTTTGAAATGTTAATGTACATATCATACAGGCATGCATCGGTTATCACACCACATGCCAATTAGGCCTACATACAATCATTTGACGTGTTACTACCTTTTTATTTGTTTTAATTTTGGCGAAAGTCGTTGATCGAGGGCCTGGGGGAGGGGTCTAAGGGCCCCTTAAGAAAATTTTCGAAAAATTAGGTATCCTTTCATGCAATCTGGTGCCACATATGCTACCTTTGAAGTGAATTTTGTGTTAAAACATTTACGTATTTTAGGTACTAAAAAAAATCGGCAATACCCCCTCCTCATTGAAAATTTTTGAAAAATAAGGTGTCCTTACATTCAATCTGGTGCCACATATGCTACCTTTGAAGTAAAATTTGTGTTAAAAAATTTACATATTTTAGGTAGAAAGAAATCAGCATCAGTGAGGGTAGGGCATGGCCCAGTGGCCCCTCAAATACACCACTGATAATCATAATATAAGTTCATCCATTCATAAGTTCAGCCCTTTTGATTCACAATAACCAGGAGTAACGGCCATTCGATTTCTTTATGATGAAACAGGTTTGAGAGTCGGGAGCTAGGATGGGCAATCCCGAAGGTTGCACAGAGTTTTGCAATAATCCAACGCGCGCTCTGTCCATCTTAAATTATTAACTGGACAATAAGCGAGTATGAAGGATGTGCTCTAGGTGCACCGAAAAATGGCATTTTAAGGCATTTTAGTTACCTTTTAGGCACTGCATCTACAGAAGGAACTGGAAAGCGAGACTCCTTCCCACCCATCGCAATACAAAGTGTACGCACTGTGTTAACAGCATACACAAACACGCACCGAGTTTACGATTTTAGTAAGTGGAAAGTCAGCGCCACACTGCAAGGACGTAACTACAACCCGACGGCGAAAACCAGTCACATGGCAGACGGGTTGGTAAAGTTGAGTAAGTCGTGCAGTGTGCAGCTGTCATAGACCCAACTGCAACCTTTTTATTTTTGGATTATAAAAATAACAACTTGAATCCTGCGAAAACTGAGTGGGTAAGTAGATTTTCAACAATGCATAGACTGCCAAGCAATTCAGTCTGTGTCCCTATCATCTCACAGGGCAACTTTACAGGGTACGAAACAAGTCATGGTGGCTAAATTAGCTTCCAAGCTTTGCCACAGTTAAAACTTTAAGAATGGTCAATTTAAGAAAAGATATGAGTGAGACTTACATATATTAGCCTAAGTGAGCTTCAGCAGGGTCACTACTCTTGGAAACACAATTCGGATGCACCCATCATAACATATGTAATTAAACCCCATTGGTTCGGCGAAGTTAAAGAAAAGTGGGGAGAGGGGCGATTGTTTTCATAAAATGGTGGTACCTCAAGTAGCGTACCTTTCAATGTATTTTTTTCGGTTCCCATGCAGCTGCCACTTTTGTTAACTTAAGCCCTAAATGAGGGTCATTAACATCATTAGATGTACTTCAGGGGTAATTCCACAGCCCCTTTTCACACAAGTCAGAAACCCCACCATATAAATCCAAAAATTCAGTACCTTCCAATTTTCGACGCATTCATTCGTGCCCAATAAAATATATCACTGTTATCTCTTTTTGCACCACAACTTGTCTTAGAATTGCCGCTTTATGCTCTTAAGCCTCTATAGCCTAAGAGGATTATCGGTTTCGAAATCCTTTCAACTTCCCTCGCGATCCCTTTTTAGCCACCAGCTATTCATCACCCTCATCAACTCGATCCATGGTTAGTCTGACCAATTACTTTAAATATGCCACCATCGTCAGCCAAATTATTACATTAGCATTTCAAACTACACTACAGGACTTGTACTTTTTCACTAGAAATCATCCAGAATTGCAGCAGAAGCCAAATAAATATAAAAGAAAAGGTACTCGGGGAGGACTCTCAGTCCCACCACTGAACCCGCGCCTTCGTCTCCCACACTTTAAGAGGATGAAGCCCCGTTAAAAGTCGATAGGCTCACATTTTGTTTACGAACGCGACCTGGTCAGATGGTCGTGTCTACATTTTAACTATCCATTTACAACATTTCATTTTCTTAGGAAAGAATCGCTTACCTTGATCGTTCCTAGAAATTAGTAAGGAAGGGGGTTGGGCGTTTTTAGACGTTCGAAAAATAAAGCATAGAAAGCTAGAAAAAGGAGGATAGATGTTGCGTGTAGAGTTGAATCACACATTAACATGGTTGATTGCCTTTGGCACGCTTTCGCGCACCGTTTGACGCTTCATTTTGTTTGTTAAAACGTGTCAAGTGGGTAAGCCTCGTGAAAATCCTACCATAATCCATGTACCCAGCAAGCCTAGAAAGTACAGTTCACTTGCCGCTATTCCAAAATAGGCCATTATAAAAGATGGTCAAAGTAGAATTTTTGTGGTCTGTTTAGTAGTATCGAATACCATCTGACGATGGTCGTTCTCATATTCATAATGGTAAATACCTCAGCGCTTAAAAGGCCTTCGCCCTCTAGTTCCCCACAAGGACTTTGTCCCTTGACTCTAGGAGGCGCCATGCTGTGTCCTCCTAGACCCCACGACTCTAGGTAAGCTCTTCGTGGTCCTGCGGCACCTCTGGCGCATCTGTTTTTTGCCTGGGCTTTCCCCCCACTTATTTACCTGCACTTTGCCCCCACAGATATCGAACACCCTGCCCTGCTTTGCCGAGGACTCTCACTTGTCAAACATATGATCGAAGCTACCTAGTCACTATTTCAAAGGATCGCCTGAGAATATCTTCAAAGAAAAGAATGATGGGGTTACGTCCAAGACCTGAGTAGATTAAAAAGCTGTAAGGACGTGGTTCAAGAAAAGATATTAGTGTTTATCAATTAAACCGAATTAATACGACTTACTCTTTAGGAACTTCATGGTTGTACGCAAGAACTATATAGGCCTACCTACACCACTAAGTGAAATTCTGTGGTAAAGCAAAATCGGTTTTTTGTAATTAGTTTGTTAACTGTTTTGTTAACAAAACAAGGGAAGAATAGAAATCATATCAAGGCTTTCTTGAATATAGAACTGTTACACTTGTTAATTCTAACGCGTTTGTGAAGCCATTGAAACTCATGAGCAACCCAAAAGACTGAGTAGACGAATTCATTTACAGTGACTCTTTAAGAAGCTGCCCTAAATCCTTCAAAAATAATTTCAGCCATTTTCGGCAAAAATGTGTAAGAAGACTATAAAACTTTTCAACTTTTTTGTAGTGCTACAAAAATTACACCCTTGTACCATTTAAATCATCTTGAGTTGGACACACACTTCCAAGGATATTTTGCTTTTACTTCCATTTTCTAGGAATGCTCACTAAAAACTGTATATTCTCATATTTTGTGTGAAGAGCATGGAACAGTTCACTTGGAACACGTATATTTTTGTCACTTTTTCAGCTAAAAAGCTCCGTTTTTTATTCTAAAAGATTAGCTATCTCACTTAGGTATGGAGTTATTGCATGTTAATCATATTATTTCCATTTTGCAATGGCATTAATAAAGTCATAACTTATATCGACGCAGGTATTAATCTTGATTACCAAGAAATTACCCAGCTCCTCGTATCATTCCCGAAAGTTCCCCGAAAGTTCCCCACAAGTAGAAATTAGCCTTAAATTGTATCTCAGTGTAGCTTTTGTGTTATCCAGTGATAATGCGTTTTGAGATTTACGATAATATATATATATATATATATATATAAACATATATATATATATATATATGATAAAAGTTATAAGAACTTTTATTGACAATGGAAGGAAATTGGTACCACTTCATCTCATAAAACACATGAAAATACTTAAAACATAAAAGCAGAGAGTCAAAACCTAAAAATATAAAAAGATAAAACAACTACGTACAAACACTACAACTTTAAAACATATAATAACAGATCCAAATTGAAAATTGCCTCTTCATCCTCATAAAATTATTGGCAAGAGTTAGTGTGGCCTTGGTAAGAAAGATTTTCTGTATTCTTCTCTCCTACATTTGTGAACAATCGCTCCATCCGTTCGTGTACTGAATTAACTTTAATTCTCAGAGGCTGATCAGAAGACAAAATAACGATTTAATTTTTCTGTCTGATACTCTTTTAAGCATCCCTTCAACTGCACTTAGTACCTGTGACTGACGCACTTTTCTTGCTTTCATAATGAGTCTGTTAAGTTTTTTCATGTCATAAGCAGTTGCATCACCACCACAGGCGGACAAACAAAACGTAAGTACAAAAAGTAAGTATAGGGTCTTAATTGTGGATTTGTTAGACAGAAAAATAAGGGTGGGGTCTAATCAATGTATTAAGTTTCCGTAAGAGAAACATTCACTGATTTGCTTTGGAAATAATTTTGTGTATGTGTGCATTCCACTGTAACTTATTAGTGATCGTCAGCCCCAGGTACTTGTAAGACTAGACTTGCTCAACTGTTTCACAATTTAATTCAATGCCTGCCGAGCGCGGATAATCTCTAGAACTCCACCGGAACATGGGCGTCCGCAGAGAAAAATTCAAGGGGGGGCAAAATTTTTTAGGCGGGCCAACTTTTTTCATGGGAAATATTTTACTCCCAGGGAAGAGTTTTGGATGCTATTTTCACACAGTGTTTACAAAGCCGTAGCCAGGAATTTGTCAAGGGGGGGGGGCGAAGCCCATTGACAGACTCTCAGCGCTCCGCGCCACCATGGGTTGGCGCGGAGCGCAAGAAAATTTTGGCCCAAAATGCTTCCCAGATCGCTGGAAATGGCACTTCCAAGGCCTATTTACCGCATGTAAAAAGGGGAAACATAAGCAATATCGTAAATATAAACTTTAAAAAATACCAAAAAATATGCTCGGGGGGCTGCTGGGGCCTGAGTGTTGATATTTTTATTCAATTCCTGTTTTGAGAGTAGAAATTCACACTGATTGAACTGTTAAGAAATATTGATGTTATATTTTCTTCGTTTTTTTCTCTATTTTTTCTTCGTTTTTTCAAGTTTTTGATTTTCCAGGGGGGGGCAAGTGCCCCCCTTGCCCCCCCCTCCGGACGCCCATGCACCGGAAGTCGACGATAAGCCGATAAGTTCTTTTGTTTTATGAAGGTTTAACATTAACTTATTCTCATTACACCATTTTGTAAAAGTTGATCTCACTCCTGTACCCTATCTCTTCACCATCCTTTCCAACTAGACCTATGAAGCATGTGTCGTCTGCAAATTTTGCAATGTATGTGTCTAATAAAGTGCTGCGGCAGTCGGATGTATATAGAGAGTGAAAAGAATTGGCGATATTACACAACCTTGGAGAGCGCCAACATTAGTTACTATATCCTTTGAAAATTCCCCATTAACGAACATTTTTTGGACCACTTGGTCAAATCAAAATTGATCCCATAATCACATATTTTATCAATTAAGATGTGCGAGAGGATAGTGTCAAATGCAGATGAAAAGTGTACATATAAAACCCTGGCAATGTACGCACTGAGCTATTATCGAAATGTCTATACATAGAATCAAGAAAGAACAGAATGGCATCATCTACAGAACGTCTTTCCCTGTATGAGAACTGGAGGGGTCTTCAAGTCTTGTGATTAAGGGACGTGGTTTTGAAAGGACAAGCCGTTCCAAAGTTTTCATGGGAATCGACGTCAGGGCTACAGGTCGTTCAACACAGTACAGGCAGGTTTTTAGAAACAGGGATCAAGTGGGAAGTTTTCCATGAAACTGGAATACGATGAGAGAGCAGGGCATGTCTGATTCCATTCCTTGTCGAAGGCAAAGGAATCTACGAAATCATGCACGAGTGTATATGGGTGAATATGGGTATGTGTGTGTGTGTGGGGGGGGGGGGGGGTCGGCGTGTGTGTGTTGGTGAAGATTACTTTGTAAACACGATATCACAACATGACAACGATGGATACTTCTCATAATTGGTATATAGATTTGAGGAAGAACCCTATTGTTTAAAGTGAGGTCAGAGGTCATGTGATGTCACAAAAGATCAAGAATCGAAAAACCTTGTATACCTGTATGCCTGTTGCAGGCACTTATCTTTTCAGTTTTTGTGATGCAATGTTTGTCTTTCTTACTTATCATAATTAGAATTTGGATCTTTCACATTGAGAAGAAAATACCTACTCATGTTTTGGTGGAGGTCAGTGGTCATTTATGGTCACCGGAGGTCACAAGCCGAAACCTTGTTAACACGATATTTCAAGGTTGTAATGATGGAAACCTCTTCCTACCTGGCACAGCCCGTCACTGCCCAAAACCACCCGGCACAGCACGCCCTGCCCTGCACCGCCCCTTACCATACAGAATGAGAAAGAAAAAACGACACAGTACTTTTTCGGTAGGGAATCATAGAACAGACATGATTCTGGTTTATTTTGGTAAGATATCTGCCGTGAGTTTTATGAAATGAAGTCTGCAGGCTACTCTGTAGTTCTCCTTACAGACGAACATGTGAAAAAATCATCCAAAGATTAAAAGTCGAAACCATTAAGAAAGATGAATCAAAACACTACGAATTATCCACGAGTTCAGTGGCCTTCATAACGTCAGCACATTTCTCTTGCCAACTTATAAAAGTTGTTATATTCAGTTCAATGAAAGAAAGTAAGCGAAGTCAGGTACTGGCTTTATTCGCAAAGGGTGGGGCAGTATTACATTTTTCATTGGAGTTAAACAGTGGAAGTTGTTTTTTTTTAAAAATAATTATATTCTGTCATCTCATTTTGGGGTAACAGGCTGCAAGTCATCTGCAGGGAATGCTCTTACCCACTCGAGAGTCGCAACCCCTGGCTACGCCCATTAAGCTTTGATTATATTTGTTGATTTGAGAAAAAGACCAGATAATCGTGATCGTGCTTACTACGTAGCCTCTGTGGCTACGTGTACGGAATCGTATTTCAGATCCGCACATCTTAATCATTTAGGAAGGCAAACTACTCCCAAATAGACCATTTTTTTACATTGCGCAAAAGAAAGTAATCCATTTCACTACGCGAACTCCATTGAGCGTATGAATTAAAGGCGGAAGAATCCTGTATTCCGTTAAGTCGCCATTGACGATGTTTTACCAGGATCACTCAGCTTCCAAATGTTCAGGTGCGAACAGAATATAACTCGAAGAAATTTAAGGAATTTACAGCAATAGAGCAAAGAAATATGAGAATCTTTGCAAAACTTTCGCACTGCTCATATATTTTACAAAAGTAATCACAATTAGACGTCGAACGTGGCTTGTTTGGACGAAAGATTCATGATTGGGCTCCCTAATGGGCCGGACAACGAGACTTAGAAAATGGCTTCCTAGGATGTAGGGTTCACTTACTATCAAGATTGTACTTTCATAGATCTACCTTAATAGCACATTCTGCATACCATACCATTGAGATGTATTAATGACTAGACCTACCGAACAAATGCACGTTTGTTAATGACTTGCGTAGCCCATAAACCATCTGTGGTGGCTGTGGCCAGAGCAGTGTCCGTATTTTGGATATGGTTGATCATTGCTACTGTAGATTTATTCGCAAAAGTAATGAGGTCTACTTTCTGAAATTTTCATTACGTAGCCTGTAAGGCTACGTGTACGGAATCGTATTTCCACCATGTGGGAAGGCGAACTACAACCCAAGTAGACATTTTTTTACATTGCGCAAAAAAAGTAAACCTTATAATACGGGAACTCTATGGAACGGATGAATTCAGAGCGGAAGAACATTGTATTTTGTCTCGTCGCCATTGATGTATTTTCACCAAGATTACACAGCTTCTAAATGTTCAGGTGCAAACAGAATAAAACTCGCAAATATTTTGGAAATTTACAGCAATAGGGCAAATAAATCTGAAAATTTCTGTAACGTTTTTCCACTGATCATATATTTCACAAAAATTATCACAATTAGATGTTGAAGATGGCTTGTTGGGAGAAGAGACTCGTGATTTTGGCCCGCATGCACTGGCCAACTGAGTTATAAAAATGTCGTCGTAAGATGTAGTGGCTTACTTGTATTTTTATTGGTCTACCTTTATAGCACGTACTGTGTAACGCACCATTGACATATATAATTAACTAGACACATCAGACAAACGCACGCTTGTTCATGACCTGAATAGACCAAAGTATGTACGGATCTACTTTCGAGACGAGTTGTTCGTTTTGAATTTTGGTTGACCATAATCCTTCATTTTCAAATCTCAAAGTTTTTCGTATTCTCATTGTCACCCCTCGACTTAAACTGAAGGATTTTAAATGCTCAAATGACTTCTTGAAACGTACGAACGGTGGGAATCTATAAAAACAAATTACGATACCAAAATATGCATCGAAGAGACTGTCTGAAATATTGAAAAAAAATATTCGATTTGCAGCTCCGCGCATGCGGGATAGTCTGAATATTTTTAAATTGACCCAATCTCAAGTGGGAATTTTAAATGATGACCAATCGTTAAGAAGGATTCTCTGTCACGTCCGAATACAGACGAAATTTTTTTTTTCAGCACTTTGAGAAAGGTATTACCAGCTATTAGTGTCACTGGACAACTGGAGTTGCAGAAGGCGAGTCGAGTAGCGCTAATTTCAGCAGGAGCAGGCCGGGGATCCGGCCGGGAAGCTGGCAGCGGAAAGCCTGTTTGATTTAGCAACGAGGTATTTAGACGCGGGCGATTTTCGTCGGGAAACTTGAAACTTACTAGGCTATATGCTTAATTTTGAAATAATAAATCGGCATGCCGACGTTTATTAAATTGCCAGAAGTTACGACTTTGAGATTTGGAGGGAAAATTGGGGACCTTCCTGCCGCCGTCAATGTAAAATGAATGAATTCACGTCCATCGTTAAAACAACACAGCGGTATGTGTAAGTAGCCTACTGGGGCACTAGCACTTAGATCATTAGGGTATGTACGGTGGCCCAGTACAGCAAGGGTGAGGAACCTCCGGCATGTGGGTTCGTTTAGCCTCCGGCCCGCGAGACCACTAATTCATCAGGCCCGCGAAGCAACTGATAAAAGTAAATTCAATTCACTTGAATAATAATATCTTTAATAGTAATCTTTAAGTCCTCGGTACCCACTGTTTTATCATGCTTAGCTACCTGCACTTTCAGGACATTTTACGTAAAATAACTCCATAAGTTCATGAACTCTACTGTCATGAGCTTGCTTATAAAAATTAAAATGTCTCTGGCGCGCGGTTAATTAATATGCCTTATGTTCCATCTCCTTTCTCCCGATTGAAAAACAACTCCCACACCTCTTTCTCGGAGAGGCTACGTCGGATTTGCCATGCAAATTTAAATGTCTAGTTTTATCTAGAGACACTGTACACTTCGCAAGGAAGCCTTATTTCAACGTCAAAACAGTAGTATACAATTACGAAAGAAGAGCATGGTACAGCGCAATCAAACGGTGCATACATGAATTAAAGCTTCTATCAACAGAAACATACGGCACCGTACTTTGTAGCGCTTGCGACTATGAAATAATACATGAGGAAGGTCAATTACCAGGTAAGAAGCCACCTAAAGTAAAATGAATAAAATAAAAAAATGGACAGTTCAACAAAAGTGGAGTCTTTCAACATGTTCTACCCTTTAGAAAATATAATTTTCTTGTGATTCGAATAGCTATTGAATTTGATAACCTGATAAACGTTTGTGTCCTGGACATTGGAGTTTAATATTGGTGTAGGGATGAGTTCCAGTTACTCTTCCCTCGTGCGATATCATCATCATTAAAGTTTTATTGACATGTCAACCGATGTATACCTGATTTTACTTGATTTTTTAAAGAGCAAAATTTCCAAAGGAATGATCCGTTGGAACTATTTCAATATCTTCTACCTTCTCAAGATTTTTTCTTCAAAGTTTGACCGTGTCTAAAGAAACTCATTGCCTATTCAAAAATAATGGTGTGTCGTGTTGCACAGTGTGGCATTTCTTTTGTTAACCCTGTATAAATTATCACTTGATTACTCTTCAGATAGTTTACAGTCTGGTGAGTGATATTCATACTATTCAAGAAAACAGTTTTAACTGTTAGTGCCAAAATATCCCTCGGGACATACCGATGTAGGCACTGTCCTCGAAAGGAAGGTTGACAAACAAAAACAAATACATGACATCGAACAAAAACAATACATCGGACATGTGTTGCGAGTCCATCTTTCGGCATCCTAAATTTGCATGTTTAGCTCATGATATTCATGATTTAAGTGTAATTTAGATTTTGATAAAAATTGTTTCTATTTCCTAGGGTTTTCATTCCCTCTACATCAAATATCTATTTCATTTTCATGTCACAAGTCCTAAAACGTGTAGCGTTCCAAGCAACAGATATGCCTATTGGATTGCCTGATATAGCACTTTTTATAGTTATTGTAAATCGCTTCTAAGCATTCCCTATTTTGAAATGTCATGCTGTAGACATTGTAACTCCTAAAAGGAATTACCTTGTACTGGGTGAATAGGACTACATAACTTCAACTTACAGATTAATTTAGAGGTTGAAATTAATTTGGATCAAACACATCAACATTCAAACCAATACGAATTTTAGCCAGCATATATCAACAGTAGCATACATTGCCTTTGTAAGCAAAGTTTGCAATTTGTATATGCCTCATTAAGATGGAACATACACTGGAGCCGTTAGATGGAGTATTTTCAATCTGAAAAAAAATCCCCTTACTATATCTGCATTGCTGGGGTGAGGTTTCGACTTCTAGGGATGGGATCGAATTCTTTCGAAACTCCCTCTCCTGTGTGTTAGCATGCCATCCACACAGGATCAAAACGTATTTGGTTTATTGTAGAATTTATTGTAGAATAAAAGGTTATTATCGCAACAAATATTTATCCGTTTGACTGATGATTCAGCTGTTAAGCACTTAAGCATATTTTTTCATGGTAACTGTCCATTACCTACTAAATTAAAATTAAAGCTTTGCAAAATCCAACTTGACAAGCTAAATTATTTGTTAAGTCTTGGAAATTCAAACTTCTAGTACATGTAATTAAGTAGGGTAGGTAAATTCAACGTACCATCCTCTTTCTTCTCTTGCATAAACGTTGTTATATCATACAAACTACTAAAATATTGAAATATCAAAGTAGTAAAATTTTAGTCGATATTTCCACTCTTCAAAATACCAGGTCATTTCCTCAAGCATAATGTTACCATCGTATACAGTCAGTCAAAATGAATAAAACAGGCAGAAAAGATCAAATGGTAGTAAAAATAAACGAGGATTTTCATAGATTCAAACGTCGTACAACGACTACATTTTGAAGTTAGTTAATTGCGTGTGAAAAAGTTTGTCCCTACAACATAAGCGTACGAGGCGGGGGGGGGGGGGCAGGGGGGCAGGGGGAATATGCCCTCCCAATTCGGGCAAAAATAGTGGATCCATTCGGGCAAATGAGACAGCCGAGAAAACAAATTATGCCTTTTTGGAACCGACACAACGGTATCAAAATTCGGGCAACTTGGTCCAAAATTCTAGATTCGGGCAAAAATTTTCCCTGACCCCCCAGAAATATTGACCCCCCGTACGCCTATGCCCTACAATGATATATTTTGCAAACGGATTAAAAATAGAAGAGCTATACACATGGGTCTGGTTTACAAAATACAGCCCCGCACACAGCTTGTGATTCTTACGTTTTTTAAAGTAGGAGTAACTTTGGTGAAGAACAAAGAGAACAAGAAGGCAATCCATGGAGTTTCAATTTCATCTCCCCCATTTTCTCTACATACCTTGGGGTTAAAGAAATTTCCCAACATACAGATAATCAAATAATGACAAAAGACATCTTTTACGTCATTTAAACTTTGATCTCGTTCTTTAACAACTAGAAAGTGCTACTTAAAAGTATGCGGCTTCTCATCACTCTCCCAATAAAATTTGGTTTAAGTGAACATAGTAATATGCAAATAATGGAGAAAAACTACTCTTGGCTCATATGACGTCAGTGATTACGCATACAAACGCTTTCATGTTCTTGTACCTATCCACCAACTTTGAATTGATCAGGTAAGGGTCAGGAGGAGTTGAAGATAGACTTTTTCAAAACAATTTTGGAAACGACGACCTTTAGACTACATACTGATCTTTGACCTCGCACCTCAGCAAATACTGATAGACTAGTAAAGACACAATACCAATTTTTAGCAAATTTGACCTTTGGCTTGTGACGTCTGAGCTATGACGTTATTAATTCAGCATGTGGTTAAGGTTTCATGGTCGGGTACCTACCCACCAAGTTTGCGACACACTTGTTCGCAAGATTTAGGCAATCATAGTTGACATTTAACCTACTTATTGACCTTTGACCCCACCTTTAGCGACCAATAAGCACAATTTGAAAGACAATATTTTATCAGTCCTAACATGTTTGGTGGTTTAGTTACACTTTCTTACATACTGATAAGCAAATAAGGGCAAAAAAACCATTTTTTAAATTTAGCATTTGACCTCTGACCTATGACGTCATCAATTACGCATGTACAAACTTTCTTGGTCTGACACCTACCCATCAAGTATGAACTTGATCGGACTTACGGTTTAGGCGGAATTGGCGACATTTTTTGCTAACATACACACACGCACCCAAACAAGTATACATTCTATCATAGTTTCACATTTATGATGTTGTTAAGTGAAGTACAGTATCTCATCTCCCTATACCTCACATGTCGGGAGATGAGAAAAAACACGTGTAAAAGACTATTTGGCTCTCCTGGTTGCTGGAAATCGTCTGCCCGTCATCTCGGTTTTTCAAAAGATGACTCCTCGGTGAAGAAATATCTGTTTTTAGCTAACTATGAAAGAATGAACGACAGATCAATCAAAACTAAACAGCACGTAATTTCGAAACCAGAGCACAGAATTTCTTTTTTCCAACACCTTGGGACATCATTTATACGTTAATTGAATGTGGGCTGAAAGATGTCTTGTAAACCTGTGAAAATCAAAAAATAATACTGAATTCAGTTTTTTTCGTAAAATTTCATAGAACCTTCATCAGTACATTTCCGGATAAGGGAAACAGGAAATAAGGACCACTGAAAGACAAAAAAGAAGAAATTCTCTTAGAGGTCAGCATACTCGAATATCTGTTCGGCGTTCATAAATATTGAACAAGGACATTTTAACCGAACAAGAAACTGATGCACAAGTTTGTTATCAACTTTTCGCATAAATATGTGTTCAGTATTATTCAAGCAACCAGTCCCGACCAAAGTAAGCCACTCTCATACATTGGGAGTAGTGCTTACAACACGAGGATAATTTCTTTGGAGATTTGAGTTGATCTGTTTGCGACAATGTTAAAATATTTTCTAGCACATACATTGCTTACACAGGATATATAAACGCATGTGTCACAACTGCTCTTTTCCTTTCTCCAAACCAATGTACTATGTTGTGTTATTCCGGCAGATATGACTTTTTCAGTTTGACCTTAAAGACAGACAATCATAAACCCACGTACATTTCTGATTTGGGGGAACCAAATTTTTCAGTTTGTGACTGCTTTTTGATTGACATCAGAGTCAGAAAATTCAAAAGATGCACAGTAGCTCATATTAAACACCATGCCCAGAGTATGTTCTGATTACACAGTAGGGCCTTGTATGCCCTAAAGTAATAAACTAGGTTTGTGTCTGCACAAGGAGTTTCAGACAGTTTCGGCATGGGTTAGAAGTTAAAATTAGTTGGGAGAATTAGAACTATCATGGGATGAGGAGATTTGCCCTTTAAACTTTCAAAACTTTTAGACACATTAAACTATTCATTAAACTGAGGCTGGATAGAATCTGAACGATAACAAACATTGAAAATGGACCAACTTGAAAGGCGAAATGTATGGTAATATTTTTTTCCAAATGTTGGCAATGCTTTCCAGTTTTGAGAACTTACATGACAGCATTACATACTATAACTCTTTTCAATAAATGATGAGCCGTATGAAAGTTTAAAACTTACAGTTTTATGGTCGAATAAAGAATGGCCGATATGTACCATTGATGGGCTTTTCAATCTGCAAAAAAGTAAACACAACATGTCCCACTGTTTGTAATTGATAAGCAGTTGTTCCTACACCATCTACGCTTCCAGTAACAGGTACCACTAAAATATTTCTCAAGTATTTCACGTGGCGTAATTCAAATTAAACAATAATAATAGCCGAACAAGACAAAAAATAAGAAGTGTAGGAGTATGTGCACTTTGCCCTGAACCTTCAAAAAAGTTCTGGGACATGTTCACTGTCCCTAAGTAGTTTTAAGATAAAATCATGATTCCTGATTTTGTAGCATGATTTTTTCAGAAGACTTAGGTTAATTACAGATACAAAGTTTAACAGTAAGGTTACCATTTTTACAAACTCATCTTCACAAGCTAAACGGATTCTTTCGGCACAAGCGGGACTGTCCAAGCGGAAATCTCCAGTAAGCCCTGCATCTGCTCTTGCAGAGGATATGGCATCTCTAATAGCAAAGAAGACTGATGCAGCTAGAAATAAAGGCGGTTCACCAACAGCCTTACATGAAGGAAAGAATGAGGCCAAAAGGTGATTAGACTAAATACTTATAAACAATAAATTGTATTGTTTGATGTATTTTAATAAGTGAAACAAGAAGGCAATCAGTGGAGTTGCAAATCTCATGTCGCTCATATTCGTTACATATCCTGTGGTTAGTGAAATTTACCGACGTACTGATAAGCAGAGTTATATGACTTTTAGGTCATTTGAACTTTGAAATCTAACCTCTGACTAACATTTGACCTTTGACCTTGACATAAAATTTGGGCAACTTTACCTTTGACTTATATTTGACTGTTGATCTCGACCCTTAGCAACAGAAAAGTAATGTTTTATATTTCTTTTCATCATCCTCTACATATCATGTGGTTTGATGATCACTTTTAACAAACTCATAGGCGAATAACGAAAAACACAATTTTTACCTTATTTCACCTTTGAACTCTGCCTTTTGGCCCATGACTCATTACTTACGCATGCACAAGGTTTAATGGTTAGGTACCTAACAAATTTGAGGTTAATCGGACTTACCGTTCAGGAGGACTTGGTGGCATACCTTTTTGCTCCCACGTACTAAGACAATCGCACACCAAGACTCCCGCCCTCTGACAAAGCTTCACATTTCTGATGTTAGGGAAAGTGCAATGCCTCATCTCCCTATACATTGTTACATATAGCTAGACTAGATAACTGCAAATCGAAGGGTGAAGACTGAGGGTCCATCCCGAGAAGTTTTTTTTTAAATATGATGGCTTTTACGGCCATTCTGGACCATTTCTAGAGAAAATTCTGCGTCCACAGGAATTTAAAATGCTAGTGGAATACTTTTCTTATCGTGGTTGCAAATTTTATATAGAAATCTCCGGTCAATTGTATGAGGATGTTGGAAATTGGTGGGGAAAGTGAACAGCAGGAGGGGTTGTAAGGGTTTTGAAATAGTAATTTTAGAAGGCACTGGTCCTATACAGGAAGTTATAACGAGGCAATTCCACAAAAGTGCCACAAGGGAGTACGGATAGCAGGATAAAAGAACGAGATACCTTATTCCATTGAGCTCACGCGAAGCATGCCGAAAAATTTATTGAGAATCGTGATTCCCTACACACGGATAATTTTCTGAATTGTGCATGCAAGGACCATGCATGGTGGGTGTAATGACGTACAAGTAGTACTCTGAGTAATCCTTATTTCAGGGCTCCATGTCATCAAACTGTGGCTGGGAGCCAACGCCAATGCGTTGGAGGAAATTTTAATCAAGGTACCGAACAAAGTTTTCAATAACAAATGCCCCTTGCCTCTCCACCTTTGAGCTCCGCCACTGTAGTCTATTAGTACTCATTGCGGGTGCGCGAAGCTCGCCGAGGAAAAAAGTCTTGCATTGGTTGATATTTGAAATTAATGTTTTCCTACATTGCAAAATTGACAATAATACTTAAAAAATTCCTTAATAACTTTTCTGGTCTCTCTTCCTCTCGTTCATTTGTTTAATACTTTTACTAATTTTTAGGGTCTGGAGAAAGGGAACCAGTGCCCCCGCTTGTCCACCGTAATTCCACGTATGGCTTTGGCTTTGGTACAAAAATCTGAAATCATTGTGAAAGGCCTACTGGTGAGCTTTCATTAGAGAGGTAGCTTGTCCCCGATGAAAACTTCTACAAGGGTCCAGAGACCACGAAATGGACAAAAATTAGTGTGTAAGTCAAAGGAGGAAAAATAAGTGTTATGCTACCTACAATGTAAGTAAGCAACCTGAATTGTGAAAAGAAGATTGTGAAGTTTCGAACTTAACTCTGCGCCGTAGCCTAGATGCTGTGGGAGTGCTTAGAGTTTCTTTTGTAGCATCCCCACGCAAACTCTAGTTCCCTTGATGAGGTTCACAAAACATTGATCTCTGATAACAGGATTACCAGAGTATTAACAAATTTTTACAGTAAAGCCAGTGGCGCGGCCAGGAGAAGAGTTTGGAAATTTTGTCCAAGCCCAGTACAAGGGTACACGTTTTACAGGAGAAATGCGTCACAACTTTTGCCACCAAGATTTCTACTTCCTTCCAGCTTGTACCCTTCACACTGAGGGTACTGACGAGTGAAACCTTTGACTTTCCTCGTATGTAATTCTCCACAAAATTACAATGGTACCGGTACCCATCTAGGCCTACTATTAAAATGACCAACATCCAGTCCACGTGATAAAAGGTTAAAAGAGGTAGCTAGTCCATGTGGCAGACCAGAGGTGCTGTAACTAATAGAATCATTTTTCGAAGCAACATTTTCTTTGACTTACACGTTCGTTAACAAGAAGGAAAAATCCTTTTGTCTCTTTCCTATAAACCCGTAAGGATAGGGTTCCACAGTAAGTGTGAATTTAACACACTTTTAGGGCCAGGGCTGATTTAATCTTTTTAAGTATATGACTCATAGCGCCAAAATTTTCAGATGGACTCACAAATTGAAGAAACTGTACTCTATGAGAGGAAAAGTATATGAAATTTCGGGAAGCTGGCATGTACGTGGCTCCGATCGTAGATAACGTGTAGTGCATTTTATTGTATCTACCCGGTCTGTTACACAAGTCTACTACTGTGCTGGGTGATGACTAGAACAACTGTGTGGTTGAGGATGTAATTTCCAGCGTTTACTGAAAACTGCGCAGACTGCGTATGTGTAGATTCTAGCTAGATAAGGGAGAGAGGATTGAACCATATGAAACCAAAGTCTGGAAGAAAAGCAAATTAATTCTAAAGCGAAAGAAGTGCGTACAAGCTTAATTTTTTTCGTTCGTATTGAAGGTTTTCCCAGAGGTGGTTGGAGAAGGCATCCATCCTTATGCCCCCTCTGGTGTCACCTGTGCTGTGGGGTCGCCTCCGAACATTTGCTGTACGGAAAGTTATTACGTACATACAAAAGTCCTCTCTTTATTGCAATTTAAACAGACGACTTCATATTTAGCCATAAGCATACAGTATTAAAAGCCCTACATCTTAACGTTTATGGTGCCTTACCTTTGAGGAGCACACAGCTCTCACATTTGGGGATCGATCCAGAAGAAACACATTTAACTGTTTGGGGATATCTCCAAAGCTTGGAATCTTGTAAAAGCCGGGTCCCTTCGTGAGAAGGTGGCCGGAAGGAGAATAACGATAGTCTTCAAGGACAAACAGACCGTATCCTTGTGCAAAGGCACCTTCAACCTGGAAGAGCGACAAAGAAAATTGAAACATGATATACTGCGCACTTTGAGTCACAAAATTGTATACGTGATCAACACTTTACATTTGGAAATGATTCGTCCTAAGCACATGAATTAGTTTTGTCAAGCGTGAAAATGTAGTGTTGTATAGCACCCCATGTTTGCATTTGTCCAAACCGGGCCATTCAGCTCTTCCAAGTACATCTGGCTGTTAATATCCTCTCAATTGACACACTCTTAGATTCCCTGGCTGTGTTCTTGAGTTGTCTGTACTTTTAAGACTGAACTAGACCATAGAAAATGTCTACCTACAGTATCCCAAATTGCGAGTGTTACTAAGTTGCTTGATTGTCAATGGATACTTCATCAACGCGATTTATTTCTATACTGTATCACAGGGGCTATTAACAAGCAAGTTTTCTGTAATATTGTTCAGAACTTTAATGCATGAATCTTCTTGCAGAGAGGAACTGATTTCGAATAAATACTAAATTTATACAGCAATGAAAAATCGTGATAAAGTCCGGTCTTCCTTCGTACCAATAGTTTTTGATATGGTAATCTCTAAAAATGAGTTGGGTACATCTTACGTAAGTTGCTTGTGTGTGCCATATGGATGAGCCAATGCAAAAACTGACTGAGAAAAAAATAACCAAATTGGGAAAAGTGTTGCCCCCAAATTAGTAGTTAGTTGTCTTCAATTGAGTTAGCTCTTTACCAGCCAAAATTTTGATGCGTGGCATTCATGCCCATCATGTTTGAACCAATAATTTTAAAAGACGTCCTCTGAAGACTATAGATCATGGTGGAATCAGGGAGTTGCAACTCCCTGGTGGTACATGACATTTATCTTGATGGAGAGAGCAGGGTCTTGCGAATCCTACCTTATACAATGACCGTGAGGTTCTAATTACGAAAATAAATTCTTAAATGTAGCAAAACTTGAAACTTGTAGCTGTTTACTTGACCAATGTCCACAGCCGGATTGAGGCTATCACCCACATCCATTACGATGTCCGCCCTCAGAACTTGGTGGTCTCCAGTTAAACAGTCTATTTCAACTTCAGAAACAGCAGAACCGTAGCAAAAATAATCGAACGGTCTTGTTTCTTTAGATGTTTTGTCCGTCCCGGTCCAATCATACCCAGTGATGTCGGGTGTCCTGAAATGAATTGATTAGTTTCATGCAGGTTATACCTTCCAGTACAATCAAAAGTCTTTATTATCAATGATACGCCACTGGTTACAACAGAGTTCATGTAAGTCCTCATTTCAACTGGTATACAATTACAAGGTGAAAGCTTATCAAACTTACTTGTAAAAACCAGTTGCTGAAAGACTAGTGCGGTCCATGTAAGCTGCTTTGACCTATTTGTGAGAAAAACAAGAACACTCAAAACGTGGAGCAAGATACTGTTAGTGCCTCCATGATCAAAAGTATTAATAGCTTTACTTGAAGAGAGTACTTTCAATTGCCATAGACTCTTTTCCCAATAGGAATTACAAAGGATTGTGGGATAAAATTTTGGTGTGCATTATTTTTTGCCACAGCAAAATGCCATTGACAACAACATCGCCTACCCGAACTCTGTCCCACAATCCATTGCAATTGCTATTTGGAAAAGGGTCTATGAACAAAGATGACAAAAGGTTTGTTACTATTGTATTTCTTCTATACTTCTACATCAAAATTACATTATATAAAGAGCCATAGCAACAAGTCTTCATGAACTGTACACGCCACGGGAAATGTTACCAAGTGCAACACTACATTGTCTGATCCATACCCTCTGGAAACGCAAGGCTGTATAACAATGATTTGCTTTAAATTGTCTTCACAAAGTGTATTCTAATAAATTGCAATCACTAACCCAATCGGTCCAATTGCCTTTGGGATTTTCCGCCTTATATTTTTCCAACCGCTGTAGCAAGGTATGGCATGCATTCTACAAAGTAAAGAATTTCAAAAAAGTTAATGTAATTATTACCTTAAGGTAATATTTCAGTAAAACTTCAAGAAGAGGGTTAAAGAAATGACGTTCCACCAGATGCCCTTCAAACTCCACATCGATATCTCATTCTTAATTCAAGATAATTGTGTTTGAAGATTGGTGGTTCTTGTCACACGTACTTCCAAGTGGTTCAAGTTTACAAGATGTTAAGAAGGGCCGGTTAGTTTTGCTTCAAAAGTGGCGTGATTATGAAAACCTTCAGACTTGCCATAATAGAATTAAATAGCTTTTACATTGTATAAACTCTTAATTTTGTGATAAAAAATGACAACTGTTGAGGCCTCTTCATGTTTCTCTTTCATGGATTAAGACCGTAAATAAATACAAAATCTTTGTTCGATCAGTCAACATCTCTAACATTGCTCGTCATGTACTGGCTTTCTGGGAAATGAATAGTTGTAATTAGTAACGTCCAAACGCAGCACGCTATATGAGGTTTCTCCAATAAATGACAATACTTTGTATGTTCCTTTCACTCAGATAATGGCAAATGTCTAAAATACTATTTTTGCATATACGATATGCTTATCTTTTTTCACGTGCCGACTTTCTGTTGGTGAACATGCAGTTGTGACTGTCAATTCTCAATAGTTTAGTCCGCATTCACGAGTACCCATGCCTTCTTGGTTCAAGATGATAAACTTGTGTTAAATCATCTTCCATAGACCTTATGCATTAACGTCACGCGACCTCATTTTGAAGGACAAAGAATTGAGAGTTTTCGATTTCAGGGTAGGCCAGGGAGCTAGAAGACTTCCAGCTACCAGGGTAGACGAAGAGGACGGATGGAACACACAGCAAAATATAGGACTGCGCATGCGTGTTCTCGAAGACTGAACCGTCTGTTGATTTTCAGAACGACTTCGACAGATTTAACGTTCGGTCTAGACACAGCACAATGCAAGAGTTGTCATGGCAGTTCCCTTGGTCCACGCATACACGTCTTTGTGACGTTTTTTGCTAGCTCTCAAAAAAGGACATGACAAACAACAGTATGTGTATGGTTAAAAGTTATCTAATGGTCGATTCCGTATTAAGCCAAGCAATGAAGGTGTCTTGTGATGGCAAACAGTTCATCTGCCCTTTGTATGTTACCTTGTTCCTGAATTTGCCCCTTAACTGAAAACGTTAGCTTGTAATGCGTCCTACTCAACAGTTAAAAATATGTTTCGTTGTGATGTCATTCTACTGTGCGCCCGTCGTCTATAGGATCGAAATGCCTCGTATTTCAGGACGGGGAGGTTCGTGCGCGTGCGTTTAGCTCTCTGTCCTGGCGCTCTTCCGTCCTGAAATCGAAATTCGCTAATGGAGCACACTGTTCGCACGACGCAAACTTCGCACGAGCCCGTAGTAGACTTTCGGGCATATCCGACACGGTACACATTTCAGCTGTCTGCATTTTTTGGTGTAAGTTTCAATGATACGCACTGACCTCCAGCAGAGGGCACAATTTCTGTTCTGATACACCATATGTATAAGGTCTATAAGTTTTCCTACCTCTCTTACTTCTATATTGCTCTGTATATCGAACTCTTATGTGAACTCTCAAAACCACTTCCATCAAGATAAATGATTTAAAACATTATATGGTTCTTAATTTACCTGGACAGCCATTCCATTCAGATCAGATCCAGTGCTAGCGGCAGTAGGAGAGGTATTTGGTACCTTATCTGTACTTGTTTCGCTGATATGGACTCTTTCTTTTGGGATGCCAAGTGCACGACTTGCCACCTGGATTATTTTGGTATGCAGCCCTTGGCCCATCTCAATTCCACCGTGAGTGACCAGAACGGAGCCATCCGTGTAAATATGCACAAGGGCACCTGCCTGTTATTCAGAATCAATGATTAACTTTAAGATAACTTGGAGATATTTAAGAACTATCATCACAGCTCTTCAGGCGCGATGCATGAAACGGTACGGTATCATTAGTTTAACTCATCACTTACTGCAACTTTAACTTATTTAGAGAGCAACTGGAGAAGGAAATTATTGAAAGTGTAATATATTAGTACACTATCACCTTTGCAAATTAATTCCAAAGATTTGCCCTTTATTATCTCAGCGATACATAATAATTAGAGTTTGATTAAACTGACTTACAGTATGTAGCCTCTTTAACATTTGTTTTTTGATTGTGGAACTGGGGTTTTCGTTGAGTAAATATGTTTGGATTTAAGTAATACATTCCTTTTATGTGTTCTACGAAAGAGTGGATACAGATTAAAAAGACATAGGAACTTACATAGTATAGCATAGGAAGAAACGAAGGATGAATTATAGAAGTGGTTGCCCAACTTTTCTTGTCATGTGACCGTCTTATGCTTGGTATTACAATACATGCCTTAACGCAAGAAAAAGGTTTTGCAACAACTTGTAAAATCACTCTTGTAACATTCAAACTGTTTGTTCTGTTTTCTCTTAAAAAGCTTAAATAATTCATAAAAGTGTTCAATTTTCTTAAATGTTGTTATGAAATGTGTGGTTTAATAGTGTAGTCACCTTTAAACGAAACAACATCAGTCATATTTTGAATTTTGAACACGATGCAAACGTGAAACGTATAGGCTATCTGAATATAGTACAAGAGTGACCGACATATCAGTCTTTAAGCTACTATTTGACCAGATTTCGCAGTGCCCATTTGAACGGATACGGTTCAAATCTGAACCGGACGTTTTTAGAGTGTACGGTTTTAAATAATACTGTGTAAGATATTGTATGATTTGTGAATTAAAAGATTATATATATATATATATATATATATATATATATATATATATATATATATATATATATATATATATATATATAAATAAGCAAAGAAATGACTAGTGGATACATCAGATGTACCTATGTACTTGTTATGCAACTACTTTGACGTTTTTTTTTTTTGCGCATTCTCAAACCAATTAGCTGCCTTTCCAATTTTATAAGGTATACATATTTGCACGATCTCCTGCAAGCGTGCATAACACAAGCAAAATAAAATTTTTGTATGTTAGGAGTCGATAAGGTAATACATATGAAGAAGTCAGCAAAAAGGGCGTTTTAAGAGAGTCACACTTGACAAAATTCAACTGAGTGTATGACGCAATTAGCGACAAACCGTGAGCTTGGCATTGTGCAACATGAGCAGAGCTGGAATGGCATTGTGCAACGTGTGTATGAGCAATGTTTCAAAAATCCAGAAGTGAAAACCAAACGTGTTCTTTTTCATTGATACTTTACTCACAAAATGATAATGAGGCTCGATGAATAACAGGCACGTTCTTTCCATAAAGAAATTGGAAAATTATCAGGGATAAAAAATTATGGCCGGAAGAAGCCATTTCTGTGGGAAGTCGTTAAATGTTGGTAGAACTGGCCGAAATACATGGGCGGGAGATACATAAGTGAAACATACTCTTTGGAAGTTTAAAATTCTTTCACGATTTCAAAGTCTGGTTTCAAAGCCGTTTACTTCTAAATACTCCCTTCAGTAGCTGATTTTGTTGCTACCAAGCCCTTCTTCAGTTCACCGTGACACGGCACTAGTAGAAACTACACGCAACTACAATACCTGCAGATCATCAACGTTTAAACGAAGAAAATACGTACAGTACAATAGAAATATGTGCATTTGGTGCATACCATGGTAGGAACGTTCCGTCGGCGTGTACAGTCATTTGATTGTTTACAATATCAGCTGCAGTCTGTCGGACTCTACACAACTTAAATTTTTGGATTGATACGTGAAGGAAACTACTGACAGTCTGATACTTCATTAAGGTAGTTCAGGGGTGGGGAACATCCGGCCCCAAGGCCGTATACTACCCGCGAGACCAATTAATTCGGCCCTCGAGGCAATTTTTGAATGCAAATTCAGAATTACTTGAAAAGTAATTGATAATAATCTTTTAGCTCACTTTTTATCCTGCTTATACAACTTTCCAGATATTTCACGTAAAACTGGTGCTAAACACTACCAGTACATTACTAAAACCCTAGTATGCACAATGTAACATGCCCAACGTTTCGCTAAATCAAGTGCAGAATCCTATACTACTGATGATAACGTTTTGCGTGGAAGGGTACATAGCATTGAGGGGAATTGCACAATCGCATGTGTAGTAATATCTATTACAGTATGAAAGTCAGTGAGTTCTCAATTTATTCAGGTAGATTCAGGTAGATTCGGGGATGGGGGTTACAACAGTCCCCCAAGAATGAATTAAAGGTTTGAAAGTCAATAATTTTGTAGTGTAAAGTAAAGGAAAAATTATGTTGGATTCAAAATATGCGATTTTTTCCAATGTCATTTTAATGGTGGATGAACATTCTATTGCCTACAAATTGCAGTACCAACTCCAGAGCTACCGTGGCTGCGCCCTAGTTCCTTACATGGGTTTGCCCTAGATCCCACTTGAGCCCGTTTGGGGCCTCTTGGTCTGCATCCTATGGGGAAGCTTGTTGCGCCCTTGCTGTCTGTGGCCCGTGACTGGATTATGACTATCAAAACGGCCCTTCAAAGGAAACAAGGTTCCCCACCCCTGAGGTAGTTTGCTGATGATTCTCTTATTCCACAAAACTCAGTCATATTTCTTTTTGTTCTTGTACGCTACTGCTCGTAACGTTAGGCCAAACCTCATAGTGTTACAAAGTATATCTTTTCACTTTAATAAAGACGTTCGATCACGGCAGTACACTTTCACCTTTTCAGTTTAGATTCGCTACAATAAACAATTTCAATCTTAACTAGTGGGATTATTAGACCCAGCGAACCAGAATATTTTCTGGACTACAATTGTATTGATTTTGTCGCCATGACAAAAGTAAAACTTAACCCCCGTATGCCGTAAGTCTCAGCCGGCGTGTTAGGCCTCCTTGCGATGTATTGGATTTCTCGACAAGCACGACGTTCAGCACATCATTCTGTACTGACTTTCTATCCATATAACGACAAGAGCCCATCATAATTTGTCTTATAGTCTTAAATATAGTGTAGGTCTATCAAACGAACAAGCTTCAGGCGGTAACATTAGTAGCCGAATTTCATGAAACAGTACCAAAATCGTACAAACTGTGCTAACGTTGGTAGTCATGCTTGCCAAGAGGTCTAGGCTGTGAGATTGCGATGGACGATATTGCCACCAATGACGTCATATTGATTGAACAACAAATTGTTTTTGACATTCTTTGTTTCAGATGTGCCGCACAGGGACTAAATGGGCATTAAAATAGTCGTTTAACTATAGTTATGACTATTTTCGGTGCTGGAACCAATAATTTTATTTTTGTTTGTATGCAAATGAAGTTATGAGAAGCAAAATAGTTCATGTTATTATGCCCACTCAAACATTATTTCTGGGACTAGAAATGTTTTGCGGCAAATAAATTGTAAGGTATAGAAATGTCGAATTTGCAAACATACCTGATTTAGAAACTTGGTTGTGAAAGAAATTCCAAATTTTGTGGGTGTTATTGCCAAACCTCTCTTTTTCCACCTATTCTTTCTATAAGTAAAAAAATATGATACAACAATGAACAATGAAACAGTTTATTCACATCGAGAACATATTACCTACAAACACAGAAGAAGAAAAAGATTATTATCCACCATTAAAGGCAGTTTCGGTTGCATGAAAAAGGAGGAAAAAAGAAATGCAAAACTTATAAATTCTTTTCCCCAAGATATTTTCTGTGAAAAATTGTAAATGCTGTTGATGAAAATATTCAGCAAACACATCATTACATATAATATTAACTGGAAAAAATAAAGTAAATAAATTTCACCAAAACAATCACATGATTTTTTTGGAATCGCTCAGTAAACTTCGATGTGAACTTTACTATAAATGAGGTTAACATGCAAAAAGTGTGCTACAAAATTCCTTGGTATATTTACATGCGGTAAGCTTAATTGGAAAGAGCACATTATTCTTTTATCAAGAAAGCTAGCTAATGGGTCCTTTTGCAATACACTCATGAATTACCATGTGCAGGGGCAGAAAACACCAATTTGAAAAAAATACCCTTAAAAATTTTAGGCCTCTAAATCAGCTGTTCACCAAGATGATACAACAGTGAATGATGAAACAGTTTATTTTCAGTAACTTCGAGAACATATTACATTCGAACATGAAAGGAGAAAAAATTACGATCCACTACTAAGAACAGTTTCGGTAACATGAAAAAGGAGAAATACGGAAATGCAATACTTATAGATTGTTTTCCCCAAATATTTTGTGTAAAAAATATTGCAAATGCTGGTGATGAAAATATTCAGCAAACACATCAATACATATAATATTAACTGGAAAACATAAAATAAATGCCAGCAAAACAATCATATAATTTTGTCCAATCGCTCAATAAACTCCGATTAGAACGTTACTATAAATAAGTTAAAATATACAAAGTGTATGCCACTAAATTCCTTGGTACAGATTGTAAGCTCAATTGGAAAGAGCACTTTGTTTATTTACTCAAGAAAGGTTAGTCAGTGGGTCATTGTGTAAGAATTCTCCGCAACACCGTAGCTATAACCCCTTCATGTGGAAATTTCCTCTCTTAATGAAGATCCTGTTTACTGTTCCTTACCTATTGTATTCGGTCACCTGTTTTCTGCGCATTGCGTAACTACTTTTGTCCAAACAAGACTGCCAGCATCGGTCGAGATTCCAGTCATGTAACGTTTGGTGGAAGTGAGTTGAGTCGCCTTTCTTGTAGAAATTTAATTCACGGACCTTAAGCAACAAATGGTGGTAGTAAAGTTTAATATAATAAAGTCAATATATTGTCAGTAGTATGACATATTGTTTGCAAATGAATATATATTTTAGTCCGTACTGTAGCCCTTGGAGCGCTTGGCTTAGTTTTGCATTTTGGGCAAATCGGCAAAGGCTTGAAAAGAAAATGAGTAAATTTTGGCTTTTTCTTTCCAGTTTGGCTTTTTATCTTAAGTAGTCTTAAACCTATGCCTTTAACCCTGATATGAATATTGATGTGCCTGAAACATTTGATTACTAGGTGCCGGGAAAGATTTCGTGGAGTCCATAGCTCAAAACAAAAGTGAGGGAGACATTACAGTGTCACGGAACGAAAACTGCTCTACCCCAACCATTTGTTTAAAATAACGTCTTACAACAGCAATAACCTATACGGAAAACAAAGCTTTAAGATTGCCATGCATTAGCATACCACATGCAATAATTCATGCATCATTCGTTTTTAAAAATGTTACAATATTTTGTTACTAAATTGTGAACTTAATGCAAGAGAACTCCTTGGTTTACCTTAAATATGCATTAAACTATATGCCAAAGCACATAACAGGCAATTGTAAGGGGAATGACAATAAATTTGAAGGATTCCGCTATTGTCTGAAAAATAATGAGGTCAATCTCTATTCCCCTGTCCCCAAGCATAAACCAGGGGCTATCATTTATGTATTCGTATTGTCATATAACGCGAACGGGATCACTTTCTGCGGAATGGGGGTGGGTGGGTTTCCCCTATTCCCGCTTCGTACGCTCCTTTGCACTGTGTATAGACAATACGCTGAACTACAGTATAATTTTGTATTTTTTTACCTGTTCCTGTGGCAAACCGCATGCGTTTGCCACAGCTGTTATCCAGGCTTCTGCAATGAACATACTCTGAGGTGCCCCGAATCCTCGGAAAGCCGTACAGGATGGGAGATTGGTCTTGCATAAATAGCCGCAGACACGGAGGTTTGGAACTTTGTAGACATTGTCACAGTGAAAGAGAGCCCTCTCTAATACCTGAATGGTGAGTATTTTCGTAACAAAATTCTAGTAAAGCTTAAGCAACTCCATAGTTCAACTCAGTTCACCATCATTCGGATAGGGTAACACGCCTCTTATGTAAAGTAATCAAAATTGGGATTTGCTGTTTGTCTCCCTCAAATATACACTTCTGCTTTTATCTACAAGATAAGGGCTATCGTGCATCAGGTCACCCCGACGCTACTGTATTCTTTACTCCTGATTTCTGTTTTAACGTTTGTTGGTTTTTGCTCTCGTAGTTCTGTTAGTGTAACTTAATTTTGAACGATGATACTCATAGATTCAAACACTTTCCGTTAAAGAGGCATTTAAAGTTGACACTTTTCACTGAATTTAAAAGTAGAGAGTAAGACGATGATATTTAATTCCCCATTCTTGTATCTATCACCTTAAATGCGTTTTTCTTTTAAAGTCAAGTGCTTAGATTTCCTGCAGAATGAACCGTTTTAAACCAAACACTCTTGGAATACGGGCATGTACGGTTATGTCATCCTCCAGCGATAAGAGTGATAAAACACTAAAAGGAGGAGGTTATTTCCAATATGACAAAAGTTGCTTTTGAAACAACCTTGATGGATAATTATGAGGTACTGTTCCTTCATAGACAAGAAAAAAGGCCGTGGTCGTCTCGACTTGAACCAACTGGTCGGAAACTGGGACGTTTAACCTCATCTAACTAACTAACCAACATAGACAAGAATTTTTCATAGAGAAGGACTCATTTATAACTATTTTTCATATCACTCCATGCAAATTTTCACCAGAGTCTTTCAAGCATGATGACTAAAGGCTACATTTAAAATACATCAACCACTTGCAAACTGTGTAAATGAGGAGCGTACATAACGTTAGGGAGATCGGGGGCCGGGTAGCACCCCTTCTTCGGAAACATTTTTGCATACAACACCACACTTAACAATGTTTCGATAGTTTGCTATGCGGTAGTTTGAAGTCGCCTGTCAATCCCCCTCCCCCAAAACATTGGACTTGCAGCTGTCCCCCCCTTGACATCTGTCTGTATCTTGATTCAGCTGAAAACTGTAAAATGTTCGAAATAACTCCATGATAGTGAGTGAAGAAGTCTACCTGACAATGCTTAACAAGAATTACTCATTCTCGTCAGGTGTGTAATACAACAATTTCAAAGAATATCTATATCACTCTGAAAATATTTGAACATCCACAATTCAAGTTGTTTATAAAATTACCCTATTAAAGAACAAAGGTTGAGTACATTCATCAGTCAAAATCATAGAAGGTGTCACATTTACCGGGACAGAAAGGTCCAAGCTGCTTCCGCAACTGGAGTACAATCTTAGGTCTAAGGCAAGTAGTTTTCCCTCGTTGGTGAATCCAACTTTGTATTGACCCAAAAATGGGTGTCGAGTACCAGTACTTATCATATCTTCATCCCTATCAAGCATGTACCGGACTGGTTTGCAAACCCTAGAATAAAAACGATAAATAGAAATTAGTTGGTAAGAACAAGGAGCTGTTACGGTAGGAGATAAATAACGTTATCCAATTTTATCTATCAGAAAATACATACTAAGAGTACTTTAATCCTTTTTATGGTAATAGACTTTGATTGACAGGTCCTTTAGTTCCTCTTCTAATTTTGTTTGAATTATCCTTCTTAATGAGAGTTTAATCCTTTCATACTAACGTAATCCTCGAACAAGGACTTAATAGTGACAATACTTTTAAGTGATCTGCGAAGCCGACAAGTGAGATACCTTCGTCAGCCTGAGTCGTCTAGCCTAAACGACTGTAAATGCACATTTAAAACTTCCTTTATTATTGTAATTCCTTCCGTAAGGTAGTAACATCTCTTTTCAGCTGTTAATGCAAGTCTAACTTTTGTTATGAAATTTGTAAAGATTCTGGATTGTTTCTGAAATAGCGAAACATGTGTTCATGTTCGATAAGTTAATTAAAACTGTACTGAACCCTTTCAAAAAGTGAGCACTGGAGTACCATTAAAGAATATTTTTTGTTTTCTTTGACGACTGGCAATATTAAAGCAATGTGTGAAATCATGCCAAGAAGTGTTTGAGATCCAGCAGATAACAAGAACTATTGTCGTGACTTCCTAATCCCTTTTAAGTGGTACTAAATATTCAAGACCGTTACAATCAGGAGCTTATTGTCGGCAAGCCTGATACCTTCAAGGCAAGTGCTTTATCTCATTCCGTAACAGCTCTTTGGTAAGGAGAGGAAGATTGGTACAGGAGAGAGAGAGAGAGAGAGAGATTAAGAGGGCAGGTTGTTAGAATATGACGTTGGAGTCTATTTCTCCTTACATTTTGCCCCGAGGACAAACTCTACAAATTAGAACCATCCAACAAGCTTCTGCTTACTTTAATTTGTATTTACATAAACGAGACTTTCAATGAACTTGTTCAATTTTGATGAAACATGTATTTGTAAGGATACTCAGGTGTATGACTGGAAAAAATAATGAACAGCTAGCTCACACTTTTTACGTCTAGTCTATGGCGTTTATAAAATGAAATTATATGGACACAAGGAAAGTTCTGCTCAAAGAGAAAGCAATACATGCTCTGCAAAAGCAAGTTCTGTTTTTATCCTGTACTCATTGACAAGTTTTAAAAGGACTAGAATCTTGTATTGAAGTCTCATTGAATTACTGAATAACACGTATCAATGATTTGTTTGAAAAAAATCTTTAGAAGTGTGATTTTACCCCATTTTGCAATGATATCCCTGTGTGATTACATTACTCTTGAAATATATAAGTAACAAGTATCAAAGATGTATTTGCAAAATTTTTAGAAATACGACTTTATCACATTTTGCAATGACACCTCTGCTTGATTACATGTAATACGTCATGTTTATTTTCCTTACTCTCAACTCTATTACGTTTTGTGCTTGAATTTGGGTATTAAACAATCAACATTCTTGCTTTCAGAAGGTGGGTATGTGACGTAGCAATACACTCACACAAATGGATAATTATTGAACACTATAACTCAATATACTCTGTATATCACATGCCCCTGCATATTTTCAAAAAAAGGAAAAAGTAAACCCTCATCCCTTACTCGAATATTACTACAGGTCTAAAGAATGCAGAAAACAATACATAATGAGGAAGGCAATATTCCAGGCTTTGATAAAGGTACTAAGTAACCCGAAAATGATTTAGGTTTACTTGTAGGCAGCCACAGCTGCGGCAGTGGAGAAGATGCAGCTTCTAGACTCTTTGCCGCCAAATCCTCCTCCTAAACGTTTAGTCCGGCAGACGATACGATTCTTGGGAATTCCTAGTGCCATTGCCACTGAAAACTAGAGATCGCAAAAACCGAAAACATGTTTAAATAAATATTTATTTTTCTTCTAAAAGTCACCTGCTTTCATCATAACTCATGATTTCAGCCTTATATTGGATTCACGAGAAACGTATATCAGTTTCAGTGAGTGATATGGAGTCCCCAGAGTAAATATATATGTAGCAGCGTAACAGCATCTTCACAAATTTGTGTACTCAGATCAAGCGTCGTGTAAAGGTCTTTTGGACGGTAAGGGGGTGATGTCACATTTAGGACACCTCTCTACTTAATTGGCCTTGACCAAGGGACTGCGAGGCCAAAGTCTCAAAAACATAATAGGGATCGGTGATTTCTCGATTATTAAGTGATTTCGGATGATCGAACTTTGACCTAGGCATGAAACCCGCCTTACAGTGGCGTAGCTAGATATTTTTTTTGTGGGGGGGGGGGGGGGCAAAAGCAAAAAATTCCGACAGATTATCTTGATAGTTGTACGATTCGAAATCTTTTTTTTTTTTTTTTTTTTTGCTTTCCGGGCAATTTTGAGACCGACTTTTAATTTTCACGTTGACATATCGATGTGTAATTCTGCTTAAAAACATAAGAAGTGTTGTAAGTGTTTCAAATGAGTTGCTTTTATTTATTTCCGACAGAGACTAGAAATTTCCGACAGAGGCCTTCGGAACCTTTGTGGGGGGGGGGCGACCGCCCCCCTCTAGCTACGCCACTGCCGCCTTAGGGCAGTTAATTCAGGGTCTGAATGTTTCGCATATTGTAGCCAACAACCTAACACAAGGAAGTTTTGGGTAATTCACAACTTTATCTGCTTCAGGACTAATATTGTAAAGCATGCACTGCAGACAGAAGCACATGAAAAGCTTAGAAACATTTCTTTCAACCTCAAAAATTAAGTTTATCTTTCTAGTCATTCGTGCCATGGTAATTTGAATTTCACTAGTTAGTTCCTGAATGTACAATGACGTATGCCTACTCTGTATCTTATTATTCTTATACGGTCAAACTTAACACATTGCATATCGTTGTTTGAAAAGGGAGAACTTAGATACAAGCAGACTAAAATCTTTTGGAGCCTTAAAATACAAACAGTGAATTAAGACATCGAGACAAGGTTCAGGATCTGTTGCGAAGGTGACTAGGACTGCTATATGGTAGCACTTGTACTAGTTCCGGTTCTGCAACTGAGCGAAAAACTGTGATTTTGTCTGTTTATTTACGCCAGTGGAGAGCAAGGTACCGCGGTATCTTAGGCGACAACGATTTCTTTTACAAATGTACCCGAATATTTGCAATTCTTTGTTAAAACTCCAGTTGTGTTCAGTCCTTGAAGCAAAGAAAGAGAGACAAAAGTGCAAAACGACAAGGCAGGTACTGTATAGATTGCTGAAGCATACTGTTGTGGCATAGGCCTATGAGCTTTGTGAACCCCTAAAAGCTAGTAACAACTTATTATCTAGCCTTAAAGATAGGCTTATTGTCAAAGCTAGCCTAGAGTATAGGCAGTTTCTGACTGCAAGGAAACCTCAAAACATTTTTAGTAGGCCCACATCCTTTAGTTTGTGTGTTAGTGTGTATTCCATGTCAGTGAGTGAGATATCGTATCACCAACGATGTGTCCTTTAAACGTCAAAATGGCTTTTAACACAATGATTGTGAAAAAATAATTGGAAAATTCTTAAGAATTTCGGAAATGCTGTCTGTTTTGTCCGAGGGTTTGCTTCTCCTTTAAGTGGGCATGACGCAAGCCAAATAAAATTTGTATATGGATAGAGAGGATACAGTAATACATGTAAAATTTACTCGCACTTATCAAAAACATGTAAAGGTTTGCTAAAAGGATGTTTTACGAAATGTCTTGGAAAATGACACTACGCTAACATTTCCAGCTAGTCACGTGACCGTTTGACGTAATCTGATTGACTGCTCTCGTTGCTAAGAAAACCTACTGCAATGCAGTAGCTGTAATGTATTATACTATGTGTTGAACCACTAACCGTGGAGACTATTAACGTTCACCGTAGATCATGCATACATACTGTATAGCACTAGGACTCTATCACTGCCAGGCAGCCATTACTGTCTCCAAGCTGTCGGAACTCTTCGACCAAATTTATGGATTACGACAGAATTTTTGGATAAAATATCAAGGAAGTTATTGACAGCTATAACTTCAGCAGAGTCAGTTGTTTTTAATATCTCCTTCCACAAAACCTCATCAGGTTGCCTATCTTTTTGTGTTAGTTTACGCTGCTGCTCGTAACGTTTGTCCCAAGGTTGTATTGTTACAGCGTATGAAATTCAACGTATTAGCGACGTTAGATCTCGGTGGTTCGAATCTTCCACTGTTTCACTTCAGCTTCGTTAATGTAAAAAATGTCAGGCGTAACTAGTGGAATTACTGAACTCACTGAACCAAAAGAGTTCTGAGAATAGAATCGTTAAGCTGCAGTGTTTTAGGCTACTTAATTTTGCCACCATGACAAAGATTAAACATAACCGCTAAATACTAAGTTCGGCTATGTACTGTAGCGGTAGTTAGAGTAAACTTTGGCCGGTGTGAGCGGCGGACTGGTAACTTAGTGCTTTCGTGCGGACAGAAACCCACCCTCACATTTGTGCAAGTGCTGTCTTCTTGCGATGTACTAGATCGGATTTCTTGAGAGGCACGTTGTTCAAATCAGAAATTTTATAATAACGTTCAAAAAATAACCATAAAGAGCCCATTCTAATTGTTTAAAAGTTGCAATCAGTCTGTCAAACGGTAACCAGGCGCTGACGTTAGTGGGCAATTATCATCATGATGAAACAGCACCAAAGGCATGTATTGAACCAGGGAGCTGGAAGACAGCTCCCTGATTGAACTACTGCTTGTCAACGGGTCATTCTAGTCTAGGCTGTGCGATCGCGAGTGCGGTGTGCAGTACGATATTACGTACCGCCAATGACGTCATTTTGATTGGGCAGCAGATTGTTGTTTTTCATAATTGGGGTATCAGATGTACTACACAGGGACGAAAAGGGGAATCTATATAAATAGCCTTTTTACGTTTCGATTTTGGTACGAAAAACTATCATTTCATATCAAAGTATACCTCGATATTAAGTACTGAGAAGCAAAATATACGCGTGTCATACCCACTTTAAGGAAACGAAAATCTTTGTGAATGTTCTTTAGTACATTGAACGCCGAACTACTGAAGGAATAAAAATTTTACAAAAAAATCAGATAAAAGACTTGTCACTTGGGAGAGGGTTAAGACCAATACACAATGCAGGGCCGGGCATTGAAAGGTAATGGAGCAAGATGGGGAAGAGTTGAAGTGTAGAGGAGGCAGCACAAGAGGTTAGAGAGGCCGGCACTTTTCTGAAAGTTTGGAGTACACTTTTACCAAATCTACTAGCCATATATGAAGACAATAAGACATACTATTACAATATACTATATTTCCTCATCATTACAAACAAGACTATCCTATTACAATGATTACTAAAACGGCTTCCCATGGCAGTCCTCATAAAACGTCATGCTGTTTTGTGAAAAGTGATTGTAATAGAAGATCTAAACAAAGGTTACATCAAACCTGAGTTTCAGTTATATTTTGAGTGGATGATATTATCTCCATTTCACAATCTTCTCCTTTCGGGATGATGATGGATGCCATTGTTTCCATGTAGAAGTGTTCCTGAGCGCCCACATGACACTCACCTTCAATCATAATGTCAGATTGATTGAATCCTTCATCTGTATCTCCAATACTTATCTCCAAAGGTTGTTTCAGGAAGCTTTCTTTATGTATGGCGTCCTAAAAGTTAATTTGAAAACGTAAAATTCTGTTAAATATATAAATAGGAATAGCTGCATACTGTTACAAAATATGAAATGTCTTAGTGACTTAGAGAATGGACCAGATCTGGCTTAATTGAAAGGAATGTCTGTTTATTGAACGTTATTATTATTATCGCAAATTCGAATAACTGTTGTGGACATCGACGGTAAGCCGTTTGAAAGCATTTAAAGGCGTATATTCCTTGTAGTGACTGAGATGACAAATGAACTTATATCATTATAAACAGTCCTTCACATATTTTACGTTTTTATGGACTATTACATTAAAGTAGTTACACATATGAGTGACTATCGTTTAATCTACTTTGAAATTCTAAAAACATTAATCATCATATATTGTACCTTGATGGTGAGAATGTTATCAAGATCCTCGTAGTCCACTTTAACCAGTTTTGCCGCTCTTTGAGCTAAACTTTGATTCTCTGCTACGACAAGGGCAAGGATTTGGCCAACCCAAAATACCTACGTTCAAGGTTAGTGAAATACATAATTTTTGTCATACTTTGTCAAAAACAATTAGCAGAAATGATTTGTTTGCACATGAGAACAAAGAGGAAAAGAAACAGGGAGGAATAACTATATTCTTTAACTGAAGGACATTTAAACCTTAGCAATGTTACAAACATAACAGGCTTAGGAATTCAATGAAAACCTAAACAAAACGACAAAACCAAACCAACATTGACAGAAGAGTCTAGAAAGTCATCAAGGATTGACATAAAGAACTTAGGAAAACATATGCATTATTTTCATCACGAAGAAAACATAACGTTGAAAAATAGAGGAATGGTATCTTGCAACAACTTGCACATACCAGTATTAAATTCTACACCAGTACTTACAATTTTGTAAATAAAGGAATTAAAAGACGGACAGGATCATGATTGCAAGTCACGCATACATGTCTCTTAATTGTAAATACCAAAAAGCGGTTGAACCCTGATTTATTAAGTAACGGCAAATGAAAACATCATAGAGTAAATATAATAGGAACATTGTAAACTTTGAGAGGATTTATGTGAAGAAACTTGCCACTACAGACGGCTAAGAACTCAAACACTATTTGGTTTTACAGTCTTTATGTATATGAACTAAATGTAATCTTCTTAAGCAGGTGTATAGTACAAAAAACTTTAAGGAGCTTTCAGACATGAAATGCTAACGTTGCCACTACACGGTTCATTGTAATCTGCACGTAAAGACATAGACAACATTCTAAAATTGGGCCTCATAATGAAAACTTTGAACAAAGAATTGATTGATTACCACGCACTGGCAAAGGTAGACATTTTTGTGCGAGGGCAAAAACTAAAATTTTTCGGCAAATAAGCTATCTTCAATAGTAATTTTGGTACTCATTCAGTTATACGAGGGGCGTCAATTTGCCCTTAAAGCGTTTGGAGAGTTTTTCGTGAAACGTATGTGATGTCTTGCTGAGAGGTCAAACTTGGGGACAGGAACCCCTCAGGAATTTAAAAATAAAGATGCAAAATGGTCTATATGTTTCAATATTTTAGTGTACTATGAACCTTTCAAAACACATTTCTAAAAATACGTGAAGGTTAGGTGTACTAAATCACTGAAATCAGGCTCGGATCCAGGTGGGGGCGCACCCGGCCCACGCCCCCCCCCCTTTTCGATGACCAACGATTTTTTGACCCACGATTTTTTTTTTTTTTTGGCCTCATAGATATGGAAAATATGCTTTCCAGATGCTAGGAAAACGCATCTCAGCGCATCTAGAATTCAAATTTTCTTGGGGGAGGTCCCCCAACCCCCCACCGTGGCTCACTCGTCGGCCTTCCGGGCCAACGGTGTGTGCGCCCCCCTTTCTCAAAATCATGGATCCTCGCCTGGGAATGATGTAATTATTGGAGGTCCTACACAGACGTGATCTTGGATGTTCGTAGGAAAAATGCCATGAGCAAACGACTCTCAAAAGAGGCTGAATTCTCGTAAATTGTGGCCGAAAATTAAGCCCTTCAACGCCAGCGGCTAGAGCGTGTAGCTAGAAGCGGAATGCTTATATTGGTCAAGACGCCATAAGAACAATTTTTAAATTAGATGACTTTTGCGGCTATTCTGGAGCATTTCTAGAGAAAATTCTGCATCATCTATGTTTAATTTGGAAACTATTACAAAATTTATGACAATTAGGAGTAAAAATCCAATGTTACCAGTTTGAGGACAGCCAAGTGCGTCGTTGCGTAAGTACAAGTCTGCAGTATACACGCTTACACGCTAAACATTTGCTACTCATTGTACGTGTCTAATTTTTGAGATTGGTTCTTCATTTTATGTAAGTCGCATTTTCATGAGACCACTGACCTCATCGACGGCAAACAGTTCCTCATCTTGAAAAGGAGTTGTGAGATTACTACCTGGCACGTCCTCATGAGAGACAACATCTATCACACCATCAAGTGCAAGGGCCTTAGAAAAATCCATGGAGCTGTTAATTAAAGTCATATTTTCCTTAAGGGTAATTATGGCAACATATATAACGGGAGAAATTCTCGTTAATTTGTTAGGTTGTGAATACACATTTCTAGGTATTGATATGGACATACAATTCTGAGGAAGGCATACGGCTATTGTTACCTTAGGTTACACGCTAAAAGTAACACGATACTGATAATTTCAACTTTATTGATAAAACGGATATGATTAAATCTTGAATAATCTATGTTATTGATGACAAAAGCGTGTCTTTCTTTCATTATGTTCTCATGTGTTCTTGATGGTTTTAAAACTTAGGCCGGGTGTAATCAGTAAGATGTAATAGTAGTGACATACGACTGCAGACTTACATAATCTTAGCATGTGCTTTTTCACTAAATACAAAAGCCACGTAAAGCTCCCCTGAAAACGAAAAAGACAAAAAGTAGGTCACGGCAATACACATTTCATCAAATGTAAGCCTTTTACAATAGCTAAATATTTTTGAACATCTCATAATATGAGTTCTGTGATTCACTCTTTTGAGATTATTAGTAACAATCAGGGGTGGCGCAAGAATATGCTGAAGGGGGGGGGGCAGCAGCCTGAAGCCCCTACAAAAAGCGATGAGTTGCCGGAAACATGGCCTTTAATGAAAAATTGAGAAATTTGGTCTGTTATTGAACAACCTGCCCTCCAAGAAAGCAAATCAAGTAATCCGCCAGGGTGATTGGTCGCCGTTGGGGTTCATCACACACTTTGTAGAACACTTTCCAGCTCCCACCAAAACTGGAAATTTCACTGACGGGGGCGACCTTTCCCAATAGGGATCGACTCTGTCTCCACCCCTGGTAACCATGGGTACATTACACAAAAGTTCTTTCATTACTGGAATTAACTTAATTGGGAAAGAAGAAATGTCCTCTACGTACCTTCAGTCTTTGGTAGATCATCCACATACTTGGCCTCTCCTGTAGTTTGTTGCGTGGCTGATTTCAATGGAATAGGTCTACCCACTGCGTCAGTTTCTGGTTGGCCGCATGGCACTTCCTGCAAATTTATCACTATTGTAATGAAATACCTTTAAGACCAACAATTGTGGTTTACTGAATTCATTACGTTTCAAATCAAGTTCAGAGCCAGGTATAGCGTTTGAACGCATTCCATTTACAAAGTAGCCCTTAGCCTAATGTAACATGTTTGCTATACCCTATCCAAGGTGGGGGTACTCGAACGAGTTTGCAATGGCTATGAACACGTGTGAGAAGCCTTTATAATTTAACCCTATTTAAAAAACGTGTGTAATTATTTTTCCCAATTACTTCGCCACTCTCCCTCCGCATGTGTCCGCATGTCTCTGGAGGAAATACAAGAGAAATATGCTAAGATGTGAGAGACTAAGTCTATCATGAATATCAAAAATTTATGGTATGACCATGTCACAGAATAATCTCAATGATTTTTGCTTCCTTCCAACACTGAGAATGAATTATTCACAAGGCCTATCCAGATTTTCTTCAACTAAACAGTATGTAAACGTTTACAATATGAAATAGCAAAGAACATAAGCAAATGACAAAGGTAAGAAAACTGATATCTTACTTGAAACAGTTGAGTACTTCTGAATTCTGTGGCTCTTGTTTCGGTAAGAACCGTTTTGCATGAGTCCGGTACATTTGGTATGAGTTCCGTGATCTGTAAAACATCACAAATACTTAATACGTACTTATCAGTCAGTTCATCCCAACCTCTCCTAACTCGAGTAGGCGCCAAAGTTTCCCCAGAACGTAAGTCTGTTTGTAATATTCCAAGTATGTGAATTTTGTTAGCACTGGTAAAAAGTGGAAATTGTACATATTACAAAAAATATTTTTGATTACTGGTAGTAAAGAGAATGCTTTTTAGAATTGTACCAGCACAGGAGTTTCTAAAAGCCCCATCTCCTTATATGTCTACACCATTTACGTGTGAGGTAAGTGCAACTATGCCAAGAAGAAACGTTCTCTATTAGTTCTTAAAGTAATAGCCGTATGGAAGACGGTATGCAACCATTCCTGCTAAATCTCACCATAATGTAAAGATAACGAGGCTAAAGTTCTATTGAATGTTAAGAGATGTCTACTTGGTCATTATATATAAATCTTCTTACCTGCATATTACTGTTAGCATCGTTGTTGTTTGAGTGATTCAACTTATTCAGTACTTTGAGATAAAATTTGAAGAAAAAACTAAAGGTGAGAGACTGCCTGTAGACCTCCATTCCTCCCGGTACACCAGGAGACAACGCAAGTTCGGAGTGTAGTGATTTCGTTGCTTCTTCGAGCAAATTGTCATCCCAGTTTCTTTCGGGTTTAAGAGGAAACATGATAAGAAATCGTCTTTGTAATTATTTAAACAAACAATATGAAATTACTGAAGGTGCACGGTGTGAACTAAGCTTTATGTCCTTTTCCATTAGAACTGCATCGAACATGCATATTAGTAAATTTCCTCCGTCCCTTATGTCGTCATAACAATTTTGGTGACAGACAATTCTGAATGAGATTTCTCGACCACACTTGCTTTCATTACTTGATCGGGGTAAAGGTGACCATCTCGAAAAGTGCAGGAAACCTTACACCTTTTTAAAATGAGGAAAATTAATGGAATATTTTTTTTAATACAACGTAATGTAATTACCACTGAACCTTTTCATATGGCCTTGTTCCTTTTCCATAGGTAAAGGAGAATAATTTGCAGTAAAGTTAAAGGATACACTTTTAGTGACCTTTTACTAAATGCCTGTAATTTTGCAAATTTTTATTTACAAGAATGCGCATAAGTGCAATGAAGGGTTAAAAAGGGTAGGCTAGTTTCTTTAAAAGGCAAATAAAGGCCCAAATAACAACGCATAATTAATAGCAAATTAGATGTATATCGTATCCACGCTTCCCCCTCTGTCTCACCAAGCAGTTTAGATACATCATGAATAATGGTAGTTTTAACAAACGCATATTTTACTTTGAACTTACTTTCCCTTAAGTATGGCCATTGTCTTCACTGCCATGGTAGTTGTGGGCGCCATTCCCCCAAAGACGAGTGTAATATCATGAACCAGATTAGTATTCTCAACAAACTGCACCTTCATTCCTGCGTTAACAATAGCAATATCATCCTCCTTCCTTGGTGACTGTTTGAAACCACAAACAAAGTCACACTGGGGAGAAAATGAACACTATTGGAAAATGAGGTTTGTAATAATTCTTAATGTTTTAAAGACCGGACTGACGTCGAAACTTGACTTACCAATGGGCGGAGGCTGAGAAGAGTGCGTCCGTGGGGGTACCACACTGGGTAATTGATGCCAAAATTTGCTTCATGTATTTAAAATACGATTAAGTATTGAAAAAAATTCGAAAATGGTCACATAACATTAAATTTAGTAATTTAAGTGTATGAAATTTAGCTCACTTATTAAAACGATTCCATTTGGGAGAATGAAGATGCCCTCGAAAGTTTTGTTTATTTCATGTTGACCTTACTCTGACAATTTGATAGTATTATGATAAAAGTAAAAAAGCGTTTAATATTCATAAAAATGTGTGAAGTCAAAACTTTCGAATGATTTATCCAGTATGCAATCCACATGACGCTTCTTTACTTAACAGTTCTTCTTTGTGCATGTTTGCGTCTAAAGTCTTTTTACACAAATAGTTTCAAAGTTAATAATGGTTTATTGTCCCCTCCCCGTTTGGTAGAAATTGAATTGATATTCCAAGACACCTTGTATTTGCTTTGATTTCTTGTTTACAGCAAAATACATAATAAATCAATGACGACAACTAGTTATTTTTTTTAACTTAACCACTTTTAAAAATCTTAACGAGAACGTTTGTTGCATGATTCCTTGCCGAAAGAAAAAAGTATATGTCAAGTTATTTCATCCTGCTCAGGGCCGGAAGGTGCCTGGTTGTGCCGGGCAGTGCTGTGTATGAGTCTCCTCAAAGTTATCCTCAATTTGGCCTAAGTTTGAGATCCTTCCGAGATTTCGGATATCCTGGGACTTCCGGTGACTTCAAATGACTTTAACCTCCATCTAAACCAAAGGCTTCTTTCATTCAAAGTGGAACATCCATATGATAAAATTGAAGGTCAAGAAATATCGTGTTTACGAGGTTTTCACCGTTTGACCTGAGATATCATTTAAAAGCATTTCTTTGTTTCACCTCTAATGACGTCAGATTACCTTTGTCCTCCATAAAAACTAAAGACATTATGTGATCAATCTACATACCAAGTATGAAACATATTTACCATTTCTATCTTGAGATATCGTGTTTACAAGCTAAGCGTCACAAATATTCACTGAAACACACATACACACATACATAGGCTCGCTAGCGTGATCGCATAGATTACCTATACGCCTTCATATGTGTACACGTGCGTTTCAGAGTAAGGAAAGGAATGGCACTTCAGATATATAGTGTGCAAAGTAAGTCCTACCTCTGTTGTGAAAGGTACAAATATTTTCACAAGAACTTCATCGTGGGATAAAATTGTCTTACGGTAGCCAGTAAAGAAGTCTTCATTCATTGTAATAGTGCGGAATCCTTGAAAAAGAAAACCAAACGAAAAAGCACAGTTCGTACTGGCTAAATGAAAAAATGTTTGTATGTTTAAAGTTGCGGTAGTGGTTGTGCTTGGTCTGACTTGTGCGGAATGCGTCTTTTCAGGCATGTGTTTTGCCTCTTATATTTATTGTTCTTTTCTGTCATCTCGTAACCAACTTTTCTTTATAAAGTTAGTTTTTATCATAACCCAAATATCCTTTCCAATGCACAATCATATTGAGTTGTGAACCCTTTCCTTCCTTTCTGTCTCTAAAGAGTGAATTAATTGCTTCTGTTCGCTAGCATATATCATATTACCCGATCACATATTCATACCATGCGCATTGTTCTATATAGGATGACAAATGTCAAAATTCGTCTACTTGGAATTGTAAAATAAATCATACTTTTAACACTACTTCCCGACATACATCAAAACGCTTTTGTTGTGGCATAAATTGAGGCGTCTTTACGATTTCAAATCATATTCTAATCTTATTTTGAAATGCTACATTGCCTACCTAGAAACCATTCTGCGTTCTTAGTGAGAAACTAGCAAGAGGGTGTAGCTTAATTTGCCCTTTAAGTATTTGCGACAAGGATTTTCACAAGATGGACCCCATTCTAAGCATCACTGATAACAATAGTAAATCCGAGTAAGATATAGACCGTAATCTACAAAATCTCAACTGACCTTTAACAGATCCTACTGTCAAGACACATCTGTTGGCCATAAAGAGAGGGTTTAAATCGGAAATAGGGCTGCCTGTTGCAATATTACCACCAACAGCCTGACAAAAATAAGTAGAAAATAGATTATATGAAAAATATCTGTTTCGATAAGCAAGTTATTGATTACAATAACCGAGATCTTAATTCCTCTAAAGTCAACATTTTGAGAAGACGTGATCTTTCGAAATGTGTTAACGAGAATAGACGAGTTGTGAAACGTCGACATACAATGTATGCTGGGAAGGAAAGTGTACCACAACAGAGACTGCTTCTGACAGACAGACATTTTGTATAATGAAGTACAACTTTCGAGTTCAAAACTATGGTTCTCTAGACATCAATCACGGGTCAAAGAGAATTTTGCTTGGAGGAAAAGTTCTAAATTTAATCTTTTTAACTTGGACCAGAGAGGTTGGAAAGTATGACGGTAAAGCAAAATCTTATTTCCCAACTCGTCTGTTCTATCGAGCAGTAGTGTTTCAATAATAAGAAGTTCATGGAAGTGGAGGGTAGGAGTTTCCAAAACAAGTTTAAGCATAACTTTGAAAGGGTACTTTCAAAATAGTAACTCTGTTGCAGCTATAGGGTCACGATTGTTTTCACTGAGAATGTATATCCGCAGAACGTATAGATACTATTTTCGACATACAAAACCTAACCTACCATTATCACAGCATTTGAGATCAGTGGCGCTCACCAATGTCGAGAAAATGAAACCATTTATTTTCATGATTCCTCATCATTTAACAAACTTAGTAGTTTTCTTCACTTCAGTGAGAATTGAAATATATTTGGCTCTAGTTTCATTCAACACTAGGTTATTGAGATACCGTGTCAGGTGACCATACCAAGAAAGATTAAAATTTATTAGATTAGAGGGCACTCGAAGAGGATTGCTTGTATCTAACAGATCAACCAGAAATGAAGAAAAAATAAAAAACAAAAGAAAAAATAGGATGCATTGTAGAAATGAACATATACATTCTTTTTTGTTTCAAAATCTGTTAAGTATGTGAAGGGAACTTTCAACAACAGAATTTAGGGTATTACAAAATTGAAGTGTTACATCTTAACAAATTTACGGTTAGTGGATGTACACGGGAGAAACGTATAAAAAATTAGACGAGTTTTGGGTAGCATGTGTCACGAAAACCGATTTAAACAGTTGAGAAACACATATGAAAACTAAAAGATATTATGAGCTAACGGTAGATGGTATAGACAGTAAATGTTGCAAGATATAAAGGATGAAAAGGTAATACAAGCGCTTAACACAAAGAAAGAACCTTTCTAGGAAACGAGAAATTTTATCTTGTAAAGTCTCCAGTTACCTTGGCAACCTTGATACAAGTATTTGGATTGTAATTACATGTTGATCAAGATAGGGAAACAAAAGGTTTCTCTAAAGTTGTATCAACTCCGTCTACGCCTGTGTATCAAGTTATTAAGAAACTCAGTGTGATAACATCAAGATAGATCATTAGCCCTGAAAATTTATTACCCTCTCAAGTCTTCATAGATTTCAACAAAACAATGGTATCATCGCTGCACAAATAAACTGTATGAATTTGGCAGGAAATTAGTTTGCATGAAAACTAATACCGTAATCAAAATAGATCCTTGTGGTACGCCACAGGAGATAATAAGATCTGTAGAGAAATAACTCTCTAACAAAACATCTTCCAGCGGATAGATTTAACATTGAAATAAATGTACGGCAATTCTACTAATGCCAACATTGACATAACTAGATCGGTAAAACTTGATGGCCTCCTATCTAGAACGATGTCTAAAAATCAACAAAGAAATCAACCGAATAATCCTTGTTCTCAAGATCTCTTGTCATGGAGCTAATGGAAGTTATCCGTCATTCGGACGTAATATATTTTAGGCTACTAGAATTTCTCATTCCACATGTGATGAAGTGGTTTCTATACGCTGCAATTCTGAACACTATCAATTGCGGTTAGAGTGGATAAATACGTTGATGTAAGTAGTCTAATGTAGAATTGATGTTGTGTCTTTGGCTATCCAATTGGACGAGTTTCTTTGGATAGCGCTACAGAAGGCAACATTTGTCGTAAATAGGTAACTTGAACATACGATGAACGAAATGATGGCAGCTGTATGATGTCTTTCCCATGGAATGTAAAGTTGTGTAGACGTTGCAGGTAATTTAAGAAGGCAACCCATGATAAAGTGGCAAATCGCATCTCCCTACATTCTCTATATCTTGTGGTTAATGAAATTTCCTATCATACTGATGCGCAAATAATAGCAAAAGACCGCTTTTCTCAGCATTTGAACTTTGACCTCTAACCTTAGACTTAGATTTGACTTTTGACGTCAACCCTTAGCGACCAAAAAGTACCATTTCAAACTTTATCACATTATTCACTACATATCAGGTAGTTTACTGACCTTATTGATGTGCAAATACTGGCTGAAAGCCAGTTGTGGGTTACTTGACCTTTGACCTATGACGTCATATGTTACACAAGCACAGTTTCCTCAAAATTGAGGCCAATTTGACCTATGTTTGATGTTTGATATCGATCCTTAACAACAACAACAACAACAACAACAACAACAACAACAACAACAACAACAACAACAACAACAACAACAAAAACACAATAAGGAATCCTCTTCTACATATTATGTGGGTTTTTTATTTAGTAGTGTTTGCACCGGGTACCCGGGTACCCGACCGACGGTGTCAGGACCCGGTTCTGAAATTGCTACCCGGATCAAAAGTTTCACCAGCATAGATTGTACGTGTAACAGAACACCTAAAAGGTTACTTTTTCCTGGCAAAATTTATCACGCACACGCCTAAGAACACTTGTCATGCCCATACCTAAGATACGTTGGTGTTACATTTTATCAACGTGCAAAGCAAACTTTCTTATTATGACTTTACAACAAACTTGTAGCCTAACAGAAGTTATATTTTCTGGTTCCCGGGTACCCGACCGACCATCGACTTCGGGTACCAGGTTCCGAATTTTGTACCCGGTTCAAACACTAGTTTTTTACCTTTTCCAACATACCAATATGCAAATTAAGGTGAAAAGTCATTTTTAGATTATTTGACCTTTGGCTATTTGCTTTAAATTTATGACGTCACGAATGCGCAAGTTTCTAAGGTCAGGTACCTGTACCCACTGAGTTTAAACACACTTGATTGGACTAACTCTTCAGCATGGCCATGAGAGCCGGGGCATGGGGGTACAGCACTTCCAATAAATTGAAGTTTTGTTTTCTTCAAAACGTCTACAATGTCCTTAGGAAATGCCAAAAGAGTTGAATGCTTCAACCCTCCACACCCAAAGCTTACAAACATTCCGACGGCACTGTCTAAGAGGAGTTCGAGACACTTAGTTGCTCAGACACTCAGGCAGTCAAACACTCACACACACACAGCTTTAAATTTTTGATGGCAGATGGAGTACAATACTCATCTCCCTATACATTAGGCCTACATGTGGAAAAACGCTGAAACAGCTGACGAAAAAGCCCTCGAACTACATTTCAATGTCCATAGATTACATGTAAAGCTAAGATTTTTAAAACTATATTAGCAACCATGATTGCAGAATTAACATACGTACGCTTTAAACTTATAAAATAACTTTTAAGGTTGGTGACAGGAAGAATAAAACATGCCGAGGGGATATGTAGTGATTTTAACCCCTGCGTGTTTTACATATTTTTGGGATCATCTTTAATAACGTTGCACAGATAAGTTACACCTTCGCATACTAATGAAGTTTTTGAGAGACTGTTTGAATTAGTGTAGGTTTGGAATGGGGAGATGTTTGCAAAAGGGTACTTCAAATGTTATAAATAAAACTCTTATAAATTAAAATGCATTACCTCAACTTCCTTTATTATATCAATCAATGTTAATTGAATTAAAGTTTGGAAATGAAGTCATATTGGCTTCCATTTGGTCCTACCCACGTCTTTTTAGCTGCCACGACATTGAAGGTTTAAATAGATTACTGACTTTTTAATAGACTTGTACGTTTAATATTTATATGAAGCATTTTAAAGTGACTACATTATATGGTCCATGGGCGTCAACATGTCGGGAACGAGGGCATGTGCCCCCACTTTTGAAAGTGAAGGAGAATGTCCTCTACTTTTTCAGAACCCGAACGAAACAAATGGCACATATTTCATTTCACAGCTTGAATATAGCTGATTCAATGAAACCAAACTCGAAAATGGTAGTAACAGCTGTTTAGTTGATTAAAACCTTGGGAAAATGATTACACCACAGATCATATGGCCCCCAAATTTTGCCCCTGCGCATAAAAGATCCCTGGATCCCTCTCTTTTAGGACCTCGTGGTTCGTGTTTAAAGTAGTTCTGGTCGTCACTCCCCCCCCCCCCACACACACACTTTAAGAAAACTGTTGACGCATATGATATGGTCTGAAAATGCTTTGTGATTCCCAGTATATCTTGATTGAAACTGACTTCCCGCTCCCAAAAATAAAGTCATTTATATCAATACGAATGAAATTGAACTAAACTGTACGAACGCAAAAGATAAAAAGGACAAGAAGATAACTGAAGCCGAAGAAGTCATCAACGGTAGTAACAAAACTTATTTTTAGCTATATATTATGATTGGAGTGACCATTAACGTAAGGGACTACTTTTCAAGGAGTCCGATCACTTCTGCTTAAAATTCATGCATGTTTCCACAATAGCAGCATACATTTTGCCTGAAAACAGAAAATTGTCTGCCTGAATGGAACGAGGTACAGCCCTCAGAACTTAGGTTTATTTAAACTTCAAATGATTCCAAGAAGATGACCACATTTTGCAACCACAAGATTTTGCCTGTTTAAAGAAAAGGTGGAAAAATGACTGCCAGGCAGCTTACAGCAACATTACGTATTTGTGGACCAGCAAACCAGGACAACATCTCAATTAAAGCGGCATAGGTTCTTGTCTGGTGCTCTGCAAAATAAAACAAATATTAATTTTGACAATTAAACGCTTACCAAGGTGAGATAACACACCTATGCATTTGCAAAACCACATCATCCGTTCTATGATTCCTTGCCAACACGTAGTCCTTGTCAAGTTTTCTTTTCATTCTTTATACTGTTATAGATAGGGATGCGGGGAAGTGCCAGGTGGTGCTGGGCAGTGCCGTGATATGCCAGGCAATGCAGAGTCCCCATCATTCTATCTCAAAATTTCGTGTTACTATGTTTTCGGTTTTTGACACCTGGTCACCCCAAAATGACCTCTAACCTCTACCAAAAAGAAGGAACCTTCCTGTTAATACCAAGAGTCTTTTTCCTAACTATGGTAAGTAACAGAAAACAAAATTAGATAACAAAAATTGAGAAATAGATGCCTCAGCTAGGACCCAAGCCGTCAGAGAGAGAAAACGAGCATTTTCCACTACACCATCAACATAAACATTGATGAGAAGGCATTTCTAATTGTTATAGTTACATCATCTTTCAAACGTTTTCATAATTAGTTAATTAAAACTAATGTACTTGAGTCATGATTGTGGAAAGGTATATGTTCTCTCAAATTTTACCTTTGGAATCGCACAAAAATTGAAGCCTCTCTTTTTTCGGTGGTCACGCAACTACACAATTGGAGGTACTTCCCAATGTCTATTCATTGGACGAGGTTTAGTGGTTTCACCTCTGACCTCAAATGTCCTCTAACCTCCACCAAATAAATATCAATCTTTCTCTTAATATGATAAATGTATCTGCCAAGTATGAAGTGGGTTCATCATTCCTATAATGAGATATCGTGTCCACAAGCAATATTCAAGGTTTGTTAGATTCACTTCGGGTGATCTCAGGTACCATTTGACCTCTACCTCTATCGTGTTTGAGAGTTTTTTGGGGCTGACCTCTGGTGACCTCACATGACTTCCGGCTTCCACCAAAAACAAAAGGGATCTTTCCATCATTATGATTAATCCTAAGTTATACCAAGTATGTGAAGTATCCATCATCACTATCATTAGATATCGTGTTTACAAGCAGATCGTCACAAATACACACACACACACATTCACTCATACACATTCACTCATACACATTCACTCATACACATTCACTCATACACATTCACTCATACACATTCACTCATACACATTCACTCATACACATTCACTCATACACATTCACTCATACACATTCACTCATACACATTCACTCATACACATTCACTCATACATTCACTCATACATTCACTCACGGGGGATTGCATAAATTTATTTTGCTTTCGTCAAGGAATCAAAAAACTAATGAGGACCTCCGACAAAGTAAGAAACAACGGGAGGTACATCTTGAGGTGCATATACTTATTTTTGCCGTTTACCCTACATGACAACCTTTAATTTCATGATTATTGAGAAATGCCCCTGTCCAGGTACAACCAATTGACAAGGAGCTCGTAAGAAGTATGGTCAACCCCTCCGATTCCCTGCTGTAGGCATAGAACTTTCCACAAAGCGTATAAATCTTTCCCAGATTATCATGTATAAAGTTTGAATACAATTGAAAGTTAGAATAGCAAATCTACTACGTAGTCACGGTGGTGTTTTATGGGCGTTCGGGTGTTCGTATGTGGGTGTGTATGTGGCGCTCGGATTCCAACACGATATATAAAGTTAGAAATGATGGAAACTTTTTATACTTGGTATATAGATGAATCATAATAAAAAAGAAAAATCCCTACAATTTTTGGTGGAAATCAGGGGTAATTTCAGGTCACCAGAGATCAAACCGAAAACCTTGTACGAAAGATATCTAAGATGGGAACAACGGACATTTCTTACTTGGCACGTAGGTTCCTTAAAGTCAATACATGTCCCCTATTGTTTTGATAGAGTTCAAAGGTTGTCTGAGATCACCGGAGAGGAAATATGAAAAACTTGCCATTTTTTGGTAAACGTGATATCGTAAGATAGCCTGATAAAAAATTTCATACTTGGTGCATAAATTTGCCATCATAATAAGAGGAAAGAACCTTATTGTTTTGTTGAAGGTCGGAGGTTAATTGAGGTCACCAGAGGTCAAAGACAGAACACCTCGGAAATACAATATCTAGGTAATATTAGGGCTTATCTGATGCAAAGTTTTCGGGTCAGATAAAATCCATATCTGGCCCCTAAATGGCAAATACATTGTTCCAGAAAGCCTGAGCCGCATTTAATTTCACCCGACTTTACTTTGTAAAATAAAAATAAATAAAAGTTCCATATCTGGTGCAAATATGGGCCAGATATGGAAAACACTCTTGGGCCTAATCTGGAGGAGGATAAAATGTTAGCTGACCTATATGAAGGCTGAGCCAGTTATGGCTAATATCTGGTTTATATCAACCCGGATTCTATTTAAATAGATACAATTTCCAGATCTGGTGCAAATATGGGCTATACATCAAACTTACATCTGGTTTTTAAGTAAAGGCAAGTAGTTCCTTCCGGCAAAGAATCACTAAGCCTTTGTTTTTTCTGATTTACATGTATGAGCCCACATGAAATAATCACTTGAATCTGATAATGAAAATAACACTCCAATGAGGTAAACATCAGGATTACTACCAAACGTGCAAAGAAAAATGCTACAATATCGAGCAAAAGGAAAGATCCTAATAAACGATTACTCAGATCAAATGATCGTTTCCTCAAAACACAAAACCAAGAATACAGTACCTGGGTGTTGCTCGATGACACCTTCCAGGAATTCTTTCAATTGAGAGAGGCTTACAGATGCCCCAACGGATATCCCATTGTCTAAAACACAAGTGTGCTCCATCTCGGGGATGTGGCTGACATCAATTAGGACAGAATAAAACTGATTCTTAAACTTCACTTCTACTCCTTTTGAAATTCAATTAAAGAAAGAGAAAACGTAGCAAGAAAACGCTTTAACGTCGTTGGATTAAAACAGAGTTTCAAAGTGGTAAACGGTATACAAATGTAGGCTAGTACACTTTCAGGCAAGATTTAATACATGTCCCATGCGCTGTTTTAATGGTTAAACAACCAGTGACGTAGCCAGAGGTTGGTGATGAGAGGGGCAGAAGGTGATGCAGCGAACCCACCCCAGATAAACCCAGAAAGTCGATGTAAATGGTGCATCTGGCGCACCTGTGGTAGTTTGCACTACGGGCGTATCCTTCCTTTGTCACCTTGTGTAGGTGACGTTCTCGGGAGGGGTGAAAGGGGAGGGAGTGTACCCCTTTGAGAAAAGTTTGTTCATTTAAGAGGTAGATGCAACACGGGGCTATCTTTGGAATATTTTTGAACTGATAACATATTGAGAAACATTTTGGTTGAGTTTAAATCAAGGGTGTGTTGTCTAAGTGGATGGCCGACAACTCCTCCCCTGGAGAAATTTTGCTTAATCTATGATGCAAAATTGTGGTTTCTTTGGCAACTCTTCCAATTGATTACATGCTTATGAATTTTCATTATTTAGTGATATTTTGGCCATTGCATTGCACCCTTATACAAATCATTTCTAACGGCAAATACATGCTACGAATGCTACCTCACATGATACTCATGATATTGGATTGATCTAAGACCCTCTGTTGATGCGGGTCCCTACATAGGTTGGAGATGTAGCTTTATTTCGCGGAAAGTGTTTTGGTCTGAATAATGTAATATTGCCCTAATAATGGCCATGACATATGGGGTGCTAACCGTGACGAATAAGCGTGAAGAGCTCTGAAATTTTGCATTGAATTTCATTTCCATAACAAAAGTTGCGTGCAAACTGCACCGAGACACTTTCAGTTCCATGACAAAGTGTATCAGCCAATCAGAGGGAAAGAAAAACCCTCACCGATAGATAATACGAGTATATTTGAGATGGTTGTTATAATAAACACAGCAATGCGATGAGGCTGGAAGTGGGCAAAGCGCGTGGATATTCTGGTAGTTTGCGAAGGATTTACGAGCATTTCGATAGTTTGAGAACGACTTTTGATAAATGGTGGTTAAAACAGATTCATCACTCAGTCAGAAACACCCCCACCCTAGCCCCTACAGAAATCTATAGTTAAAAGCCTGTTAGGCTCTTTTTAAAATTTTCGGAAAGACTTGAAAAATTTTTGGGGTCGATTAGGGGGCACGCGCTCCACATGTCCACCTCGTGCCGCCGCCACTGAAAGCCAGTAATAAATTTTTGTCAGAAATCGCTGGTTAACTTTGTCTTTTCTTTAATGGTCAACATTCCTGCCCCCAAAAGATACAATTTTCCCTACTAAGTTTCACAACCCCCACCTACCTACTAATTCAAACAAGGAAACTTGTCAGTGCACCTCTGAGACAAAATTACACTACACTGTACTGAGTTAATATTACTCTCATTATATCAACAGGCTACTATGTATGTGCTGTCTGCTATGCATCGAACACACTACTGGCTGCACAAGCTATTATTGACCAATCAGAGCCAAGCTATTGTTTGAATTAATGTCAGTCAAAATGAAAGTCACCAAGTGTTAACAAAGATATGGGGATGTTAAGAAATATGGTTGAGCTAATGCATATCCCTTTTAATTATATGAGTCAATTGAAGCAATCTTTTTTCAAATTGCAGAATATGGAGCAACTTTTTCAGTTTTTGCATAACAGTGGAAATTGAGCCGGATAAACTTTGTCTGCTATGGAATTTTGGAAGCCTTGCGAGAAAATTTGCAATCAGTCTAATCCAAAAACACAAGACAATATGTATAGGGTAAGAATACTACACAAAGTTTGTTAATCTAGGAACACTTTGGATGAAAACTTCCAACTTTAACTTTACAGATCTAGGAATACTGACATCCTCTAACTTTGCAGAAACTCTTTGTTGATTTCTCTAAAGATTTCATCCTTTTGAAATATGTACACACGAATATCAAGAAGAAAAGATCATAATATTCAACAAACTATGGAAGAGAGTAAGTCTGATTTAAAAAAAGTTTACGAGACAAAGTCAGTGGCGTCCTACTAGTGTGTGATTCCCCTCGTTCAATACTGCTCTCAATGAGAGGTCACTTTGAAGTAAAACGATGGTTCAACATTACTACAGATTTAGCTCCATCTTACAGATTTAGCCTTACAGTAGACATATTCAAGAAATAACTTCAAGTAACGCTGATGAATATAAAAGAATAGAAGGATCTTTGTCATCATTTTCAGATTTCAGAAAAAAATATATCTTCACACCCGCTGGGAGTTTTTGGGTACATGTTGTCACCATCCTGGAAGTTTATTAGTAACATTTGTTCACAGTTGTGGTCAATAGGACGGTGGACTGATGTGTCACAAGCTGAAACCGGTACAAAAACCTGTCAGCCTGTTGCACGTCAAAGTTCAATACGAAATAACATGCAAAGCCTGCTAATAAGACTACTGTTTGTTACTTAAGGCTGTCAGAATAAAGGTTGATTTTCACACCAGTTTCAAGTTGTGACACCACAGAGCTAATATTATCTACCTTGTTAGACATCATCGTAATAGACGAGTTGGGAAATTACATTTTGTTGTACCATGTAGTACCACAGATCAAGTCCGCCGAGATTTTCGCACAGATACCAAGGCTTCGATCGACTGTTGGATTTGTTTTCCACAATTTACCGTCATTCTGTCCAACCTTTTCGGTCCAAGGTAAGGAGATTAAGTTCAAAGAAAACTTTTTCGGTAAAGAAAATACTCTTTGACCCGTGACTGATGTCTAGAAACCATAGTTTTAAACTCGAAAATTGTGTTTGATTATACAAAATATCTGTCTTGCAAAAGCAGAGACTGTTATAGCACACTTTTCTTCCCAGCATGCATTGTACATCGCAATTTCCCATCTCGTCTATTATTGTCTTAAGTGGTGTCATTCTTTGAACAGTTTTACTAGCTGTGGCGCTTGTTCTGGATTACGATGAAACATATTTGAAAGGGACTCTTCGAAATATTTTAATTCAACATATTTTACAAATGACGAGTTAATTTCAAATTAAATCGTTTGATATATATATATATATATATATATATATATATATATATATATATATATATATATATATATATATATATATATATATATATATATGTCGAATAAGGTAGTAAATAGTGCTGAAAGTTTGTGCAAAAGTCCACTGCGTTTCGGGTTTAAAACCTTCATCAGGTGACAAAAATTCATCTGATTGCTGTCACGACCAAACGTGCAAATTAGAAAACACACAATGAAATTGAGCACATCCGGCTAGGAACACGGACTGTGTTAAGTGGTTAACAAAGGTAACGTCAAGGCAGGAATGGCTGATTTATAGAAGTTCGAGCCTAACGTTCAGACCATGGATAGGGTTTCAAGTTTCATGATGAGACGGTTTTCGGCAGTCAGGCAAGCATGATCGGAACCTTGACACAGATGGTCGGCGAAATCATCAAGTCACAGATCGAGCATGCTGACGGGGAATTGAAGTTTTGTGCCTACAGGGAACCGTAGGAGGGCGTTTTTCACAAACTATAAGCACTATTTACTACCTTTTTTGACCTACATACTCCATAAGCGCTACGCAGTACTTTGACCCTATGTATATATAGGTATATGCATACGTCAAAAAGAAGTAGTAAATAGTGCTAAAAGTTTGTAAGAAAGTCCACGACGTTTCGGGTTTCAACCCTTCATCAGGTGGCAAAAATGCAACTGATTGTTGACATGGCGAAACATACAAATTGTACGTCACTAACTACAAGCTAGCCTCGTTCAGACAGAAATTATTAAAATAAGGAGGAGCATCAAACTAAACAATGACATCACCATCAAAACTGTATTTTTATGGCAAGTCGATGGGTTATCACGCCCAATACAAAAGAACAAGTAGGTCTAAGTGGAAAAAACCCTCTGGTTTGCGAAGTCTTTATTTTCGGCAATTCATTTCTGAACGCCTACTCACAAAAATGTTTACCATGCAAGGGTATAAAATCATCTTTGTGGGGGAACTGTTCAACACCAAAGGTCAAATTCAGTATCGTATTTTGTTCACATTATATTAGCGGAAATGGTCTGTTATACATGTGGCCAGCCCTTTGAACTTGGTGTCGTGAAGGCTACCCAAATATATCACGCCAAGTAATAAAACTAGTAATAAATGACCGATTTATTCCTTTAGATGGCTGTAACTTGTAACTGTGTTGTAAATATTTGAAGGCTTTTGAATAGCCACCTATAACGACCCTTATAATTTACACAGGTATATGTCTTACGCTTCAAGCTGTAGTTTGGTATTTATCTTTTCTCGTTGAACAGTGTTGGACCAGGGAGTGCGGTTAATCTCCCTGGCTGGATACCAACAAGCTGACGACACAAGAACTTTGTCACTAGGACCACAGTAGTACATAGTAAAGTTTTTCCTATGAAAGAGAGGGACTTCTAAAAGCAAAGGGATTCCCTGTGTAGATAAACATTTGTGTCATTCCCAGTTGTTGCTTTCTAGTATGGCAAAGGCCAACAGTCAAACTAAGTTGTTACCATTCATGTATAAGAAGTGAAGAATAAAGGTAAACAATTCCAAAAATTCTTCATTTTCCCTAAAACTGTTAACTAAAAATTCTTCAGTCCTAATTTAGTTTTGATGATGTATAAGAAGTGAAGAATAAAAGTAAGCACTTTGAATTCTTATTTAACCTAAAATTTTCAAAGAATTATTCTGTCCACACTTAATTTTGACACGTTCAACCCAAACATAGTCTTAAACTTGAAGTATGATTCAATTGCCATGAACGTTTTTCGAGATGTAGAAGCTATAACACTTTCTAGCAGACGTGAACTTGGGTGAAACAGTTATGATGGCTTCACATTGATGACCGATGTTTCTCTTTTATTTAAAAATGTAACCGCAAGTCATTGTAAAGTATCCCATGCCTTGCTACATACAGTTACGGGGGAGGTAAAATACCATAAACGTTGTATAAATTATTTTGAATTTCGTCAAAATTTGACGTTTTGTGTATAAATAAAACATTTGCGAACCCCTTATGTAAGCCTAGGCTATATTGCCCAGGTTACCGCATCATCAGCACATAGCACATAGGCCTAATTATGGCGAGGACCAGACTGTTATTGTTACCCTGCATGACTCGTAAATGAGGATATGAGCAATAAGGCTAGGCTAGGTGTAGGTCTTTACGGATATTTTTCTTGTTTTTATTAACTGAATAATTTTAATCCCTTTGAGACTCGATGCCCACAGACCACACATTATTTTCCAATATCAAGAGACTTCTGCCTGTATTTCTCTATTTTCCTGTTCCGTTCTAACAACGGCAGAATACACAGAGCAAAATAAACTTCGGTGTAAACATCTATTGTGTACATTATTCTTGTCCAGACGGATCTATTCTCTTGTAATATTTAGACTCATCCATTCATTTTGAGGATAATAAAACACTCTTCCTCTTTGGGTTGCTTCGTTCACCGTCCGTTAAAGCTGATGAACAGAGGAATCGATGTGCGTTTTCTCCATTCATCGGACTTTTTGGCTTCCGCATTTTAGGAACCTCCGTCATAAAAAATGCCCTGCATTCACTCAATGTCATGTAAGGTTGTTCGGTATCTATAATACAACTATCAGTCCATACTAGTTGACTCAAGTTTTGGTAACATCGAGTAGGTCCTTTGCTTAGGCCTATTAGCCATGCTCTAAAAGTGACAAAGTGAGAAAATAGTCCCTGGCATTTAGTTTGTGGTAACGAATTGATAATTTGTAGTAAGAAATTGTTAATCTGTGCAAACGAATTAATAATTTGTAGTCTGTAACAGATCAATAACTTTTACCCGAATGACACTTATGGGCCGTCGTACTTTTTACCCTGTCCTTCATGTAATCGTAAGCACGATACGCTTTATCACACGAAGTCCCTCGGCGACTTTCGTGCACTTGGCGAGGGGGGAGGTGGTGGTAGTGTGAAGATTGAGAGAGGCAGCTAAAAACAAATTTCGTTGTTAGAGCAAAAATTGCTGATTTTAGGGTATTGCCACTTTATTTTCAGGACAAAATTTATGTAAGGAATGTTTGGTAGCCAGGAAAATTTTTTTATAAGGGCAGACACGTTCCGGCCCCTTACAAAATGTGTCCCCAAACGCTGTACTCTCCAACTTTTTCTCCTTTTTGTTCTTTCAGCTCAATTTTATTGCGTTGTAACGAGTCGCGTCTTACCGCATTTAGTTTTAAAGGGCATTAAATTATCCTCCTTAGCGTGTGTTTGATTCTGAAAAGTAGTTGCACCAAAATAAAGTATTTGCTGACTGTGGTTGCGTTTCTTCTGTCTTTATGATTGAAGCTGGATTTGTGGGCAGTGTAACTAGTTTTGAAGGTGGTTTCTGTTACACCAATGTATGATTTCTTCTTTGTGGTTGTCGTGGCTTGTTACGGTGACCTGGTACACTATGTTGTCGGCGAGGCAGTTGCCTTCCAGTGGGCATTGACTTTGCGCCTTGCAGTTGCAGTTTTGCATTGCTGGTTGTAGATTTTGTTTGGTTAATGTTTTTGCTATGCGCTGATATTATATAGTCCATGTTTGCCATGCAGTTGTAGCTCAGTTTTACCGTGTTTTTGTTGAGTAAAGGATGCAGTTTGTGCTCAGGCGGGAAGCAGTTAAGAGGTTAAAGAACGTCTTGCCAATACTGGTGGTGACATTGTCGCTGAATGGAGGGTAGAACCAGGTTATGTTTCTGGTGCGCCTCCGTTTTGTGGTCTTGATGTGTTGGCTGGTGTTAGGCGATTGCGGTCTGTACTTCAGGTGGTACCCATTACCCCTCTTTCGCAGTGCCTCCTATATGGGTGCTGTTGTATTGAATGTAGTTTCGTTGGATGAGATGCTAGATAGTCTCCTACTTATACTTTCTGGGACGTTCTTTATGATGAGAGATGGATGGTTGCTCTGTTTGTGGACGTAAAGCCATATATGATCAGTTTCAAAAGTATCCCAAGATAGCACCATTTTGCATCTAAGCAACCTTACCTTAGCAAAAATTTCTCAAAGGGGAGGGGGACACCCCCTCCCCTTAGGCCCCTCCCCCAGGACGGCATCTTTATTTAGTGACAAAGGAAGGATCCCCACTGCTGTATGTAAAAGCAGGGCGCATAAAAATGGTGCGATTTACGCGCCACCATTCAGTTGGAAAAAATATCCATCCAGTCGGAATTTGGGACCTTCACACCCCCCCCCAAACATATGACCCTAGCTACGGCCCTGCTCGTGTGATTCAATTTTCTCTTGGTAATGGAGAGAAAATTGAATCACACGAGGTATTTGTAGCCTGTTTGTCACTTCTGTGAATCACAAGCCGAACTGGTGCAGTGATCACAGACTCTGCCGGGAAAGCGGAGGATGGCGGGTTCAAACCCTCGGTACGGCTCAATTTTTCTCTCTGGTATTTTCTCTGAACCTTTCCTGCTTTGATAAGGGCTATGCTCTATCTAGGATTGGTATAAAAATTCAAGATCGAATGTACTACTGTTTACCTTTCGACCTATATATATATATATTATATATATATATATATATATATATATATATATATATATATATATATATATATATATATATATAAAGTGATATATAGCCAGAATAAGAAAGTTCAACGTAGGCCCTCTGTTGTGTATTTATCACCAGTGTACTGCATTTGTTCAACTGAGGAAGGTCGAATGACCGAAACGTTTTGAATTATACTTCTTGTAGTGGAGCAGCAAAATTTGTGTGTCTTGCTATTATTTTTGCTTATACTTTCTATATATATATATATATATATAGTCGTGATTGGTAGATCGAAGTTAGAATGTGTAGGTCGAAGAGTAATTGGTTAATACATTCGATCTTAAATTGAAACCAATCCTAGATAGAGCGTAGCCCTTATCAAAGAAGTAAAGGTTGAAAGAAAAGCACCAGAGAGGAAAACTAAGCAGCACTGGAACTTGAACCAATTACTCTTCGACCTACACATTCTAACTTCGATCTACCAGTCACGACTTATTGAATATTCATTCCCGCTTCAGGGATTACCATGGTAACAAGGAGAGAGAAACTGCTCGCTGGTATAAGAAGTCTGTTGTCTCGTCTGGAAATCAGAAGCTGCATTGGCTGGTGGTTCTAGGCACGGCCGCGAAAGCCGTTGACCGCACGAGTTCAAGTTCCAGTGCTGCTTAGTTTTCCTCTCTGGTGCTTTTCTTTCAACCTTTCCTTCTTTGATAAGGGCTACGCTCTATCTAGGATTGGTTTCAATTCAAGATCGAATGTATTAACCAATTACTCTTCGACCTATATATATATATATATATATATATATATATATATATATATATATATATATATATTATATATATATATATATATATATAAATGTTTAGGGAAAATAACGATATGACTGAAAGAACTCTTTCGAGCCGTGGAAAAGCTTGACTTGAATTACCTGTGATACGAATTCCAACTACACTTGTACTGTTTTCAACATTTTTCTTATACGAAAGACTTTGGGCGGAGGAAAAATTGTTTTCTCTTCCATAATTAAGATTTTTACGCGCTTAAATTTGGAGCATGACACACCCACATTTGAGCACAACCATGATTTGCTTATATCATTTGAAATATTGTGTTGTCAGTCATAGATTGAATTTAGTTAGTCGTAAACAAATTTACACACACATACACTTGGGCGACTTCCGCATGATCAGGGTAGTAAACATAAAAAGTAACTTGAATAGTAAATTACAAACAAAAACAAAAAGGCATTTATTGTTCTTGTACTGTTACGAAATCTAGACTTTTGATTATGTCATGGATGGGATACCGTAAAGAGTAGGCCTACCTACTTGATCAGCAATCAATAACTTAAGACTACGGTGACTAATGCATTTTCTATCCGGGTGGGTAACAACATGTTAAAACAGTTGAAAATAGAGTTGTTCTTTTTACTTTGTATTCTTAGCAAGCGAGTAAAAGAGTGCATACACAAATGTTTAGGCCGTTCAAATTGATTCGAAACGGACTAGCATATTTGGGATCCGCAGAAGGGTGTGGCCGCGCATTGTTTTCACCTTGAAGTGAGCAGATACCTTTGGTTTGATAATGATAACATTGGTAGAGTACTTTCTCTTAAGGTGTCCTGTAGGTAATAAGAGTGAGACAAATAACCTGAATACAATGGGTGCACGCGAATTATACTAAATTTGACACTTTTCAAAACATTTTCGTAATGTTTTACTGAATTTCACTTTGTAAAAATATCGATCATATTAAAAGACTCTATATTCACCTTTTTTCAGTTTGTGCTGCTAAGAATCCATAGGAAGAACATTGCCAAAGAAAAAGTAGGGGTCAAGCATTCTGTAGTTGTAAGTTCCCTACTAGTATACCGGTACACCCCCAGTACCGCCGTCTCTGAGTCGCAAGGTTCGAAGGCTGGACGGCGTTGCTTGCTACTTGCACTTGTGCGTACTACAATTGACTGTACAACTGTCCGTGGTAATCCGTGAAGCAAGAATCTTACAATACCATTGCATGCTTATTAGACAGACCCACAAAATCACAATTTAACCACAATCTTCACGATTACATTAGCTTAGTGACTCGACATATAACGGTCAATCGATTTGATAATGCAAGAAGCTTGCAGCTGGAGAGAAAAACGTGGTGATACATGGGGCTTGGGAACAATGATTGCACTCCTACTGTAGCACAGGAATACGTTATACGTACAAACGGAACGCGCTTAAGAAAAGGGCAATTTTTAAGAAATTTAGTAATGATTAATCTCATTTTACATTCCGAAAGTTACTAAAATTCCCTCGTATTTTCTATAGTCCCCTTTCTTTGTCTTACCCTTCGGAGACCTATTTGCAATGATCTTTTGGAGATCCATTTATTTCTTCCACAGGTGTAGAAGTGGCTCTTGGTGCTGTCTTGCTCCTTGGTCTAATATGGTGCTTGGCATTCTTAAGGCTCGCACAGTTATTAATCTCCATGTGTCGTTCACTGCACTTGACGGATGAGGCGAGTCATTCCACAATTGTGATAACTAGAGCAGCATTGCTGCAGTTGCTCAACCCTTCTGATGTTATGACCTGTTCAGTTTTTACTTCATTTTGAATAAAACCATTTTCCAACCTGTACCTAATACATACCCAAACTCATGTTGGGCTGGCCAGCACGTAAACACTGTTCACCTAGCAGTTGGGCCGTGTCAGGGATAAATCTCTATAGCTAGATCATCCCCTGTGTAACACTACCCATAAGGACAGGGATCAGAAACTAGAGTGATAGTGCATGAATGCGATCGATTTGTGTAGGGCAGTGTCATAACCAGTGGTGGAAGAAGCTATCAAATGTCTTTCCCCATGAAGTTGGCGAGCAAAAACGAAATATAAGATTAAAACTATACCATCCATTTGAAGTTTAAATGCTGCTAAGTTTTGCTGATTTGTGTACTTTTAAAGCTGAAATTATTCCAAATTGTAACAGTGATTCCCTAATGTTGATTCCCTGGTTGACACAGGGCCTTGAGTCAGCAAAGATCAAATCTCTCTTATATAGAATTTCTATAGAGAGTATCCTGTAGGATTGTTGTACAGAGTGTTCTATGTGGAAACTGAGCTATGGAAACTTCTATAGAAATTCTAAAGAACTCTACAGGGACTTCAAATTTCTATAGAGGAATCTTAACATTTCTGTAGAAAATTGGTGATTCTATAGGGTTCTGAAGAGCTCTATAGGAATTTCTATAGAATTCTTTAGAAAGCTTTTGTATGGGTAAGCTCTTCCCACACTTCGTGGGTTGAGATAACAAAATGGACCAATTTTTCGAACTTGATGGATCTAAATTCTGGTAGTTATGTGGATTTCTAGAAAAATATATTGGTTCCCTCACAACACCACTGGCGTCACCAGGTGGGGGAAACATAACCTCATATCCCCTGTCCCAAATCCCAACGAAAATATTAGGCACACGTTTGATTCCATATCTCACAATACAGTTGATTCAATGAAATCAAAGTAGACAATGGTGAAAACATCCATCTAATGGGTACAGACAGTTGGGGAATGGGGCAGATTACAGATCAGATTATCTGGATTCAAAATTTCACAGGGCCGGGCTCAGGATCTCTCGTTGCTAGGCCTCGCGATTCACGTTTGAATTAACTTCTGGTCAACAGGTCAAGGTAATACCCTTGCACAACACTCACTTATGCCAAAAGAGATTGATGTCTTTATAATGTACTTGTGTGTTAACGTGTGTCACTGCTAAACTTTATGTAAAGATAATAAATTCATATTTGAACCCAATTCGTGTCCGTCACCAAAAACAAAAAATTCCGTTTCATAACGACCTTCAAGTGGTTATACATATAGAAAAGATAATTAAATAATAAAATACCAATGAAGGCCACCTTCACGCCACTTTCCTTCTTAGCAATACCGTTTAGTAACTTTAATTTTCAGTTGCATCATTCACGGTAACCCTATGGATGATTCAGGGGTTCTTTCATCCTAAAACAAGGTATATTAAGTCTTCTTTCAATTACCAATTTCAGTATTTCCGACAATAAGTTTCGAGTCCGGTAACGTTGACTTGAGCTCCATAAGATGTGAAAGAGTAACAGGACGCAGCCACGTTACACGAGAGCCACAAAACGTGAGGAAGCCCCGTGGCTTCGTGCTCTCAATCTGTAGAATATGAAAATAAATCTCTTATTGGTTGGTTGTTCTAATGTAGAACATGTCTCCGTTGGTTATGCGAAGGAGAAAACAAATTTCAAAATCGTTCTCATTTCACATTTTAGAATTATGGCCTTTAAACCACCTCGTTTTTTCTCCTTTGTCATTGATAACTTGACCTAATGCACTCCAAAGTTGCATAAGATGGAGACATCTCTGCACTGGATCTCTAGGTAAGAGTGGGAACAAAATAAATAAGGGTTGAGTGAAATCAGATAAAGCACACTTTCTGGGGAGAGGAGCCTCTGCTGTACTTGGTTCTTAGGGTCGATTCTGTTTCTCTACACCGCGGACTGATCCCAAGTCGACCGCGAGGGGTGTAGGAAAAAATGAAAAAGTAAAGTTTTTTTTATGTGTAACTGTATCACAGTGTATGTTTTGTGATCTCGGGAAGTTGTCTACTTGAGAAGTAGATCTTGGGTCAAAAAAGATTGGGCACCCCTGCTCTTCACTCATGACACCGGCTACAGCTGATTCAGGTATCTGATAATATATCTGAAAAATTTACTTTAATCGCGTACCATGAGCTCTGGAGGGAATATGGCTTCTTGACTCTGATTGTAGGGGACAAAGTCTTGTGATCGAAACAGTTCTGTGGTCAACTGAAAAATAAACAAACAATAAACGAGATGAAATCAGCGATAGAAGATTTTATTGAAGAATTGGTAAACAAATCTCATATTCCTGAGACTGAGTTGATAGGTCCCTTTCAATCTTGCGGAAATTTTATTACTATTTGTAGGTAGCCGGACGTAAATTGCTACGATAGTCAGCATCAGAAATCAGCCTTTTGTAATTAGAAAACGGATCCACTGGCACCTGCATGCCACAGTGAAAATGTTCGCCACATACTCACAAGAATACCTAATTGTTATGCTGAACTATTTGCTTTCCATCAATTGGGTAGACGGATGTCTTTAGAATTGATTGTGTGTGTGTGTGTGTGTGTGCGTATGTATGTGTAGTTTGTGACGCTTGGCTTGTAAACACGATATCTCAAGACAGCAATGATGGATAATTTTCATACTTAGTATGTAGAATTATTATAATAATAGGAAGATTCCTGTTGTTTTTGGTGGAGGTCAAAGGTCATGTGAGGTCACCAGAGGTAAAAAACCGATTACCTTCTAAACAAGATATCTCTTGGTAGGAAGCAGGATGCTTTTCATACTTGGCATGTGGATTCGTTATAGTAAAAAAATATAACCCCTATAGATTTTGGTAAAGGCCAAGGTTATCTGAGGTCACCGGCGGTGACCTCAGATACAAACTGCTTGTATACACGATATCTCAAGATAGCAATGATGGACAATCTTCATACTTTGTATATAACTTTATGATATTTAAAGGAAGAATCTATTGTTTTCAGTGGAGGTCAAAGGTCATTTGAGGTCATCAGAGGTCAAAAGCCGAAAACCTTGAAAAAACACGATATTTCAAGAGAGGGATAATGGATCCTTTTCATATTTGGTATATAGATGTGTTACTTTAAGAGAAAGAAAACACTTTGGATTTGTTGGAGGTCGAAGGTCGTCTGAGGTCATCAGAGGTGAAACTACGTACGAAAACTTCGTAAACTAAACAGATAGTGGGCGGTACCTCCAAATTACCAGTGTCCGGTGTTTGGTTATAAACGACAAGTTAATGTTAAATTTTGTACCATTCCAAATAAAATTATAGAGGAAAACATTTTTTCACAAGCAGAACTATTGCAGTAATAATTCTTATTTGAATTACCTAATTATGAACACGTGTAAAGGATGCTGTGATTATAAGATGATTAGAAATACTATACGTTGAACAAGTTCTTTGATAGCGTAGTGGCTTAGAGCTCGATTTCTCACGCAGACAGTCCCGGGTACAATTCCCTCCTAGGATATTTTTTTTTATTTCCCTTTATTCACCTTTTGGTATCTAGAAGGCTTCCAAGGTCATATGAGGTCAGCAGAGATCAAGATGTGAAAACATAGTAAAAAATGAAAGAGTCAAGAAGTGTGAATTCTATCTTGAGGTAAGTTGTTTACACGCCATTTGGAAGGGTTCGTAGTTTCACATCCAGTGACCTCAGAAAACCTTTGACCTTTACTAAAAACACTAGAGCTCATTTTTAAACTATAGCACATCCACATGCCAAGTATGAAATGTATCCATGCTTTTTACTTTGAAGTATCGTGTTTAAAAGAATTTCGAATTTTGACCACTAGTACCTTCACATCAGGCGCGTACCCAGAAATTTGTCAAGGGAGGGGGGGGGGGGGCGAAGGGGTAGATTTTGCGAGGGAGCGAAGCGATCGAGCCAGAGCTCGCTTGCGCCCGAGGGGGAGAGTGTGAAAGGGGGTATCCCCCTCCCACGGTGAGAAGCTTTTATGTTTTTTTAATGTGAAAATATGTGATTTGGTGCGTTCTTTATATGGTATTTTGTATGCATAAGGAGACATATTATTATGTATTTTATGAAATATTTTGTAGGAATAACCACATAGAAATCAAATACACACATATTGCTGGCAAATAATTTTTCATTCTACAAGTATGCAGAATCACATAACAGCTTCAAACAAGTGTAAGGTGTTGCTTTTGTACATAGGCCTACCACTAGATACCATATGTTCCTGATATGGTAGTATCGTGTATCGGGGCCGGGGGTGTAGCTTAGTAAAAATTGGAAGAATCCATGAAAAAGACGACTCGAACAAAGTTTTTACCGTTCACTTGGTTTATTCAAAGTCAGAGAGAAATCTTCCAGTTTCTCTGACCGGTCAAAGAGATTCAAAAATTTAACTCCATGTTATGCTGACTAATTCTACACGTTCAATACCAAACGAATTTACCTAACGGCGTTACATGTTGTTAAGCTTCAAAGTCCTCCACTACTGTCATCAAGGAGTTGCTATCTCTACAAACTAAGTTTCCTTCCCTTTAAATTTGTTACCAAAGTTCAAGAACTCACAAGTAAGAAAAGAATAGCTGGTGAAAGCCCAGCAGGCGTAGCCTGGCTGCAAAAGCCGCGGGACTGTACGTGTTAATTTGCTCCTCTCTTTCTGAATGTTGGTTCTACTCTGTCCAGAAAGGGTGTTCCCTAAAAGTGGTTTCTAGACAGTGTTGTCTGGAAACTATGGGATGGGGGATCCTGATTGGACTTGGTCCTGCACATGCTTAACAGACTGGCCAATGGGAAAAGTTTCCAAGGAGAGGGACCCAGACAAGCGACCTCTGTTTCAGCATGTGGGCATGACCTGTAAGGGTCACAAGATGGGCTTCATCGAAAACATCGGTGTCAAATAATCTGACAGCGAATAGAATTGATTGCATGGGAACGCAGAGTAAATGGGCCTAAACTGTCAACACCTGACTGCTTAAATTCCCAAAGAAAACTCCCTTAAGTGGAATGTCGGAGAGAGGTATTTTAAGTGGCGATTAGCCCTATTATTTGACAGTAGGCCTACAATTTGTCCCATTACGGTATCGGTAGAGTTGGCAAGTATGCTGCCAGTGCTCCGGGCCAACCCATGGGTTGGCGAGGAGCGCGAGAATATTTTGGTCCAAAATGCCTCCCAGATCGCTGGAAATGGCACTTCCCGGGCCTATTTACTGCATATAAATAGGGAAAACTCTAGTAATACTGCCCCCTTCGCCCCCTCTTGTCTACGCACCTGCTTCACATGACCCCTGACCTCTGCCAGTAGCAATAGGCTTCATTTTATTTTTATTATAAAGCATTTACATGCCAAGTATAAGAAGGATCCATGCTTCCTATCTTGAAATATCGTGTTTACAGGTTTTTTTGTCTTTAACCTCTGTTGACCTTTGACCTCCTTCACAAACGATAGCTTTCTTTCTCTCAATGTGCTTATTATTCAAGTATGACAAGTATCCATTATTCCTATCTGGAGATATTGAGTTTACAAAACAATTTTCAAAGTTTTCGTAGTTTCAACTCTGATGACCTCACGTATAATCTTTGACCTCTACCGAAACTAATAGGCTTTATTTTGTGACTGTAACGCATACACGGGCCAAGCATGAAAAGTACCCATGCTTTCTATCTCGAGAGATACTGTGTTTAATACAAAGTTTTCGGTTTTTGACCTCACATGACCTCTGACCGCCACCAAAAATAATACGGTTCTTTCCTATCAATGTGATAATTCCATATACCAAGTACGATAAGTAGGCCTATCCATAATTCTTATCTTCAGAAATCGCGGTTAAAAAAAGTCTCGTATCAAGGTATGAGGATGAAAATAATTATACATTGCTACACTTAACCACCAATGAAGCAACTTTACACGTCCGGAGCGTCCCCAAAAGAGTCCATCCAAGTGGTCCATAGCGTCCAAAAGAAGAAGTTGAAGGAGTTTATGTGATGGTACCTAATGGCACAGAATGAGTATTCTTGATCATGTAATAACATTTTACATTATGTTAAGGCTAGGTACCACACACGGAACCGAAAGAGCGAAAAGATTCAGAAGAATGAAGTAAACATTCCAAACTGATTATTATGAAACCCCCTTTTCCTTAATTTCTACAAAATACACTAAACTTTTCACTTAGGCCTATATTTGCAATACTTCATCCGTATACGTATCTCTAGTCTTGGCTGGCTCTGGTCGTACTCTCGTCGTTATAAGCTTAGGCCTTGGTCGGCGCGGTGGGTGTACTCGTAGTACTGATAGGCATGTTGGTGGCTGAATTCGTTGGCGATTATTTCTCTCTTTTAAACAGCTCAAGGTTGGTAAGACTCTACCAGGAACTCTCGAACGAGCAGGTAGTTCATCAATAGTAAGAATGCAGGAAAACTTTGCTACGACAACGGTATTTTTGAGTTTCTGAGCTGTAGCCTATGGTCGATATCTCTCAGTATAAACAGTGAATAATAACGTCTGTAGCCTGCTGTAAGCAGGCTATTGTTGAGTTTTATCAGCTACAAGTACAATTCTTAATATTTGCTTACCCCTAATGTACAGTAGGCTATACAGACGAAGTCTAATACAATACAATATAGAATATATACAGAGGTGTATTATGATTTCTGAGAGAGCGCCATCTTTTGGAAGCAGTGCCGGATTAACCCCATGGCAGACCCGGCATATGCCGGGGGCCCCGCGCTTTTGGGGCCCCGCGGGAATTGAGATCCACATTATTTTGATTTACTGGTTGTCGGGATTACGTTTTCATGTGTGTGCACTTTTGCCATGCCTTAACACTATCTGGCATATAATGTATAATAACTGTCATGTATCACTGTATAATGTGTAAAAGCAACTATTAATTATTAGCGGTTAAAAGCTAAAATTTAATCTGTTATTAATTTTGTGTAAGCGGGTGGGCGAGGGGGAAGGAGGTTAAACTTGTAAAAGGGGCCCCGCTATAGAAAGTGCCGGGGGCCCCACACAACGCTAATCCGGCCCTGTCTGGAAGGCTGCTACAGAGTCTGCTCCGCAGGCTATAACGTCTGTGGCTGGTTGTTAATCCGTGTCTCTCTCTGTCCTGTTATGGTGAGTGATTTCTTGTATATTGATCATCAATTGTTCCAGAGATTTCTCCCTTACTAAATTCCAGCATGTTCTCGCAAACAACGTATTCATTGAAGAAGTCTTCCTCGAAAAGAAGAATCTAGATGAGATCATTGCTAAAATTAGAATTTCGAGGTAACCAGTCCTTTCCACAACAATTGAAGGTCCTCGAAGTAGGAGCACAGTTTCAGAAGGATCTCTATCGTTCAGGCGAACAGTTTTAACTAGGTCGAAGATGTCTGGAGCTTCCATTCGTCGACTCCACAAAGGATTCGAACCGTGATTCTTGGGACGCCGTTCGTGCCACTTATCAAATACTTTCAATCCCTTTGTCTCTTTCAACATGATCATCGTGTGGACTCAATGCCCATTCGTCAGACTGTCGGCGTGAGGTGCAGTTGAAGTTTTTTGTTCGTGATTAGAGTATGGAGAACGGAGATTCCGTTTGTGGGAGGTGCCTATTTTCTGTAAGGTTGAGCTGGGATGTTGCTTTGAGATATTATGGTGTACGCATGTCGATATTTAAGCGTCGGTTTAAATCCTATTCAGTTTAAATCCTATGTGTACTTATCTTATTACAAGTGAAAATGATCCACTTTTTACAGTGAATGTAAGTGACCAAGTCTACTACACAAGTACAAGTACGATCATACCATAAAAGGATCTAGTTTCCCCCAAATATTATTGTCATATCTTAAAGGAACATTTAGAAACTTACCCCAGTGTCTTCTTCGGCACTCAGTCCATTTTCAAGTCCCCCGTTTTGACAGCAATTTGGTACTCCGCATCCCTTAAAAAAAAAACGAAACTTTTAAGGTGTTGACAGCTTAGCTCTGAACTGCTGAATATCTTAAGATTCTGCAAAGTTAACAATCAACCTACAAAAAGTATAGCTCTTTGTTTTTGTTACGTCAGAACGGAGTAAATTCTTTCTTGGAAGAAAATAATTGACACTCTCCTTCAAATCTTTCATTTAGCATCCGTCTTGCAATTTCATTTTGTTCTGAGACTCTTACTTGTACCCTTGAATCAAACACTTTATTTTCCTGCTAGGCAGCAATAAGAGACAGGTTTGTTTTTATTTTCAGTTTGTGTAAGCGGGCATTCAATATTTAACTTAAGAATGGCAAAATAAAAAAAAAATTGGATTTTTAGTCTATGCGTCAACCTTACAATGACGTATAGGCAAAGGTGATAATTCATATTCAAACGATACAAGATTTCCCCATTGCATTATCGTGACAAAATGACTTCAACCAGTTAACGAATGTCGTATACAAAGACATGATTCTTTGTAATATCGTTAGAGATCAAGTATTTCTTTACATGATTATTAATAGATTCATTTCACGTGACGCGATCTTTTATTTACATATCATAGAGAGCTTGCATTTGCAGAGCACTACACGCGCACGTGTAACAACTTGCACGTGACATTTTTCACATCAGACGCGACTGCCTCTTTGGTATTGATTGATTATCAATTTGTTTGAGCGCTGCTCCAGTGTTGCCTAATAGCTTTTGAACTTGTGTTGTCGTGAACTTGACGGAGGTGCTTTTTTTAAAGGAAAAAATAAGTCCTATGGACTGCATCTGGCTATCCCCCACTGCAGACGAATGCATGTAAGCACTCTCAAGGGAGCTGAGACCCAGCAGTGACTCAACGAAAATCCCCAATGCAGCCCTGCGATAGTACAAGCAAAAACTGCATGCCTTCAACAAAGTCGACGTTTTTAAAGCACAAACTTGACTCACTTGAAACACGCAAGTACTACCCCGAGGTAGTACTTCCAAGCTTGAAATACTTCTATTAGTATAAGAGTAAAAAGATTTTGTTTGTCTTTACAGTGACTTCGTTTATGCAATATAACATAAGGTATTACCTCGGATACTTCCATGAATATACCACCTCATCGATAGCTGTAAAAACTGAAGTGAAATCGATATGCCGGAGCAACAAACTATAATGATGGTTACCTTGGAAAACGTTCTATATCCTTCCAGAATTGCCCTGTACCCGGTGCAACGGCAAAGATTCCCCTGCATTGTCTCAAATATGTCGTCCATGGATGGCTTGGCATTATTCCTCAGCAGTGTGTACATTGACATTACAATACCGGGAGTGCAGAACCCGCACTGGGATCCATGGGCTGCAGCAAGACGTTCCTGAAAAAGACGTCAAAATATTAGATAGATATGTTGAAAGGGTATTTAGTACAACACTAAAGAATATTCCTCATCTGGTCTTTCAATGAAAGGATATGGTTCATAATCCCGTAAGTGCCACAGAAGTATTCTTATGTCATTCCTTCATAAAGAAAATTATACTGAGTAATGAGTAATTTTTTTCAGATAAAATAGGAATAAAAGACTTTTAAAAATAACCTATAGGATATCAATTTCTGATAAAGACCTGACCAGTGTTGTGCTGACCGACACCATGATGGACCTGGTGTCGGTGTCAGTGTTGGTGTCGAATTGGAACCTTGAGGTGTCGGAAATTTTGCTGGTGTAGGTCGACACCGGCATTTTTTGCATTTTTGTAATTAAATGTGTCCTCAGATTTCGCCATATTCACCACTGGTGACACCTGGTTATCAACCACCATTGGAAATGGGAAAGTTCCTGCACAAGTTGTGGTACAGTTGTGTATATTCAACAAATTCTCATGCATGAAGCTTACTCATGGAATTTCGAAGAGAACACCCTTTTGGGGGATGGAAAGCTTTGGGTATACCAAATGCAATATGGCGCACGGCGCAGGGCTAAAGGGCTGTTGAATTCATAGGTGTTTTGCATTAATGTATCCACAATTTGCTCAGGCATACCTTCGGGTACTTCCATAGTCCACTTAGACTGACGGAGGCCTATAACGAGACTAAATCTTTATGGGATGCCATTTTGAGTTGACGCAAATGTAAATCTTCCCATACAGATTCTCAACTCCTTTTCAACATCTGATTCTGAGCATAAATCATAGCCAAGGTGGGCAGGGGTAGTTGGGAAGGGCAAGAGTACTACTGTATTTAGGGCCTACAGTAACTGTTTTACTCATCTATGTGTTACCATTAATGTGACTGCAATCGCGATTCTCATCGCCTTTTGAAGTCGGGTGGGGGCCAGTTGGAGGGACAAAAATTTGAGCAAGAATACTTCTACAGTATGGTACTAACTGAGGTGTATATTCATCTTTGTTTCATTGTTTGGTTTGATAAAAAAATTATACAAAAATGTTATTGGAAATATTGTTCTGCTTTCCATATCTTATGTAGTAATGTATTAATCACTTCTATGCCAATCATCAGGTAGGCAGGGCAGGTACCCACGCCGATGTGATGTCTGATTGGAAAGTGTAGGCCTATGGATATGCCTGAGTTAGGCTAACATGTTGACATTTGATCATTTGACACCAAGAACGTCCTCCCAAATGGTCAAATCTCCACTCCGTCAGCACTTGGTTTGGTGGACAACATTGGGCATACAGGTTAAATAAGGGTGTCAGGGGAAATACAAGCCATTATATATAAACTGAACCCTCAGTCTTCAATTTAGGGTACCCTACTAAAGTCTAAGGTTGCTAGAGTGTACTGTTATTTGAACTGGTGTCGGGTGTTGATGTCGGACCCTTCTAGTGTCGGTGTCGGACTCCTATTTCCGATACCCGTGTCGGTGTCGGTGTTGGTGTTGAGAGCTGCTGGTTGTCGGCGTTGGTGTCGGTGTCGGACACAACACTGGTCCTGACAATGCTAACATAAAAGATGATGAGTATGTATTCGCAGAAATGAGCTGTTTTAGAGAATAAATGTAATTAATACAACAATGTGCGGTACCATTACCACAATAGACGACATGCAGTTACGTAACAAATTTTGTTCACATGAAAATATTGGACGGTATCCCTTCTTTTAAAGTTAGAACTGCAGTACATATAGTAGTATAACAGTGCGTATATGAACAGCATTGAAAGGACAGTGCATGGGCGTCAAAAAGCCGGGGACAGGGGACATGTCCCCACTTTTTGAAGGCTGAAGACAAATTAACATTTTCTCCTCCACTTTTTGCATCTTCCATCAAGCAACCCCCCCCCCCCCTCCCTCTTCCCATGATTGGGACTGACGCTCAATTAAAGTGAGCGTGGACCTAGTCAGCAGTCTGCTGACCTAGTATATGGGTCACTTTGGGGCTTCCCATACTAGGTCAGCAATATAGCCATTTGCAAAATTGGGCTACCGCACCTTCAAAAAATTTTTAATAGTCTCGATCTTTCTCAAATTCACGTATACTCCTAGGTAATTGACCTCTACCGGTCATTTATGTATTTAAGACCCTTCATTTTAAGAATATTTGCACTTAGTGTCCAAAAAGAGACCAAAAATTTTCATTTACACAAACGATCCTGTTTTGCTTTTTAAACATTCTATGAAACTGCTACATCTTGTTACTAGGACGTTCACTGACTATTGTGTGCTAAATAGCACGACTGTTCAATTGTGGCATAGTCCATAGCTATGGTTACGGTCATACACGCGCATACGCGTATGTAGCAACAAGTACTGCAGCAACTCACGCAGACGTTACTCTCACAGTATCACGCGGGAAAAACTTTGTACAGCAATAGCCTAGGCCTAGTTCAGGGAACACAGTGTAGGTGAGAACTACGCCTAGGTACCCTAGAACGTGATTTGTGTTTTATATGAAATATGCAGCCGCGGCTATCCAACTTGTATGAATCTTCTTAATGTTTACGGGAAATATTGCGCTTGTGGTACACAAAAAAGTTCTCATCGAAAGACAGGCTACGCTGTAGCTCATGACATGAGTAATTTTTTCACCTAAATATTTCGCTCTCAAGTGAGGAAACATTCACACTCCACTTACGCATAATATTTTCGGGAAGAAAAGCTATTGCCAAAAGTTTGATGAGGCAGGAACGAAGTTTTAGTAATGGTGAAAGCTATTTTCTGTCTGCACCACCTTCATGCACTTAAAACGATATTTCCCTTACAAACAATAATGCCAGGGATGAGCCCGCGCCGAAAAGAATGTAGGCCTATTTCTGAGGAATCCTTGGGCAATTACAGAAAAATATTGAAAATCTGAAATTTGTATATAAGCGCACACCTGAGTACTGTTTTCGGCTAGAGTGGAAGGCGACTCGCAATCTAACAACGGTGCTAAGTATAGTAGGCCCGGAAATATCCCTTTTAGGTGTGTCCCTGCCCTTAAAATGGTCGAAAAAGATTTTGCATCGTAAATGAATTGGGGAACCCATGTATACTACTGTTGTGGAGTTTGGTTGGGCCAATCACATTATGAAGGCTAGAGGGTGTAGTACGGAATAACAAGGAAAGATCCAGGAAAAGACGACTCGAACAAGCTTCAACGGTTAACTGGTGTATATTTAGAGTCAGAGAGAGATCCTTTCTCTGACTGGCCAAAGAATCAATTTGACTACACTACATGATGTTTGAACGTTGAATATAACATAAAATTTAGTTATATGGCGTTACATCCTTGAGTATAAGCGTCGACAGCCCTTCTCTACTGTAGCAATCTAAGTTTTCTTCCTTTAGAACTAAAATTCAGTACCTCTAAAAATACTCCAAAGTCCAGGACTATGAAAAGCCTAGCTGGCGGAAACCAGCAGACGTTGTCTAGAGGCAAACGTCGCGGGACTGTAAGTATTACCTCAATTGATCCTTTCTATCTGAATGTCTATTCTTTAGTCTCTCCAGGAAGGGAGTTACCTGAAAGTACTTTGTTAGTTTCTAGACATGTGTTGTCTGGAAATTATGGGATGGGGAATCCTGATTGGACTTAGTCCTGCATATGTTTAGCAATAAGGCCAATGGAAAAAGTTTGCAAGAAGTAGCACACAGACAAGCGACCTCTATTTCGATATTTGAACATGGCACTGGGAAGGTCACGGGATGGGCTTCATCGAAACCATCAGTATCAATTATCTGACAAGGCATTGAATTTATTGCGTGGGAACGTCCGATTACTGTCTGCTTGAATTCCCAAAGTAAACTCCTTAAGTAGAATGTCAAACAGAAATATTTTTAGTGGCGATTAGCCTTATTACATATACATATACACATATGTATATGTAGCTTTATTTATGCATGGTTTTCGTCTCCATCCTCGTCGGCTTCATATGTCCAACACAAATCATCGCCCTTGACAACACCGTTGCGGTATAGAACAGACAACGACTTAAAAAATTTGACCTTTTTTATGCCAGACGGGTTGGATACAATGCATATTATCTCTGACATGGGGTACGCTGCTCCGAAAGTTTCATTATTTTTGCTCTTAAAGGGCAAAGATTCTATTATGGGTCCCTCACGAGGGGAGCTCAACAAGTCACATTTTCTTCTTCATTATCTTCTTGAAATGTTTATCTTCTCGTTTCCAGGGACCCTTTTTTATTCCTGTCCTCCCGCAGTGAGCATTTCTTTTTTTTTATATTTAATTCGGAAAACTAATTTACCATACTTTGAAGGAAAAATACTATAGCCTGTGTAAAACATATTTCGTGGGGGATAATAAATGAATTTCCCCTGTAACGAGTTCAAGAACCTAGCCCAGTCACCAATCTCAGGGACATGGATGGTAGGAACTACATGATAATTCATAGGATTGACATAATACGTTTAAAGAAACACATGCAAATTTACACTCTTCATGGGCTTTGTAATACGGACTAATTTATATGACTATTCTCGTATGGTGTTTTAATCCCAGCAAGAAGCTTAATAAAATCTTATCTGCAAAAAAAATCAGAAAAGCCTCTATGCTGAAAAGTGGATGGATGCACTGAGCTAAGTATGTAAACAATGAGGTAATATCTCTTCGAATTTTGTCAACAGTTGAGGTGACAAACTCCTTACCTCCTCACGCGAACTTTTAAATCTAGCATTTAGCCCTGAAATTTAAATGTCAATATTTGATAATCAAAGAACATTTGGTGTTACTCTCTGTAGAATCGTTTTTATGTTTGATGTATCATTGGGTAAAAACTTATCGTTATATGTTATTTGAAACCACAAATAAATTCATTCTACACACAGTTGCATGCCTTAAATAACGAATAGATGATTGATTTTTGTGCTCAACGCAGGGAGAACAGACTGCTTATTGTCAGGACGGTTTTAGTTTAAAGAAGATTAGATCCATCTTCAATTTTTAAGTTATGATAATTCAATAAGATGCATTTCAGAGTTGTGGGAAAATAATTTTATTAGTTATCACTAGACGTGTGGATACATTGAATAAATTGGTACCTATACAACTTCATTCCTACCAACCCTTACCCTAGCAAATGGTTTGATGTATAGTACTCCAAAACAGAATGGCAACATTTTCGGGAGAACCAATAAAGTATGGACTCTGATGTATAAGTGCATGCTGTATATTAATGAAGTTCGAATATGGCCCGAATGAAGGCGCGCTCAATTTGCGTTGTAGCCTATTGTATAAGTGTACTGAAAGCTTAACCGTACATATTGACACCTAAACACAAATAACTATTCACCGCCGACAAAACAAATCGTCCTCCTCCAAACAGTCCATTATTACTTTCCTAGTTGAACCTGTGGTGCACAGGAAGAAGTGATCTCAAAGCCACGATTGATTGAAACCAATATCTTCCACAGAAATGCAGTAGCCCCTTGCAATTGCCACGGCCTTATGCTGTAGGATTGGTAGCATGGTATACCGCACTTAGACACTAAAATGGTGGGATATGCAAAAGGTACGTCCTTCACCGTCGGACTTTAACGATAGGCTTATAAGTTTTCAAACGTTTTGCACATTTGAATGTTTGTCTACCCTTTGGACACCCTGTGGACTATTCCAGAGCTAAAACGTATCTGTCTAGACCAATATTGCCCCTACGGTCACACGTTCAACACGATAGTAGCTTTTGTCCACTCTTCCATCCCCATTTCCAACCCGTTCCGCCTTCACGAGCATGTGTTCTCCTCATTATGTGTCATAAGTATACATACCTTTGAAATGCACTTACGCTGCTTAGCTTCATTCAGTTATGAATTAAAAATTTAGGACGTAGATCATGGAAGTTGCTTTCTAACTGAGACTGGAACCATCCTGTAGACAATGCATCCAAGTTTAAACAGAGTACAATCCCACCAGAAACAGGGCCAAACTCAACAATTTCCAGACATTCATAAATAAATTGAAGAAGTAAACATTGACGAAATAAGGGAAACAAAAGAGACTAGACCACTGTTTGACAGATTACCATTTTAATGAGCCAATCTTTTCAATGGCTTAGCTACCAATGAGAAAAACACCATTCTGCACTTGAGACCATCCAATGCAGACGTACTTTATTTACTGTAATTGCTTTTGAATGGTAAACACAACAGTTCTATATGAACATTCTTGAAATTCTGTAACAACTGTAATTGTTCATACGGGTGCAGACAGCAGCTTTTGTGCACCTGGCATAAAAATATTAAGCAATTTACGGTTTCTTTTCAATCTATGCAACCGACACAGCTTATTATTGTAAGATCAATGGCACTACTATTGTTACTTTGCAAATAAATTTAGTGCCCATGCAATTTTTTTGTCATTATAGAGGAACTACATTCATCCGACTTTACCCTATCGATCTGCTTCTACATGCTTTCTTTCGAAACTTACACCATCGTTTTTGTATCATTCTGTGCTGGAGACCTACCTGTACAGGATGCAGTGTTGTTTTAGTACTTCCAATTCCCTCAACAGTTGTGACAGCCTTGCCATTGACTGAGCAAATTGGAGCAAGACAAGCATTCACCGCAATATGCCTGTGTAGAGAAGTAAATAACTTAAATATTCTCAACATTATTAATCGCTGGATACTTTCCAGAGGGTACGTTTCAGCGATTAGAGCGGTGATACCTCATCTCGTTGAAAACTCAATGATAAGTTACCAATTGGCAAAAGCTTGACAATTATGTGTTTATCGTGAATCCTTGCAATGGGTGAAAAGAGTAAGGGGTGGTACTTAAAGCGACGACGCTTTGCAACCGGGAGGTTCGGGGTTCGATCCCCGGCAGGGTCTAAGTAAGGTGGGGTTTTCATCCAAAAGCAATCTATGGTTTTCCCATCTGAACTGATTTGATTTAAATTGTCGAGTTGGTTAGCCATCCGACTTGAAGTTTTAATTCATAAGCCATGTAGGCTTCTCTCGCATTCGTGATCGCTCAGTGTAGTTAAACAACTGCCCTTCTAGTCCTGAAGTATAAATGGTGGCTTGAATGATCGCAGGACTTAAACAAGTCCAAACCCACCTTTCCCCAAACAGAGTTCGGGTCACTTTGTGCTGTTAAGTAGTAAGGATCATTTACACACACTGCTATGATGATTTCGTCCATCTTGTAAACTGGAACGAGTTTAGGTTTCTTGTTAAGGAGTAGTTTAATGTTTTATGAAGTTCATAAAATCAACAGCTGGTTTACAAAAAAACACACGATATAAGTATGCATGCATGCATAATTGTAAGACCTGTTTTGAGAAATCTGGCCTTTTTACGATTTCAAACTCTTGATTTTTCTTTGTTTGTTTTACTGTTTTATTACTGACGACACTGGAGTCCAAACTTTCAAATCAACTAAATCATATTTCTTCCTCATTGTGAGCTATAATTGTTTAAAGGTATGAAGTACGTCAATGTTACAAAATATTGCTTGCGCTTACAAATAGGAAAAAAGTAGTTTCATTCTTAACATTCCTTAAATTAATTGGTGCTTTATATGAATTAGTTGATCTGGTATGGCTGAATAATGCTTGTGCAAAAAATACCTTCACACTTTTATCTCATCGGTCCGTAATAAGTATTAGATATTGTAGTTACCTTGCCAGTTGAGCTATATACGGCAATGCCATTTGCCATAGCAACATGTAACTAGTCTGAGGCGCAAACCCATGGTGGGGGTACCCCAGTGTGACCGGACGTCCGTGACTGAGATAAGGTTCAAAACGTCTCCATGTGAGTGTATATGTGTCTGTGTGCGTAAGAGTGTGTTTGGTGTGTGTCCAATTTTGTTTCACGAAAATCTCCTAAAAGAGAACTCCGATTTTCTCTAATCTTAGCGAGTGGAACCCTTGTGAAGTGGAATTATGTGAAGTAAAGAATGAAGGTCAGAGCTCGAAGGTCAAATTTTGCGACAATTGTTTTTGAGCTATAATGCGAAAAGGAAACCCTGCACTGACATAGAATTTCACACATAGCCTATAATAAGGATATATAGCACTACCAAAATATGTGGTTGCTATGGAAACCGAGGTTAAAGGCACTTGATGGAAGGTCAAATGTATATTTTTAATCACAAAGTTGTGTCAAAGACTCCTCCTAATCGGCTGGATCCATTTTTTCATAACTTGGTGGGGAGATACCCCATAGTGGGATATTGTCTCGCAGACCCCTTAGTTTCGTAGCAGCCGTAGAATATGTACACCTCTTTTTTACGCACTAATACAGCTTTCCATTGGGTTGGTGATCAACTTGTGCACGAGAGTTTTTTTTATGCAGCGCAGATAAGCAGACATAATTTTAAACTATCTGTTTTGCTGAAAAATGCGGTGCGCACCGACCCAATGGAACGCCGTAAACGTCTAGCACCTGCAAATATAGAAATATTCATACTGCAAGACGAAGCTTAAACTGTAACGTTGTTCTACCAACTTCTCACTCTTACACAGTAAGTGAATGGAACTTTTTCATCTCCTCCCCTTAGACCCCTCCCCAGGACGGCACCTTTATGTATTGACAAAGGAAGGATCCTCCACTGCTGTATATCGCAGGGACGCATGAAAAAAGCACAGTTTACCCAGATTTTGAGGTTCAATTGCAATTGAACCCCAAAATCTGCGTAAATTGTTTTGTGTGTGCCGTTAGTTAGGTCAGGGAGCTGTCCTGATTGGTGGTTCAAGAAGTAATGAGTTTGGTGATGGGGACATCAAAGATAACGTCGTAATGCCACCTCAATTGAAGTGGGTGGATAACGTCGTAATGCCACCTCAATTGAAGTGGGTGGCATTACGACGTCATCTTTGATGTCCCCATCACCAAACTCATTATCTTGAACCACCAATCAGGACAGCTCCCTAACCTAGCTAACGGCACACACAAAATGTTTAGAATACTCTGAGAAAAAAATTGCAAGAAGTGCAAGTCTCAACCCCGATGTTTACTTGACTGCTGCAAGCATTGACACGAGTGCCACTTTAAATAACTCATCCGTCGTAACATGTGACTGTTCCCTGATCAAACTATAACGGCACACACAAAATGTCTAGAATACTCTTAAAACAAATTGCAGTACACATCTAGTTTTGTGTAAACAAACTCTCCCTCAATGTTAGTATGACTTCTTCGGTTGTCTTAAAGGCATTTTCCAGTGGCTTTTAACAAGGGTCCCATGTGAAAGAGATACAAATTTCAGTTCATGCCCTCCAAACCCCATGGTAATACTCTTTTCCTAACTCGAGATATCTAATATTAAAGATTACTTATTATTTTAAAAAATATCCCCAGTTCTTATCAAGGTCACAGCATGTTATATAATGTGGGCACATTGCCTCACATTTCTTTTGTTTTCCTTTATAATAGAATGTCCTGTTGTCCTTGAAATTTGATACTGTTGGAATGTTTGAATATCTTTCCATGTAGTTTTAGCATAAATCTACACCATATGCATGGCATAACAAACAAAGTTTCTAAATATTCACTACAACAGTGTCAATATCATAAAGAAATTCAATGCTTTGTCAAATGAATGTGCCGCGATGACATCACAGATTTCCCACAATGTACTTTATCTTGAGAAAAAACTGCATTTCTTTGAAAATTAGTAACTTCCAAACGCTACAGGCTATTGAGATGCGGTTTTCACCCTCCCATAAGAGAAAATTTTCTGCATTTTTTGAAGTCATTTTTTGAAGTCACTGGCAAATCCCTTTAAGATCCCCCAGTAAGAGTTTTGATCCAAAGTTGAAGTGAAATAATACAACTATGGGAGAAACACGTGTAAGGGGGGGGGGGTCAGTTGCGCGTGTTCCCCACTAAAGTAGAACCTTTACAAGCATTTTATGGGAAAGTGTGACAAAATACATCGTTGTTCTCAGTGGCGCCGCCAGGGTTTGGTGATTGGGGAGGGGGGGGGGGCAGAACAGATGATGTCATAATGCCACCTCAGTTCTTCTCCAAGTCTGCTTAAATTGCACCATTTTTGTGCGTCCCTACGATTGTGTACAGCAGTGTGGAATCCTTTTTGTCGCTATCCTTTTTGTGCTATCTTTGGGGTATTTTTTGAACTGATCATATATGGCTGGAAAATATCCATAATTTAGTGAATTCTAATTTTTGGTTAGGAGAAAGAGGAGAGTGCGCGCCCGTGCGATGGTATACATCAGTGTGGAATCCTTCTTGTCACTACATGAAGGTGCCGTCCTGGGGGAGGGGTCTAAGGGGAGGGGTCCCCTTTGAGAAATTTTTGTTAATTTAAGGTTGCTAATATGCAAAATGGTGCTATCTTTAGGATAGTTTTGGAACTGATCATATATGGCTGGAAAATATCCATAATTTATTGAATTCTAATTTTTAGTTAGGGGAAAGAGGAGAGTGTGTTGTCTTAGAGAAGGGTATGTTGTCAACAAACCTCCGCAAGCCCCCCCCCCCCATCCTTTTGGCTAGGCTTTAATGCCTTCTATTCGAGGAAAGCTTTTACGAAAAAATACGTGCGTGGAGTCCACAGAAACATTTTTGGACTCATTACGAAAATTTTCCTTTGTCTCATTGTTCATTATAAAAGGGTATCTAATACTGACAGACACCGGTATAGTACCTCCTGGAAGCTTTGGATTAATTACATAAAATGGGGCACTGATATAAAGATTATTACCTGACATCCAAATGATACTATGATGCCGAGCACGTTACAAGCATGGTATTTTTACTAAGTTTGAAAGAAAAACCAGACGAACATCTGCCAGCAATGGGGAATGAGAGGAAGAGTATAGGTGCAGGGAAGTAATATTAGACCTCCCTGATAGGTAAAGCAAAGGGGTTAAGGACTAAAAGGCGTTTCAGAATGTTTGTTCTTCGTAAGTGTATCAACAATCACCATCTATACCGGTAAAGGCTGCGCGTGAAGCGCTTGGTAAGAATTTTTAAACAATGTAGAACGGCAAATATACGCACTTCCTATACCTTCCACATCATGCTACAAATTAGACTGACAGATCCCATAGGCCCCTACAGATGTTGGAGATGTTTTTCTGTTTTTCGGAAAAGTGTTGTGATCAGAATAGTTACATGTATTTATAACCTTAATAATGGTCATAAGATGGAGTGAAAACCGTGACGAATGCGCGCGAAGTGCTCCGAAATTTTTCATTAAATAAGATAACCATGACAAAACCTGCATTCATGCTCTGCATCGAGACACTTTCAATTTCCCAGCAAACCTATTTGCTAATCACAAAACCAGTCCGAGTTTACCTGTGAATTCGTAAACGCTTTCAACTTTTGTTGCTGTGCTTCTGCGGGAGTTGCTACGGGAAATTTTGATAATAAGGACAATACTGAGATAAGGTTTGAAGCGCGCGGAGCACGGGAAAATTTTAAAGTTTGCGAAGGATTTGCGATCATTCTGATAGTTTGAGAACCATTTGTGATAGAAAGTGGTTATAATAGATCCATCACTCGGTCGAAAGCGCACCTCACCCTACCCCATACAGAAATCTATAGCTTAAACGCCTTTTGGGATCATTTTAAAATTTTCAAAAAAAAAAAAAAATCGATTGGCCCCCCATGCCCCCCGCGCCGGCGCCACTGGTTGTTCTATCCAAGTCATTCAATTTTGCATTCAAATTTACTTACCTTACTTTCTGTTGGGTATAATTGAGATACGACACCATAACGGTGCACGCACCGCATCCTCCCTCAGCACAACCGAGTTTGGTTCCAGTCAAATGCACTGCTCAGCGAGGAGAGATGGTATGGTTAAGAAAAGTATGTTATGTAGGCCACATGATCGACTATGGATGCGGTTCTTTGTTCATGCGATTGCAAATGTCTCATTTACCGAGGTTCAACGGCAATGATGGAGTTTCCTCATAGTCGAACCTGATTGATTCAAGAAGAATGCAAGCGACCTTTCCAGTGTTTCACTGTTCTTTCACCTGTTCCATATCATTGACCCCTTTTGTAAATATGGTGCAATTGGCTCACCATGGAGCTTCAGCCTTCGTTGTAGCAAATTGAACAAAATGCAACTTTCAAAGTGGAAGTGTCATTTTCTGCCGTATGGCAGGTATTTAGTGTAGTTTAGTTTAGTAATAAAAGGATCAGGAAGGATGAAACACCCGCATCAAGGACCATATGAACTTCAGACCTCCTCTGCTGCCCCTGATGCCCCTGCTGTCCCTGCTGCCCCTGCTGCCCCTGCTGCCCCTGCTGCCCCTGCTGTCCCTGCTATGAATGGCCATCAATGTAACTTTTCAATCACTAACACAAAAATATTAAGCAGGAACGTCAGAAAGTTCGAACTGTAGATATTATGTGTAAAATTTACATCTTGAAACAGCTTATTCTGCAATATCCAGGCCTTTGTCTGTAAATTACTCTATATGGTGGGTGGTATTCACATCACACTCTGGGTAAAATAACTTGTTATCGATACAGATTATTCAGCTCTGTACAAGACTCCTATGTTTACAACAGAGGTAACGACCCCTGAATGGTGACGTGGCCACCTTCTTAGCCCGACCAGACGTCCATATTAGTACACAAGTTCTTAGCCTTTTTCCTACCATTCATATTGAATAATATAATTATAGTTTACAAAAAATGCTCCAAATTTTAAGACTACCAATAAAAAAGATTTACACATTTTAGATCGACGTAACGAATTACTTTAGATTCATTAGCAATCACTGTAAGTACAATACACTCATAATGTAGCTCCACCACTTCCGTTTGATCTCTGTGTACAAGCTATACATGTGCAGACATTTCTACAGTTTTGAAGAGCAAATTGAAGCGCTTTGTGAAAAAACTTGAATCTTCGTGTTTACTGAACAGTTTTTGTTTGAAGAATGAACATTGGTTAAATGACGGCATCTTTATATCAAGCAGAAACTAGAAAGGCAAAAGACTTAGGGTTCTTTGCCTCTGAAAATATTTTTCAAGTACTTCTTTCACTTCTAGAGTTTCAAATTGACACAACACAGTTTTCAGTATTTAGTACTTCCTAAGGAAAGTCCTGCTAGCCATCTCTCATTGCAAGTAAAAATAAGACCTGTAACTTCTCCCAAAAGAGTTCCAACCCTGAATGGAGACAAGACTTAATGTGAAACCATCAAAGAGTCCTACTGGCAATAGTGAGAGCAAGAACTGACTGAAATGGCTTCAACATAGTTGAGGGCCTCTTCAACATAGGCAAGCAAAGTCAGCTATTTAACTAGTCCCCACAAGGGTGATTTAGTCCAGGAGTGCAACCAACTTCATCAGCTAAGTAACATATTTTGATGGTGCAGCATAAAGCAGACCTATAGTGTACTTGAATACATTGTCATGAGTATGAGTACAAGTGGAATGTCTCTGGTTGTGAGTACGAGTAAGAGTACACTCATGAGTATTAGTTAAAACTCCTGCATTAAGCACCATACACTGTAAAACCCACTTATCAGACTTGAGGTAACTTGCTGCATGGACCTTTGGAAGTTCAGGCAACTGAGTTTCTCCTAGTAATGAGATGCATAATCGGAAACACTCAGTTGTCTGAACTTTAAAACGTCCATGCAGCAAGTTACCTAAAGTCTAATAAGTTATCCCAACAAACTGGGTTTTACAGTGTACATAAATTCCAAAATATGTGAGTAAGAGTAAGACTACAAATTCATTCTAACGAGAACGAGTAAGTGTGAGTACAGGCAATTGTGCAAACTATGAGTACGAGTACGTACTCACTACAAGTGTCTAATACATATACCCGGACAAATGAGAGGAAAGCCACCTATAAGATCTATCATAGTTACCCTGCATGAAATACCATATTTATGAAGTTTTCACCATTTGACCGCTGGTGACCCCAAATGACGTTTTACCTCCAACAAAGCAATCATAAGTTCTTTTACTCAATACGGTGGCATCCTTATGCTACGTATGAGCTGCACCATTGTTATCCTTCCTAAAAAATCATGTTTGTAAGCAGTTTACAAGCTTTCCCTTTATAATCTCCGTTGACCTCTATCAAGCAAAATAGATTTCATCTACTGAAAATAATGCATCTACATGTTAATTATGAAAATTATGCATGGTTCCTATCCTGGGAATAAAATTACAAGGTTTTCAGTTTATGACCTCTGATGTCCTCCCACAACAATAGAATGTTCCCTCTCAATATGACGATCCTCTATCAACTACGAAAGGTATGCATCATTCTCATCTTGAGCTTTAACGTTTACAAGCAATTTCCAAGGTTTTCGTTGTTTAGCTCTTTTCATCTCAGATAGCATTGACCTCTACTAAAACAATAGGGTCCATTTAATGACTACAACGCACACAGCGTATTCATCTTCCTAACTTGATATATCGTATTTACAAAGTTTATGGTTTTTGACCTCTGGTGGTCTGACATGACCTCTGACTTCGAACAAAAATAATAAGGTTCTTCCTCCATATACTAAGGATTAAATCTATCCATCATTCCTACCTTGAGATACTCTTTTTAAAGTCTAAGCGTCACAAACACAAACACTCACACACATACATACACACGCCATCATGAATGTGTTGATTCCATTTGCCTTCGGCAAAGAATCAAAAAGGCAAAACTTTACTGTAAAATATCTGTGAATTTACAGAGACTCCTTAACAGTTTACAGAGATCCTAAATATCATTCTTGCCCCTATATAACCCATCTTGATCCGCAACTGGTCCAAGAGGCTATCCCTTTACTATGACATCATAAGTTTCAACTTTCCTTACTTCTCACCACTTTACACTCCATAAACCTAGACGTAATTCAAACAAACCTTTGTGATGTACCATGAACTTGATTACAGGAAGCCATTAGTCAATTGAGATGAAAGTTAGGCCTTTGAAGTTTTAAATGTACTTTTTTAATAGAAAATAATCAAGTCAATTGAAGGTAAGATTATTTCAGTTTCATTGAAAAATCACTGAATTACGTATGTCGTGTCATAGTGACAGTTTCAGAAGGATATTGTCATAAGGGGTGGGGAAAATGATTGGTATGAATCGACCCGAGAAAGCGTATCTCTATTTCTGAATGACTGTTTGCTCTGCCAAAATGTTACCTGACAAGTTAAGTAGTCTTAAATGTTTGAAAAAGCACATTTCTTCACATTTTACTCTCAAGATATGATTGAGTTGTGAGGATGAAATTCTTACAGAATATACAAATCATGGCTGACTAATGTTAGTGTCACGTAACATTACTTTTGGCCTTTTTAAGGCCGACTTTGAGCGATTGCCCAGCGGTAGGCTCATCTATTAAAGGCTTTACTCTAATGATCATGGATGGAAATTTAAAAGGGTAAATGTAAGTAGTGGGCTAAATCAATAGATACCATGAATTTTGACTGTTAAATAACTGTAAACAACTTATTGAATTCTCAGTTGAACTCAAGGATACACTTTCTTCTGAGATACGTCAGGAGAGTCGTCTCTGGGTCCACGCTTGCATCAGTAATCTAGTGAAAAGAAAGAGTGTCATGAAGCACAAACGAGCTTTCCCACTAATTTTAAGATCACGTCCCACACAGGCTATCGAATGCAACATACAAGTTACAATGATGCAGCATTTTGTTTCAGCTAAGAACCTCTTGTATGACAGTCAAATGGTCGACTAACATTAATATATCGCAGTGTACTACACCTCCTTCTTCTTCACATTCATGAAATATAAACGCAACCTTCAATGAAATGATACTTACAACCTTCCTGTTGTATTATGCAGCGGTAAAGCCATAATTTTGTTGACGGGATAGGACTGGGTGGAAGTAAGTCTGTCGTGAAGACAGGCATGTAAGGGGAGGGGTCTGTCCTTGGCTGATATAACTTTGTATACAGGAATTAACATTTTCAGCTTATCATATTAATACCCTTGCCATCAACTGGTTAGGCAATGGTTACCCTACTAGTTGACAAATTCTCTCAAACCCTTTCTGTTATACCTTTGCCCAGGGATCAAAGTCGTAAACAAAATGATAATGCTATTGCCTCAAAAATTCCATGAATGCGTGGAATTAAAATATAAAACAAGGAAAACGCCAAGTAACTCGAGGATGCATGGCTCGTAATTGATGGTTCTGTGTTGTACTCTAGTTGAATAATCCTGTAAACATCCTCTTACCATCGGGGAAATTTGATAGATTTAAATCTTTTATGACAACTTTGTTTTGACGGGGTTAAAAGCACTTCATACACAGTTACATACATTGTTAACTTTCGTTGGAATCTAGGCGAGGATTTTCAGTCTCTCAGCATCAGTTTCGATGCTGATTTGTAGAGGACTGTGTAGGTTACTTAGGCGCATATGCGATGATATTCATCTACAGTCAAATGAGCATTTGCGATGAGATGGATCTACATTCAGTCGAAACGGATTGTTCCTAATCGGAACAATATATCCTTCTACACAAACTTATTTATTTTTTACCCCTTGGCTATTTTCTGCATTTTTCAGTTGACTTTAATTTACCCGTAATAACATTCCACTCCTCCTAGAGCGACATTTCACCATATCAGAGTTATTAGCACTCAGAACACGAACAGACGTTTCAATCGATTTCCACTTGATAAAGTTTGAACACCGCATATTTAGTCATTCTTCCAGGAGTGCATTTCACTCTTATACATTTGATCAGTGGTGAACGTAGTTTCACATAGTTACAGACAGTTTGACTAGGAGTAGGGTTTTTAACCAAAAAAGCATTAATTAAGCAATAATTAATGTTGCAAAAATACCTTCTTCTCCGTGAAATGCATTCGACACGTCAAACTACGAGGGGGTAAATGGGCAAAGTAAAGGGGAGAAGAATCGTGGAAAGTGGTGAGGGGGGTAATGTAGCGGATAAATTTTGAAAAGTAAAATCATAAAGAAAAACGTTCTTAACTGTCTGAAGTATGCCGTTTTCGGCTCACTTGCGCGCACCTGTCGTATGGGTAGTTACGTCATATTAATTTTTATTGAGTGGTATTCCTGTTCTTAGTTTAGTACAACATTTCAGCATTAACCCTCTTCGTCTTATAATTCCCTGTACCATCAAATCGACATGTCGTTAGTCTGAGTTAGACCAAAGTATAAAGTCCCATATTCATTTTTGTGGTCAGTTTAGTGAGCATTTAAAGCCATCTAAACAGTTCATGCTTCATGGCAATTCCAAACATTTTGTAAATTCATGAACTTCCAGGGGCATCACCTGGTCTTAACTGGAACGTTGCTCTGGACCCCATCAACTGAAGGGCCCTAAAGCGTGCCCATCCACTCCACACCACGGAAAGAAGAACGTTTAATTGGCGCTCCCGTAGGGTTGGCTTGTTCCTACTTCCATGTTTAAAAAGCATCTCTTCCAGTGTTCAGAACCATTATTGAATTCAGTTCATTTAATTTTAACAGTACAAGAAATACAATTTGGATATTTAGCTTTTATTACTAAAATATTGTTGGATTATGGATCAGAGTTAGAGTTAGATGAGGTTTTACGGCTCAGTTTCTAACCAATTGGTTTTAAGTCGGGCCGGCCACGGCCTTTTTTCCAGTTGTGGCTCACTGGCTTGTTTTCCCTACTCCATTGCTTATGCTGAGCACCAAGCACAATGGCAGTAGGTTCCATTTTTAAAGTCTTTGGTATGACCCGGCCAGGATGGATTATGGATCAGATGAGAACCAACCTCAGATTCATCATGGAAGAAAACACGTTAGAAAAATGTTAGTTTTCCTCTCAAGTTCAAACTACGGCAACAAAAGTGTAACATTTTGGAGTTATAAGCCCATACCCTAAATTTCCACACTCATACTAGGCTGTATCAGTGCGTATCAGTTTGAGCAATTTCGTGCATATATTATACCAGACCTTAAGATTTGTTGTCAGCCTGGGGATGAACACATTAACTCATTAGAAGATTACGTCAATATTTTACTGTATAGCACACCACCCTCACAATAGCGATGTACACTCAACCAAAGTTACTTAACGACTACAAACTGTGCAGTGGCAATACTATATCATAGTGCCGTGTATGTTTATTGTATGCAAATGGTATTCCTTGCCAGTAAGAGAAACAGTAATAGAACACCAATACAAGTTCATCCTCTTTAGAATGTAACTAGTGGAAGTAGTGTAATGTAGGTTGCATTGCTGGTGCATTACACTGTATGTAATGAAGAGAGCTCATAAAGACCTGTTTTACTAATAGAGACAGTATCAATTTCTTACAATGCTAGAGAAGCATTTTGCTTCGTTCAAATTTACCAAGGTACGGAACCAAGACTTAAAAGACTACTGTGGCAAAAGCATAACAAAGTCCAATGCTAAATGGGAAGGACAAACCATGCTGCATAGATTTAAAAAAAAAAACCCTACATGAACCACATGTGACCTTTGTCGGCTAATTCCCGAGGAAGTCTATGTCAACCACAACTTAAACACTATTACAGCCAACTTTCTCTACCTCATCTTGCTATTTGTGAGAGTATAACAGCCCTCTTGCAGTGACACGGTGTCGAAGGGGATGAGATATCTTCCAGGCGTAAGATATTTTCCACGATACCAGATTTGTTTAGACGTGTAAAGCCCACAGTAATGATTCCTCTCAAAACTTTCAAGGAGATTTTTTTCTAAGCGGCGCCCCCTGGCCTCTTTACCTATGGGCGTGGGGAGAAGTATATTCAGCGTTATCATCATACATGCACCTTATAGCCCAGATGATCTCTAAATGGCGCATTGATCTGAAATCCCTGAACACCGTATGCTAGGATAGCTGTTTGTTAGTTTGTTTCCTTAATATTTTTCTAACTCCGTTTGAAAATTAGTGTTCTAATCTTCTAACCGTTACCGGACAATCCCCCCCCCCCCCCGCCAGACTTCCCTTCGGACAATTCCCATCCTAACGATTCTTACTCCGGGCAATTAACACAGGGCAATTGTCTATCAGACAGCTTCCTCTACAGAAAGATTCGGAGTTGTTTAGGGTGGAACTTGTCCGAGTGGTACATATCCAAGGTGGGAGTTGTCCGAATGGGAATCTCCGGGGAAGGGTAGTCTTCCTAGGGGGATTTGGATTTGTCTACCGGTAATCGTCATGGTGGGAAGTGTTCAAGGGGAGGATTGTCCGTGAACCGTTCGAACAAATAGAAAGAGACGATTGTTAACATATAATCTAACGTAACAAGGCGAACGCAAAAACGTACATTGTCCTTCTATGGTAGACGTTGATAATTCATGATCTTCATTACCAGGAAATCTGAACTATCAACTGCACACTCATAGATTTGTTTTTGTTAATGGTGTTGGTGTTGATCTTAGAATGTCACACATGCTCATATCAAAGCTTTCAAATAGCAGTTCTTTTTAAACGAATGGTCAAAGTCATTTAATAGGTCCGTTTTGCGTCTAAGATTTTTGTTTTTATTTGCTCTACGTTTGTTTCCCAGGCTCGTTTTGATTGGTTCACGCAATAACGTTGGGGTTACAACAGAAATCTGTTAATTCTCAGTCGAAAAGTAGCAGCGTTCTAACAAACTTACTTTGTGCATCACTTTATCCTACAATTACATAGTACATGGCATAGAAAAACCAAAAGCAAAACCATTTCTTAAGAATTCCGGTCTGGAGGTCGTTATTATTTTACGACGCCAACCATCTCTAAAAGAAACCCGAATGGGCTAATGGGTTACAAAGCCACAGTGGACGGTGGGGCTTCTAATCAACATTTTTACTCTACGTTTTTATTTTCCCAATTTTTGAAAGTCATTTCAATGGTAAAACTGCGTATTTCTTATGAATGGAAACCACGTCATATGATTCGGCAGGGTGTCGAACAGTCACGAATCTCCCAGTTGCTAAGCATGGTTGCTTCAAACAGTCCTGACAGCTTCCTGCTTGAATACCACAGCCATTTTCCTCTCGGCAAGATTACCGGTTGCGGTGTCGGTGGCCGTCGTGCAACGGGGTCTACTGTTCCATGCATTTAATGTGCTTGATGCTAAGCATAAGCGATGGAGTAGGGAAAACAAGCCAGTGAGCCACAACTGGAAAAAAGGCCGTGACCGGCCCGACTTAAACCAATTGGTTAGAAACTGAGCTGTAAAACCTCATCTAACTCTAACTCCATGCACTTAATGTGAGACATCCAAAAGAAAAGTATAAAATATGTCGATATTTTGATTCGTGAGATTCTGCACTTGCAGGGTTTTCAACGTTTGAATTCTGGTGAGCGTCGGATGACCGTTTACCTCCACCGAAATCGCGGAACGAAATTGCTTCTCAGTCAATGTAATTCATTCCCACAGCAAATATAGCAATATGACTAGTGTGAGAAGTATCTATCATATCTTACCAAGGGACATCTTTTCATAAGATTTTTAGGGTTCCTTCCATCACCTTAGATTAACTTTGACATCCACCAGAAGTGATAGGCCTAATTCTTTGACTTAAAATGAGACATCAAATTGCCACACATATGACCTCAAAACGGTTATCTTTCAATTATCGTGTTAAAATGCATTCACAAATTCGTGGTGTGCTTTTCTGTCATAGAAAAGGTATGTGTTCAACCTGACCATATATGGCTATGTGTCAGAGTTTGAAGACACTTAATACACATCCTAAACAATTTTTGGCCTGCCATACCTAGCTAACTTAAGCCACCCTTTTATTTTTGCGATTTTATTAATGGTTGGACAGAGGTAATTCTATCACAAGTGCATTTTTTTACATGTGTATTGTCGCTGTTTTCATTCCAGTACAGAACTACACTCAACACAATAGATATAAAGACAGCTTGCTAGACAATCAATTCTAATAGCTGGTCAACAAGGAGAAAAATCATGTTATGAACTGTGAGAGACAGTGACAGGACGGAGTGGGCGATAAGGGGGATATAAATAAAAGGGGTACAAATAAAAGGGGTACAAATATCACCTAGCTTGGCTACATTCTGCGCGTTATTGCCTAGGGACCATTATTCGCCATGTGACCCCTGGCAGCGGCTTCTTCCCCCTTTCTAAGGGCAAAAAGAAATCCCGGAAAACTCCCGCAATCTCCCTTAGTATTACCGATTTTTCACAGCTCAGTCCCCCTGAGAGAAAGAAATGTATCGCTTATTAACTCCTATCCAAGCCGGTACGGTAATTAATTATCGCGGCCATATCTAAGATTATTAACAAAATAAGTACGTTAAAGCTTTTCATGAGGTCCATCTAAGAATTACGTACAACAGCATCTAACATAATGCTTCAAACTAACGGATGAAAGACACGTGTACTAACTGTTTGAACTTACCTTTTTTCCATTACAAAAAAAGACAAGAGTACTACTTTGAGGTGTTTTGTTCATTTCGTATTTGGAGATGTAATGAATTCCAACATGCAGTCTTGAACGTCATGCGAAGACACTTTCCAAATTACCTTTGATAACGAGTTACGGTTTTGTTGGACTCACGCGATGTTATGCAGTCAACAGTGATAAGATAAGGTGGCGCTGTGACAAAATTGAGCATGTGACATGCAAGCATAAACTAAGGCAATATCCCAGTGCCCGACGATCTTAAATGAAAAAGAATAGCGTTAACGGTGTCCTTCAAAGTAAACCCACATCAACATTTTGTTCATATAAATCAAGAGAGCTAATTGTCGGCAAAGAAAGATTTCCAGTTGCTCCAACTTTACAAAATAAATATTATGTAATAGTGGAAGATTGCGTCAAAAACTTTTGTTGATGCTTGAAATTGAGGTGTTTTGTTTGACATTGAAACTTGACACCAGTGAAACATTGAATAAAATTCATTGTTACTTGAGCTCATATTTTTCGGAGAATAAACATTTCAACTTTAAAATGTCTTCAGATTTCATTGAGGTGCCTGTAAAGATTTAAAAAAAAAAACAACACAAAAGATGTCCAAAAAGCATAGACATAGCAAGCATTTTTTTGGGTAGACTCATTTGATTGTACGTAATGTGCATTTTTAAAGTACATTTATTGAGAAAGCATTGATGCTTACTGAAAAAGTTTGATTAATTTCGCAGCTTGGACAAATAATTGAGATGGGATTTACATCATTGAGAAAAAATCCCTGATTTTATTAAACTTTAATATTTTGGAGCTGGATTATTCTTTAAAGCGGCCATGTGATTAGTCTCGGTCAGGAAGTTTGCAAATTCAAGCTGTAGTTAAGCCTATCATACGTTCTAGTAAATTAGGGCGCTTGTCAATTGAACTGTCCAATTTCGAATTCTTGTCGGTTACTACTTGGTATTGAGAAACTTTTACTGTGCCTGGGCATTCAAATAGCAGCCAACGCTAAACGTACGCCTTTCATTGAAGGGGTTTATAACATTATGGAGTCTAAACAGGACTAAAATATTGTTGGTCTTCTGAAAGGGACTCCCTGGACCCCGAGATTAAAGGAAATATTGCGTTTGTTGTACAGAAAATTTTCATATTTTTAAAACCAACACTAATAAATAAATATTGAATGATAGATAATGCAAAATAAGGCACCACTGTAGCTTTGTTTTTAAGAAATAAAGTTCTCACAGAAAGAAATTCAGTTATTTGTTGTTGAAGAATAATTTTGTTGGCCCACACTTCCCAAATTTCAAATGATGCATTATCCATAACTCTTGTAATGCATAATATTTTGAGAAGATAAGCTATAGCTTGAACTTATTGGTGATACTGAATGGTTAAATGATGATAATAGCTATTTTCTTTGCATACCATGGTAGTGAATTTCAAAAGCAACATTTCCCCAAAACATTTTCTCCAAGACAGATAATCAATTCAGACCAAACTCTTGGATATCAATCATGTGGCGTACTTATCAAATTTTTAGTTCCCCTTCTTTCAGCCCCGGATGATGAAACATTTTTGTATTAAGCTTAAACACTTAACAAAAACCCTTTTTCTAAGCCCTCACCTTGAATTTTAAACAAAACTCAGTTTTATTTGTCTTGCAAGAAAAAAATTAAGGGGTTGTATGGGAGCCAAAGCCCGTAGGCCTTATCTTTTGATCAATGTGCTCACCTTGGTAAGTTATCTGGGTAGTTTCTGTAGGGAGCTTTCTCACAGCTCCATGGTGTCTGTTGGAATTCCTGTAGCTTTTAGAAAATGCTTCCTCGTAAGCGCCAACTGTGAATACGAACTCAAGTTTGACAGACTTGTTTTTAAACTCTCTGACAAAGAATTTGCGCATAACATCGACTTATCTTTGCACTGAAATTACTTAAAGGCATGTCTGGTGGCATTTTTGGGGGTCATATATGAAAGATAAAAAACTTTCATTACATATCATCCAAACCATATACCAAAACTTCATTCATATACTGTAAAAAATGTCTGTTAATTTACAGAAAATAAAACAAAGAAATTAAGAAGAAATACAGAAATTTTCTGGCAATTAATAGGCAGAACATTTCTGTATTCCTTTTGCATTTCTTTATTTTATTTTCTGTAAATTTACATCTTACAATTTACATTTTTAACAGTGTACCTCAAGATATCCCTTCCTAAAGATTGGTTACTTTTAATGAAAAATACCTCCAGGTTTCCTCAACGCTACAGAACATGATCCCAAACTTGTGGGCAAATTGCCTCAAATTCCTTTTGTTATTCTTTATAATTGGATACCTTGTTTGTCCTTGAAATTTGATACCGTTGGAATGTTTAGATGTTTTTCCGTGTAGATATGGTGTAAAACTGTTCCATACTTATGGGGCATCGAAAAAAGTTGTAAAATATTCAATATAGTGATATCAACATTATAAAGAAATACAAAAGCTACAGCGAGTCCATTTGCCTAGATGACGTCACAGATTTCCCATCATGCAATATTAAAGCTGAAAATGTAGCATTTCTTTAAAAGTCATTATCTTCCAAATGGAAGATGCTATTGAGATGGGGTTTTCACTGCATAACACAGAAAATATTTCTGCTTTTTGAAAACATCAAATTTGGTTAGCAGAACATGCTTTTAACATCAAACTTAATTGTAAAAATGCTCCATCACCTTTCTGACCACACAGCCATTCCTCTCTCCCATTTAGCTGATGCTCCTCGTACAAACAAAACTTCCGTTTTCAATTAGTGGGATTTATTCTTAATCACGATCTTGGGAGTGTTGCTAGTACTCATTCAGTGTCACTGACGGACAGCTACGTTGTACTTTTAAGTCGTAATTTCGCCGTGTTCGAGGGGTCACTTCGGGTAAAGAGTATTGCAGCAGACCTGCCCGTTAATTTCTCTGGACTTGCACCAGAAAATCAAACGAATGGTTTAAGCAAGAAAGGCGAAACCAAATCTACGCAATTTAGTGAAACTTTCAATTAAATTGGACATGTAGTACTCCAGAAATCAGCAAATGAAGTTACTACATTTGTGACCCAAAGTGAGCTTGAGGCAAGCCAGGCGCGTAGCCAAGGTCAAGGGGGGAGGGGGGGCGAAGGAGGCAGCCGCCCCCCTTGACTAAGCATATGTTTGGTATTCTTTAATGTTTATTTTTACAATATAGCTAGCATTTCCCCAATTTGTGTGAGGTAAATAGGCCTGGGAAGTGCCATTTCCAGCGATCTGGGAGGCATTTTGGGCCAAAATTTTGTTGCTCTTTGCGCTAACCCATGATGGTGGCGCGGAGAGGTGAGAGCCTGTCTATGGGCTTCGCCCCCCCCCCCTTAACAAATTCCTGGCTACGTCCCTGAGACAAGCAGAGGTTGTATCACTGACTCAAGTTAATGAAAAATGTTTTGTTTCCTTTGTTTTTTTTCAGTCTGTTGTGTTGACCTTGAAGTTAATAGGGAAAGGAGCTCCCCATGTGGAATTTGCAGTTTGTAAAATTCCCATGCTTCTCATGCATTTACATTTCCATAAAACTGGAAAATGCAGGAGAAAACTGGTTGTAAAGTTTAAAGAAAGACAAGAGTTTTCTCATGAATGTGAGGTTATGATGTCATATGTGCTTGCTTCAAGCAGGGAGGTGTTATTAGCTAATAACATCTCCCTGCTTCAAGTTCACTTAATGTTGAAAACGTGACAACTTTAACTGCTAACTTATCTTTAGAACCGCACATCGGATTTCAATGCAATTTTCACCAGAATGCTTGGTACAAGTACCCTTCTAACTGTCTAACATATCATACCTTGATTCGAGCTTAGACCCTTCTTTTACGATAGGCTTACAATTAAGATTCCTAACCGTCTAGGAATAGGGAGTAACGCTCCAAGCAGAGAGGTGCTAATAACACCTCCCTGCTCCAAGCGAATACGAGGCACTCTTGCGGTGCCTGAGCTGCCATGTCACTACCTTGAAATGATTAAACTTCCTCCCTAGCCCGGGAAGCAGGGGCGGATGCAGGATTTAAAAAAGGGGGGTGTTCACTGAGTTCCAAAGTTTCAGTGAGCCGCGATGCGGCGATGGCAGAGGGTTTGGGAAAGGGGCACTGGGACTTTTTGAAAATTTATCATGAAATTGTGCCATGTGGTGACTCTAACAAATGTAAATCACAGACATTAAAATTGTTGTAATAATGTCCCTTTCAGAGACAGATTTGGCAACTTTTCATTCATAACCCCAGTTGTGTCGCCAGGATTGATGTTTGGGGGAACCACAGAAGATGACATCGTAATCCCACCTCGTATAAGCTAGAAAGTCGGTGTAAGTGTGCATATTCGTATCTATGAAAACTTGCAACCGGGATAGACACTTGCTTTGTCGCCTAGTATGGAGGTCCCGTCTCGGAGTAGGGGCTAACGGTAGGGGACCTTTTGGAAAGTTTTGTTGGTCGAAGGTGGCTAAGCTGCAAAATGGTGCTATCCTTGCAAAGCTTCAAACTGGTTACATGTTGAAAAATTCACATACTTTAGTGAACTGTTTTTATTTTTGTTGAGTGTACGGAAAGGGTGTGGTGTCTAAGTGGAGGGGGTCAAACTCCTCCCGTGGAGAAATTTTTATCTATGTAAGATGGTTCAAACGCTGAAAGGTGATATCTTTGACAATACTTTGAACTGCATGATTTCATGTTAAGCAGTTAAGGAATTACCATCATTTAGTGATATTTTGGCTGTGGCGTGGCACCTCCTGAATGTTGGTACCATGGCTTAGGACTTCCTGGATGCTTTGGGGTAATTACAAAATGGAGACGTTGTTATGATTTAAATTCACATCCAAATGGCAGTACAGGAGAACAGACTTAAGAACGTCACAAAAATCTTAGTTTTACTAATTTTGAAAGAGAATATAAATGACCAGCTTCCAGTGTGGAAGACCGAAAGAAGAGTGAAGGTATAAAATGGGGGCAGCGGATAAATAAGCATGTTTCATAATGTATATTCTCTGTAAATGCACTTTATGACCTTTAAATAACTTGTGTTATAGGCATGGCCGTGCACACCGGGGGAGGGGGGGGGGGCGGGGGCCGCCCCCAAATGTCAGAAACTTGACAAAATCGGGCAGATATTTTGTCTCAGTCGGGCGGAAACTTAGGCAGATAAAATAGATCCGGAGTCGGACAAAAATCACCGCCGTCCCTGAGAAAAACAGTCCCGTACGGCCATGGTTATAGGTAATATACTTCAAATCATGTAGGCCTACATCGCACTACAAATGCTGCTTATACGATTGCCACATAATCGCCTCTTAACGGATACAAGTCTGAGGTTGGACTTGCACATCTTATTTTCGAAAATAGTTCAAAATAGAAAAAAATCCAAGCATTATTGTCTCGATAATCGTCATCAGGCATGGAGTGTAAACAAAAGAATACGCGAAGCTCGTCGAAAAATTCGCATAAGAATTGTTATAAGCCCATATCCGTACCTTTGACAAAAGTACGTATGGGATGGCATTAAAGAAAAAATAGAACTGAAGGTTATATAAAGTCGCGGGCGCGCGCAGAAATTTTGATAGTTTCCGAAGAATTTACGAAAATTTTGACAGTTGGCGACCTATATGGGATAGAAAATGAACGGAGCAGTAGCCCGGAACAAAGCGGCCGATCGGATAATCGACCCTGTTAGTCAGGCGTGTATTAATTATCGGAGAAGGTAAACTGTACGTTGCGAAGAAGAATATACTGTAACGGGGTTGGTTAGTCTTTGGATAGTGTCGAGGCCGACAGGAAGGGATTCTTGGCCGAAGGTTTTTTTTTTTTTTAATTGGCCATGCACCGAAACTTCCAATGGACAACACAAAAGATAGCGAGTAGAATGACTGCTGAGTTTCGATCTGTTAAGGTGTATTCCTCCACTAAAGTAAAAGAGCTCTCTCAGGATAAATTTACAAAAATACACAAGATAAACGAATATAAAGCTCTGGAAAATGTAGTATTTACGGCACCCGTCAAACTTCAGAGATGCCTCTTTTTAACAGTCGCCCCAAAATTTTCTTTGGAAAATCAGCAAACTCTTGCAAATCTCCTCATATTGCATTACAAGCACCTCTGAAGATGTTTTGAACATAACAATAGGTAAAGCAAGGTGAAATTCTCCTTGAATTCCACAATTCACTAACAAAAATATTGTCACATGATCAAAATAGGCCAATCATGAACTAGAGTGACAGGATACACTCACTCTGTTTGGGGTGACTGCCTACTGCCTTTAAGGGCGTGGACCTTCTGACAACCCCTGTGAGAGACACCTTGTTCTAACCTGTCCAAGTCTGTATTACGTGTTGTAGTCCCTGGCCTGCACATATTTTCCCCTTAAGTGATCCCTTGGACAATGGTCCTTAATTTCAATTTCCGTTTCATTTAAACGGTAAGCCTTAGGCTAACAATAACAGCTTAAATAATCTTGAAGACAGACAGTCATCACCCCAAAGTATATTTTTAGTGTGGGGTATCAAAATTCTTAGTTGGTGACTGCTCTTTGATTGACATCAAAGTTTGAAAATTTGAAAGATGCAGAGTAGCTCACATTCCACACAAGGCAGAGGGAGTGCTTTTATTACATTTTAAAGCCTTGTATGTTCACCAGGACATGGCCTTAAGCAATAAAACAGGTTTATTCCTGCACAAGGAAGAGCTTCATACAGTTATGGGAGGAGCAAGAAGTTACATAGTTGGGAAAACTGGAACTGTCTGGGATCATGAAAATTCCCCTTTAAATAATCCAAACCTGGCAAACCATTCATTGCCAAGTCTAGCATGTCCTGGCCATTGTAAGATACATGCACCCTTTTGTGCAGAAAAAAGCTTAGCCTATTACGAAAAGTTACATGTCACATGCAAATTAGGAAATTCAAATAATGGACACTCACAAAGGGAGGATTATCTTAAGGATAATCTCTCCCAGTGGACAATGATTCACAGGGCCACAACTCTTTCACAATAAAACAAGCCAAATAGTGTCGGAACGCTTACATAAAGGGATGGCCTGGCTTCACATAATCTCTTGAAGCTCTAAAGCAAATTTAGCTCTTCGGCCTAGTACATTCCTAACGCACCAGCGTTACGGTACTAACACCTGCCGCGACGGTCAGTGTGAGCATGGTAACGAATGGAATGTAAATCGGCCATGACGAGAATGAGGTCACCATGACATTTTGAGGGTACTGTTCAAATGAAACTTTATCAAGTTAGTTTTGATGGATTCATGACCATTTCTAACGCTAAAGAGGACTTACTTGGGGGAAAGAAAGCTTTTCAAATCCAGACCGGATTCCTCATCAGCTGTAAGGCTCCCCTTCTTTATCAAGTTAATATTTGTACTTGTCTCCATGATTCGTAACTTGTTCTGTTTTAGTATTTTGTCGAGAATATTATTCTTAATTTAATAAAGCGCACTATCAACCAAAAAAAAGTCGAATGTGTAATTAGTGCAATGAGCTTTGTATGCATTTATATCAGATGGTATTACACAAGTAGGCAGTTATATGCTACTGTGCAGTATGTCTTTGCAGTTAATATTCTGATTCTTATTCCTCTAGTCTGTGTTCATCAGCCCAGGAGTTGCCCCCACAATTCTCAAAGAGCAAATACTCTTTATGAGAGAAACGACAGTCTATTTACTTTTGCTTCTCTACATTATTTGGTCATGTTATAGTTTGGTGCAAAATAACCTGTACAAAATTTTACAGATGGATATATATCATGGAAGCACAATATGTTGGCTAGACCAAGTGTAAGCCTTAAAGGCATATCAACTTTAGCGAAGCTGCTTTTAAGGGAAAGTTATACAGCTTGCCTCCCAGAGCAGACGCCGTAAACCTGAAACTACTCTCAAATGGAGTTACGACCCAGAAAGGACAACAAACTTTACGAGAAGCCACCAAGACAGATCAATTATCTACAGTGCAATCAAGACCTCTTTTGATCATCTTCATATTAACGCTTAGCAACAGGTTCTACAAAAGTTGACCCGATGTACATCCGCTATTAGCCCCATCACGCAATGCCGTGAAGGTCAGCCACTATTTCGCACTGTTTAAAATGGCTGGCACATCGCCATCTTTGCATCCATCCGGCTGAAACGTCGTCAACATGTTGTCGAGGGAAAGGGTTTTTAATTGTGAAGTCATATTTGATCATTTTTTTATCATCCTTTTAGTTATGAGAGTTCATTTTCCGAAATCGTCAAAAAGGATGTTGTCTTCTCCTACAGCCATAGGCTTAGGAGCCCAAGTTGATTGGGGGGGGGGGGGGGTTGGAACGACTTGACCGAAAAATATAACCAAAAATTTCCGCGCACTCCACGCACGTTCGACATGTTAATGTACATATAATATAGGCATGCATCGGTTATCACACCGCATGCCAATTACATACACAAATTTGTGTTATTGCCTTCTTTATTGGTTTTAATTTTGGCCGAAGTCGGTGATCGCCGGCCTGGGGGAGGGGTCTAAGGGCAGGGGGTCCCCCTCCCCTTTGAAAACGTTTGAAAAATTAGGTGTCCTTCGCGCCATCTGGTGCCACATATGCTCCCTTTGAAGTAAAATTTGTGTTAAAAAAATTTCGTATTTTAGGTAGAAAAAAATCAGCATCAGTGAGGGTGGGGCATGGCCCAGAGGCCCCTCTTATACACCACTGATAATCAAAATATAAGTTCAACCATTAAACACACTGATGAATTGATACGGAATATATAGGTGCTAGTGCAATTCAAGTAAGAACTTTATATTAATTACCAAGGAAGTTTTTTAAACTATTAATACCCTTTAGCTACATCGTTGCATTAATTTTCTTTCAGTAGCTGCCCGAAAAATTCTCAGCATTTTGCCCAAATTTTCACAAAAGATTTTGGTTGGGGGGCTGCAGCCCCCCGCCCCCGCCTCCTACGCCTATGCCTATAGCTTTGCTTTAAATTTGTTTGAAGCGTGCTAAAGCTAATTTTTGTACCGATGGGATACGCTTTTCAGTCTACATGCGTGTGCGAAGACTACACGTCGTGCACATGTGCACCGAAATCCTAAGCTTTAGCTTATGAAAAGCTTTTCATTAAAGCTTAGAATTTCTCTGGTCCGCACAGTATGTGTACCAAAAAGATATATCTAATGTATGTAACTTCATTGTTTGCCCTCTAACATGACGCCGTACGACGTCAATGCATTAGGTCTATATGATAACAGTGTATGACAGATATTTGAAGGTATGTAAATGAGATTGCTCAACAAGCTTCACTGGGAGAGTATTTGGAAAGTTTTTTTGAACAAATCTTTCTAACAACGGTAGATTACTGGCTGCAGAGAATCGGTAAGGAAGCGTTTCTCCTGGGCTTGCAGTTTATTTTCAAACCTGATAGCGTAGGCTACAGAACTGAGGCCTTTTCACATTTTTGAAAAGCTACTGCAGTGCTTTTTGTACAACGCAACGTAGGCCTACAGATTCTTCCTGGAAAGTATTGGATTCCATTAAAAAATCTTTGGTGTATGAAATTATCCAATCATAGATTTGGCGTATGGCGTACCTTACAGTTTTTGCGAAAAAACGCAAGTTTTGCGAACGCTGCAATTCCAAAACGTTGATGAATGTATCACTTAATCATGATATATGTCGGACACTGACTGTTGAATCTAATGTCCTTATATGGAACTAGTTTTATTTACAAGACTATTGTTGATATTCATGTCGGGGACAATATTCAAAGTTCACACACCTATTAATAATTTTTGGTAAAAGCGCCATTGTCCTGATCATGTCATAGCACCTTGCCATACCACAGCTAAAAGATCCTTAATAATAAGAATTTCTAAAGAATTCAAAGCTTTGTCAAAGATAGCACCAATAAGTGACCAAGCAACTTTACAAAGGTACAAATTTTTCAAAGGGGCGTAGGGTTAGACAGCTCCCTCTCCTTACACCCAGTCAAAAGGAAAATAGAAAAAGCACTAAAATGTGAGAATTTCTATACATGTCACCAGTTTAAAGCTTTCCCCAAAATAGCTCCATTTTGCATCTTAAGCATTTAATATGCACATAAATTTCGAAAAGAGTAGGTGTGTCACTCCGGCTTTTATACACCCCACCCAATAGAAAAGGACACTAAATAATGAAACTTTCTAAGCATGTAGTCAGTTCTAAGCTTTGCCAAAGACAACCCAAATTTGCACCTAGGCCACCTTACATAAATGTCACGTCCCCCCCCCCCACTTGGATCTCTCCTATTACACCCTTCCCTCATGGCGGCACTGGTTGACAAAAATGGGACTCACCTGGGTGCCAACTATCCTAGGTACTCCACTAGACACTTTCATAAACTGCCCCCTTGACAGCTGGTAATTTTGCCCAGGCTACGGTCCTGTACCTTATTAAAATTATTTCTTCCTGATCCTTCACAAATTCATTTTGTTATTGAAAAACTGTCTATGAGTTCTTTGACAATTATTACAAGGTAAGCACACAAACGAAAAGGGGCGTTTCAAACACTATTTACATCCCATGCAAAAGTGTCTGAGAAAAATAAGGATTCTCAAACGACCACATACAACGTCATATATGACTTTGGAAATAGTTGCTCTTCGGAACTAACATCGTGACAAGCCATGCCATTTCGGTTATCTATGAGGAAATATTGCTGTTTGGTGAAATTGTTTAATCACTATTATGTTTGAAATATTTTACCTTTGTGTTATGAGGCTATTTGTGTTTTGAGTGCTTACTGAAGCGATAATCTTAGCCATACTATCAAACCCACCCAGGCATTTAACAATGTATTATTCACTACAGTCATTATTTTGTCATGCACCTTTGTAACACATCATACATAGAGACAAAAATAGAGAAACCACATCAGACTTGGCAAATACCATACTGCCTATACGGCTTGGAAAGCGCATGATACTCTTGTATATCATTGCAAAGGGGGTAAATGTAGTAGATAGTGCGTGCTCTTTGCCAGAATTGTGTAGCTAGGATCTGCAAAATTACCTGAGCTATACCGCAGACAACTTTTGTAACGTGAACAGGTTTGCATCCACAGTGTATTGCGACGATTATTACCGCGATGGGTATTACCAGTAAATTTAAACTTATGTTTGCTGCCAGCGTTTTTGTTTTGTTAGCAATGACGGGCTACTACCTCTGGAACAAACACAACACTCCGTTTTACTCCCCTATAAATCTTCATATAGTTAGACGCCCTCATAACCACGGAAGACAGAACGATAGAATAATTGCTGAGAGCAGAAAAGTTTTCTCTAAACTGGGCAGTGTTAAGTTGACGGAAAATATTGATGAAATCGAAGAAAGAGAAAGTCCGCAAGAGGAAAGATTAATCGTCGCTGCAAGCGGAAAAGGGAAATCTGAGGTGCACAACAAAGTGTCGGCGGATAACATTCAAGTTAGTGGTGATTCAAGTACTGAATGGGATATGATTGACAGTGACCACATTGATGTGGCATTATATAGCTGTATAGCAAAGTGGGCACAAACGATGAGTGTCATCTATCGCACAGTAAAATGTCCTGATTCTAGAAGAACGATCAGTATTAGAAATGCGTTGGGCAACGTATCAGCAGCAAGCACAGCAGATGTTGTCATTTTCGCTAGCGGAGTAGGTTCATTAAATAAATTGCGCGAACTTAAGGAACTGAGGCGGAAGAAGAAGCCTCACCAAATCTGGCTTTACACCACTACAGAGAGTGCATTTCAGATGCCATTCGTTCCGCGTTTCTCAACAAGAATTGACGCGACAATCTTTAACATGTCATTCTGCTACCATTCCAAGGCGGAAATTGTAGCGCCATTTGGGGCTTACATCCGGCGACTAGAAGGCAAAACTGACAATGGAAGTGCACAAATTACCCCCAAACCTGACATTCCCGCCCTAGCGGCATGGGCAAGTAGCCACTGTCACCATACCTTTTGGAACAGAACTGAATTCGTCATGAACCTTACTAAGTACCTTCCAATGGATTTATATGGTGCATGCGGAGGAAATCTTATCCCTCGTAATGAAGCAGGATCTGACATACTTAAGAATTACAAATTCTATCTAGCTTTTGAAAATTCTTGTTGTTCGTTCTACATCACTGAGAAATTTTGGAAAGCATTAGCAGAATACGAAAGTGTACCTATTGTTATAGGATCCTCCAAATCGAATTACGAGAGTGTTGCACCTCCAAATTCTTTCGTGTATGCAGATGACTTTGATTCGATGGAAGACTTGGCAAACTACATCAAAAAAGTGGCTGAAGATGAAGCCTTATACAATACATTTCATGAATGGAGGCGGTACGGGAAAGCTGAGGTTTACAATGAGCGACTCGTTTCCCCTTTGTTTGAGGACAAGAATAAGTGTAAACTTTTGAATTACTTGGAAAAGAACGCCTGGAGAAAAAATCATCCAATACAGATGGAAATAGACCCATTCGGTCCAGACTGGGCAGGCAGCTGTACTTCTTGTGGAAATCACGATTGGATCAAGGATTATGGTTTACAGAGTAAGGATTTCACCAAACGTTTGTACTCGTTACAAATGACAGAGGTTTAGCAGGAAACTAGGGTGGAGAAGTAACGCCCAAACCATCCCACAACATGCTGACATGTATCTGGAAATTAGTAAATCCTAGTTAAATGCCAAAATTTGATTAACAGGTTATTTTACTTTCTAAATTGCTGAGTGTGTTGACTCACTCTTTCCCATTTTAGTCTGATCCTTTAAAAAACAAAAAAGTGTGGAAAGGATTGTATGCTTTAACCAAAGTGGAATGTTTGGTCTAAGTGTGTCAATTTTTAGGTGTCATTTTTCCAAAGGCATCTTCAGCCAACGTTTTGAATTTCGCAATGGCGGAATTTTTTTTCCATATTTTTCCAGTAACAAATTCTGGTACAAGAGCTTGAACTACTTTCAAAATTTATTTGATCACTTCTGATGCAGAGGAACCGAAGCTAAAGAATAAAAATTCCAGATGGAGTCTGACCGCCACCTGAAATGAGTAAAAACCGCGTATAGATCTTTATTTCTTGCTTTAGTTACAATATCTCCTCTAATGTCATTTTTTCACTTTTTATATAGCCTAACTTGTTTACCTTCAAAGCTAAAGTTTTAAATTTTAATTTCATTATTTTAAATTTAATTTCATTATTTTGACTTAAAGTACCATTATTTTTGCTTTAAAAATTCCAGATTTAGAGTTTTAATCTATTTTGTAATGTTTGCTAATGAGTGACTGAAAAATTGAATATTCCAACTGTAATACTCACAAATTCAACTTAAAATTTCACATGTACTTTTTTATGAATTTGACTTCAAATTCCGTTATTCTATTTTTGGCCTTTCAAGTCAAAATTTTTAGGTATCATCCTACTAGTTTGATATAAGCTTTCTTCATTTAAACTTTCAGTGTCACTGTTTGGACATTTTATCTCCTTACTTTGATTTGAATGCTTCCAAAAATTGACTTATAAATTTCATATTTTTCTTCAAAACTCAAACTTTGACTTAAAATGTCACACTTTTATCAATGATCCTTCGGTTGTGTCGTGTGATCTCATTTTAAGACTTTTAACAGCAAAATTTTGATTAGAAACGTTTCAACTTTGACTTCCAATGTCACAATCATGACATAACTATCGAATTAAGAGACTCAAAAATAAAATAACATCATAGTCAAATTTCCTGTAATTAGATTTACGACTTGAAAAAAAAAACGAAGTTATGTTGCTAAAGGCAAAATTTGAAGATTTCAGTCGCTATTTTCTTCTCTGTGTCTTTATTTGGCCACCATAAACTATCTCTCTATCAAAAAGCTTTTTTTCGACAAAACTTACAAGAAACATAATTTTAACTGCTGCCACGCATTCATTAGAAAAGAAATGTGGCTATGCTTGCTCCTGCACATACACCTGTAGCATAAACGTATGGGACCTTTCTATTTGGGGGAGGGGGTACAAGGTTTTTGGCCAAAATTTTTTAGCCTCTTTAGAAAACTTTTGCCCGAATTTCTACAGATTCTGCCCGAATGTTTGGGCTTTCCAAAAATTTGGGGGCAACAGTTCCCCCTTCCCCCTTTTCATACACATATATGGCCTATAGATAAATATACCTAAGCTAAATTATAAGATCGTCTGATACTTGACAAAGTGATGAAGGGCCCAAGTGGGCTAGCATTTGCCAAACATGAGTTCCAAAGGCAATCAATTGAGTTTTTAAAGACCCATTTCTCTCGAGTAATATAGCTACTGTCAATAAACCCCAGATTCTGTTAATTGAGCTACAATCACTTGGTGTACAAATTTTTTGTGTGATGTATCTTATTCTTCTAAAAGGTTACTAGGCCACTAAATCACTACAAACTGCACCAGTAATGTTGCTGTTTCCATGGTATTGCACAATTTTCTGCTGAACTTTTTGATCTTTTCTCAAGACGGAAATTTCAGTGAACATCCAGTGTTCCTTATTCAACATTTTGACAGTGTTCTGCCAAAATCTGAGGTGTCATAATTATGGGGGCTTTTCAGAATACGTGTAGATGTGGCACCCAAAGGCTTAGTATCTCGCCTACTTTAGGCCGTTTTAAGCTTGATATTGGTTTTAACACAGGCCTGTTGCCAAGGGAGGGGGTACCAGGGGGTAGCACTCCCTTAAAATTTTTCTTCCCATAGAAAAAATTCTGGCGCCGTAATGTTACCAACTTTCGCCCTCTAAAATTATTTTCGCCCTCAACACACCCATCCCCACCCCCTTCAGTACATTGTCTAGCTGCGGTCCTGTTCCAAAATGGTTTCACCATCTCACTGAACCATCTGTAGAATGTTTTACAAAAGTAAAGGGTGAATACGACTGATTGTCATTCAGTGAAATTACAAATTTAACTTTACCTTGTACATGTGTCTATCTACTGTAGTAAAGAAACATATACATGAAATGAAATTCACTGTTCTAGAGTCATCTTACTTTCGGCTTGTATACTGTTCTAGAGTAACCTTAGGGCAGGCTTGCTCTAACTACTAATTTTAAACAGTCTGACCGCCATTTTAGACTCCAAAATGGTGGCTCCGGCTCGTAACCCTCTTTTGGGACGTTGTCCCTCCACATGGGTTGATCCAATGAGATCTGAAAAATCACTGAGCCAGTTCAAGCTCTTCTACACGCTTTTATTCCTGACAAAATAATGAACAAATGTCCGCCACTTGAAACTCAAAATGGGAACTGGAGTATCTATACTTGAAAAAACAGAACTCAAAATTTTCGATTCAGCTGACCAAAATTGAAAGAGTTCGACTATAAAATTTATTTTGGCACAATAATCCAGCAGAGTTTTGTCATATCCACTTTTAGAGTGAACTTCGTTAATTGTTGGCAGGGTCGTAGTCTTGTTAAAAACCCTACAACTAACGTTAGTTCTACAAATTACGGTACAACGTTGATGGGGACTTACTGTGAATACTCCCTCTATAGGTACTCTATAGATACACGTTTATACAGTTTAGTTGACAAGGGCCCTTATTACAGGGTACGAATATTTTTAATGTTGGTTCTTACGAACAAGCTAGACCGGTTTCTGTTGTCTCGATCATTTTGTTTGCGACAAGGGTTTACAAACTATTTATTGGTTTTAGTAGAAGAACAAGGAAAGTATCGATTGAGTAAAATACCTCTTAATTTTTCCGTTACTCTCAAACCTTGATTTACAAGGCAATCTTTGATTTTCGCCTTCTCGTAGGAGGGAGGTGTCGGAGGACGATGTAGACAGTGACAGGCCGGTGTTATTGGCAAAACTGCTTCAGTGTCACTCTGGTTAAACCGGTTTCTTATTCAGCATAAGCACGGGATGGGTCTGGTAGTGGCGCTGTTTTTCTCCATGTGAGTGAATTCCATAGAACTTAAAGTATGGGAGAATGACGTCTGGAGTTCTGGACTGAAGCCATTGATTTGGCTCTCTTTACGGCAAGAGAGAACAGTGCCTAATGTATACACGTCGTTGCTTTTGCCTGAATTATTGGCGGAGAAACTACAAGTTTTCAGGTTTGAAGTATTAAACAAAACACTTAAGGCACCATGACTTAGTTGTGAAAATTATAATCTTTCACGGATAAAATAAAACGAAATTTAAGGTCTGAAGTTGAATGCACACTGTACGTACGGAAACACGCCAATCATCCAGCTTTCTGTCGAACGGCGGAAGCGTCCTGAGCTAGGGCTGTGACCGTTTAGCGATTAATCGCTAAACGATCGTATGTGTAATAAATGTTTAGTACAAGGCTACCAGCGATTAATCGCAAAACCCGTTTTTCCGTACGAAATAAAAAACAATCTGCAGTCATTACAGAAAATTAGATGTTCACTGTAACTCTTTTTGAAAAAGTGAAATACATAATTATACAAATGGCACACACGTAATCATACGACATCAAAGTTAAGCTTCTATGAGGATCCGTGTTTGAGGTTCATGGAAACTATGTCCCCCGGACGTCACTAACGTATTTTACATTCATCATGTTCAAGGGCACATTTAAAGTCTCTATGATGATCATAGGTACTATTTATCGCTAAACGATCGCAAAATTTTGCGTTAATGTTTAGTAATTTTGCTAAACATTCACAGCCCTACCTCCTAATGTAATGCAGCGCTAGCCGCACTTTACATGCGCGATGCGAGACAATCTGGCCGTCTCGTCGCCAATAATCTTGTACCATAGTGTGCGTTATGACAGTTTTAAGATAAGTTTCGAAAGGTGTAACACATCGCCTTCCGACTAAAGGTGTGCACAGACCGCCCCAAACCGGGACCAAACCGAGAACGCCCGAAACCGAAGTCGGTTTCGCTGAACTCGGACCGACAGTTGGGTGGTCTGACCGTCATGGAACCGACATCTCTTCCGACCCGGGCGGTCTGACAATTTTCAACCCAAACCGAGAAAAACCGAAAAAACCGACGCAGATTTATGCACAATTCCACCCGACTCCACTCTGCCACTTCTGAGAGGTGCTTCTCCAACGCCGGGTATGCGATTAACGTTCGTAAGACAAGGCTTAACGCAAGCAATGAAAACAAATTTCTCTTCTTTAGCAGTGCCTTGGGTATGACAAATTTTTCAGAAGAATAGATAGACGATATTGTAGACGCTTGAGAACTTCCTTTAAGTTTTGGTTTGCTCTTATTCAAAGGCTAATTTAATTGTTTGATTTGATCGTTATTGAATAATAACTATCCACGAAGTGAATTTGCTGGGATGGAGACATGATTTGAGTTAAAGTTCGAAATTAACATGATTACAATTGTGGGATGACTCCCAGATTTTTCTCATTCATATCTCATGCAATGGTCGATGGGAAAAAGAAAACGTAACTATCTAATTATGGGACGGAATTAGGACAGTTCAAGTCCATTGGACATGCCTAGAAGACCGATTGAAATATTCGCTGATCTCCTCTGAAATGCGATTAACTGATGAAATGGATGCAATGATATATCCGAATAAGTACTTACAATGAAAACATAGGATTGGAAGAGGCTCTTTAAAGTGTCATTACTTTAGTTCTGCAACAAAACTTGTCCAATTAGACCTAATACATTTTTTGGTTTTGACATTTTGGTGGTTTGATTCATACTTATGTGGTGTGGTTAGTTAATATTGTATACTGATCTTTATTAAATCAGCATTTTGGCTCTTTTTTTACTATACTTTGATATCAGGTTTTATTCTTCGACTTTTGCTTTATCTGAAAGTCAATTTATTTTAAGTTTTATATTTTCTAACCCTCCCTCATATTGATTGCACTTTGATCTTAGGTTTAATGCAAGGTTACACTATTGTCTTACTTGAAAATCAATTAAACTCAAGTTTAATCTTTATCTTCTAAACTATTATCCAGTTGATTATTCTTTGATCTCAAGTTTAATCCCTTAGCTTTATAACTCTCTTGATTTTAACTTGATGCCAAATGTGATGGTCCGCAAATTGTGTGATCTTTCAGTAGTACAGTAATAAAGAACATCATGCTAGTTGTACGTTTTTGTAGTAAAACATTGCTTCGGGTTTTTTTTTTTGGTTTGGTTTCGGGTGGTCTGACTTGAAAGCTTCATCGATTTGGGCGGTTTGACTACTCGAAAACCGACATCCGTTTGGTCCCGGGTGATCTGAGAAGGAAGGGTTGTCGGTTTCGGGTGGTCTTGGTCAAGTCCAAACCGACGATCGGGTGGTCCCGACATCAAAAACCAGACCGACGCACACCTTTACTTCCGACACCTTCTAGCCAAAATATCATTGTAGCTCCACGCAACAAAGGCTAGTAAGTCGTGTACTGTGCATTATCAGTCGTGTGACTGTAAAGGCTAGTCACTGTTCCTAAGCTATATCCTAGTGCGAAGTTGTGCAGCAGATGTGGGGATTTTTCCCTGTACAAATGGGCGACTTTTGGAAATTTTGCATACAAATGATGAAAAAATCCAAAAGAATGATCCCGTTAGGGTCTGAGTTTCTGTAAAAAAAATGTACTTTAGTTTTCCTTTTAAATATTACCGACATGCCTATTAATCGAACCTTTCTCAAGTTTGCAGAAGTGCCGTTCCTTCTGTAGTGTTACAGAGAAATGGATGACACGTTTCCTTTTTCTTAGGTTGGCATGATTTGACATGGCCATCTAGACACATGAAGATGTGACCCCTAGAATGACTGCTGAAAATTTACTGTAAACATAGTGGCTGTGCCTACCTATGAAGGGAAAGTAAAACTTGGAAGATACTTGTTAAGTTTGTTAACTTTAAAAAATTTTCCGAAAGTGAAATGCTCTGTACTTGCTTTGTGGAAAATGGCAAAATATTCAATTGCTTACTCTAAATCAAGGCCTCTACACAGTAATTACAGGGAAGGGAGAAGGAATAAAATAATGGTCAGGCAACAAAGGCAAATTAAAGACTTACGAGAGAGAGGGTTTACAATGTTCCATTTGCTCCAAGAGAAAGCATCCCAGTGGGGGGGGGGGGCACCCTTAATATTGCTACACAGCTCATGCTCTACCTGCTGTAAAGCTTTCCCAGGCCCCCCCCCCCCCAAAGTTTTCCCTACAACATTATTAAACTTCCCAGGTAGTAATTTCAACTAGGTCTATTCCACGTTTGAAACATCTTAACATAGTGGATATGCTGTTTGAACATGAGAAAAACTACATCTGACTGACTTCTTCCTATTTTGAGCCAATCTAATTTCCTGACTTTTGTCTGATTTGAGGCAATTTTGCTCATATCCTTGAAAAGTCATTCTTCAAGTTTCCCCCACTTCCAGAATGGCTGATAACCCTGCCTGACAAAAGACTAAAGAAACATTACATTTTCTGCAGATTGAGAGCACTTTATTATTAAACCATCCTATGTGTAAGGTTCACAATTTTACATACTTTATAAAAAAAATGATTGCACATTTTGCTACTGATTGCAGATAATGTATAATTAACGAAGTCAAAGTTCCACTGGTGAAGTGTTAAAGTATTCAATTCATTTCTTGGATGGCCTTTTTCCTGTTTGGTTCCCAACAAGAGAGCCAGTTGCATAGTTGCATATGATCACAATGTTACAGCTTACACCAAGTTGAAACATGTCTCTCCCAACAGTCATATTTTATTACTAGAAATTGGTGGGATAGATATGACTCCACTGACCTCAGCCAAAATACTGTTACACAGATCTTTGTTTATGTCCTTCTGATTAGATAATGTATCTTTTAAGGATGTCAGCTGTTTGGTCAGCTCAGCGATTTCATCACTGATGTCTTTACTATTCAGACCTAAGCCACTGATTTTTTCACTAGTGCTGACTTTGTTAGAAGGTGAGTCTCTCATTCTTTTGGGTATGAACTGAAAGTGAGATGTAACAGCCATAGCATCTGTCTCTTTTCTAGGACGTGAAAGAATTGTCTTCCCTACAAACTCTCTCGATTTAAAACCATCACAATTGCCTGCATCACCTTTTGAATCTTCCTGATGGAAACTCTCAAATTCCAGCCTCTATATAAACATAAAAATGACATAAAAAATGATGTAAAAAATCATTCATCAACAATTACTTTTTGGATCTTTTCAAATGGTTCTTTTTACCACACTTTTAATAATTCCTAGATGTGCTGGAAAACTGTTGCTTTATTATCTACTTAGCATATCTGCTACTGCCACTAAACATCTATTCTATCCAAATGAAATAGCAGGGTTCAATCCCCCATAGGTAACAAAGAGTAACATGACTCCAACAACTATTATCATGACAACCTGAAAGCCAAAAGGCTAAGTGAACTTATTGTGCTTAACTTTAAGTATCAAAAGGTAAATATCCAAAGGCAAAACTCAAAAACTGACATCGTGTTAACATGGTCATACATCAGTCTCTTGCTCATTATTTGGGCATTCATTACATGCCAGATATTCTGTAAGATCTAGACATGTTTCGTACTTGACAAATCATGTTTGTTTAGGTTGACCTCTGGTGACCTCAAATAACCTATGAACACCACCATGAACAACATAGATTTGATGGGGCTCCCGCATGCTAAGTTTTTACCAGGTTTTCACATTTTGACTACTAGAGGGCTTCAATCAAACTTTGGCCTTCACCAAAGACAATAGTGGTTATGCATTCCATATGGAGTACCTCCATGCAAAGTATGAGATTCATAAGGCTTTCTTCTTTGATATTATCATTTTTAAATGTTTTCACAATATGGCCCCTGGTCACCTCAAATGACATTTGACCTCTGCAAAAACTGACAAAGATCATCTTGTTCACAGAAGGCACCCAATTGCCATATATGACATTAACACACATATATTACTGAGATATCATCTTTACAAGATTTTTGCAGTTTAACCTCCAATAACCTCAACTGACCTTTCCAAATTTATGGAGATCATCCACTCAATGTGGGACACCCACATGTCACATGTTTCCCTTCTTAAGTCATCATGTTTACAAGATTTTGCAGTTTTTGCAGACCCCTGCTAAAAACAAGAGGGCTCACATCCTCAATATGGGGCATCTACATACACAGTTACTATTTTAAAAGATTGTATTCATGGCTCAGTTTTCAAGGTATACCATTTGACATATGGTAGCTCCAAGTGACCTTTGACCTCCACCAAAATTATAGTCAGGTACAATTTGGTTTGTTGCATTTCTTTTTGCTATATTTGGTAAAACTTTGATAAGATGTAGAGTAGACATCAGACAATCAAAAAAGTATGTCAGGGTTTTCGCTAACCCGGGTTCCCGGGTCTCAGACGCACGACAAGCCGCCTAGACGCTTGGAAGAAAATCTTGTGCATCCCATGAACGCATGACGTTCAGCCTTATACGCACAAAAATTGAAGCTCTAAATTTCATGGTCTTTACCCACATATGTATTTACGCATGTACGTATGTCAACTTCTCTACAGAGCTCGTGCCTAGCCTAAGGTATGGGTGTTTGAATTCAATTATGGAACTGCACATGCACTACAAACTTTGCCATGCTTCGCCATGCGTTTCACTTGAACCTGGCCTAAGGTATCGGTGTTCGCGTACACAATTCCTATATAGCCTACCAAACATAATAAGGTTTTTGACCGCGAATGTTTTTGCTCTCTTCGAATGGAAAAATGTGGAGAAAAGGACGAGCATTGATTGATTTTACATCAGTTCAATGTGAAAAAGAATGCCATAAATGAAGAAAATATACGTTCAGGACAGCAAAAAAGAAGACAGGAAAGAATACAAGCCACATTATTTCACATTTTGTTTCACAAGACATAGTCCTTTTTTGAATTCTTATTATCGTGTAGTCTCACGGAAAAGTTATTGCCAAAATTTTCCATTTATCGCCGAAACTTACGCGCTACGTAAACGGCACGAAAGTGGTCTAAATTGCTTCAAATTAGAACAAAACTAGAGTAAACAGTTGTAACTCAACAAAATCTGAAATGTTTTATCTTTAGTTCGTTGAAAAATCGAAGCACCTTATGGGATAATTTGCATAGATAATTCGTGCTACAAACAAGACGGAACTATGCCTGCTTGATGCTAATTTCATATTTGTCGAGCTCAAACAAAATCTTGCCGGGCTACTACAGTCTATTACCAAAAAGCACAATGGGCTACCTCTTTGAAAAATACTTTCTGAGCCTTAATTGTGACAATCCAGACATGCAGAGCTAGCTCGACATACTCCGGTCACACGGTACACAGTTAACGTTCGTAGTAAAACACCTGTCATTTCCACATCACACTTTGCAGTAGTTATCATGGATTCTTGTGTAAACGCATGCATACCTATTGCACAATAAAAATAAACTGCATATTTTATTATACCTGGGATATGCTCCGTTTACAGGGAAGCTCGATATGTATGCCTGTCTGAAGGGTAAGGGTATAGCTCCATATCTTGTACACACGTACGTATTGTATAGGTTACAGTACAAGTACGGGACTCTTGGAAAATTTTGGAAACCCTTGAAAATTTTTGGGGACGCTCAAAAAAGAAAGCTGAGAGTTTCGGGACTCTTGAAATTGGAAGCCTAATGAAAACTCTGTATGTGCTCCATTTTTTTTATTCATGTGTAAGGGGGTTAGCCAGCCAATTCAAAATGGCCTCCACTTTGATCATTTTGGCTGATTTGGCTCAAGAGAGGCTCTTTTGCGCCAACATTTGGGGTCTAAAATTTTTTTAAGAGTAAAAGTGTTAAACTCAAAATAGTCCCTCACAATATAATGAAAGTTTCCCCCAAAATATTGATCCGTTTCAAGGTTTCCCCTGAGTTTTAGAAAGTGTGAGGTGGTATTAGTCCATGGGGTAAAATGATGCCAGCTTTTGCACTAAGAATGAGGGACAATTATCAATGTTTCTATAGCTAATACAGTATAGGTATCAGTTACAACAAATTTCTGTGAGGTGGTGACCAAAAACTGTGAGGTGGCTGCCTCACAAAAAGAATGTCAAGGGAAAACCTGCATTTTGTTGTAGTGACCTCTCAAATATGGCCCTTTTTACCCAAAACTGGCAATTTTGGCACCTTGGGACAAATTCAAGTACCAGATTCTCTTAAAGTGTGTATTCCAATGACCTTAACTTTTGTTAATAGGTAGTCCTATAACCAGGTAGTACGTGGAGAAAATTTGGACTCCCAGATTCAAACCTACATGAAATGAGTGGTACTGAAAATCCCCAATTTCTTTGTTCTAGTAAAGAAGGGGTAGGCTTGCCACTATCTGGCATCACATAGGTAGTCGATTAACCTTGCACATTTGAAGGAAAGGTCCAAAATCATTAATTCAGATTTCATAGGAAAGACTTGGGTGGCATTATAGTTTATTTGCCGGGGGGTTGATTATTATTGGTTTGGTCTCTGTGACCAGTTAGGCTAGACTGGTTTCTGTTGCTTTGGCTCAAATTATGGCCCAACTTCATCAGTAGCCAGCCGTTGAAAGGTTTGGGTATTAATCAACATTGTCTCATGTGTGGACAATATAGGAAAGTAACAACTGAATAATTTCTTGTAAATCCCACAGAAACTTGCTTTTGGAGCGCAACTTACACTTATCATAGAGGCCTTTACATTAGCCTTGACAAGATCTTGGGGAATACACATTTGTGGGGTGAAAAATGCCAAAAAGCCAGTTCAGAGTTTTAACTGCGCATGTCAGGTCATAGGTCATAGAAGAGTAAACATTGTTCACAGCAGTAATGCTTCGGCATTCGGAATTGCTGTGGTAATTTGTGAAGAAGCAAATTGACTTCAGCATAAAATATTACTGAGGCGATAAAATGTGGGACTTACAGGGGCTTACCGGGAATGAAAATTAAAGTTACACTTTAAAGTTTTTACAGAAAATCTTGATTTAAAACTTTCGTTATGATTGCTATTTACGTACTGAAACTCACTCAGTCTGTAGTGCTGGGACCGAATAGCTAAGCCTTCTCGCTATAAACCATATGCAACTGAGAAAAATTGGTTACAGAAATTAATTATGCCAATACTCGAAAAGACGCCTTAGTCCCCTCCCTCAGATATCTTACAAATGTAACACCTCAAGATCACCTTAACCAATTGTTTGTTATTTTACACAAGAAACAAACTGTTTTTAAAAGTTACTGAATTGTAAAACTACCAAGACACAACCAATGTGATCATAATACAAACTCAATGGAGACTTCAATGCAAGAATACACACAAAATTTGTATTGACCATTTCTCGAGTTGTGATTGGCTGATTAGCTACACTCAGTTCTGCGAAACATGTTTCAGTCGGTCCGTACATTGAGTCTGTCATTCCATGCTAAAATGCAATTAGGATTTCTCTGTGTTTCACATTCTCTACGTAGGTAAGGTATTACCATTCAACAACAAAAAGTTTGAATACTCGTATGTGAAGTATGGCTGCTGGTGGAGTTGTGAATAGGCTAAGCGATCACTGTACCTTGTCGGCACAGCGGCTAGTCAACGTGTGAATAGGCCCCACCTTCACCGGTGATCTCGCAAAATTTTCTGCGTTTTCCATTATTGCTAATATTCCTTAACCGTGCCAAGGTAGAGTGCATTTCTGTCGAAGTAAATCTGTTTATACTTCGGCAACTTTTTGTCGTAGCCAATTTCTTATTCCCCAGGGCTGCTCGCAGGCTGTGGAGTATTGTATACCTTAGTAATGTGAACTGTGTAAGTTAGTGCAGTGGTACTAAGTATTTGCTTTCAGAGTACCCTTATGACCTTTGACCTGTTAGACGTCGCTGTAACTCTGAACTGGCTTATTCAATGTACATGGCTTTTCAAAACATAATATATATGACGTGAGTGCCGTAGACTGTTACAATACCCGGCGGAGATTGCCTTTATTACCAGTAGTGTAGAAGGGAATTTTTGCAGTAGAATCCTGCATTCCCTCCTTAACAAATTCAGTTTACATGAAATAAAGATCCTACGAGATACATTTTGCGACAATCTCTATAATTCTTTTAAGCACTATATGCAGGAGTTTAAGATCGTCATTCTCAAGAAGTCTAATCCCTCTGCTGAATTCAACCAAAGGATTAGGTTTCGTTCTCAAAATGCAACCCTTTGAAAATTATATAGGGAGAGTCAGAGAACAACACAATCTAATAGGGTTCCCACAAGGCATAAGGTTATGAACTTTACAAATTCAGAGCCTTAATTTGATAGGCTCCGGTTATGAGTCTTTATTACTATTGAGAAATTAATCTTGAGGTACTTGGTAATTCTTTCGCCATTCCAAAGATTTGGGTAATTTATGATTACGTATAGTCTTTACATTCCTTTTTGGAGCCTGAGAATGTCTTCTACCGAATGGCCTTTATTGTAGGTGGGGTTTGAGGGTGTTAAAATCTTCCATTGAAAGTTTCTGGTTTCATCCCTATAGGGGTTGTAACTACATTTTCTCCCAAGTCTTTTACACAGTTTTCACAGTTTGACCCGACCCATGACATCCACATAAAACATAGGGGACTATATTCTGAATATGGGCTTTCCACATGCCAAGTATGAGATCCCTACCAGTTACCGTTCTCAAGATATCACGCTTACAAGATTTTGACCTATTGACCTCCTGTGACCCCAAATGACCTTTGACCTACACCAAATATTAAAGGGATCATGATCATCTACTCAATACAGGCCACCCACATGCCACATATGAAATCCCTCACTGTTACTCTTCTTGAGATAACATGTTTACAAGGTTTTCAACTTTTGACTTCTCATGACCCCAAATGACTTTTGACCTCTCCAAAAAGGTTCATCTACTCAATATGGGCCATCATGCACATTCCACATATGAGATCCCTAACAAATACCATTCTTGAGATATGCTTACATGATTTGGTCCTACTGACCTCTTGTGACCCCACACGACCTTTAACTTCCACTAAAAATGATATGGATCATCTACTCAATATGTTCAATCCACAAGCCAAGAATGAGATTCCTCACTGTTACCCTTCTAGCGCTATCCTAATTACAAGGTTTAGACCTTTAAATTGCTTTTAACCCCAAATGATCTTTGACCTCCACCAAAAATGATACAGACCATCTACTCAATAAGGGCCATCCACATGCTTTGTATGAGATCCCTCACTACATTTATGCCCTTTTACGGACTCACAGCAAGATGCAGAAATGTCATTTCCTCCCTGTTGAAAAACCAGTCTTGTTTTTCTCTAACGTATCAAACCCTAATTTCAGTCTAATCCCCTTCTTTTCATTGCAAACATCTTCTTTTGTTGTCAATAGTGCTTGCCCATTCACTTTCACTAAAATATTCAACTGTCAAGACCCAATACTGAATCTGACTATGTATACTACCAAATGTATATCTCACACTAGTTTACACTGAAGAATATTTTCTCTTTGCAAAGAACACAAACTTTATTTAATGATGTTGCAAATATATGACTCACCTGTGTAGGGGCAGTACTTTGTTGTAGTTTCCTGTTCAGTTTTTTTAAGGTATTGCCAAGCTTCAAATGGAGATTGTCTAATGCTTCACTTTGCTCCGCTGCTAATAAACGTTCTTTAAGGTTGATTGATGTGAGCTGAACAGATGGAGATGAACTGGCAGTGGTGACTGTTTTAGAGAGTGTGACACTTTCCTGAGGTATTCAAAGAATGTAATTATTAATGTTCTTGCATGAAAAGGAACTGATCAAAAAAGAAAGAGTGCTGGTACAATAATTGCAAGTTCTAGCAGCTACTGTAATATCACGTGAATTTTGTTTTACTGGTATAGTATGCAAAATGGTCAAGTACTAGTCAAAGCAACCACAAAGTGTTGGTCAGAAGTACAGCTTGTATCTGTGGGTTACCCAGAGTGCACCAACCTCCACCAATCAGTGTATAAATTATGTAAATCACAATAAAAACAAGATCTGCTGCACAAACTGCACACATTTTGAGAAACATCAACATTCATCCTCCACCAATCAGACTACCCTGTTGAGTAGGTTGATAGCCATTTATATTCACTACTTTTTTAAAGCTACACAATCCTGCTTTCTAACCTTACTGTTCTTTTAATTTGCCATGTGTATGTAGTCTGAGACCATCCAGGACCCAAAAAATGACATTTGTTTTTTCAGTCAGTTTTTTCACATAAATTGTGAAATATATTGACAATATTTATGGCATTTTCTATTTAGATGGCGACCATAATTGTACTAACCATACAGATAGCTTCTTGTTTAATACTTGTCACTGATCGTAAGAAATTAAGCACATCATTTTAGATGTAATTAGGTCCTTTCTTTCCTCTCTTGAGCAGCCTGGTAGTTGTGTAAAAATTCCACTAAACAGATTTTTCAAACAGGGAAACTGGAATTTCACTGAGCAACCACCCTTACAACTCATATATGTGGTTCAAGTTAGGGAGAATGAAAAGTGAAACCCTTCTTTAATGAATAACACAACAAAGTAAAGCTCCCTCTGACTTCTTTATTCATAGTCAACTGTAGCGAGATTCCTCTGTCTACCACAAGTCCTCTTCCCCTTCACCATCAACTTTCTCCACATTCTCTACAAATTTTTACATGCAGCGAGTCATCCTTCTATGGCTGCAAGCTCTACACACTGTATGGTGTCAGATCACAAAACATGAATTTTTTACACGGAATTAATACATGGGGGTTTTCAGTCGGGATGATAGGCTGACCTATAACACACAGTATGTAGATTATGTATCACTGACACTACTTTTCAAACACTTACACTGTATCGAAGTCAATATCTCAGGTAACATTTATGGGGGAATTTTCATCATCCCAGACAGTTCCAATTCTCCCAACTATGCAACTTCTAGCTCCTCCCATAACTGTATGAAGCTACTCCTTGTGCGGGAATAAACCTGTTTTACTGCTTAAGGCCATGTCCTGGTGAGCATACAAGGCTATAAAATGTAATAAAAGCACTCTCTCTGCCTTGTGTGGAATGTGAGCTACTCTGCAACTTTCAAATTTTCAAACTTTGATGTCAATCAAAGAGCAGTCACCAACTGAGAATTTTCATACCCCAACACTAAAAATATACTTTGGGGTGATGACTGTCTGTCTTTAAAGCTACTACAAGGTAGTTTTTCAAAACTTCCCATGCTGCAATACAGATAATTACAGTACAAGATTCAACCGTATGTTAGAAAGTGAAGTCCTTAACTGTAATGTTGAGTGTCAAAGTTTAAGTCTGAGTCCAGTTCCAGTTAAGGTTGGGCGATATATCGAAAATTATTGTTATCGCGATAATTTGTTTTGTGAGACGAATTTGAAAATGACAATAATTTCTTGTGGAAAAAAAGTGAAATGATTTGCCTCATGTTGTTTTCTTTCTTCATTTTGCTGTCTCCAAAATAATTCTTTTATTGAAGGCATTCTTTTATTACATAGGACGCATTCAAAATCAGTGCAAGTTTGTCATTTCTTACCACATTTTTCCATCGAGGAGAGAACGAAACAAATTCACAGTCGTTAGATTTGGTGATTATTCTTAACCCTGAATATTCCAGTATCAGCATGGAACTCGCATGGAAATTGTCTTAGGAAAATTATCGTAATTATCGAATTATCGCGCTAATTTCTTGGTTTATTATCACGATAGTAAAAATCCAACATCGCTCAACCCTAGTTCCAGTCTTCAGTTGTAGTAACATGAGTACAGTTGAAGCCAGCCAAAGAAAATACCGTAGTACTTGAGTCCAAACGAGAAGTACAATGCTGAAAATTTGTAAATAAGATCCTTACATCCTCCCCATCAATAGTAAAGCATTTCCTACCATCCAGTGCCAGAATATTTCTTCTTTTTCTTGCCATTGATAGTACATCTGCAGTCTCCTGTTCTCTTTCTCTAGGTCAGAAAGATGCTGTTGAAAGAAAAATTCATTCTGTTCTCCTTTGATTCTTTAACAATGATAACGATGAATGATAAGCAGCTAGGTGACATTTTAGTTGGCTTGCCGTAATATCATTTGTCTATTGAAACTTGCAAATATCTTATATGCTGATACTATAGTAGCCACATTCAGCAGCTGTAAATTAGCCTTTTAAGGATGTTTTAACCTTAAAACAGGGTTTTTATGGGTTTTTCATTGAGGGGTTGACTGCCCTGGGGAGGAGGTTTAGGGGAGGGGGACACCTCAAAAAAAATTCCTACTAAACTAGACAATTCAATGTCCTTCTTTGCTACAGTAAAATCTCATGGGGGTAAAAACCCAACTGGAAGGGAGAAGCCACTCTAACTGGTCTTTGGGAAAAGAAAGAAAAACTGTTAGAAGCATACTGAAAATCAAAACTCAGCTCTAGTCACAGTACATGATTCATAATGTTCCTTTCATGTAATATTCTAACTGGAATATAAATTTAATTTCTGTGACAAATGTGTCAAAATAGTTTAGTGTGATTCCTTCTCTGCCTTCATACAATAAATGAAGTAGCATAAAAATGAAATAATACATTTTTCTTGCTTTTGCCCAACATAACATACTGTACTTCCTTAAAAGTATGACTTGTTTTGAGCAACTACAGTGCTATACTGTAAATTATAAAATGACTCTCCAATGTTGAATAAAGACCCACTTCATCACTTCTCTGATGTCTGGACATGTTGAGGGGCACAGTGGTACTACTCTTGATGTAGTAGAGTACAACTCTCTTTTGTGCTAATCTTTCATTGCACTGAAAGTCCAGTAGAAACGGTCAAAGCCAGACAAAAGACATCTGACTGACTAGCCTTGGCCTGTTTAGGTTAGCTTCAAGGGAGGGGGTTTTTAATGGTCCTCCTTTCAAGTACTGTAACAGCTCCCAGGGTGGGCAATTTCCCTTCCAAAGAAAACATTGCAGAGGCAAACATATTGTTTTGCCTCCCCCACCCCCCCCCCCCAACCCATAATTCAAGCAGGGTAAAAAAATAATAGGTGTACAGATGAATTGAGGGCTTGAGAAAATGCCAATTTTAACCTATTAAAGTATTAACGTGAATCTCCCATCTGCAGACCTGCCAACATTTGAAAACTGGAAATAGGAACACAGCGGCGCAATTTTGGAGAATTCGCCGGCCTGGGGGTGGGGTCTAAGGGGAGGGGGTGTCCCCCTCCCCTATGGAAATTTTTTGAAGTTTAAATACTCTTAGATTCAAAACGGTGGCATATTTAAGGAATATGTATCAAATTTTTAAACAGGCAAAATTACAAATTTTTTAGGCTGTGTTTTAAAAATTTGGATGATTGTAAGGCCTAGGCCTATGTCTGCTGGAATTGTAGCCTAAACAAAAATGCAAAAATCAACACACCCCATCACAGTGATAAGTCTAAGGTTCTGTAAGTCTATAATGCAAGCAAATTGAACTTTGAACCAGTTCCCGGCAGTGCTGATTACATCCCTTTTTGCATTATAATTGCACAAAATAAAACTTTCAGATCATGTTACTTGTTACTGCTAGGCTGGGCAGGCTAGGCTGCATGGTAATGTTAGTCATGTTACACACTTAGCCTAACACAAACTTCGTTTAGGCCTTGGCCAATGTGAACGATTCTTGGCCGGGTTTATGCAATGTATTCAGAAAAAAATCATATAAAAAATTCCCACCTATTTCATAATCTCCACGACTTTCGTAGTTCAAAAGTTAGACCTCAACAGTCAATGTAACCGTTAAGTTAGGCCTAGCCTAGGCCTGGGCTAGACTGCACACATGTGCTATTTGGCTATGCCGCACTTTCGCTACGTTACCGTTAGTATGATACGGCGAACTACGGTACCGAAAAACGCTAGTAGGCTCGCAGCTTACTGTCCCAAAGTTAAATACTCAAAAACTTCGTTGCTGGTCTTCCGTTCAAAATTGAACACTGTTATAAGTACTTTGTTCAATCTTCAAATATTCTTTTTCATCCTTCTTAATCTCAAACAACAGCATTGCGATTAGTCCCACTGGTTATCAAACAAACATGCTCTATGTATTGCGTATATACCGTATACGTACGTACGTACCACCGCAGGTGCCACACGGACTTCGCGGTCGGTCCGTAGGCGCAGCTGTGGTGCTTTGTAAAGCATTAACTACAACGATCGTTACGGATATGTACTGTCAGTGTGCACATACCCTGAGACATTTTAGCGCGCACGCCGGATGTCGCATACATAATGCTGAAGTCTTGGTGATAGTGTTTACATACTGTATATATGTACACGTAAAGCCCATACAAGTTCGATCCACGAATCATTAATGAGTTGCGTGACATGCGTTTTAAATAATTATGTTGCAAGGATATTTCTTGTGGTGGGTGCTAGAAATCGGAACGTTCCGATTTTTTGCTATGTACGGACTCAAAAATCGGAACGGTTCCGATTAAATCGGAACGGTTGGCAGGTCTGCATCTGACCCTTTCAACAAAATGCATATCTGTATATCCAATGTGCTAAATTTTCAACACTTCAGATGACTATTTATACATGTTCTATTGAAATTAAGGTTGTCGAAAATTTTTGCCCCCACCCCTATTCCCAAACCCTATCTACGCCCCTGTTATGTACATAGACCCTTTTCCAACTAGCAACTGCAAGGATTATGGGATAGGGTTTTGGTACATATCATTTTGGCCACAGTAAAATGCCATTGACAAAAACAGTGCATACCAACACTCCTATCCCATATTCCTTGTAATTACTATTTGGCAAAGGGTCTGTGCACCAGTAGCACCACTGCTAACTGTCATTAAAACTCCTTTTTTATGTGTGAACATCTGTACTTCATTTAATAACCCTCTAACAACATGATGGCTCTGTTGGCTTTGCCATTAGACATAGGTGAAATAGATGTACAGTGAGACTGCTAGTGCTAAATATTCCCTGAGAGACTGGCTGCAGTCAATAGGTGTCTCATTTGTATATGCTACTGTACATCCCTGCTTCCACAGAAAATGCATGGGTCTTCTCACTCCTTTTAACAATAATTTCAGTTGCTTCACAATTTTTTATAGTTTTTCAGTTTTGGACTTGCCCTACCATGATGATCGCATCAAGCCATTAGAAGGCAATAGGTGCTTATACAAATGAAAAATAGTGTATCTACTGTACCTTCTGCAACTCTGCTTCAAATCTCAGAACAAATACATCTGCTGGTGACAGGTGAAGCCCATCCTTGGTGAGACTTACTCCATGAGTTGATGAATGGATTTTGTGGACTAAACGGACGATTTCTAGCTGTTTCCAGTGAAGCTGCTTACTGGCCATTTGACATCTGCCAATATCCCAGATCAACTGATTTAATTTGCCTTCCACATCTACAGTCTGAGAAGAATCTCTTACAGTTTTGACACAGTACCTGCCTTCTTCCAATTTCTGAGTCACATCAGGGTAAAATGGAAGTCTGTGCATATCTTTCAAAACCATTCTTTTTAAAAGATCTTCGGTGGCAATCAGCCAGCCCACTGCTATAAGTAGCTCCTGGCTACTGTTACATCTTGAATTGACCAAGTCTAGACTGTCATAAAATGTTTGTCTTGTGTACTGTTTGGCTAACAGCTTGGAATGCAAAGAGTAAATGAGGTCATTCTTATATTCTGTGAAGATTTTTGAAAGCTTTTCAGTAGTTGAAAACTCCAGCAGTTCTCCAAGTAGAATGAGCATCGGACCAGTCTACATAACAGGAAAATATAATAGATGACCACAGAAGGTAATTAAAATGAGAGTATGCATGATGAAGCTTAGAAACGACTGGTACAGTAACCAGAAACCCAAAAGACTCAGTGATTCCTTACCAAAAGGGGTGCCCCTGGGTGGAAAAAGTTGGGAAGCTGGGAGGGTCCTTTCCAGGAAATTTGGGTATTTGGAGGGAAATTTTGGTCATTGCAGGAAAATTTACACCTTTTATGTACATGAAAATATGAGAGGAATTGTGGAAATTTTGACTCCCTTCCCTGGAAATAAACATTTTTTCCAGCCCTGGGGGTGCCTGTTTATACTGAGGTTCATCTCTCAAATGTTTCCTTCTTGACTATATAATTTTTTACACTGCTGTGACAATTTGACCTCTGGTGACCTCAAATGACCTTTGACCTCCACAAAAAACAATAGGGTTCTTCCTCTCAACATGACGAATCTAAATACCAAATATGAAAAGTGTCCGTTATTGCTACCTTGAGATATCGTGTTTACAAGCCATTTACAAGGTTTTCGCAGATTAATCTCTGGTGACCTAAAATGACCTTTGACCTCCACCAAAAAAATAGGGTCCTTCCTCTAACCATGACAAATCTATATCCAAATATGAAAAGTGTCTGTCACTGCTATCTTGACATATCATGTTAACAAGCTAAGCATCACATACACACAAACACACACCCATGACATCACCATCGCATAGATTCCTTGCCTGCCTTCGGCAAGGAATCAAAAACACTAAAAAGGGGGAATCTTGAACTTAAACTTTCAAATTTAATGCCTTGACAGTTACAGGTCCTACACAAGTGTAAATATCCTTGTGAGGTGATCAGCACACTGTACCTGGACAATCACCACTCAGATAATTCCCCCTATAAAGATTTTCCAACCATAAGGCATGTACCTTTCAGACAACTTCTCCTACAGAAAAATTTATCTGGAAGCATAAGAATATGAGGCGGGGGGGGGGGGGGGCAGGGGGCATACGCCATCCCAATTCGGCAAAAATAGTGTATCCATTCGGGCAAATGAGACAGCCAAGAAAATAATTTATGCCAGCAGTATCAAAATTCGAGCAACTTGGTCCAAAATTCTAAATTCGGGCAAAAATTATCCTTGACCCCAGAAATATTGACCCCCATATGCCTATGTCTGGAAGGTAGTAGTCAGAGGGGGAGTTGTCCAGGAACCTAGCACTCTCTCCATCTCACAATAACATTTCTGCCATGGATGCAGCTGAGACTATATTACTTTCAAGGTCACTCCTGTAGACTTACAGTAGTATTTGAGCAAGCACCTACAGACACATACCAGTAATGCACTCACTACAGTTTGGAGATATGTTAATTATTTTGAAAACTTTCACAAAGTACTTTTGATTATAGAGATGCATTTTCCATTTAAAATAGCTGTTATATACTCTGTTCCCACCCTTCTCCTGTTTTAATAGTATGTGTATCAGCCTCATGAACTTGATCTAAATATACTGTACATATCTACCTCATTTTTCAGTACAATCAACAAACATGACCAATCCTTCCCCAAATTTCCACAGTAAAGTTACATCAAAAGATGTTGCAGGCCTTGAATTCTGAGGCATTCGAGTGCAATGGCACACCACCACTCGCCTCAAATCATGGTGAGCAGTGTGAGTTTTGGCACACCTAGATAAAGAATGGGAACTCATATAAATTATTTAAAGTTTAATAAAACAGCATACCAACCACACTCCTTAATTTCCTGAGGAGTGTGATTTGTAGCACACCTGGAAAATCTAAAACTCAAGGCCTGATACAGACATCCTATTACAGTATTACGGCCAACTGCTGAGATTGTTTCTGTGAAAAAAGTCTTAAGGAGGCCACTACTACAGGCAGATTACAGCAGAACGATAATGTGAGAAGACATTTCTTACCGCGTCTTCCTTATTGAATTTTGCCTGCCGAAATGTTTCAGGTGATATGTGGGTAAAACCACTAAGGTTTAAGAACTTGCACAATGATCCAATTGCATCTTTAATTTTAGATGACGATATTTTCACTGTCTGGGATGACATCTTTGCAAGGTTCTCTGTGTGGTAGTAGTACAATCATTGGCTATAGTACTGTCATCACCTGGAGAAATAAACAAGGACTGACAGTCAAGATAAGGCAAGAACAAGGCACACATTCTGTAGATATACATGCAAGGTTTCCGAAACTTTGGCATACTGTATAGTACAGTAATTGCCTAGAGCAGTGGATCTCAAACTTTTTGAGGGTGAGGGCCAAATGGAGAGTCCGGAATGAGGTCGAGGGCCCTAGCGGAGGATCACAGGCTTAGAGAGAGAGGACCGTAATTGGAAAGAGCAAAATTCATACCAAAAAGGTCCTGGAGCTGTATCTATGGTAGACAGAGGCAGAGATACGAAGTTTTCAGAGGAAAAGGTGCTGCACTTTTGTAGCATCCAACAGGTGCAACCCGACCTCAGCCCACCATGGTTGGGGCTGAGGTCTGGAAATTTTGATTTCCAGGCACTCTAGATAGCAGGAAATCTCACTTTTCACCACAAATTTGCCTCTTCAACCAGGGGTGGCACCAAGTGGCAGCCAGGCTCCCTGACAGAATGGCTGGGTTGCCAAAAGGATGGCAAAAGAGAAAATTTGGGATCACTGTTGAAGAAAATAGGACTGGGCAATATGCCGTACTTAGGACAAAATCAACAAGTTTGTTGCTGTGGGTGGTTGTCATCGGGGACTACATACTGTACTTTATCATACCTATTAAGGCTCCCCAATAAAAATGGAGTTTCCCCAACAACAGGTGTCACGGCCCCCTGCACCTCCCCCACCTGGAGCCACTCATCTACAACTCTGCATTTACCATACGTGAGTTACCCATATAGTCATTTTGATGTTTATCATGCATCGGTTCGAGGGTATAGGAGAAACATATGGCATTCTAAACAGCGCAACTAAGTACGTTGTCAACTTTGATTATAAGCAACAAGGTACACAAAATTAGTCCTGGCTAGATATGAATGAACATGGAATAAACTGCACAGCTTGTTACGTAGGCAACCTAGCCCCACTTCAGGAGAGCAAACTTGGAAGGAATCAAGTAGTGACCTTATATTACATAATTTAATTTCCTCTCTGCTACATTTTGTTGTTGCCGAATGTTTTTCTCAAAACCTGAAATCAATTCAGGGACTGCACCGACAGGGCCTGTGGGGATAAGGGCCTGAGGGCTGCGTTTGAGAATCGCTGGTCTAGAGTTATATATGATTACTTCATGTGTCAACACAATAATCAAGTCTTTGTCACCACTACAAAAGTGATTCCTGTTGCAATGCATGCCAGGTAATAATTTAGTGTTCAAATTTTGCATAGCAGTTTTGAGAATTTTTTCTTTCCGTAGTGTAAAATCACTGAAAACCCTATTGTTATGCACACAAAAAAGTGCTACACATTTTTAGATTTGTGTAGCAATTTGGCCAGTTTGTGTAGCAAATTGCGATGCGATACCGGATAAATTATTCCCTGCATGCCATCATTTTTCTTGCTTGCCAAAGTCACAGTCACTGCAGTGTTGATGCAATCTTATGTTGTACTGTACTGTAGGCTTCATTGTAGGTCAGAAGGCCAATATGCAAAATGACATGGTTTTACCAGTGGTTGGTAAAAACTCTTGCTTCCTGGTATACACAATATGACCCAGTTACATGGCACCCTTTTAGAGCAAACCTATAGCTCATTTCAAGGCAATGCACACAATCCTTAGAAGTAAAGAGATGACTTTTCCAATGTGTTTTATGTACAGTAACAGTCCCAGGCTTGATTGGCTCTAAAGATATGTCATTTGTGAGGATGATGATAAGGTACTGTAACAGGTTCTTTCATCCCACTACCAGTTGGTTCCAAACCAGCTCACTCATCGTTTCACACCTAGTACAAACCAGTTTGCATCATTGTGTTAATGTAATGCTTGATTTTACAAAAATTTCCACAAACAATTGTGTATGTTCATATTTTTCGGAGCTTACAATGAAATTTTGAGCATAGAAAAAATTTTCAATCTTGAACAAAAGACCAAATTTCAAATTTTGTGTGATGGAAGCCACAGGGAAAATGAAAAAATTGACATGAAACAACAAGATACCATATTAGCATAAACAGATACAGTAAAGGCTACAATGTGCTTAGCGATTTGCATGTGTGATAAGATAAAACGGATAATGCTGCAGATATCACGGAGAACATTTTCCTTGAAACAGCTTTTGCATAAGAAAACTTCACAAGTCTGCTCTTCGTGATCTTTGCATTATTTTACATTTTATCATATCACATAACCATCAAATAATAGACTACAGTAAAACCCTGTACGTGTTTGTTTTGAAATTCTTGCTTGGCAGTCAGGAGTCGGTATATAAAAGCTCAGTCTCCCACACAATAAGGCTAGCATAAGACAAGTTTCACTAAATCTGAAAAGTAAGTACTGTAGTGGGCTTTGTACCTACTGTACAAACAATAACAGCAGACCTTAGGAAAACATTGGTAGCAGTTTTGAAATTATATGGGAATGTTTTTGTTTTTGGTCTCTTTCTTATGGACCCAGTGAACCTTACTTGAGGCAAAAACTTGAAACCCCGTTTACCCGAATTTTTCCCTTATCCAAACCACATTCCATCCCCATGTGTTCCGATAAACTGGGTTTTTCTGTACTGGAATTCTCTGAAGTTAAACATTGTACATGCACTAACTTTAAAGCTTGTTTTAAAGCAGCAAGACTTGACAATTTCTGAGCCAATTTGTCCGGACTATTTAACTACTGGGACATCTACAGTACTTATAGGCTGTCAGCTATATGTTGCACAGTATCAGTTGGTCATGACCATTTTCCTCAAATCTGGGCCTGCCTCAATTTTGGCTGGTCCTAGGTTCAGGCATTCTAAGGCGGTACATAATGTATTAAAAAATCTGTGACACAGTCACAACCGTCGTGCATGGAATTTGACTATCAAGTCACGTATTAAATTCCATTGCAGTTATATGATACTGAGCAATTATTTATACAGTAATCAGTAAGTTACTGATAGGCTACTGTACATTACTTGAGTGTATGTCACTCCACTAGTGCTTTGCCTAAGCCTATGTACAATCTGCTGCATTCACTTTTCAAACAGTATATTGCATACATACAGTAGTCAGTAGCACATACAGGTAGACAAAAAGACGTGATCTTTCGAAATCACTGAGAAATGTCTGCATTTTTTGTCACAGACTATTACACTTATCACCATGTCACAGCCCACTCGAGTCATACGTACATTCCCTCAAATGTAGTTGTAACATAACAGCTGGGTGCTGCCTGCCAAATTGCAAGACATATACAACAGAGCAGAACGTTACGGAAAAGGATGTCACGGAAATCCATGACAACCAGCATGATGAAAAATCATTCCAGCTTCTGGGAAATGTCATTGGTCTTTCTCTCGGAATAAATGATAAGATTACTGTATTACAGTCACAATCAGAGTGCTATAATGACAAAATCATTGATGCTCAAATTGGGACAAATTCACCAAAAGTTTCCTGACTTGTTAGGGTCCGTGAGCACATTATTCAGAAAATGTATCCTTCCAGCGTGTTAATTGACCTTGGGAATTCTTACACAAGTTCTTGGGAATTTTCAAAAAATGGCTGACACCACTGTCTGTTTCCCATAGTATTATGTTAAGTATGTTACAGTACAGTGTATGTGTACGCACATGGGGACATATATGACTCAATACATTCACACATGCATGTCTACTTGCACTGCTGATGACAACATGCAGTGTTCTCCACTAGCTGTTTTGTTAATAGGGTGCTGCACCCAGACAAAACTTGCAAAGGGTGCTCACCACCTGGACAAAAAGTTGAGCCACCCAGACAGAAATTATCAATTCAAAACCTTAAAACAGAGCAAACAGCAATAATTTTAGTGTGAACATTGAGTAATGATAATCAGAAATGTCCTTAGTCATCAAAAAAGGCCATAATTAAATTTATCATCTATTTTAGCAAACATTTTTCAAAGAGAGCACCCCCTTTCTTTATAGACAGCGATCACTATTAACCTTTAACCTTTGGAGCAACCAGACAAAAATTAAATCAGTGGAGAACACTGAACATGGTAAGAAGATAGGCTATTACATAAACCAAGAAATACTTGGAAAATAATAGGATTTGGAAAGATAAGACCTCGTTCAATGACGATCACTGTGAGGCCTTAACTCTAGCAAGAAAGCTGTTCCATTAGTCTTCATGTTGGTTATTTAAGGCATTTCACCCAGTTTTATACAAAATTACAGTCAGCAAGTTTCTTCCCCCTCATTATGTTACTTTTCTGGGCTACATACTTTGGTGCGGCCTAGCTATAGTCCAGATTGGAAAGTTTGCCGTGGGCGTGGGATTTATCTCCCATGCAAAAATATGAATCTTGAAAGTGCCAGCTGGGCAAATTTAACAACTGACAACCGCAGCTGCACAAACTTATTGGCAGCAGCCATGCAAGTTTCATAACACATTTACAATTCAACCACACAAAAGTTACCTCACCCGAAAGTCATGAAACCGTACCGCAGAATAGCTTAAACTCATTCTAGATCCCCTGCACTTGTACTGTACTTACGTGTACCATACCATTGTTTGCGAGACACACCATGATACAGTACAGTCTACTGTACACTGGTTCTTAGTGGAACCGCGTAAAAAGTATGAACGTGACTATCCATGTACGTAGGTGTGTCAGCAGTTTCCCCGCCTCCGTAGCCACTATGCAGCTACGCACGACTCTCTGAAGTGTTACAACTATGTATGATATGTGTAAGGTATATGGACTTGCAGTGAAGTTTGCACCATGTGCATGTTTATGTTCTGTACAACAGTACAAGCACTGATTTTTACAGCTGGCAGCTTTATAGGGCAGTATGTACAGTACGTAGGCTGGATGTCAGACATTAATAGACGTATGATGTACAGTGTATACATGTCTAGGCCAGGCTTACAGTATATCCCATGTTTTTTTGATGCTTCAAAAACATGTAAAGATGGAGGGCGAAAGAGGTAAGCATAATGCCTGGGGAAGGCGATTTCCTGCAATCTACATGCAGGAGGTAGTTTTGCCAAAATTTTCTCTGTAAGCTACGCGCCAACCGATGGTGGCACTCCGCTTTACTTACTGGCTGCACAATTCTCTTGGCCATTATAAAAATCCCCCACAAACTTTGCAAGCTTTTCTGTCTGGGCTATAGTGTCATGGTTGCATCACAGACTTCAATATATATTCGTCACAGATTTTAGAAGATTCCATTTTCAGCATTATACATAGGCCTAGGCTAGATACCCTATATACATAATAGGCCTACTATTGCGTTCTCACCACTAACTTTACACATACTAACACTAGCATTCTCAGCATTATAAATAACATAATGTAACAGGTTTAAAGGCAAAGGAGGGCTAACTGGCTAAGGCCTAATAAGATTCCCTGAAGTCCATAAAACCTTAACTGAAATCAAACAACCAACCAACACCAAATAAGCCCAGTACAATTAGATTCTACCACAGTCATGGAAGAACTTGTCAATGTTAACCTTAAAGCAGTGCACTGATGTGGAGCTAACTAACCGCTCAGGCAGTCTATTCTACTTGTACCACTTGTTAACAACTCTATCAGAGAAGCTAAACTTCCTAATGTCAAGCCTTGCAAAACTTTACTACAGTAGCTTCTTACAATGGCCTGGAACCCAAGAATTACTTCGAACCTTTAAAGGGAAAATGCAGTCCCCCCAATGCAGGAATAGCTCCTATATCAACGTGACATTATTTTTGTTACTTAGTTGTTAAATTCTTGCAGAAATCTCCTTGGTTTACCTTCAATTTTTAATGTCTTTACACAAAATCATAATGAAACTGAAGGTACCATACGGGCCTAGGCCTAGCCTGCTTGTGTCTAAAATCCATGGAGACCTGTAAGATTTAGCAGATTTTTGAAAATAAACTTGGGGCGGCTGCTAAATAACTACAAGATAACAAAGGATTCCTTTCAGCAAGAAATTTGTACATCTGGAGCATGCCCCCCCCTCCCCAATCCTTCTCAACTCCAGGGTGGTAAGCCCAAGATGTAATACTAGGCCTAGATACACTGCAGTATACATAATAACATGATATATCTACGTACAGTATGTAACCCATAGAGTAGGATATAGCAACTAGAGTGCGCACTCCACCGCATATATAGGCCTAAATCCACTGTGATTGCATGGGGATGCCACTGAACTACATGTAGATAAGTGATGGGGACCCATCTGCCATTATAGGTGGAGGCAAGAAGCTATGCTGTGTGCGAGCATGTGTGGCTGCCGAGTCCCAATGCGATCACAGCTGTTTTGGGGAGTGAGCAGTTCCTATATCCTACTCTATGATGTAACCCCTGTGGTGTGGCCTACGCAAGTTACAGTCAGACAGTAGTTGCCTTTACCATAGGTCCATACACAAAGTACCAACAGCCTAACGTTACACTTACAGTATTAAACTTCACATGAGTATGATAAACGAGGCTTAAGAGTAGGCTACTCTGAGCCAAACTGTTGCAATTTTGTTTGGTGATTCGCAAGACATAACGAAAATGCAAAATTTCATTATATTACAAATGATCTTTTTCAGGTTTTGAGTTCACCGCGGTTACTGTCATGTCCTCTACGTCGCCTTCGCGTTCGATTCCAAGCCTGGAGCGCTGCTAGCACTAGACTCGTCGTGCAGTTCAGTAGAGGATTCGATTAGCCATGTAACGTTACGATGGCCATTACACTCACGCGCTCTCAGCATTGTACATACGTTCATACACTAAAAATACGTATATGCCCACTCGAGATCGCCGGGGAGGGGAGGGGAGGGAGACTGGGACAGGGTCCAGGATTTTTGTTTGGGGGTGCACTAGATACACCCATTGTGGAAGTAGAGTCGTCTGTCTGAAAGGACTAAGATGAAAAATGGTGCTCTGTTGTGCACCATATTGAGAGCGGTGCTCTCAATATGGTGTACAAGTTTCTATATCAAAACCGTGACGAGGAGAGCAACAGTGAGATGTAGGCGCAAATCATCACTTTTCACTCAAACAAATTTGGGGGTGCACGTGCACCCACGGACCCCCTCTGGATCCGCCACGGGGGGAGGGGGGTTGACGAGTGCTCCAGTAGCCGTCATTGCTTCCAGAGGAAGTTTCCTGCTACAAGCCGGTGGGGACCGTGTTTCCAAACATTGAAAACTTGAAGAATGCTATCCAAAGCATCCTAGACTAGAATTTCTACAAAATTCATTAAAGTAATTTCACTAGATTCTGAAGACTTTGTACAGAATTTCTTACAAAAGTTTAAAAGAATGGTTAAAAAGCTTTTATGTAGAATCTCTGAAGAATGTTTACATAAACTGCAGTCACTTCTCTTGAAAGAATTTGACACTTGTGTAGAAGTTTGATTCCCTACAGATGATGAGGAATTCGAAAATTCCTCAGATGACTATACTACTACAGTTAAATCTGGAAGGAATTTTTGCCACCCCCAAACCCAACTAGTTCTTGGTACTGCGCGCCAACTGATGGTCATGCGTGGCAATCTGGTGACACTAGGCTTAGGCAATGTAAGGACGTAGGCCTAATTACACTTTAAACAAAAATAAATTAATTCAGCAATTTTCCTAAGATGTATAAATAAGAGACTATGCAAAAATGTTATGAAGAAATATGCCGTACTAGGCAAGACTTTTAGTCGATGCTCCTTTTACTTAGGTAATGTACAGTTTTATCCGAGTCATCTTTGACAATCGTCCATGCACTAAATTATGGCATCGTTAAAGTAGGTATCTGCAGTAATCTCACCGTCTTGCACATCCTGTGCCACAAACTGTAAATAAGCAAAGTTGTCATCCCATGATAATGACTAAGTCCACTTCTGTTGCCGAACCAGGGCCGCAGCCTGGGCGAAATCTTCAGTAGACAGTTCATGACACTATCTAAGTGGAGCACCTGTATTACAGATTCCGTAAAACCCAGGCGGACTCTTCCTTTTTTTCTCATGTTCTGGGTACCATCGCGAACTTGGGGGTGAGGGGAGGGGCACATGTAAGGCCCGGCTGATAGGGTTAAGGCTATCGTTGGCAAAGCTTTGAACTGACTATATGTTTACAAATTGTCATTATTTAGTGATATTCTTCATATTTTGTGGCACGAGGTGCTGGCTAAGAGGTAGGGACAACGTCCTATACTCTTTGAGAAATGTCTGTGCGAGGTGTCTTGGGTGCAAAATGCTGTTATCTTCTTAAGTTTTGTAAAGCTTTGAATTGATTATATGTTTAAGAATCCTCATTATTTAGTGATTTTTACTGTTCCGTTTGGGTGTAATTGAAGGGGATATTGCCTAATAGGAGGGATTAAACCTCTACTCTTTGAGCAATGTTTCTTTTCTTTTGTTCTGAATTTTCCTAGATCCAAAACAGTCTTATCTTCGGTGAAGCTTTGGACTCATAAAATGATTTAAACTTTAAATTATTTACTGAATTCTTCGGCTGTGGCATGCATGGCCCTACAAGGCTGGTCTCCGCTGCAGGCTTCCCCCTAGCGCTATTAGTGCGACACTGGGGAGCCACCATTAGTTTTTGCGTCGCTATAGCGTAGACCTTGCAAGAAATTGGGAGAAATGACACATTTTAGACCTTAAAAGTTGCATCTAAGCCTTTTTTATTTTTTAATTTCATGCTTTAGAAGCAAATTTAAATTTCGACTGAGAAGGAGAGTTAGATTTTATTTAAAAGGGAAATGCAGTCACCCCAATTTGAATTAGTGTACCCGTGGCATCCTATTTCATGAACGGCTCTGGAAAATCAGTGGCGTAGCCAGGGGAACAGGGGGGGGGCGAGTTTCCCCTCTGTAAAAATCTTGGGGGAAATTTTGAAAGTGAATACATGGTGAAATTTGAGCATGATGTGGTAAAATTTTAAATTTCTCAACCAGTACACTTTACTTATTTAAAAGTATATCCCACACTGGCATAACCAGTCCTCATTAAGGTTTTCAGAGATGGAATGATGACACCATGCTTATAGTTGTACTAGTTATGTTTTACTATCTGTTTTATACAGCATGGGATCTCTGGACCTCTGACAAGGGACTCTGTCCTTTTACTGTATACTTGCAATGTTTCTTGATAATTAAAGCAGCGGCATTGTGGTATATGCAGTTTGTTAGAATGGGTCAGTGGTCAAGTACTAGTGCTATTCTCCGATACTAGGGCAGGTCCTCGTAAAATTTGGATTGTTTGTGGTGAATGTGGTGAACTGATGAAGGGAAAGGTGTACCAGGGTTCACTTAATTACTGTACTTCACCCATTGTGATTCTGAACTACCAGCAGGACTCAAGAAAAATTCACCAAGACAAGCAAGATAAAAAAAGAGCTTCCTAAAAAAGTAGCAATTCTTGGTGATGTATTCAATTTACATTTAGCACCAATGTGGCACCATTTTGCATCTAGCCCACCTTACATGAGCACAAATTTTCTAAAGGGGAGGGGGACACCCCTCCTGTAGACCCCTCCCCCAGGACGGCGATCAGTCACATCAGCCAGGTCAGAGGAAAGCACCCGGACAAAATTGGGACCTGAGGAGAACACTGATAAGTAGGAAGCAGATCACTAATTGAGGGAAATCTTGGTGCTCTCGCCCCCCTTGACAAAAAACCTGGCTACGCCACTGTGGACAATCATTTTACAGTATGATTCGTGGTGCATCAGTTGAGAAATTTACGTATAGACTTACTCCTTGGCTTACCTTGAATAGGCAACATTTATGTTCTAACATATCATGAAAGATACTTGAAGTGAAACAGGGGATATTTGTGAGATTTAGCTGTTGCTCAAAATAACTTTGCTGCGACTGCTCATACCCTTAATATTCAAAGTTACTTTATAAGCTTATTGGCCTTAGCTAATCATTAAAGGTAATCATTGGCTGTTTGATCTTTAGCCAGTGTATATGGTGGTGTATTCAAGCGGTGTTTCTGGATAGAGGAAGATGGTTTATTCCGTCAGGCTGGGAAGTCCACATAAAAACGCGTCCATGGCGGGGATTTCACCGGGAAAGTTTGGGGAAAAAGAACCCTGTAATGCGCGATTTCTCAGGTTTTGGGACCTTGAAAACATAATTTGGACAGTGAAATTTTCAGCATTTCTGTATATTTTCTCAAGTAGGCCAACTTTCACTTACGGTTTGGAAATCTCAGGGGGAAGTAGCCCCCCTGCCCCCAAGCTACGGCCCTGCTTAGATGCCGTAGATTGGGCAAAATCTCTAGCGCGGCAGTTAATGACACTGTCTAAGAGGAGTACCAAGTAGCGTAACTACAGATGGGTGACACCCTGGCGGACACTTTCTTTTTCACCTATGAATAAGTGCCATCTTGGGGAATGGTAGTGAGGGGGAAGGGCTACATGTAAGGCCTGGTTTTGGTGAAATAGTACTATCGTTAACACAGCTTTGAACTGATTATATATCTTTACAAATTGTCATTATTAGTGACATTCTTCATTTCATGTTATTGGCTAGACCTAAGGCAAATTGTGCTTTCTAAGAAAAGGGGAAGACACCCTCACTCTTTTAGAAATTTTTGTCTATTTGAGGTGGCTTGGATGCAAAAAGGCGCTACATGTGGTAAAGTTTAGTTTTCTTGTCCTAAGGTGTCCTATCTTTGGAAAAGCTTAAAATGATTACATGATTTGAATTTTACTTATTTACTTAATTTTTCGGCTGTTGTATGGTACCCCTATATACAAGGCTGGTAGCCATGATTACTGGCTGCTCCACCTTAGTACCGTACGTCACTGAGTGAGCCACCATCGGTAAGCCGAAGCATAGACCTTGCAAAGAAAATGTCGGGTAGAAATACCTTCTAGATGGGAGAAAACACAAATTTTAGACCTTCTAAATTCCATCTAAATATTTTTTTTTCGGATTTCATGCTTTAAAAACAAATTAAGCTTTGATTTAAATTAAAAGTTACTCTACAAGCTCATCGAGCTTAGCCAATTTTCATATACCGTTTAGAAATCTCAGGGGATGCTGCCCCTGCCCACCCCATCCCCCGCAGGCTACCGCCCTGTACGAGCTTAAGTTTAAGGCGGTTGGTTTCGTGACTTTATGGTAAATGATTTATATTTCTATATCTCTCACTTCCATAGAAAATATAGGCAATGGCGTCTTACAAAATTATTTGACCCCGTGAAACTGAAACGAGATCTTTCTACTTTCCATTACACCTTCCCTTACACCCACTGGCAGACAAAAGTAAGAACACTTCTATAATAATGAGATTTCTAGATATTTTAACAGTTCAAAGCTTCACCAGATATAGACGAATCCGGAGAGCAAGTGATGCTCTGATTTCAGTCGGCCATACCTGGGGTCTATCACCTTTAATCTTTCAATTTCCTTGCTTACCTGTATGATGGATGGTTGGACATTAAATTGTATCTTGATTCGTTCAATTTCACTGAATACGTGGGTTTGAAATTCATGTAGAAAATAAATGAAGACGATTTAAGGCTGGTGGACCCCATTAATGGCTGCCTACAGTCACTAAACACAAGCGCTGATTGGATTCGTCTATAACACCATTTCGCATTTAAGCCAACTCAAATGAACCAAATTTCTCAACCGGGAGGAAACACTATTTCCATTGTACCTCTACCCCAGTGCACTCCTGCACGGAATTACAAAAACAGACCTGACCCAGGTGTCAACCACCCTACGTGCGCTATTGATTCTTTATAATAATAAAGACAGTTCCCGTATACGGAAACACTTCAGAAATGAATGTAATAGCAACAGAATGCATCAAAGGGGACAACATTTTCTCAAAGGGGACTGTCACCCCTCCCCCCTTTTGTCCACTCCCTGAGGACGGCCCGAGATATTTGCAAGTGGCAAGTGGCCCTTCAACGAAACATTTCTTCCACAAAGCAATTTACGGAATACAATTTTGTAACTTTCCTTTCTTTTGGAAATTTATAACTCTGTAGCATAAGATGTTATTCAAATACAACTTACGAGGTTTGGGTAGCTCCATTTCTGGCAACATGGAAGGCATTTTGGCAAGCGGTGCTAACGCTCTCATTCTCACCATCACCCCCCCCCCCCGCACTTTTTACCAAAAGTCCCTTCGGTCGGATGCTGAAGGGCGAAAACCACACGTAACCTCAAAGGGGTTCTGTTCCACGAAGGAGCTACGTTCCCAAAGGACACTAAGGCTGAACGGATGGAAACGCCCTTGACCTATCAGTGTAGAAAAAGGTAACTAACTTTTCACACCAAGCCTCATGCTTTAACCCTTTATTAACTGTCAATTAAATAAGAACTTTCACCTTTTCTGATACACATAAGCATCTAATTGGAAATGACCAAGTACCAATTGAGTAATGCTATTCCCCGGACAATTTTCCGAGTTGTTTTCACAGGAAGTAAACATATTGTCCTCATTATATATCAGGAATTTTGCTCTATTATTTACAGTTGCCTAAAACGTGTTGACGTCCTATGAAAGCATAGGCAATGGACCACTTCTCAACTTGACAAAAGGTAACTCAGCAATTAGCTAATTCAAGCAATATGATCGATATCCCATTTATCCCATTGGCAGTAAAGTATATAATAGCCTTAATAGGCTAATGGAATATAGATTTTTGATATCACTGTATGAATAGTTTATAGCATTAGTATTAAAAATTGCAGAACCGAGCTCATTTAGGACATTGCTTGCATAGACAAGTAGATGACCACTGCAGATGTGATGACCAGATGTGGGCAATATATAATGGGGATAAAACAACTGATGGTCAAGAATTTTTATTGCGGCTTGGAGTAAAGTTCAGTCTTCTCATAACTTATGGTCAATATACTGCGTATTTCCTCTTTTTCGTGAATTATTTATGTGTACACAAAGTCGTTTGCAGCAATGTCGATTCCTATATTCCTTCTTTGCATCGTTAGTTTGACGGGTCTTGTTTCTGGTTCTTGTCTTTGTCCCAGACCTTGGATACATTACGAACGACACTGTTACTGGTTCGTTGGAAAGCCAAATACTTTCTTTCCCGCCGAAGCCTTTTGTAACGAAAAATCCGATGAATTCGGTGAAAGTCATCTTGTATCCATTCATGACGATGAAGAACGTTTGTTCGTAGCAGAAAATTGTTTAAGACTCTGGGAAACGGCAGCAATATGGATCGGATTGAATGACATTGAGGAGGAAGGGAACTTTGTATGGACTGACGGATCACCAGTTAATTTTACAAATTTTAATAAAAATGAACCGAATAATGTCAACGGGGTAGAGCATTGCATACATCTTGTGGAGTCTACCAAGTGGAACGATCGTCCATGTACCTCAGCGCATTATTTCTTTGTTTGCAAGAAAGCTCAGTGGAAATTGACGAGCTACTGTCGGGCTTAATACTGCTTTAAAACAGAAAGAATTATGGGTGATTGTACGTTTAATACAAAGACAATCGTCAGATTTTACTTACTTATCATGAACTGTTTACTGGATCTGCTTGTCTTGACAATTTAAGCAAGTTAAAAGCTGCAAATTAGGTGGTTCCATACAGTAAGAATAATAGTCCACTGAAAAGTATCCACAGTGTAGACCTGATGTGCAGTGACATCTTACATTGTGAAAGTGAGACGGGCATGATGTGAATTAAGTGGCCTTGCCGCCATCTTTCATCCCAACAGAACAGTTTAAACAGATACAGATACCTGAAACAAGAGTGACATTTGCCAGCACCATAGAATCAGCTTTTGAAGATATCTTACACACACACACACCCATACTTACACACATACGCGCACACACCCAAACGTGGGTTACAAATATTAGCTCAAGAGACTAAGAGAAGTCACTGGAAAAGTTGGACTTGTAGTAAGTTTGTCCCGTTCTCCCGACTTACTTCCTTTCTTGTTCACTGACAGTTTGTGACGTTCACAATTCGAGAGCAGGGCCGGATTCAGGAATATGAGAAAGGGGGCGTTAACGTCTGCAGAGAGTGCATGGTGCAATCAGATGGGCATGGAGATGTGAAATTCTGTTAGAAAAATCATTGCCTTGCCGAAAATAGGGGCGTACGTTCCTTACGTCCCCCCCCCCCGTCCCCTTGGATCCGGCCCTGGAGAGCGTGCTCTTGATGGCAGAAGACATCTAGAGCTAGTGGACATTGGAACTGAATCGATGTTCAAAGTTATCCGCGCAATGTCGCACTAAAGCTTTTCTGCTTGCTTAGAGGGTCTCTAAATTTCACCACAGGCAGCGTACAAACAAACTTCCACCTGAAAGGCAAACAAAAGATGTTTTATCATACAACATAAAAATACCTGTCTATTCGTTATCTGCCTTAAAATCTGTTACATACGGTAGAGATGCAATTCCGTTTTGTTCGTGACACGCATCATATACTGTAACTACCAATATGGTATAGTATTGACCAAAAGCCAACCGTTCCTGGTCTGTGAAGACCGATTCAAACTCACAGTAATTATCGCCTCTATGAAATTTAAACGGACTACTACAGCTGACAGCCATAACTCTATACTTAATTTAAATTATATAGAGGTGAAAAATAGTCCAGTAAGAACTGATCTTAAGGATGGGGGTTAAGACTTACGGTTTGAAAGTGAAACGAATTTGAACAATGTTAATCATAACGGGGCCCTGAATCATACGGAATACAAAACATAAAAGTGGCTTGACAAAGCTTCTTTTTGACACTGAGTGTATCCTAGCTCAAATAACGCTCATTTTAAATGACGTTTCTCAGAAATGATGTTGCATGGCTGCCATACACAAGAATTGATTAGAACGATGTACATTGGCTTTTATCATTGCTACACATCGTAATTTTGAAGAAAAAGAGCTCTCATAACAACTTGAAATGTAAGAAACGTTCCGACTGCGCCTCCCATTCCGTTTGGTCACGCCTTCCCGAAGCCGCCCACCTGGACAAAATCCTGGCTCTGTTCTTTGATTAATGCATCAAGTCTCATCTCAGGGAAGTAAGCTAATCTGCTGGTTCTCACACCGGCAATCGTAATGCGGCTGGAATGAAGGACAAAGTTAAAATATTAGGTGATCAAATAACTTTTGTAGTATCATTGCACAAATTATTTGCAAGGTTTATTTTTTCACGGATTCGTACAGACACCAAAGCCATTGCTTCCTTAGACAAGTCGGATAGAGTTAAACACAACAGCCGCAGGATATAAAGAATGATCAAAAGTTGTTCATGTGATCAGTTTCTGTCTTATGAGAGCGTCTTTTCTTTTTCTATGACATGAGAAATTTGGTATTTTAACTTGAATTGAAAAATTATTTTACTGGAAAGGAAGTTGTCAGCAATGTCGTTTTTAACGTTCCTTCTTTAAATTGTTCCTTCTTCTGGCTTGTCGCAGATTCCCGTCTATACCAAAGAACTGGATACCTACCTCATAAACGATACTGTTAACTCATTTATTTCTAAATGTAAACAGTTCTTTCGTCACAAACGCCATCTGTAACGAAAAATGTCGCGTGAACTGAATGGAAGCTATCTTGCAGCTACTCCTGAATAAGAACAACAGTTACTTTTGGCAGACCAGAGTATAAGACTGTAGGAGGTTCCAGTGGTGGGAATCAAATACGGTACTTTTTTGAAGTTCCAAGTACAGAAAGCAAAGGGCGAAAGCCAAACAAGGCTACCCCCCCCCTCCCTTTGCGTCCTCTGGAGGGACACCAAACTTAACTGTGTTATATATGTATCGAGTTGACAAACGCTGAGTAAGGGGAAGCTTTGTAAGAACAGACGGGTTACCGTACTTGTAAATTTTACATTTTCTGCTGGACGATGATTTGCTAACGGAGATGAATATTGAGCACATTTTAAAGGTGTTCTGTCATGAAAATACAGACTTGGGCGTTTTATGTAAAGAACAGTAAAAGTAAACCACACTTTGAGGCCATCAGATATTGACCATTTCATCGGGTGATTCATATTTTACACCTATATCATGAAGGAAATTTGTGTCATGGAGAAGTACTCAACAAGATAAGCCTAATGTCATTTTGTTTTATTTTCAACTTTCATTTCATTAGAGTTTTAACGTTGATGTATGCTGAGGAATTTATTTTGAAAAATAAAGTTGCCTACTTACGAAATAGCAATAACATTCGTCAAACTTTAAACTCTCTAGGCTCTAGCTAATTGTTCATAGATAACTTATAAAGGTTTAACAAAAGAAATAAAAACAGAGCAGCATGGCACATAATTATTCCTGCATAAGTGTGAAGTTCATGGGCGGCTATCCTGGAGGATGGGTAAAATGTATCCATTTCCCACGAAAATGGATAGGTGAGATATGCGTAGTATAACCCCCCCCCCCCGAAATCTGGTCTACGCTGAAAGGCATTGTGTGCTATACAAAAATTTTGAGGCAAGAGGTGTTCCTTGTAGACTACTTTGCCGCCTCCCATTCGGGGGGGGGGTGGCTAATCTAGGTGATGAGAAGGATATCTCCTTTCATGCAATTCGATAGGGATGTCATATTATACCCCCTCCTTTTCCCCACGAAACCAGACCGATAGGAAAATGCATGTTGCTCATTATTGTTGAAAGAAATGAAAATTGAAAAAAATACTGAAATTTCTGATAATATGTCAGTTTTTCAGCCCCCATACATGACAGTTGAAGTTATCTCATTAATGGGGGCGTAATGGCAATCATGTCGATGAAAGAGATCACCGCTAGTGTATCTTGTTGGTTCAGGGAGTTGTTATTTAAAGAACAACTCCCTGGTTGGTTTAGGTCACCTTCGGCTGTCGCTGTTGATAGATAGTTAGATGAAATTTAACGACACGCCAACACAAATATAGTGTCAAGTAAAGTTTAAATAAGGTGCAAGTCCTCCCCTTTAATCGCCTCTTACGACAGGCGGGGAATACCGTGGGCATATTCTACACCCCCAGCCCACAGGGGGCGTCGCCGCCGTTGAAAGGAGGAAAGTACAGAGTGCAGAAGTGGCTGCTGCTAAGCCGTGTTGCGAGACGAGAAAGAGGAAGCCGATAACATAATGAGACAACTACATTATCCTCTCCCAACAAGGAACATAGAAGCAAAAAGCAATGTTAACCGTTACAAATAAATTGTATGAGTCACACTACGCAGGCCAAGTTTCGCAGGCTCAGCTTGCACTAAGCATTCTAGGGCCTGAAATTAAATTTCGTCAGCACTATATACCAAAGCGTATTTTCGTATACTCCATTCTTAAAAAGGTATGGGCACATGACCCACTGTGTCTATTGGGTAATGCGGACTTGGATACATGTCGTGTTCAGTCCGTTCGAACCCTCAGTTCTTCTTTGAAGTCTTAATTATGATTGCAAAGTCAGTAGTCCCCAAGCCCATGATGCACCCCCGGAATGGAATTTTACAGGAAACTACCGACACAGATAGGAGTGCAAGTGTGCGACTGACTCTGTACAAAAACGATTAAACATGTCCAGTGCATGGAAACACTTCAAAAAAAATATCATAGTACCAGCTTTCCATACTTCCCTTTTAAGAGCCAAATTTTCTCAAATGAGAGGCCGGTCGTCTCTCCACCTACATCCCTTCCCAAAGACAACCGCTAAAACTAATTTCCATCACGTATCATGCTTATGAAGAAAAGTTAAGTCCTAGTTTATTTTACGGAATCTTATTTCTAACTTCCCATCCTCCTGGAAGTGTTAACTTAAACAACATAAAGTCTAAAAGTTACGATTGTTCAAATATAGCTTTCAAGGTTTGGGAAGCGCCATTTCTGGTCGGGGGCGAGCTTGGAGAGACACCTTTGGCCAAAAAGTTGCTTGACTTTAATTGGTCGGGTTCTCTGCTTTGCTGTGTCGTGTTAAAATGTCACTCTGAAATCTTCACATCACCCTCTCCTAAACCCCCTCCCCTTAGAAAAATCCTCTATACGCCCTTGACTTACGAAGTTACGAGTGTAGAAAAAGGCGGCTAAGTTTTCTTCTAATAAAGCTCACGCTCCAACACTTTACATACCAGTACTGTCAATTAAATAAGTTGACCTAATACTTTGATTCTTAACTATGTAATTGACATTTTCATTTATCAATGGAATAATGATGTTCGCAAGACCATTTTTCAAGTTTTTTAATTTTTTTTTTACAGGAAGTAACCATGTACACTCATTTCATACCGGACATATCGCTCTGTCATTCATATTTCAGCAAGAAAAAAGCCATAGAAAATGAACTACTTCCAAACTTAACAAGAAGGAAAGGTAGTAATTTAGTTCACACAGTCTGATCAATATCACATTTATCCTTTTATTCCATAAACAGCAAAATATAATAGACTAATGGAATATAGATTTTTTTCATTGTATCAGGGTACTAGTAATATGAATAGCAGGTCCGAAAAAGTATAGGACAGTACTTACAAAGAAAAGTAGATGAATAAGCGGTGATAATATCAAAAGACAAGTAAGTGGAGAAAATAATTGTTCGTCAGGAATTTTGATTGAGAGTATATTTTCAATGTTTTCTGACTTAATGGACACTGTCGCGTATTGTTTCTTTCCTCGTGAATTATTTAAGTTTGCAAAGAGTCCTTAGCAGCAATTAATGTCGTAAGCGTAGGAAGCTTTTTGAAAGGGGGGAGCGGAAGTGAATGTTAGTGATCAGAGTCCTGATGCGGGGTCTAAGGGGAGGGTGTCTACTCCCCTTTGGAAATTTTTTGACTATTTAAAGTGCCCTAAATGCAAAATGCTGCAATATTTGACAAACTTTGAAGTAATTTCAACATATTCAATGTCATATTTTGGCAGCATGTCATCCAAAGTGGGAGAGCGAAACGAGGTTGGCCGCCCCACCAATCGGAGTGGGGGCGGTCTCTCCCCCTGCCCCTGTTCCTACCCCTATGAATGTCGATTTTAAGTCCTTTCTTTGTATCGTCAGTTTAACGAGCTTTGTTTCTGTTTCTTGTCTCTGCCCGAGGTCGTGGATACCTTACCAACTTGACATTGTTATTTACTCGTTGGATAGCGTAATACTTTTTTGGACACCGAGGCTATTTGTAACGAAAAATCGGATAGATACGGGGAAACCCATCACGTTTCTATTCATGAAGAAGAAGTAGAAAGATTATTTAAAGTAGAAAATTGTTTGAGACTCTGGGAAGGGGAACGGATATGGATCGGACTGACCGACATTAAGGAGGAAGAAAACTTGTTTTGGACAGACGGTTCATCAGTTAATTTTACATATTTTGGTGAGGGTGAACCGAGTAATACAAATGGGAGAGAGCATTGAGTACATCTTAAGTAGTACGGCATTTGGAATGATGGTCCTTGCACCACAAATCTCTACTTCTTTGTTTGCAAGAAAGCTGGGTGGGAATGGTGGAGGTACTGCACAACTTAATACTGTTTGCAGGCCCGTAGCCAGGAATTCTGGTATATGGGGGTACCGACACCTCATAGAGGGGCACCGAAGAAGATTATGTTTGTTGTCAGTAGTGCCACCACATGATTACAGTTTGACGGAAATACAGGGGATTATATCTTAAGCTTACCACACATAGCTTAAAGGTATCGGTTTTACGTGTGCACATACGCACGAAGCGCGTGGAAATTTCACTCTTCTGATGGAAATTTTTCCTCCTTTTGCAATACAGAGACGTAGAAATTCTCCACAAGTGAAGGGACAAGACTATAATCACGATATATCTTCAGCTCAGCAAGCGCAGGTGAAGCCGGTTGAGTACTTTGCGAACGGCGAGGCGGGACCAGGGGCTGACATTAGGAAGGCTTGGTGTGATCCAGTATGATTTTGTTAGGACCCAGAGGGAAATTTCCCGAATATGTGGCGAATTAACAATATATGGGAACACCAGCATGGAGCTTTGAGCAGGACTTTGAATGACAGTGAGAGCACACCAATGCATGGGCGGCTCTAAGAAATTTTGTTTGGGGGGGGGGGGCAAACTCAAGTCCGTATTCAGCAATATTAATGGTCAGCTCCGGATAGTACAACAGCCTCAATAGGAGTATGCATACGCGTAGGGGCCCAAGCTGATTTGCGGGAAGGGGGGGGGGGGGTTGTAACGTTCTGCCCGAAAAATAGAAACAAAAATTTCCGCGCTCTCCGCGCGCGTTCAAAATGTTAATGTACATATCATATAGGCATGCATCCGTTATCACACCGCATGCCAATTACATACAATAATTTGCCACGTTACTACCTATTCTCATGGGGGTGGGGCAGGCACTATGTTGTGTGATCGCCGGCCTGTGGGAGGGGTATAAGAGGAGGGGGTGTCCCCCTCCCCTTTGAAAATTTTTTGAAAAATTGGGTGTCCATACATGCAATCTGGTGCCACATATGCTACCTTTGAAGTAAAATTTGTGTTAAAAATTTACCGTACGTACGTATTTTAGGTACTAAAAGAAAAAATAGGCATCACCCCCTACCGCTTTGAAAATTTTTGAAAAATTAGGTGTCCTTACATGCAATCTGATGCCACATATACTAACTCTGAAGTAAATTTTTGTGCTTTATTTTAGGTACTAAAAAAATCGGCGTCAGTGACGGGGGAATGGCCTAATGGCTCCTCAAATACACCACTAATAATCATAATATATAAGTTTAACCATTAAAAACACACTGGTGAATTAATACCGAATATATAGGTGATGATGCAATCCAAGTCAGAACTATATTTTAATTACCAAGGAAGTTTTTTAAAGTATCGATTTCCGTTAAGCTACATTATTGCATTATTTTTCTTTCAGCAGGTGCCCGAAAAATTCTCAGAATATTGTCCAAATTTTCACAAAAATATTTTGTTGGGGTAGCTGCAGCCCCCAGCCCCCCCCCCCCCGCCTCCTACGCCTATGGGAGTATGGTTATTATTATGTATTACAGCGATGCCCATGTAGTTTTTCAAAAGCTCTTCAAAACAATTTCAGACAGTTAGTCATGAGCTGACTACTTTTAAAGATAAATACAACCATATCAACCGATCGCTACCGTACTACCATAGGCAGATAGGGGTGGAGTAAGAGGCAGGTGAAATGGGCAAAGCGGCTTGATCCATTTGTATAAAATGAGCCCCACCTCTAAATATTTTATTGTTTCTTTCATAGTGTCACAATATGTTTCAGCTTTGCAAAGAAGCCATAAAATGTTGGTTTTCTGGATTGTTTTCTTAAACTAACGAAAATTTCGAGCATGACGAAACTTGAAAACGATGAAATGATAGCACTAAGTATTTTGGATCTCAGTACCGTTCCGAAACGAATTTTTTTAAAGGGGGAGAGGAATTCCCCTAACTCAGAATGACGTCTCATCCTATATACAAATAGCTAGGCCACTAGTCAAAAGTCTCATCACACTGAGCTTTGATTGACTGTTTGGTGTGTTTATTTTAAATCAATTGAAACGGTATACTTTAGCACAGAGGTGGAAAACCTTTTGCTTATAACAGGCCATTTGACAATCATAAGACCGCTAGTAGGCCAACGGCGCTGTAAATTTGGACAAGGGAAGGGAAACCTCTCCTTCTATGGGGAACACAATACTTTTAGACTCCATGCCCGTTACAACTTTTTGTAGACAGATACCTATGCTAATCTGGCCAGATGACACCCTGGCAAAACTGCTTTTAGTCGTGGATGATAATCAACACGGCTAATGGGTTGTGTATCTAATGACCCCGATAGCTCTGAAGTGTCTGCAAAACTATGGGCATTTAACTCCAGCATTACCGTTACACTCTGTAAATGACAATATGATGCCTAAGCTAATCAGTTTACAAATAAGCAACTGAGAAAACGCGCGCGAAGCGCGCCGAAAAAATGTCGTTTTGAAGGCACTTTATTAATGTTTAACCTTCGCATTGCATTGGAAAGTTATTCACTTCTTTAATTTTAAGCCCACTCAAGGAAAAGCGAGGGCCTAACCCATCTCGAATTACATTTTTTTTATTTATTATTTTTATTTTTGAAAATTGAAGACCATGCTTTGCAAACTTTTGGGGGGGGGGGGGCAAGTGCCCCCCTGTGCCCCTATGGCGAGCCGCGTATGCACCAATGTCTTCACAGTTCACAATTCAGATGGTCATTATCGTATTTCTACTTTGAACGAAATTTTGCATGAAAAAAAAAACAGAAAAAGTAAATTTTGGAATAAATTTTTGGTACGAGTAAATTTAGCTTCAAACCGTATAGTCGTCGCGAAGCGAATGTTATCAAGGTACTAGATTACTACATAAAAGCCCCTTGATGTCTGGGATCTAACTTTGAGCCGTTACCTAGCTTTGGCTGGAAGAGTTCACTTGAATTTTTGTACTAATAATGTTCATGGGTGATATTACTTCGCTTGTGAGAATTGCGCGCGAAGCGCGACGAAATTTTGCACGAAAATTATTTACCACGGTAAATCCTGCATACAGACTCAGCAAGGGGTGGTGGAAAGATAAGCCCGACGAAGGGACCAAGCTCCCCTAAGAGGTCCAGCAACCCGAAGCCCCGTCAGAAGCAATGGGTTACAGATTGGATACCAAACGCGAAATTTTGGGCGACCGGCGAAAAATTTGGGGTTCTTTTGAAGAAAAATTGAAAATATTTGGTTCTTATTAAGGAAAGTTAGAAAATTTGGGTTTCTATGGAAGAATCTGCCCCTCTTCGTCCTTGACAAGACTAAGTGACTCCTTCCAAAACTGCGTTAAGCAGCTCCTTGTACAGACACAAACCTAGTTTATTGATTAAGGGCATATCCTGTTGGGCATACAAGGCCATAATATGTAACCAGAACATTCTTTGCGCATGCTGTGTATTGTGAGCTTTGATGTCAATCAAAGAGCATTCACCTATGACCAATTTAGAATTTTGCTTTCTCCCAACCAAAATGTATTTGGGGTGATGAGTGTCCGCCTTTAAGAACAAAACCAAGACGCCGGGCGACTGATCGCGAGGGGATGCCTCCTTTCACCACCCCTGGACATTGAGACACTTTACGTTTCATACAAAAATTATTATCACGATGTTGAGTCCGAATTAAGAACCTTCCCGATCGTAAGAGAAAGAGGATAGAACTTTTTATGGATTCAGTTTTGTGTTTTTCCGCGAATCACATCTACACGAAAGAACAATAGCCTAATTGAGGAACCTGTACATTTATAAATTAACCCAACATATCTGAAACGGGTGTTAAAGCTATATGTAACTGAAGATGAAAGCGCGCCTAGCGCGTGAAAATTTTTGTAATTTTAGAACAAAAATATTACAGAGAACAAATACGTCATTATTTAACTCCTTTTGGGATCATTTTTGGTTACAAATCGCTTGGTGTCATACCAGGGCCACCGTTTACATGTACTAAAATTTTATTTTTGATCTATTTTCCGTATAGGGGGCACAGTGGTCCGCACGGGGGCGGGGCACGCCCCCCTCGTGCCCCGGCCTGGCTACGGGCCTGACTGTTTTACAAAAGAAGAATATTGTGCTGTTGTACGTTTAATGAGAACTTACACTATCGCATTTTGAGTTGTTAACTGGATCTGTTGACATCGTAAGCTGTTTGGAGCACATTATGTCCCAAACAGTAGGCCTTCTAAGTAGGCCTTCTACCCCGGAGCAGGGAGTTGTAACAGAACTCCCTGCCCGGAAGTAGTACTTCTATGCTGAGACGGTACGTCCCATTGGGGTGGTCTGATATCATTCCCATTGTAACATGGAGGAATGAAGACTGGCGGGTGAACTGACTGTTCTTACATAATAGCTTCATGGTTCTTACGGCCCTTTATCCCAGCAGTCCTGTTGTAAACAGATATAGATTACAGCTGGGGACAAGAAAGGAGATTACCAGAGCCACAGAACCAGTTCTTGAAGATATTGGTCCCCCTCCCCTCCCTAATTAATGGAATTAAAACATTGAGTAACCAAAACATTAAAAATAAAATAAGGAAGCTGTCTGAAAAAGTGCGAATTGTGCTTACTTGTGTCACTGTCCTTCCATATTACTTTCTTGGTCAGTTGTGGTGTTCATATTGGGGGGACGGCTCGTGTTGGTTGCAGGTAACAAATCGAGCCAGTGAAGTATAGGAACCGACGCAACCATGTTCAGATTTATAAAAAGGTGTGAGCGTGTTGTGCAGGGTCATAACAAGCTTTTTGTTGGAAAAAGTTTTACCTAAACGGTAAACAAAAATTTGTTCACCACATAGCATAAAAATTATTTGTACGGTATCTTTAGGCTTATACGTCACCTGCCTTGAAACCTGTCAAAAACGGGGTTTTAAATCTGTTTTTTCGTATCTCCGTTTTCATTTTGTTTACACGTTTTCTACCAATATGATACAGACCGAACTAAAGTATACCTTTCCTGAACTGTGAAGATCTGTCTTTACTCCATAATTTTTCTCCCGGGTATAAAATATAAGCTGCACCGTTCATGCCATACAGTTCGGTTATATTTTATGTCGGCCATGAACTGATGAATGTCTAAGTATGAGCCGGCCTTAACAGTGTGGATTAAGTTTTCAGTTTGAAAATGCAACGCATTTTTAAACATTGGAAAGCTTTATTACCACAAAACATTACCAGCGTTACTCGTGAAGTCTACTTTTAAGATTGAAAAGCACCGTGACATACAGTAATCTCACAATTTTTGTAAGAACAACCTTTTCAGAAATGTCGAAGTTCATTGAAACTGAACAGCTCAAAGATTGATATAACAACGTCTTTGACTTTAAGTGTAATATTCTGTAACCGCTGTACATCGCGATAATCGAGAGATAAGCCTTCAGAGTAATTGCTGAGAATATTCCAGTATAAGTAGCAGTGCCAACATTGCATTCGTGTAGTCATCGATGGCTCCTCAGAGATAGGTGCCCCGGACGATGTCTTTGGCTAGGAGTCCAGAGTTTTGTATGCAGTGGTTATAGCTAGTATTGAATTATCTGTAATTATGGGGTTCGAAAGGGCGGAACCTTCAGCCATGGGAGTTCCAAGGACACGAAGCCCCCTTCAAACAACTACACTTCGAAATGAAATGTCTACTTCAGGCTTTCTAATTCTCAACTAGCTACTGATGGCGCGCGGCATGACGCGCGTCCGGCAGGCGCGATGCATGACAAATGGAACGAGAGGAAGAAGGTACACTATAGATAGTTCCAGAGAAATCCTAAGCAAATCCTAAGCAAATCCTAAGCTTTAGCTGGAAGGAGCGTGTCAATGTAAAGACGCGCGTTAAACCGTGCTCTGCTGGAGGGTCACGTGCCGCGGGAATGTAGTTGTATGGGAGCTGTAATATTTTTATTCACCCAGATTCTGCGTATGCGTACGGAGCGTTGTTTTTCCTTAGCGTACGTGGGAACGCTATGGATGCTATTGCAAATGAATGCTGGTCAAGCCTGACGGCAGAACTAGAGTCCAGTAGTTTGGGATTTTATGACCTACTAAGGTGGTTTCTTACGGTACATCCGCATGAGGTAGGCCGGGTCCCTTTCCCGAGCACAAAATGGTCTGTGACTGGGCGAAAATTTCCTTCATTTGGACAAACTTAAATAGGCCTATAAAGAACTTTTGTAACGGTCTATGGGACACATGATAAAATCAGGACTCAGCTTTACAATATTGTGTTACGGTTTGAGGGCATGTTCTGCATCTTGTAATAAAGATGAAACCTGTTTGCCTATTCAAAGCAGTGGTGTATAGCTACGGGGGAGGGGGTGACTGGAGCGCTCCTATGAAACTTGATGGAAAATTATTTTTCCAAAATAAACTAAAGTAACTGGTTAGTAGGTGTTGAAAGGTTTCTGAATTTACAAGAAGGATATGTTTCTGTTTGAGGAAGTTTCTCGAGTGCCCCTGCCTTGACAGCCTATTTTCCCTGGAAAAGTGAAAAACATTCTTCGCCAATTTTATATTAGCTTTGATAATGCAAATGTCTGACTGAATGACCATTTCCTCTAATTATGCAAATGCTCAACCCCATGACTTTGTTAACATTCTGAAGCCGAAACTATTGGCCATGTTCAGTTGTAACGCTAATGACTTTAAGTAATTTATGACATGGCGGTTGCCAACCCCCAGTTGTGACGTCACTGAGAACTATCTTATAGACCTTATGCATATGATGTCACAATGGAGAAAGTGCTCCCTCTTTTGGAGGAAAATGGCGGAAAAGCGCGTATCATTGCAAGTTACACCAATAAATGCAGACAACTGATTCGTCAGCCAATTGTATACGCGCGTTAGTCTCCTACACTTGCGGCGAAATCCACGCTGTTCGTGCACGTGTGCTTGATTGTTTCCACGCAATATGACGTCAGTATGATGTCAATGCATAAGGTCTATAGACCTTATGCATATGATGTCACAATGGAGAAAGTGCTCCCTCTTTCGGAGGAAAATGGCGGAAAAGCGCGTATCATTGCAAGTTACACCGATAAATGCAGACAGCTGATCTGTCAACCAATCGTATACGCGTGTTAAGTCTACTACACTTGCGGCGAAATCCACATCGTTCGTGCAAGTGCGCTTTATTGTTTTCACCCAAAATGACGTCAGTGTGATGTCAATGCATAAGGTCTATTATTCAGACATTCACACTCTCATCCTGTCAATCGAGCGCACTTACGAGTATTCCAGTAGCTACAGTTTTTGTAGGTTACAGGTGGGGAAGCCCCTGTAATACAACCTCACAGTTGCAAGCTTCACTGCAGCGACGATACACGGAAATGTTACTTTGCGAAACACTACCGTATGCAATTTATTGTCAGCATTATGATCAGACACGTAGGTACGGGGGGGCACGTGCCCCCCAAAAATTTTTCAATAAAAGGTCGTGCACTGAAGGGTAAAATTTATTACGAGACCAGCCTTTTTGGAGTACAAATATAGAAAGGAAAATGGAAAAAAGTGCACCTTTTTGCATCTAGAGTCCTTAAAATAGGCAAAACTTTCAACATCGATGTGCCTCCCTCCCAAATTGGTTGTTCTGGCTACGGGACCTGGTTGTGATAAACATCGTTTCCATATAACTACTCCCACAGGACGAAAGGTCACCAGGTTGGATGGTGGCACTCCTTGTATTTTTATTCAATCAAGTGGCACTTCACTGAATATAGATGAGAATGCCTGGCCTACTTTCTTGATAAGTTATAATAACAATGTAATACCAACATGACATTAAAACTTGAATAATGATCGACCATTAAACATAAGTTCTGTTAACTTTCAACTTATTTTTTATGACTATGTCTCAAAAGTAATATCGTCTCTTAATTACAGACGGCACCCCTACTTGACTAAGGACTTTCAAGATTATTGCTTAGTGCACTGCATTCATACTAAGACGTCTCTGGGCCAGTATTTATGATTACTGTGGACAAGTATGATTTTGATTGGGTAATTTAACAAATTATTCCAGTTAGCAACAGTACGTGTTAAAGGGACAAACAATCACTTACTGCAACTTTGCCAGAAGTCCTTGCACGGTTGTAATTGTCTTAACAAATAAAAGCACAGGATGACAAAAAAATCAATGCTATTCGCACGAGACTTAAGAAAGCCATTGTGGTATAAAAGAAACTTAAATAAAGTTCTCATTAACGTTACATTTGTAATTAGCGCATGCTTAGTGAGTTTTATTTTTTGAAAGTCACGAACTAATGATTACCATTATGTGCTTGTCCATTTCAATTTTAAGAAAATCTATTGATTGCATTTATCTATTTCTGACCCAAGTCGAAAGGTTAGACAGCAGTTTCTCTCATACGGTTAGATCGATAGTCTATTAGCTAGCGTAATCTGTGACATGAAAGTAGGTTGTTTAGATCGGTTAGAGCATTGCACCAATAGTATCCATCCAATTGCCTGCTATTTAGATGGCAGCTTCCTATAATCAGCTGGCTTAGAGTTAACGTATAGAGTATTTTCAAGAACTGTGATTGGGAATAACGGTATGGTGCGAGCATGTAGATTATAAAAAAAATAGTGCACGTGAATGTATTGAATTCGCTGTTAAGAAACACAGCAACGTAAGTCGACTATTTTAAATCATTTCTTTCATCTCAAGTGAAAGCATTTTGGAAGAAAAAGTGATTTTAATTGACGACAAGTTTTCAAAAATGTCATTTTTGAGCTCTTTGTTTGGCAATGTGACCTTGGCGAGCCTCGTCTTTGGATCTTGTCTTTGCCCGAGGCCGTGGATACCTTACAAACAATTCTGTTACTTGTTTGTTGGAAAGAGAATTAATTTTTTCTCCGCCGAAGCCTTTTGTAACGAAAAATCCGATGAATTCGGTGAAAGTCATCTTGTATCTATCCATGATGAAGAAGAACGTTTATTTATAGCAGAAAATTGTTTGAGACTCTGGGAGACGCCAGCTATATGGATCGGTTTGAATGACATAGAGGAGGAAGGGAACTTTGTATGGACAGATGGATCACCAGTTAATTTTACGTATTTCAATAAAGATGAGCCAAATAATCTGGAAGGGAGAGAACACTGCGTACATCTATGGGAATCTACCAAGTGGAACGATCGTCCTTGTACCTCACCGCGTTACTTGTTCACTTGCAAGAAAGCTCAGTGGGACTGGGCAAGCTTCTGTCCAAAATAACTGTTTTCTTTTAATGAAGACTTTTAATAGCTATGTGTCACAGTTAAAAAAGGCGATCTCCCCCATGTAAAGATAATAATGACAATGCTTAACACTACTGTGAATTTCTTTACGGGCCTGCTCCATGGAGTTTGCTTTCAACCTTGTAAAAGTGAAGCGCATATGTTTCCCGTGCCGGGCCTGGCGACGTTCATGGCAAGATACATATACTTGTGTGCACTTTGACACACTGCTATTTCGCTAAGTCGTTGACCTGTTAAAAGCTGTATCCTGTTAAATCGAGGAGGAAACCATGACGTTTGCAGAACTATTCTTGCAATCCTTCAACTGAAGAGCCCGATTGTGAACAGTCTGGTGACATACTGTAATCGGGGAGAGAGGAGCGGACGAACATTTTGCGTTCAGATGCATCGCTACGAAAAAAAGGGGTGATAGCTCAAGGGGCGGCAACTACAGAGGCGCTACACAGGCTAGGGCGAAAGCTGCATTTACCATCACCACACACCCAGTAGTAAAGATACCTAAAGATTTGAGCTACAAAATTGAATTGACTATAAAATGTTGAATACTAACAACTTCATCCGGAATCTTCAAGTTGTGATCACTGATTTCGCCTGCATGCCCGTCTTAGTAATGAAATTCACCAACGTTTATAAATGTGAGGATGTGTTTGTGGTTGTTGGTAACAACTGGGGCCAATGGAAGGGAAGGACATTGTTTACGGTATGAAATGTTGACAGGCGATCTCTTATGTTTTCATAACGTTTATCGGGGAATGGAATGGTGTACTGAAACAGCAAACGACAAATATAAGACAAGCATGTACTTTCATTCAGTCTGTTGTTACCTGTTATATTGATCTACCGGTACTAGGTCGAGATAAGTTTGTATTTTATTTTATATAACTTTACCGGCATAAGTGTGTAATTTTTGATATGATACTTTAACTTTTTACTTTAATGTTTAATTTATGTATCAGGTGAGAGACAAAAACTTTATTTTTGTATTTAAATATGGAAACTTTGTAACTGGCTGCATAAAAATCAGGTAAACAAAGATTATGTTGAAACAAGTTTTATCAGGGAAACAAATTTTAAGCGTCCTGAAGCACTCGGGAGTTTATTTGAGGGCGCCAACATGGAGGCACATCTCATGCAATTTCTTGTGAAATTGTATTTTATTAATTGGCAAAACTATAAGAAGAAAGCATACTGAGTTCTTCAAATTCATCATGACGTCTTAGAACTGCGTTAGTTGTCAGTCTTTGGCCGCAATTTACTAACCAACATGATAACTATAGGCTTACAACAAAGCCATATTACATGGCCCTCTGTAGAAAAAATTCCCTACCCTGCCCATTATTCCCTTCGGCGATTTCCACCGGTCAACTTTCCCGCAAGTTTTTCATTAGGCACTTCCCATCTGGAAAATTTCCGCTCTGGACAGTCTTGGAAAATTCCGAATTTGCTCTTTCGGGAAGTCTTCTTTATGAGGGAAATTGTCGTAAGAATCGTAAGAAGGTAACAGTGGCGGATCCGGGGGGGGGGGGTCGCCGGCGTCCGGACCCCCCCTCAAATTTTCCAATGTGCCCTTTTTCAAAAAATGTTTTTTTTCACACAACCAAAAAAAAAAAAAAAAAAAAAAAAAAAAAAAAACGAGACACTTTCACAGGTAAAGACAGTGTTGTCCAATTCCGAGGAGATTTTGGTTACCCCCATCCAGTATCGATCAATCCACTCGTAAAAGTCTAGCCATGTATCGCAGAAACTTTCGGCAATATATTTGACTACGGTAGCCTATATTGGCCGCCCCGAAACCCGAACAGTGCAATCGTTTTACAGAGAATGTGACTACAGTATGTCTGCGTGACAATCAGGCATTCTAATCACTTTTCGCTTGGAACCACGTGTGGCGTGCTTGGGCGTTCAGAGTAATACAAAACATGCAGATATTACGTTATACTCACTAACTATATGCAACGTGTTACTATTGAGTTTTAATATTGATTCCAAAAGGTCACTGCTAGTCTTTTGGTCTTACAAAATAATGATCTGTTTACACTCCATAAACGCTACATCTACGAAACCTTCCCTCCACCCTCTAGTATCCATCCTCTCGTGAACAAGAGAGAGTAGGTAGGCTAAATACGTTTTGCTATGATATTTATATTCTGGAATTACCCTCTTCTTTTATTGTGTTGCCCTAGTGATGGGAATAAAAAGCCAGTCTTAGGTAAAGTCCACAGCCAAGAGTTGACCAGAAGTCACAATAGACAAATCGGTGTTTGTTTCATTTTAAAATTACTATATAAAATCACCACCAGGTCAAATAACGCAATGTCAGTCGGTTCAATTTTTTTTTGACGTCTTTGGACCGATGACCGGTCTGCTGTCGCAAATGAAAAGCAAACATTCGACTTCAGTCATCTATTCTGACAGAGTGTTTTTGATAGTCGCGCCGCAACTATATAGGGAACACAACATACAGTATTTTAACCTCCTCCCCCAGTCGAGATAGCTGTAGCGCCAGGTGGGGGAAGGGTTCATGCCCCCCGTCGGGGAAGGCTGGCCCCCTATCGGAGACGTTTTACAGTTTCGTAGGGGAGTCTTAGTCGAAAGTACGCAGTCCCTGACGACAACTAATCGACGGTTTACCTGTTTTTTTGCTCTCAAGAGGATAATTTCTGTAATAAGAACCCAAAATTTTCGGCGCGCTACGCGCGCTGTAGGGTCACTCTATTTTTTAATAGTTCCATTCCACATAGCAGGATAGCACAAGTCCTGCCCACCTTACCAAGTAACATATGGGCAGAATACGTAGTTTATGTAAAGGTCGTAACTTTCATTTCATATCGCAGAGCCTAGTTGGTGTTCTCTTGTGTGTGTCATGCGGTACAGTCAGTTGGTGAGCGACTTACGGAGCAAAGTTTGGCTATTTCATCGTGTAGTCCAGGTGGTTTCGATACAATGTATGTTACACCCGATACGGTCTACAAACCCTACAGTTCTTTTTTTTCGTTTCGTCATATGTTTTATGTGTAAGCCTATCAAAAAATTTCGCCCGCTTCGCGCGCTTTTCAATTTCACGATCCAGATTCAAAGAACACTAACAGTGCGCAACTCGGATCATGAAGTATTAAGTGATATAATGCAAAATATGCCTGCAATTGCATGGGATAATGAGGCTCCCACATTTGCCCTTCTCATCATACCCTCGAAATAGGGAATGTCGGAACTTGGGGTAGCTGACATGGCCCGGCCCCCTGCTGGAAAAATTCTGCCACCACCCATGGTCAGTTTACTTCTTTTGGCTTTTATAAGGGTAATTTCTGGGATAAAATCCAAAATTTTCGGTACGCTTTGTCCACTCTTCCTCAGTTCAGTTATACTTAAAGCTAAATACAGTACAAACCCTTTCCACCTTTTCAAGTTAATAAGTAGAATACATGGATTTATGTAAATGTCGGGAATTGAATCGTATTTCGCTAAACCTGGTTAACGTTCACTTGTGTCTGTCGTACGGTACGACTAGTGACTCGAGGACGGAAGTACAACAAAGTTATGCCCGATAGGGCCCAACTGTCCGCTCAATTGTTCTATTTAAGCTCTAAATTAGTACAAATTCTTATAAGTGTAGGCTTACCCGAAAAATTTTCGCGCGCTTCGCGCGCTTTGTAATTTCACCGTTTTGATTCCAGTTTTTGCCATGTCTCTTGGTTTATCCTTTCTTTGTCAATATGCGGTAAGCTGTGTAATCGCTGACGTTTATGGGAACCAAAATTTTTTAAAAAAAATGAATGTGCCCTTTTTATGTTGGACCCCCCTCAGAAAAGACCCTAGATCCGCCCCTGAGGTAGTGGTCCAACTTGGTAGAAGCTAACCTTCATAGCAGGTGTCGAATATGTACTCCTCTACTGACTTACATACTATTACGATTGCAGTCAATATAGGTGCAGGAGTAACACAAGTCTGCCAAGTATTAGCTCCATGGTATAACACGTAAGTAGTCTTTATTTTATTATGTAAGTTTCATTTCATATATCGTTCAACCGAAACGTTTCCTCTGACTATTATACCTATTTGCTAATTTGTAGATCTGATCTTTGATAGCACTTGCTGTGTTTGTTGGGATTCATATTTTTGAAGAAAATATTAAAATGTTACAAGGTTGGTAGAGATTCGCTCTACTGGCAGTAGTGATTTGTCGATATAACGATTATTTGTGCCCTAAATAACTATTCATTTGAAAGCATTTGTACTGCTTAATATTGCCAGTGTCACTGTGTTTGTGCGACACTGGTTTTAATTGTGGTCATTTTTTATCAATAAACTTCTTCACGACGGAGAACTTATATCAGTCGCATTTCCCTTTATTCTCATCCTCCTTTGAGATTGTTAAGATGTTTTCTTGCAGTGTACTTTAAGAAGGGTTCTTCCAAACTATTACCAATACTGAGAAGGTACTTCAAATAAAAATACTGAAAGTGTATCAAGATGGCCGAACAACTGTAAATAAACGGGTTTAACGAGAGTTTGTTTTCTCAATGAAGTGGCAGAGATGTTTGTGCAATTTTCTTCCTTTCGTTGTTGCGTAGAATTTATCCAGTTTAAAAGAAGAGAGCATTCGCCCCAAATTTATTTCAAACATTTGCTAAATCTTACACATCTGTTATTTCGTTTACAAATATCTTTGATTATATTTCTGTACAAAAAATAATTATTTAAAGACAACCAAGAAAAGTATTGTTACATGATTGATAGGAGCCATTCCTGAATTAGGATGGTAGGGTACATACACTTATTCAAACTGGGGGTACTGATTTTTTCCTTCAAGTATTTCAGATATCTACCGAGTGTTGATGAAGTTTCTTCCCAACTGTTTTCAGAGTGAGTGTGATATTCCTACTGCCAAGGGTTTAACGAACAGTTACACAGATGACGGCAATGGTTTTGCGGTCGCCGTCTCTAAAATCGGTGACAGCAAAATATTGACAAATATCTCCTTCAACTTGGCATAAAAGAATTCAAAGAAACGCGACATAAGTTTTGTTTGTGTGCAATAGCTTTGGACTTTGGTTACTACAACAACTAAAGGACAAAGGAGGGCCAAAGCCCTGCAGTCCAAACCCAAAATTCAAACCAAACCAAACACCCAACAAAACCCAGTTTAATCAAATTCTACCACAGACACATCAAAACTGTCGAAATGGTAGATAATTTTCTCCGTGGTAAAGCGCATACATTTTAGGGGATATCTTATTTCATGACTTATTAAGCTATTTAGTTGATTTTTTCATCTCTGCATATTACACACTACATAGTCATAGGCGTAGGAGGCGGAGGGGGGGGGGCTTCAGCCCTTTCCCAACCAAATTTTTTGTAAAAATTCGGGCAAAATGCTTAGAATTTTTCGGGCACCTACTAAAAGCAAAATAATGCAATGACGTAGCTAAACGGTATTAGCCTAATAGTTAGAAAACATCCTTGGTAATTAATGTAAAGTTATGATTTGAATTGCACCAGCACCTATATATTCCGTATTAATTCATCAGTGTGTTTTTAATGGTTGAACTTACATTTTGATTATCAGTGGTGGAAAAGAGGGGCCATTAGGCCACGCCGTATTCTCACTGATGCTGATTTTTTTCTACCTAAAATACGTAAATTTTTTAACACAAATTTGACTTCAAAGGGAGCATATGTGGCACCAGATTGCATGTAAGGACACCTAATTTTTAAAAAATTTTCAAAGAGAAGGGGGTATAGGTCGATTTTTTAGTACCTAAAATACTTAAATGTTTAACACAAATTTCACTTCAAAGGTAGCATATGTGACACTAGATTGCATGTAAGGACACCTAATTTTTTCAAAAATTTTTAAAGGGGAGGGGTAACTCCCTCCCCTTAGACACCTGCCCCAGCCCGGCGATCACCGACTTCGGCCAAAATTAAAATCAATAAAGTAGGTAGTAACACGGCAAATTGTATGCAATTGGCATGCGGTGTGATAGAATGATGCATGCCTATATGATATATACATTAACATGTCGAACGTGCGTGGCGCGTGCGGAAAATTTGGGTTATATTTTTCGGGCAAATCGTTCCAGCCCCCCCCCCCCAAGCAAAAACAACTTGGGCTCCTATGCCTATGTACATAGTCCCTGCTTTCAGATAGGACTAATGCAACCCAGGCCCGTAGTCAAGGGGGGCCAGGGGCGAAGCCCCCCATGGAAAATTTTTCGCCCCCCTAGAAGATCAAAACTTATCATTGCCGTAATGCATTTTAGTATGTTTCGCCCCCTCTGGAAAATTTTTCGCCCCCCTTGAAGTCTTGTCGCCCCCCCCCTTCAGCACCTTGTCTGGCTACGGGTCTGATGCAACCCAAGAGAGCAGGGTTTTATGTGGAGCTTCTTAGGAGCCAGAACCCTCTATTTTTAGCTGGTCTCCTTTGTTCCCAAGCATTCTGATCTCAAGTCCTTATTTTTGCCATCTGCTGCTGATGGAAATACTGCAACATACATCAATGTTCTTTTTTGAATTACAAGACCCCTGCATTCCGCCCCTACCAGGGAAATCACATATATGGGTCTGCTACATATCCAAATTTGCCATGTAGGACCTGAACGCATCTGATGCACCATCTGTAGTCTTATGTGAGGGTTCGTTCTTAAAGAATGAAAGCCCAGTATCCAAACCCTGGATCCCCTTGTCAAGCGATAATATACATGGGAAGGGGTTGTAGGACAGTTTGGTCATCATTTCATGCCTGAGATTTGCATTTGCGTCAACAATGGATGTTTCGGTTCTAATGAAAAACTAGACCTAACTGAAATTTACTCAACTATTTCTTTCATTATGTACTAACGTGTTTGATTAGTAAGAAACAAAAGTATAACAATCACTTTAGTAATTATTGCTTTAGAAACCACTTTTTTTCAATAATAACTTCCCTTTTATGGGTCAAAGTTTATTGGAACAAGTTCGGTGTAGTTTGTTAATCAATAGAAAGCGTTTCCCCCATGTTGTCTCCAAATTACAGTACCAATGACAATACAGGGAGGCTGATTGTCCTCTTATCTGCGATCGATATTTTGTAAGACCTGTTACCCTAAAATCAAAGAGATATTACTGCCCATTGTCTAAACATTCACTGACCACTCAGAGTTATCGATCCCAAAATTTTGTCACTGACTTACTGTCAATCTTGCTTTCTGTGCATGTGCTACAAATTTATTCAACGGAAGATTGCAGCACAGGAAAGATTAAGAAACAAGCATAAATTGTTTGTATCCTTTTCATAATGTGAAATCTTCCATGTTGTCTACTTGAAAAAAGCAAAATGTGACATTTAAATAAAGAAGAGGAACATTCAATGTAACGTAGGTGCAAGAAACTGAGTCAGCGGAAAACAATTTGAATTAGAAACTAAAGTAAATTCAAATAGTAGCTGTTGCTGGGGATGTTACATATCGAGATAGCCGATGTAAGGGAGAGTGACGGCGAAACTCCTTGAGATAAAAACCCCGGAACATGAAGACAGATTGCTTCATCACGGCAGCTATACGATATATTGTTATAACTTAAAGAAGATTAATTTACCTCAACAAAATACATTTTGAAACAGCAAGTAATTATACACTTCAAGGATAATGGCTTCACTTTTAAAACTGCTTGTTTTACTACCTTCATTTTGTGGTCTGTCTATTGAATCATGTCTTTGTCCCAGACCGTGGAGACCGTTTCGTCAATATTGCTACCTGTTTGTGAATGACGTCAAAAATTTTACAGACGCTGAACATAGTTGTAACTTTTATTCTTATGGAAAGAGTGAATGTCATCTTGCGTCGATTTGTGACGAAGAAGAAAACTTTTTCTTGAAAAACACTCGACATGAAACTTTGGGTGCAAGTGTTTCTTGGATTGGTCTTGTAATTGGTTTCCCTGAGAATTACTTTGCATGGACCGATGGATCTGCGTGTAATTACACTAAATTCAGTAACCACCAGCCGGATAGAAACGAGAGTGACAGAAGTTGCATTCGTATGAACTTCTTCGGCAAATGGGGAGATTTTTCGTGCAAACGTAAATACAATTTCATTTGCAAAAAATTGCAGTGGCCGTGGACGAACAACTGTTCCAAGAAAAACTTTTAAGTTTCCGATTTTGTTAACCCACTCACTATGTGACAAAATTTGAAGATTAAGACTTCCAATCAAAACTTTCAAGAAAGAAACGGGAAAATAACAGTGGAATAAATAAATTGGGTGTCCAGATCATTTTCCAGAAACGATGATGTTTACACAGTGATGTAAATTTTCCTTTCAGCGAGAAGATCGCTTTTCTGAGTGGGGATGATTGAATGTGCCTGTCAGCTCGGTTACCTTAATCAACCGCCATTTCAGTTCATTCACTTATAGCGTCAACGAATTTATAAGTTTATTGCAGAAAGAATTTAACTCATTTTTTACAAAGTGATTGGGGATAGTATTGTCAACCGATAGAAATGCATTACTGTTTAGTAATTGGAAGAGTAAGGCTATCTGGTCCTACTGTAAGAGTGTACGAAAACGTTAATTGTGAGATTCAAATAACTTCATTATTTATTGTTTCATTGAAGCAGCTGTGTACATGCAGCTGTATGTAAGCCTATGTGTGTGTGTTATGTCCGTTATTTTTATGTTAATTAGGCATAGTCATCGTTAGCGTTGTAATTGACAAGAGGTGGCATTTTGTTGTCGGGTTTGAGTTGATACACTTCGTTAAATAATACACGCAGTGCACGCAACCTGTCTCCTTTCTGTGTTATCAAAGTGTTGTCCATCCTATCAGCTCGACAAGTAACCGGAGTTCCATCCCGCTCGACACCTACTCACAGGCAACGTCATTGCAGTACAGTAGAACCCCCTGAGTAGAACTTCATTCGAACTCACGTTAGACTTCTACCGATAGTTATTTAGAGAAAGTTTTCGTGATTCCTGATCAGGCGTTTTCGAAGCCTTAATTTGGGTCCAGTAGTCTTCTCCTTATCCCAGACTGAGTCCGGGCCAATTTCCTGTCCGATCTAACTACGAATTTAGTGAGCCTCTATTTGAACTTGTATTCCACGAAGCCCAGGCCAATTCCTGTTTTTGAGGTAGACAACTAACTGTCGTTTCAGGAGTGTGACATTTGCAAAAAGTTAAGATAACCTCAGGTTGTGGGTAAAAGTGGATCCTTACATCGCCCTGACACCTGCTTACGTTGATCATCGACATGCGTTCATTCGTACCAGTAATTCTCAGACTTGCCCCACTGCCACTTTTCCAAGCTAATTTCATCCTTAATCGTCAAACAAAACTAAGTGCTAGTAAAGAGTTCAAAGTTTGCTTAAAATAGTAGCGGAAGTCTTAACGGACGAAATTTAAGTCATTACAATAGTTTGAAAACCACTGTTCTATACTATTACAATGCCCGAGGTTATTTTATACCTAACGGGCAATGTAGGCGATGTTATTTCATTGTGGGCTTATGTTCAGTGACGAAAACCCCGAATTTTTCCCTCCGTCTAGTGTAAAACATGTCAAAAAATTGTAAGAAATTTTCCTTAAATTTGCAAAATTTGTCGCACCAAATTACATCTAAGGACACTGAAATATTAAAAAATTTCCCAAAAGGGGAACACATCCCCCTATAACAGCGGTCCGAAACGAGATTTATACCAACCCACGATGAGAGCAGCTTCCTACACCTATGAGAAACTCCAAGAACCAAATTCATTGCAATCAGCTGTTCGGTCAAGTGTCCCACAGAGTACTAATAATCCAAGTCGTGGACCACAATTTACCAACAGGTAGTTAGTTTAACTTAGTTTCAGAAAGTTACTTTCAGTTTTATCAAACAATCCTCCATAGGGGTCAATGAAGATCATATAGGTGACATGCTCATCCCATTTGGTTTTGAAAAGTAAACGAGGTTGACAAAGAACTAACATATACCTAAATTCAACAATCAAGAACCCTCCACCAAAAATCGGAAGCTGTACCACTGTAGAAATGTATAGTGTTGACTAAATCATTCAGCACCCAGGAGTTAGGATGAATCTCGCACAGTAAAAACAAAGGAATTTTAAGTTATCTACAATGAACAATCTGTGATCACGTTATCCCTCCAACCTAATAAAGTTATTAATTTTAAGATTTGCATATGACTTTGGTCATCCAATGGAACGTTCCTTTCTTTTCGAAATACATTGAATGACATACTGTGTTCTATGCTTTTCAACTGGTTTAAAGTTATCATTGTGAAATGTTTGCTTGAGGGTCACAAGTTCAAGTACACACCGACCGCAAACTAACTGATAAGCGAGATGTTAGAAGATCAATTCAAACTTAGAAGAGATTACTTACTGAAACTCTTCTTGTTCTAAAATAGCCAGCGTTTCTTTCAAGCTCCTATTGAATTTATGCTTAATTGACTATGATGACTACTATGACACATTACCAACAATGGACCACTAAAAATCTGGGCCGCTTAGGCTATTATTACATCATATCAGTGGCTGAAAAAGTGGCTCAGCTGTAGAGCAAAGTAAATTTGCGTAACTTTGTTAATTTATTATAAAGCATTTATGAAGAAAAGATCAACTACCGCAGCCGCAATTATAGCTTTCAAATAAAATTTTGCTTTACTAAAGATTGCAGTTTATGACAAGATTGAACAAACAACAAAAGTTAAAAGTGTGCGGTAGATTTATTTGGACACAATGTGACATCTGGATAACTTCGACAAGCGTACAACCTATAGAAAATGAAGTTTGAAAACACACCGAGTCAATAAAACCAGTTTAAATTTAAACTAAGAAGAAAGTGATTGCAAAGACCACAGGTATGTGTATCTTGTGCATGGAGATAGACAAGAGTAAGACGGGGTGATGGCAAAGTTCTGTAAGAAATGAAACCCCGGGACATGTCAGGCTTCTTGTGTCACGTTAGCCGCCACAACATTTCGTTGGTCTTCACTTGAATAGTTTCACGTTAATAATTTCACATCAATGTCAGGACTTTTGAAAAATGAAGAAGTATAGGAAGCAAGAATATAATGGGGCAGCTTTGCAGTTTTGAGATGGTAGATTTACTGTCGTCATGTTGCAGTCTTATTGTTGGGTCATGCCATCGCCCGAGACCATTCCGACAATATTACTACGTCTTTGTTAATGACGTTAAAACTTCGCAGAAACCGAAAATAGTTGTTATTCAGATGGGGATGGAGAATGTCATTTTGCTTCGATTTGTGACGGAGAAGACGGAGTATTTCCTGAAAAACACCCGAGATGAAACTTTGGGTGAAAGTCTCTCTCAGGGTCGTCGCTAGAGGGGGTGTGGGGGTGTGACACCCCCAATCATCCACGCAGGAAAGAGGGAAGTGCAAACGAAGGAAAGTTAGAGGGAAGAAGAAAAAGAAAAAAAAAGGGGGAAGAGAAGAGGGAGAGAGAAAGACCGAGCGAAAAGAGAAAAGAACAGGGGAGGGAGGGGCAAAGCAAGGCAAGATAAAGGGGTTGGTGCAGACGGAAGACAGGAGAATGGAATGCATTTGTAGACAACGTTTATCACAATATTTTCAAAACCCGTGAACAACACTTTTTGAAACTTAAAACATATTCTGTCGGCAGAAAAGCTACATAGGGCTGTTCAGTATCAATGTATACTAAAGGAGTTCATCGTTCATGTGGTATTCTGGCATTGAGTTGGTAAATTTTGCACCAGTCGGCAAAATGAAGGAAACACGAGGAAAAGAAAGAGGAAAACAAGGCAAAGAAAGAAGACAATTTCTGTAATCAGAATCCAAAATTTTTGACGTGCTACGCGTGCTGTAATTTCACTCCAGTTTTTTCAATAGTTCAATTTCACATAGCTAGATCGCATAAGGTCCTGTCAACCCTACCAAGCAACATGTAGGCAGGGTACACTGGTTATGCAGAGGTCGTAAATTTCATCCCATATCGCAAAGCCTAGTTGGTGTTTTCTAGTGTGTGTCATGCGGTACGGTCAGTTGGTGAGCGGCTCACGGAGCAAGGTTTGGCTATTTCATCGGGGACTCCAGGTGGTTTTAGCACAATGTATGTTGTCCCCGATACAGTCTACAACCCCTACAGTTTTTATGTTTTCCTTTCTTTTCTTAATGATAACATGTTTTTTGTGTCAGCTACCAAAAATTTTCTCGCCCTTTGCAATTTCACGATTCAGACTCAAAAGAACACTATCAGTGCGCAACTCGACTCTTGATATATTAAGTGATGTAATGCAAAATATACTCTGCAATGGCATGGGATAGTTAGGCTCCTTCATATCCCCTTCTCACCCCCCTCGACATGCTGTCGGAACTTGGGGTTGCTGGCATGGTCCGGCCCCCTGTGGGGAAAATTCTGTCGGCACCAATGGTCGGTTATTTTAGCTTTCAGAAGGATCATTTCTGCGATAAAACCCAAATTTTCGGTATGCTTTGCCCACTCTTCCTCAGTTTCGTTACTAATAGCTAAATATAGAACAAACCCTTTCCATCTTTTCAAGTAACTTAATAAGTAGAATTTATCGTTTTATGTAAATGCCGGGAATCTCATCTCATTTCGCTAAACTAAGTTAATGTTCTCTTGAGTTGTCTTTCGGTACGGCTAGTGACTCGAGGAGGAAAGTACAATGAAAGTTGTGCCCAATAGGGCCCAACTGCCTGGACAAATTGACCTATATAAGCTTTAAATAAGTCCAGATTCTTTTTAGTGTAAGTTTCCCCAAAAATTTCGCCCGCTTCGCACGCTTTGCAATTTCACAGTTAACATTTCGGAAAAAACTTACATGGGGGGGGGGGGGGAGACTATTTTCTTCTAGTATATATGAAATTTTACGCAATATATGCCCCTCAATGGCATGGTATAGTACACAGGTTTCCTTCAAATCTCCCCTCACCAACCCCTCGAAGGCATCGGAGCTGTCGAGTCTTCGGATCGTTGCCCCCTCCCGATGGGCAAATCCTGGCGCCACCCTGCTGGACCACTACCGGTTGGAATAACGGCTCTCAGCTCTAACTGCATCGCTTATGGACACTTTCAATCGGCATTTTGTTTCTTCCCAGTGAGCAAATACGGCACCACAACCCCCCCCCCCCATGATAAATGCTCTGGCGACGCCCCTCGTCTCTCTTGGATTGGTCTCGCACTTGATCACCGAGAGGATATTTTTGCATGGACAGATGGATCCATTGGTGACTATTCTAGCTTTGCAGTTGGTCAGCCGAGCAAAAACAAGAGTGAGGGACTTTTGCGTTCGTATGGAGATGATCGGAAATTGGGGAGACACTTTGTGCGTGTGAGCCAACAACTTTATTTGCAAAAAAGTTGCAGTGATCAAATGACTGTTACACGCAAAACACCTAAAGTGTTCTACTTTTACCTCCCCAAAAGTTGAAGTGTCAAACTTCAAAAACACTGTTTAAAATAAATTATCTGGAGGATGGAAAACACATTGACTTCATAGTGAGGGTCTTTTACTGGCACAAATTACCCTTCATCTTTTAAATGATACTTCAGTACTGAGAATGTGCCATTTGACCACGGGATCATGCCTTGAAAAGGGAGTGGCTTGGTAATTCAGATTCTTTAATGTAGCCCTCATTTTTATTATTTTCTTTAATTATCAGTCGATTCAAGAAAACATTTTCTGGGCTTCTAATTTGTTGGTTCGTGACATAGCCTATGCTATCAAACGATCGAAGTTCGCGACTTTATTTTTTAAACTGGAAAGCAAGCTCGCCCTACCACATATTTTTACTTGTGGAGTTGTGAAAAGTTTGCCAGGACAGGAAGCTTCCTGATTGGGCGTCCTTCTAATTGAAAGACCAACAATCTCACCAATATGATTTTCTGGTTGAAGACCAAACCTAGAGCACTTATCCCTTTACAATCTCACCTCGATGTACGAATTTTTGATACAGTAATGGTGGAAAAATCATTCTGAACCTACAAAAATATAACAGGAGAATCTCTCAGAATTAGAACCGGATACCATAAATCTATAAGGTGCAAACTACCATAAAGTTACCGCCCCATCCGATTTAAGATTCAAGTCTTCATAAAACATTCCATTTTACGTGTAACGGCTAGAGATCTGGAGAGACTAAGTGTGTCCTATTCATTTGGCATCCAGAGAGGGGACCTATATACAGTGAGTTTTACCGATCAGACAAATACTTATGGGAAGGCGGGTGCTTAGGGGTTTGAAAAGTCAGTGGCTACAGTGTGTGTAGTATATTCAGCATGGCAATGTTATACAGTATTCCATGGAAATTTGTGTACAGTACATAGATCCGCGGACAACTTATACTTTATCACGGGTCTTTTTCTTCCATCCGTATTTATCTGTCTCCGTTTAACCAAGTGAATCTCGATATACACGCAAGATGCGTAACACACTTAAAAGTTTCAATACCAACATCGCCTCTGCGTGAAATTGCTCTCTGGATGAACGATGTTTCTCTCGCGTCACTTCCCACCTTATCTGCTAAAAACGTTTGAGGTAGAACCAAAGTGAAAGGACGTACAACCTTTTGGGAGACATCTCGTACGTCAGTTTTGATTAAACGATGTTGCATCACCTCAATTTATATTTAGGATCGATTCGAACCTCCCGATATCTCTATTCACAATTGACCCTTTTCCAAATAGACATTACAAAGGATTATGGGACAGACTGTTGGTGTGGATCGTTTTTCGCCACCGTAAAATGTCATTGATAAAAAAAAACCGTACCAAAACGCTATCCCACAATCCTTTATAATTTCTATTTGGAAAAGGGTCTATTGGTGACGGCACTTTGACATAAATCCAGACAATAGCTTAAGTCTCATTGTTCAGTGATGACTTGTGTAGATCATTACTGAATGTTCAGCAAGTCGCTCACACACAGTGGTATGTGGATATGGGGGCCTCCAGCCATTTAAATAACAGTACATGTTTCTGTAGTTTTGTGGGTGTGGTGCATTAGACATGTGTTTTTATTTTACTCTGGAGGAGGGCCTAGAAGTAAACTTTGTGAGGAGAATTCATACCGACTGGGCAAATTTTCCCCTTAAAATAGGCTAAAGTTATCTTGGAAAATATATTTGCATGGATTGGACATGCATTCAGATCTTTATCCACCTGACGAATACGAACAGAGCCCCTGTTTGGGCCAAATACAGCTGAAATTAAATATCAGAGTTTCAATTATTTTACCACGACTGAACACTGTATGGCACAAATTAGTCAATTGTTAAGTGACGGCCAAGTATCTTCCGAGAGTTAACATAGACTTAGTCTTGGTCAAGACCTTTAATACTTGTTGCAGTTACAACGCGTGCGACCATCGTAAGTGCGCCTTTTTTATTCTTCAGAAATCCTGAACTCCTCACTAAGGTCTTGGAAAAATTGGCAAGGCAGTTTTAACCTTTTCTTTGTTTTCCGTGCATTTATGTTCCAAAACTTATTTCTGAAGCATATCTCCCTGCAAATCACAAGTTTAAAGAGCGCCCTCGATTTTGCTTTCTATCAGGAAAAGTGTCATAACGTCTTGACCGAGACTTAACATAGACAAGAATGATACTAATAGCACAGGATGGGCTTTAGTTGTACTAAGCTAGTAGAAATCGCCCAGCAGAACACTTGAGTTAACTGCAGTCATACGGTGGATGGGTTTATTTAAGTGAGCTCAAGGGTGAATCCTACTTTAGCATTATTTTAGGTACTTTATATTTATTACTCCTCCAGTGAATTCAAAGAGGACTGTACTTCAATAGGACAGCCGAAAAGTCGAAGAAAAAGTCGAAAAGTGTACAAAAAAGTACAAGCTGTTTACTAAACAAAGGCAACTGTGTGAAAAAATCGATTCCATTTTATATGCCACATTATTAAAAACGCAAGTTTCCAATCTTTGCTTATAAAAGAAAGGCGTTTCTTACAAATTTCTGAATAAAAATAACTTTCCACCGGCTTTATGCGAAAAGGTTTTGTAGCAGTGGACGATTTTTAATCTGGTCATTCGTCAAAGTAAAATTGATAGTACACATGCTCTGATAAAAGGGTGACATAAATATAGACAAATGTCAAAGACTTATATTAATATCGTTGCAAGAAAAATATACTTTTTATTGGTCAGAAAATATTAATTTATAAAACAGTTCTTAAAAGAGAAATATAAACGGGAACGTGTTGGTTACAACAAACTCTGTAATGAAGTAGCATCAACATATTGTATTTTTAGCATGTCGGAGAGTTTGTTTTTAGTATTGCCGTACTGAAATGGGGACACCAAATGTTTTTTCATGCTACAGCTAGTATAAGATTTTGAAGTTGGCCGAAAGCTTCCGAAAATGTGAATTTTAAAACTCTTTCTTAGCATCGTAAATTTGATCCACCTTGCCTTCGGATCTTGTTATTGCCCGAGACCGTAGATGCTCTATACACAATATTGTTACTCCTTCATCAAAATGACCAGTACCGTCTTCGACGCCGACGGCCGAAGCCATTTGCAACGTTAAATCGGATGACGTGGGTAAAAGCCATCTTGTGTTTGTCCATGACGAAGAGGAGCAATTGTTTGTGTGGGAAAACAGCAATAGACTCTATACTTCTGTGTCAGCCAGTTTAGCTTCTTTTAAAATAATTGATGTGCTCACCTATACAAATTTATCTTTAGCTTCTGAATTTTATTACATATTTGCAGTGGCCAGGTAGGACAGGGATGAAAACCTCCGGCCGGGCCGTATGCGACCCGCGAGACAACTTTATCCGGCCCGCAAGGCAATTCGTAAATGTAACTTCAGAATCATCTGAAAAGTTATTGACTTATTGTCGGGTAGAAATATTGCTTTGGATACATTAACCAGAGATCTAACCCCTCCCAGATGTAACTGTATTGAGAAACTATTCTGTCTGTTCTAAACTTAGAAACGTTAGCACATACTGAGAGTTCTGCAGTGATGGCTAACTCACTATTCGGGAAGCCATTGTCTTTTGACGAAATCTAGGCTGTCGGGAAGATAGTTGTACCGTCTGAATAATTGTCTCTCATAAAATAAACACCATGTCCGACACTGTGGAATAAAAGCCTTTTGGGAGGTGATGCAACTCAACTTAACTGCTCGTCGGGGATGAGTTCGAGGTATACGTGGTCAGTTGCATCGGACCGTAGTCGGACTGTAGGTTACCAACGCAACAAACTGTCGGGGTTGATATCAGTCCATCTACTGTTCATCAATCATAACTGAGGACGAGCACATTGGCTTTCTGCAACCGTCGTCTGATTTTGCAAGTCCTTTGTTGGTCAATTCATAAAAAATGGGTAGCAGTTGGGTCAATGATATCTGCACCCTACCACGAGTTTACTCAACTGCAGAGAGACTTCCATCCCCTCCCCGACTCCGCTCCTTATATCAAACAGTTATTTCCGATGTGGTCATGAAGTAGACCAGTGGTTCCCAACGGTTGCGTTGTCGCCCTCGGGGACGTTTTCACAACGCAGGGGGCGATAAGCGCTAAGGGGTGTCAGGGGGCGTTTTCCGAAAAATGAGATACTTAATTTAAACGGAGACCCTACAAGATTCCAAAAGGTTTCCTCTAGCTAAGCTCTCTGAGTCAAATTGGTTCCTATAAAAAGGAGATAAATGAAGTCAACAACTCGAGGAAGTTTAACGTTCCCTCCTCAGATGCACTACAAAGTTTGTGAACTATCTTTATTACTATATTACCAGATGGGCACGAAATCGCATCTAACAGGATTTAATTTCGTTTTTTCCTGGCGAAAGCCCTCATATTCCCATTAGTCGCATTGAAAGCGGTGACCGCTCTGCCAAAGGGGGCCGTGGCTACAAATTGTCCCTCCACTTTTACCTCGAATATAGTTCTTTTCTCTTTGCTGTCCATAAACTTGACATACTGGCAGAAGTAACAATTGTAGGTAACTGTATCATAATAGATAACGTTTACAATGTCAAATGTTTTCAAAAATGCCATTTTTCGGTGCGCCAGTTTGGGATTTCTCATTATTTCCAACTGTAGGACAGCTTAATGTCATAAGTCTTTCGAAGCCCCATGCGGCCCCTACCATCCTTCTTTTCCCACCAACAAGACAAGCCCCTCGTAGCATCAAAGGGAAATTCAGTCAGTTACTATTGAAAAGCAAACCGATCTAATGTAATCTCTCTAGTATGCATTTAATGTTATCAGGTAATCGGAGGACAGTCAAAATATGACTGACAGTGCCTCATTCTTGCGTAGACAATATCGTAAATACCCAGAGCTTCCATGGCTTCACTCCGGTTCCCCAATAGGATTTTGCCCCTTGACCCAGGACTCTTGGCTGAACGGTCAGGGGCGTAGCCAGGAACTTATCAAGGGGGCGAAGCCCATAGACCAGTGGTTCCGAACAGGGAGCGTTATTGCCCCGGGGGCGTGTGCACAAATCAGGGGGCGATGAGGGCTAAGGGGGCGGCAGGGGGGAGTTTTGAAAAAATGGGATACTCAATTGAAACCAAGGCTTTACAAGATTCCAAAAGCTTTTCTCCAGCTGAACTCTCAAATTAGTTCGCACAGAAAGGAGATGAATGGAGTCAACAAATTGAGTATATCTAATATTCCCTTCCCAGATGCCACAAAATCGAACAGTGTCGTAGCTAGATATTTTTTTTTTTTTTTGTGGGGGGGGGGGGAGGAAAAGCAAAAAATTTCCGACAGATTATTATATTGAAGTAATGATGTACTATCTAAGCGTAGCGCCACCATCTTCTGGCGTGTAGCGCGCGGAAAAAGTTAGGTTAAAATATCTCCGAGATTGCCTTAAATGACACTTCCAGGCCTTGTCAGTTAACCATTTCGATGTGTAATTCTGCTTAAAAACATAAGAAGTGTTGTAAGTAAACCCCTAAGAATATAATTTTAGCTACTAATTTCCGTTGTAAGATTTTTTAATTAAGGTGGTAAAAATTTCCGACAGAGACTAGAAATTTCCGACAGAGGCCTTCGGAGGCTTTGTGGGGGGCGACCTCCCCCTGCCCCCCTCTAGCTACGTCACTGAAATCGCATCTACTGTAACAGTGTTTAATTTCAGTTTTTCCTGCAAGGACCCGCAGTGACAGTGAAAGCGGTGAACGAAGGGGTCATAGCTAAAAATCGTCCAGCAAAGTTAACCTTGAATGTACTTTTCTTCCTTGCAGTCCATAAACATGACATACTGATAGAACAAAACAGATAACTTTGGCAATGTACTACTATGAAGTAAAACTTTAAAATGTTTTCATAAATGCACTTTTTCGGTGCGCCAATTTCTGCTTTCTCATTATTTCTACCTGTTGGACAGCTTGATTGGCACAAGTCTTTCAATTCCCCATGCCACCCCTGCCACCCTTCTTCCTCCTGTGACAGGACAAGCCCCTTTCAGCAGGGAACTCCCGTTATTTATCATTGAAATACGAAATGGGCTAAGGCTGATTTTGCAATTTTTTTAGTTTGCAATTAAGGTTATAAGGTAATCGGAAGATAGCCAAAATTTGACTGACAGTACGTCATTCTCGTGTCAACAATATCGTAAATACTTCACAGCTTCCGGGGACGAATCCCCAGTCGCCCACTGCCATGGGATGTTGACCTTTGGCCTCATTTTGAGGAACAGTCCACAACTCGATGAGGCACTGGCAAAGTCAGTTAAATACCAAAGACATTTCTCCTCTCTTTTATTTCAGCATGTTTTGTTTTATTATCGTTGTTTCATCCATAGCAATAGTAAGCTTTAGACAAGGGAGGGGGGCGTTTGCCCATCCTCATTTGGTGAAAGGGGGCGTTTAGCTGGAAACGGTTGTGAGCCACTGCCATAGACAGACTCTCAGGCTCCGCGCCACCATGACTTGGCGCGAAGCGCAAGAAAATTTTGGTCCAAAATGCCTCCCAGATCGCTGGAAATGGCACTTCCCAGGCTTATTTACGGTATATAAATAGGGGAACATTAGCAATATTGTAAAACTGAACATAAAAAATACCAAAAATATGCTCGGGGGCGGCTGCCCCTTCGGCCCCCTTGGCTACGCGCCTGGGAACGGTCCACACCTCTGTGGGCACCTGGCATCTGTTTAATTAAAAAACTCCCACTTTGGCCTTCACCAGTTCACGCTTTCGTAAATCGTGTGTTAAACATTTGCCTCTCAAAAGGGCGTTTTGAGTCCCCCACCGCTGTTTTGCTGCTACTCTGGGTCGGACCCACACGTAAAAACGATGTATGTGTAAGACTAAACCCTTTATCTCAACACAGGTTTGTATTATTGTAGTTTCATTCATAACAATACTATGCTGATATACGGGAGCGTTTGTCCAACCCCATTCGGTGAAAGGGGTCGGTGACGCCGGTGAGCCAAAAAGGTTGGGAACAACTGAAATAGACTGTCGGATCGCAATGGGGATCTGAAGTCGGGTAGTGAACAAAATTTAGAACACACTTAACCGACTCGTCTGCCACGCAGCTGGTTTTTGCCGTTGGGTTGTAGTTGGGTCGCTGCAGTGTGGGCTGGCTTTCCACTTACTCAAATCGTGAATTCAGGGCTTTTGTGTTTGCTGTAAACACTTGAAAGTGCTACACTTTGTGTTGCGGTGGTCGGAAAGGAGGCTCGCTTTCCGACGCCTGTTGATGCAGTGCCTAAAAACGTTACTAAAATGCCTTAAATTTTTTGGCGCGTTTCGCGCGAATCCTTCATATAAGCTAATTGTACAATTAATCATTCAAGAAGGACAGAGCGTGGTTTGCATTATTGCAAAACTCTGTGCAACCTTCGCGATTGCCCATCCTAGCTCCCAACCCTCAAACTTGCGACATGGCATGCATCGAATGGCCGTCAGTACTGGCTGTTATGAAACAAAAGGGCCAATTGCAATTTCTGGGTCTGTTGAGTGCGTATACAGTACTATTGCAATAGGTAATTGCTATGTAAACTGAACGGAAGCATTACAAAAATTTCCGCAAAAGAGTTATTTTTCGGAGCGCGTGGGCATTCATCTTGTACTCTCGTTAACCTATCATAACTTCACATAGAACAAAGTATAATTATTGCAAACCTCCGTAGAAACTCTATGACCCTCCACCCAGCCCACCATCAATCCCACTGCTTCTTGAAGAAATCGACCGGCGGTTAGTCCGAATTACGCTGTTTTGAAGAGATATAGACAGACTGCGATTTTATGGTCTGTTTAGTGAGCATCAATGCCATTTATGGACAGAAAAAATACTTTATTCTAGTGTTACAATCTTGCAAATACTTGTGACACCTGTACATACGCTTACTGCACGTGTTGACACATTGGACGATTGCCCCTCAAAACCAAAGAGACGCACAATCACGTGACGTCGGTGAAATCCCTCATGGGGATTTCATGTGACGTTACGCGAGTGGGATTGCCAGGCACTGAAGGGCAAAACACACACGCAGTAAGCGTATTAACAGCACACGCGCACTGCATATAGACCTTATGCATATGATGTCACAAAGGAGAAAGTGTTCCCTCGTTTGGAGGAAAATGGAGGAAAAGCGCGTATCATTGCAAGTTGCACCCAAAGATATTACAAGCGCGTTGACTCCTCATGGAGGCCAAAATATCGGGGCGGAAGTGCTGATCACTGCTCAGTCGTTTTGAAAACAAACAGGCAAATGAATGTCCTACAAAAGTATTAATACTTGTTATTTCGGAATGTTGTTGACTGAAGAAGTACTGCGCCTCAATAAATTCCACCTGAACAAGAATGACTTATTTCTTCGACGTATTTACACGTGAACATAAACGCACAATGACTGGTTTTGCAAGTTCATGGACATTCATTGGTCAGTTTCTATGGTATTTTCAAGTGACGCACTTTTATATGCGCGTTCAATTACTTACGCGCTCACAACGGGAAAGCAACTAGCGCGTTTGTTTCCAGAGCGCGCAGAACTGTGCGTCAAGCATTCCGGATAATACACAGAGAAATGTATTCTGCGCGTATAGAACGCGTTGTAAAAGTGCACGCACGCTAACGTCTTTTAACAATGAAATTTTCTGTAACACGTTCTTATTTTTGTACGCAGATCGCGGAATAGAACAGCGCGCATGTCAAATTGACACTTCCGCCCCGATATATACGTCTCCACGAGGAGTCAGTGAGCGTAACAGTTATAGGAGTTTGGAATCTATGCTTATAATATCTTTGGTTGCACCAATAAATGCAAACAGCTGATTTGTCAACCAGTCGTATACGCGCGTAAGTCTACTACACGTGCGGAGAAATCCACGCCGTTCGTGCACGTGTGCTTCAGTGTTTTCACCCAAAATGACGTCAGTGTGATGTCAATGCATAAGGTCTATAGACCTTACGTACATCGTTTTTACGTGTGGGAAATTCGACCCACTGTAGCAAAACAGCAATGCGGGACTTAAGAAACTGACACTCTTTTGAGATGGCGACTCTTTAACCCACGATTTACAAAAGCTGGAAGGCTTGATCGCGGCCAAGAGAGGAGAAATGTCTTTGGTGTTTAACTGACTTTGCCAGTGCCTCATCGAGTTGTGGACTGTTCCTCAAAATGAGGCCAAAGGTCAACATCCCATGGCAGTGGGCGACTGGGGATTCGCCCCCGGAAGCTGTGAAGTATTTACGATATTGTTGACACGAGAATGACGTACTGTCAGTCAAATTTTGGCTATCTTCCGATTACCTTATAGCCCTTAATTACAAAATAAAAAAATTGCAAAATCAGCCTTAGCCCATTTTGTATTTCAATAATAAATAACGGGAGTTCCCCGCTGAAAGGGGTTTGTCCTGTCACAGGAGGAAGAAGGGTGGCAGGGGTGGCATGGGGAATTGAAAGACTCGTGCCAATCAAGCTGTCCAACAGGTAGAAGTAATGAGAAAGCAGAATTTGGCCCACCGAAAAAGTGCATTTATGAAAACATTTTAAAGTTTTACTTCATAGTACATTGCCAGAGTTACCCGTTTTGTTACAGTTACCTACAACTGTCACTTCTATCAGTATGTCATGTTTATGGACTGCAAGGAAGAAAAGTGCATTCAAGGTTAACTTTGCTGGACGATTTTTAGCTATGACCCCTTCGTTCACCGCTTTCACTGTCACTGATGGGAATATGAGGGTCCTTGCAGGAAAAACTGAAATCAAACACTGTTACAGTAGATGCGATTTCAGTGGCGTATAGCTAGAGGGGGAGCAGGGGGAGTTCGCCCCCCCACAATATTAGATATACTCAATTTGTTGACTCCATTCATCTCCTTTCTGTGCGAACTAATTTGAGAGTTCAGCTAGAGAAAAGCTTTTGGAATCTTGTAAAGCCTTGGTTTCAATTGAGTATCCCAGTTTTTCAAAACGCCCCCTGCCGCCCCCTTAGCGTTTGGTGGACCTCCCAGACAAACATGAGTTTAAGTTGCCAAGGTTATACTCACTGTGTGTGAGTTGTCTGATATGAATTGGGTACAATACTGATCTGAGCATGTCATCACTGAGCAATCAAGAACGCTACTCTTTGAATTCATGTCACCAAAGAAATAAGGAACAGAATATTTTTCTTATTTGAGAAAACAGCTGACATTCAATAGATAATAGAATCTTTTCAGTGGTGTAGCTAGGAATTCGGTGACGGGGGGGGGGGGGGGCATAAAGCACGATTTACTATCTAAGCGGAGCGCCACCACAGGTTGGCGCGGAGCGTACAAGAAAATTTTTGGCTCCCCAAGGCTCTCAGATGGCTGGAGATTGCATCTCCGGGCCGTTTGACCTGCGCTGAAAATATCTCTAAATTGGCATTTCGTGTACTGACATTTTGTATAATGACACATATTTAACAAAAAAAAAAAAAAAAAAAGAAAGAAAGAAAAAATCACATTAACTCCTCAGGTAGATATGGATGTTCTTTATGACCACCATGGGCGGCGATCCGTCTTTGAAAGTAGGATATATAGTCAGCGGCAATATATAAGCGGAGCGCCACCATCAGTTGGCGCGGAGCGTAGAAAATTTTGGTAAAAATACCCCCAGATCACTGGAATATTGCCCTTCCCAGGCTTTTCAACGTGATACTAAGACAACTGTCTGATGTCTTTCCTAAAAAATAGGCCTATTGGAAAAAGTCAGGAATAGGTAAAGTGTTCTGACTTCCGGATATATAGTCAGAGGTACTGTAATATCTGAGCGGAGCGCCACCAAAGGTTGGCGCGTAGCGTACCAAGAAAATTTGAGCTTTGAAACATCCAGATCGTCGGAAATGGCACTTGTTGCGAAAACAAGCATTTTTAAAGGCTTGATTTGAATTGTTCTAAAACACATTAAGTTTGTCACAATTTATCCGACTTTATTCAAAAATTATCGGGATCAGAGTGGAGTTATCCTATGGATTTCACGTGAATTGATTGGAACGGAGATTTTCCACAGCCAGAGTCTATAGTAAAAGTATTATTGAGTACAGGTACGCCAAGATTTGCCCGACGGAGTGGCCTGCGACCCGAGGCCCCTAGAGCCCCAGTGCTGTTGGGTCTAGGTGAGGTGGGATTTGAAAAAAAAACACCCTGTGGTACTAGACCATTTCATTCGGGCCACATATTGCATAAAATTTGTATATGCTAGAGAAGCATAATTCGGCGCTGATTAAAATGTTTTTCCCGGAATCTAAAATGTAAACTTGCAAAGCGCGCGAAGCGCGCAAAATTTTTTGGTAGGTTTCACAAGAACAAAAGCAAGCACATGTAATCATGGAGAACAAAAAGAGGGAAAAATCTTTAGGGTTTTAGACCGTATAAAGAGATAAAATATGCATTGTATCGAAAACTACCTTGACCATCCGATCAAATAGCCAAGCATTGCTCCGTGAGTCCTTCACCAACTGACCGTGCCGCATGACACACAACAAAGAGCAGCAGTTACTAGCCTTTGCGATGGGAGGAAAATTTCCGACCTCTACACAAACTGTGTACTTTTCGGCCACATGTAACTTTGTGAGGTGGGAAGGACTTGCGCTATCTAGCAATGTAGAGTATAGTTGAACACATAGAAGAAACTGGATTAGATCGTCTTCTCGCGCGCGTAGCGCGCCGAAAATTTTGTGTTTTTAGAAGAGAAATTGTCCTCTTGAGAGCAAAAATGGGTAAAACGACACTGTAAATGTTGGATGTTGGGGGGCCAAAATGAGACTGCCCAAGAACTATAAAAAATTTATATTTTTTTTTTATTTTTTTGGCATCGGTGAGGGGGGGGGGCATGGCCCAATGGCCCCCCCCTAAATACGCCAGTGAATCTTTTCCTAATTTTTCTTGATTACAAAAGGTGCAGAGTTGATAATGAAAACAATATTATACCATTTTCTGACAGTTGGAATTTTACTATAACTGCAACGCCACCTACAAAACTTGAACGTATTACGTATTCTATTCGGAACACTTTGCTTAATTGCTCTAATGGTTTAAATTTAGTACAAAATTTCAATTTCTAGAAAACTCCGAACTTTCAAGAATATGGAAGAATGGGCTATACATTTTGTATCATATCGGGTAAAAGACATATTTTATTCCAAAAAAGACACTGGTTTGCGTTTTAGCTTGTGACATTTATCCTGGTAAACGTCAATACAAGTTAGATAAGGTCTCTGGTTGCTCGTAATGTGTTACTCTGCTTAAAGTGCTTATCATAGAAATTGGATACGGACAGGAGAGTCCTAGAGGATTTGCAAAGTGTGTTTAGCAATTAGTGATAAACTTGTGTGTTCTCACTTTGTCAACATGTTTATGCTCATATTTTAAGCAAGTATACGCTCTATGTTCAACATTTAAATGCGTTTCAGCACATGACGTTTAAGAATTTGACAAGTATGTTTACCTCCTAAACATATTTACCAAATGACGACAAAGAATATTCATAAAAATATTTAATTTCTTAAGGCTGTTCTTAGAGTGTGACCAATACACTTCGTAATTTACAGGAAATGGCAGTACTAGGAACCATCCATACTGAAAATGAATTACTAAATTTACTTTATCCAAACAAAGGTTTCATTTACTATCTCCATGGCACTAAGACTAAATACAGAAGAATAAGTTATCTACACTGTATGCTTATAGCCGTCTCACGGGATTGTTCGATCATCGTTATCGATCTTGCCGGGCCGGGGAGTAAAAATTCTCCCTACAAAGTTTACTCCTAGCCCAGTTCCTCCAATTTGAAAGAAAAATGACTCAGTGTTTAGTAAACCTCCCTTTCAAGGTTACAGTAGCCTGTACTGGATATAAATTGCTCAAGGTCATTTCCACACACTGTGTGTGACCTGTTTGGTATACACCATTGACAGCCCAAGTCATCACTGACGAATCAGATTGATATTATTGTGATAATATGTGTCAATCAAAGTGTTTAGTCACAGAAATTTGAGGTTTTCCTAAATATGTTTGCATGGAGTGATGTAACATCTCCTTTAATAAATAAGGATGTTTGCAATGTAACCTGTACGTCACTATCGCTATAAATTAAAAAACGATGTAACTATTCGGTTGTTGAAGGAATTCAATAGCTAGTTATAATGGGGAAGAAATTTCACCACTTTTTAGCGCAGAAAATACATCATGTGTTATATGCCTGGTATATTTAAATTCTTAGTGACGGGTACTGCTTTCCTTTGGATTAGTTATCTGAGGTTGCTAACCCTTAAATAATTATACCTTACCACGAGCCATCCTGTTTAGGTAACTTATTTTGGTCCCATGTACTTACGAACTAATGGTGAAAGAAACCTTTCAAATCGCATTGACGAATGTATGTAGGTTACCAGGCTACCTTTTATAGAAAAGTACAAAGGCAAGGCAAGAACATGAATTTTAGAATAAAGTAAGAAAACGAAACAGTCACGTCATTATTAATGAAATTTTGTGTTTCCAGTCTCTAAACTCATTCCATTGACGCTCTTTCGTCTTGACTGTAATACTAGCTATTGGCCCCAAATTTGAAGTGATTTGTTACACCATCCATGGGTCATGCAGGGGTATGAGTGAGAGGAATTGGCTCTCTGCCCAGTGACGACTACGGTTACTTTCACAAACAAGTTGAGTAACAGCTCCCTCTCTCCGTCTGTATAGACCGTAACAACTTTATTTCTATGGACAATGTACTACTTGATTGCAATGCAAGAGATTTCAAGTACATGACTTTAGCGAGAATTATGCCCTGCAAAGTGAAGAGTGGCTACCCAGCGACTGTTAGTAATCGACTTCGACAATTGCTTTTTTTTTTGTTTATTCAAAACACTGTAATTATTCTCTGCGATCTGCCATCCTCAAGGTCAAAAGCAGTCGCCCCAAACTTATTTTGAAACAATAGCTCATGACATTTTAGGTCATAAATCTTGCATACTCAAGGTAAACCAAACAGTTCCTCCTCTTACATTTTACAATTGAGTGAGAAAAATACCGTCACATGATTCTCAAGAGCTATTCAGGAAATAGGATAGTCTACTATGCAATTCTTTATTGGGGTGACTGCATTCTCCCTTTAAGCTGAACGTACACAAAGACTCCACATACACGAGGCGAGTTTCCAACCATTGGCCCCACCGGTGTTGTCATCTACACTTAGGCTGTTACTAGCACAGTGAGAGTCCTGCACGAGATCACGCTTACTTCAGTCTTTTCAGAGAAAAGTGTCGTCTGACAGAGAGACATTTAAACATTCTGTCAGAAACACGGATAATGCTCGATCGAATGTCGGCTTAAAGTTGTACATTTTAACTTGGCGGGGTGTGAAAGAAAATCCTGCAATTTGAATTGGGGTATATACTAAGCTGGGTTGTTCCGTGCTCCAGAATCTCCTCGTTCTTTGCCCCACATCTCATTCAACCTTCGGTCCTTTAAAGAGAACATTTTTGGTCACTTGCACTAAACAAAGAATTGTGAAGCATTATTTTCATACCAAAATATATTGTTTGATGTAGTAACTTCTCTGACAGTCTAACTGTGGATCATCTAAGTAAAACTCTTTCCGTCCAATAAAGTATATAAACATTTTCCCTAAAGGATGGACAGGTTCCTGTTCTTAATCATGAATCTGTGCTACAGGCCAGTTCATGTTTTCCTCCAGACAGTAATAATACCAATTTGTTTGTACTCAGTATCCTTATCTGCTTTAACTAGTCCGTTTCAAGAAATTCGGCGCCGCTGTCCCGGCTACGGAAAGGAATTTCGCCCATATTTTGACGTAGTAGAAGGTGTACTAAAATGATCTGGTCATACAATTAATTTGGGAGTTGATTAAATTCAACGCGAGAAATGATTTTGTTTTGTATTTCACTTTTTTAGCTCCCCCTCCTCCTCGTCCGCCCAAACAGTATGATACGCAAATTGCAGCATCTTCACAGTTAAAATCTGCAGAAACTTTGGACTTAAAATAAGTAAAATCCAACTGAGATTGCCCGTCCCCCCACAGACATAGTCAAAACAAGGAGGGTTTATTCACTAACGTTTTATGGAGCAATTAGCCCAATCCCACAGCTTTGCTTTGCATATGAAAGGCTTTTCCTTTTCGCAAGGGTGATCGTTCCAGCCACCGGTTAGGTCGCGATACACGCAGTCTTCAGAGTCATTATCATTGTTTGGTTCGCCATCATTATAATACGTGAAATTATAAAACGACCCATCCGTCCAAACAAATTCACCCTCCTGAACAATATCCGAAAGACCAATCCATACAATACGATACGTTGCCGGGATGAAGGAAGTTTCCAGAAATCGTCTCTCAAGATCGTCCAGAATGGACACAAGGTGACCATCGCCGATCCCAATAGGAAGCTTGGCACAGTTGGATTCTGCAGTTTTGAAGTTGGCACGAGTGGGCACATAAATATAACAATGATCTCTAAAATGCGTCCAAGGTCGTGGACAAAAGCAGTCTGCAGACGTTATATTGGTCACCAAAGTCAGATAAAGTAGCACTATGCATAGATACATTGTGGCGTGTCCCGTTGCAGCGGTAGTAGGCCTATGTAATGTTGACTGACATCACTGAAACAGACATACCATAAAGGCGCCCCAGAAGAAAACGTTCTATGTACAAATGAAAGAGTTATGATAAGAAATACTTTCATGTAATAAAAATGATCGATACCGTCTCTGTACACCAATGCCACTGTTTGTTCCCAGTCGATTGCCATAGGCCTTTAGTAATATATACATCAATAAGGCCTACATAGTTTTTAGTAGCGAGATTCTAAATCTGTGAACGGTGCTTATTGATTCAACCGAACAGAGTGATTCTCATTAAGAAGCCAAGTTCTTTTCTTTAACATTTCATGTATCTCTCAGACTGTTTCTTACACATGTAGAACATATAACAGCGGAGTAAACAGAAGATAAAAAGTATTTCGATTAGACTACTTGGAATGATATTAACGGAAATTTGCTTAATGATACTTTCTATCTGACTATTGTTAAATAACGGGTAGTCAGAAGTGAGGGCAAAACCAGTAGTGACTGATGATCGATATGCCAAGATGCAAATTGTCAATTCCATTGTGCTTCAGACAGTATCAAAAACCATTGATGGTCAGTCCTTTCGTGACAACTTCGAGATACCTGTTCAGTACTTTACAAATAAGCAATTATTATGTCAATGATGTGCTCATTACATATAACATGCAAGTCGGAAATGCGAACTAGGAAAATTGTCTCAATAAAACGCGGACCGTTTTATCGAAAGTGTAGGGAAATATATCGGTACTAGTTTTCTTGACTGTTTAGGCTTTTGTCTGTGTGACGTGGGCCTATAGTTTGGCTTCGAGTGCATGTTTTCTTCTGATAGCCTCGTCACTTTAGCTCCAGGGGTATAGGTAATTAAGTCGCCCTATTCTGACCTGGCAAAAAGACTGAAGGTTCGTGCATTTTAGTGTCGACTGTAACTAAAATCCCCACCCCTTCCTTTACACTGCTTGAAGCAGATGACACTCTTTGACACATTTTTTAGTCTGCGTAGCGCCTCTCAGCGGTTTCCCTTCATTCGGATCTGCCACCGACAGTTCTTTCATGGCAAAGGCCATAATCAAAAGGTACCGGTACATTTGCTCCTCAAGTCAGAAGTCATTTATGCCGAGAGGGAGTTGTCCGAGGGAGGGGGGTGTCTTCCGGTGAAAATTGTCCGAGGAAGTTGTCGTCTGGTCACGTATTTAATTTAGGAGAGAGATGTTCTTACGACACAAATAATGTCAATAATGAAGAAAAAATAATAAAGAAAAATCTCTGGCAATCCTCATTTCACCAACCTTTCGGCAAACATTTTACAATTCATTTTTGATTATTTTCCGAGGCATAATACTAATAATAAGACACATCACAGACCAGGGGTGGGATTTGATGTCTGAAAGTGGGAGCAAAGACTGGTGGACTGTCAAACGGCGCCGAAGCCGCCTCGGGAGCGCGAAGCGCTTCCCCAATAGCCTGCTGTAAGCAGGCTATTGTTGAGTTTTATCAGTTACAAGTACAGTTCTTAATATTTGCTTACCCTAAATGTTAATGTACAGTATACAGACGAAGTTGAATACAATACAATAGCCTGCCAACTTTCTAGCCAATCTCATTTCCGAGACAAAAATAACTTCACGATAATTAATGCACACGTCATCAGCGTTGATAAGGGGTGGAGTCAACATGAGCGACCAGTTGCTTCGCTACAGCACTCAGACAACTCTTTTCACTTGTACGTTTTGCAGTGCAGTACGGCTATTACTGTATAGTTACTGGCTTGTCTGCTACCGTGTACATGTAAACATATACAGCTAGCAAGGAACGTTGTCGTCTTGTCCATGCGAGGGCCTGTATACGGGCCAGTTTGCACAAACCGGAAAGACCTGGGACAAGATCCTACGCCTAACGTTAGGCTTGACTTTTCACTGCACGGATTTGCTCGATTTTTAGCCCATGATAATTACGTACCTTTTCAAGATGTCACCGTATCTTCAGAAGTATTCGTATATGTGCATCGTCGCAGGCCGTTGATAAACATGAATAGTCAGTAACCGTGAACACCATGTGACCTTCTTATGAATAATAATCTATCCCGCATTTTGGGGATTCGTGTAAATGAAAACTGGACGAAGGTTTGCAGACTCTGTATAGAATATATAAAGGGGGTGTATTATGATTTCTGAGAGAGCGCCATCTTTTGGGAGGCTGCTACAGAGTCTGCTCCGCAGGCTACTTCCCCAACGGCGTGGGATCCAGGGCCCGTTTCAGGGCCCCTGGCGGGGTCCAGGGGCAGAGATCCGGTGAGGGCCCAGGGGGGCGAAGCCCCGGAAGCTCTGGGGTATTTACGAAATTGTAAGCATTAAAATGATGCATTCTAGCCTTGAACTTCAAATGACATGAGGTGGGCAATTATAACATACCACAAAAATCACAGTTTGACTTTTTTCAATTATATTTCTTACTCCACGAGACTAACAGTCAGATGGGATCGATGATACTGCGGGCTTGAGGAAGTAGGGGAGAATGGATTCTGTTGAGGGTTTCCCGGGGCTTTGGAACAATAATTTTAAGAATGGGAGATCTAGTATTCAGAATGGGTGCTCGTGAAGCGGCTGAAACAAAACAGCTGAAACAGAACAAAACAGCGTTGAGACATTTCATTGTAGCCTATTGTTTTTCTTTAGTTTTAAATGCAATATTTTTATTGCATAAAACTTTTCCTACTTTCCCCAGTTGTCTGTTCTTTCTATCTAGCTGAATGTGGAAACCTATGTCCTGCTCTATGGAGGCTCTCTTTCATGTTTCATTTTGTCGATGTTCTGGGAAAAGCGCCCCTCAACCTTGTGATAAGTTTGAAAAATAAGGTTAGTGTCGATTTTGAAGATTATAGAATCTTTTGTGGGTAGTTTTTACATGGAAATTGTCGAGGGCGTCGGCAGTTAAAGTGCCAGGGAAGTAATTTCTATTGGAGGCTGCATCTTGGGAAGTTGTGGCCTACGAAGCCTTTAAATAACGGCGATCGTCGCAGGCGCGAAGCCGGAGGATGGGGTCCTTCCAGAGAAATCTTTCTTAAATTTAACGGCTTTTGCTGCCATTCTGGACCATTTCTTGAGAAAATCCTGCTTCCCCAAGTGTAATTTGAAATGCTAATGAAATATTTTACATATATGATGATCGCAAATTTAAGATAGTAACACTCAGTCACTTTGCTGAGAATGGTGTGGTAGTTGGTTTAAGAAAAGTGAACAGGCAGAGAGATGTAGAGAGGGCTTTGGAATGGTAATTTAGTCAAGCTGTCTTACAGGAAGTATAATAACTAGGCAATTCCACACCAGTTTTCCTACGCACAGCAGCACAGCAGTACTAATGAGATATCGATTTACATAAGGCTCATGCAAAGCACACCTATTTTTTGAGAATTGCGGTTCCCTATACATGGTTAGGGTTTGGGACTTTGTTTGCAAGGATCATGGTGCATTTTATGACGTACATTAGTACTTTCAGTGACCCTTATTTCAGAGCTTCAAGTCACAATAGTGTGGCGGGTAGGCAGGAAGGAGGAAAGAAATTTTACGGTGCCAGACAAAATTTTCAACTGTATTAGTCAGTTTTCTCTGGAGGTGCGCTCGAAGAGTGCCGAGAAAAACTTTCCTAGTAATTTTATGGTTTTAGATATTAATATTTTCCTTCATTAAAAATTGCAAAATTTAATCACATTGTTACAAGACGACCCGTCAGGAACACCGGATTGAATCCATCGACGAGTGAATGGAAAGCTCCAGAGAATTCAACTTCAACGCAGCCTTTCTAGAATTTTCTCGAAGGAACTGTTTACGTACTGCGACACTTCTAAGAAACTGCAATTGTTTACAACTACTGTGCATACAAGGAACGTTCTCATAATTGCTCGACTGTGTGCTCTGGAAGTTTCTAGATTAAGGAACGTTCTCGTAATTGCTCGACTGTGTACACTAGAAGTTTCTGTTAAATTCTGGAGAGTTCTCGATTAAAAGCCTAGCGTATAAAAGGCAGTTCAACAACTGTTGTAGGGGAGAGATATCATCGAGTCCAGACGTTATACTGCTGTCCGTTTGTTGACCGAATCACTTGAAGCCAGCCACTGACACTTCACACTTGTGATAAATTGCCTTACGCCGTTTCTACACTGTGCATTGAGATCGTTATCATCCATCATCGCCTAGCCTTGTCATTATTCGCTCGTGGAACCAGTTCCTACGCTACAGCACGCTGCAGGTATACTACTGTACCATCGTCGACGTGCATGCAGTACCAACCCTTGGACCAGACCAGAATAACATTAAGTAAAGGATTGTGAGTAAATCTAATTAATTATTGTAAATTTAAGTAAGATAAGGAGATTGTAAATAATCATTAAGTTGTTGAATTTTAATCTCGTTCTTCTGTCATCTTTCGCTGTTATTGGTTTGACTTGCGACCACAAGCCGTAACAATATTAGGCTATTAAAAATTCTCCAAAAATTTCTGTGGTGTTGCTTACTTTTGCTCGTTTTTTTATTATTTTTAGTTTTTAAGCTTTGGAAAAAGTGAGAAGTCCCCTGCTTTCCCCCGTAATCCCGCCTATGCCACAGACAGTTAAGAAATATCGAGAAGGAAAGAAAAAAGTGACGGTGAAATGAAACCAAAAGCGCTTTTTACACAAATTAAAAGTCCCTGATGAAAGTTCCGTTACAATTAGTTCCATATTTTTTGCCTTTCCAAGTATAAATCTTCAGAGTTTGAAGGCTTCTGAAGTAACCCGTTGCTCGTGCATGCAAAGTCAATGATTTGGATTGTTGTACATTGTTAGTATTCCTTAAAGGAACCCTATGCACATTTTCTCAGTTATTCATAAAGAGGTTCCTGTCAGTGATATCAGTCAGTGATGTTAAACATTTTCCATACTAACAACTATAACTTCCAAAGTAAATATCTCGGGACATAAATTTGCATATTTCAAAGTAGAATCTATTTTTATTCATGAAGTCAGAGGAAAATCGAAGTTACCGTAAAATGATCAATACTGCATTGACTCTGAGGGAAAGTCTGGGTATTTTCTAAATTTTTAGTGCTTTCAACATGAATTATCCATCTTTACTTTTTTCATGTTCTCATATAGCTTAGTAATGTACTTGAAGTTCATCATTGAGAAAACAATCCACTTTGCCAAATTGCCAGTGTTGCTCTCCAAATCCAAAAGAGTGAAATTAGGGACAGGCCTAAAATTAAGACTGAATATTCACTTTAAAAAGATTGAGAATGACTCTTTTTGGATGGACGTCTTTCAATCTAAATTTAGATTGGTCCCTAATTTCACTCTAAAAGAGTGACTTGTCACTCTAAAGGTTTAAGAGAGTGGGCTCCTGTTAATCTGTGGTATGGACCGATTGGTCTTTGTGTATCACAGTCGTATTTGATCACTACCTCCTTTTTATAGCACACCAGCAACAAGGGCTGGTATATGTTAACAAGGGCGGATCCAGCCCTTAGCTGAAGGGGGGGCAGTTTGAAAAGGGGGGCGCCAACATCATGCAGGGGCCGCATACTCTTGAATTTGACCGACTACATTTCCGAGACCAACTCCCATTGCCATAGTTATATATAGCTATACGGTTCAAAATTCTGAGGACCCTTTTTTTTTTTTTTTTTTTTTTTTTTTTTTTTTTTTTTTTTTTTTTTTTTTACTTTTCGGACAGTTCTTACTTAACTTTTAGGACGCAGGGGGCGCATTTTTCTTGTATTGAGGGGCGCTAGACTGGTCATAGGGGGGCAGTTGTCCCTAGTTGCCCCCCCCCCCTGGATCCGCCCTTGTATGTTAAAGGACATATACAGTCATCTCATAGCTTGTTTTCGATCAGTGGCGTAGCTAGATATTTTGGGCGGGGGCAAAAGCAAAAAATGTCCAACAGATTATTATATTGAAGTAATGATGTACAATCTAAGCGTAGCGCCACCACCCTCTGGCGTGTAGCGCGCGGAAAAAATTAGATTAAAGTGTCTCCGAGATTGCCTTAAATGACACTTCCAGGCCTTGTCAGTAACCATTTCGGTGGGTAATTCTGCTTCAAAACATGAGAAGTGTTGTAAGTAACCCCTAAGAATATAATTTTAGTTACTAATTCCGTTGTAAGAATTTTTAATTAAGGTGGAAAAAATTTCCGACAGAGACTTGAAATTTCCGACAGAGGCCTTCGGAGGCTTTGTGGGGTGGGGGCGACCCCCCGCCCTCCCTCTAGCTACGCCACTGTTTATGATCATGGTCACTTGGAGTTCTCCCTCTACAGACTATGGCTTAAAATATTAATCGGGCTTTTCTAAAGTAATCCTTCTTTCCCTTGAAGTACTTGCCAAGATTATCCCAGCAGAATATAATCTTATATTGCAAAACGTTAGTGACTAATTTGATGTCGGTTGCGATGTGAAGATTTTCAGCAAGCTGGTAGAGAAACCTAACTTCATTGCCCTGATTGGCCCTCCATATTCCTGTTAGAGCGACTGCATGAAAGGTTGCTGTGGACTCTGACGATATTCAAGGTGTACGGAAGCTATAAATACTAAAAGTGTGTGGAACTGCAGCCGTAAAGTAGGTAGGTCTTGTTCCGCCGAACGGAGTCAACCCTATCAATCAGTCAATAGACTAGGTGCGGTAATAACGGCGGGTTTATGCTCCGGACCTATTTTGGCTCCCTACCATGGTTTTTTTTTTTTTTGTTTTTCCCTCAAAATGTCACCGAAAGAACATTTGGATCTTTTTCTCTTAACAAGTTGCATGACATAAAAGAACTACAATCTTGGACAAAACTCGTTGGAACACCCCTGCACCCCCGTTCCCCCGTACAACGTTGGAGGTAATAATGTCAATTGGAGATGCACCGCTTTAGTTTGGACACAACATTGTACTGGGGGGACGGGGGTTTCGTAAATCGTGCGCAACACTGTACTGGGGGACGAGGGTTTCCTAAATCATGCACGACATCATATTGTACACGGTACAACGGTTGAAGGTGTTCCAACAGTTTTGTCAAAGATTGTCTGAGAATTAGCAGCACATTTTTCGAAGGTTTTCGGAGAAATTAGAGCGATAGACTAAGAACTTCAGTTTATATTTTCAAACGTAGTGATAATTATTCTCTTAGGATGTAATCATCATGGCAGATTCGCAAAATAATAATAAAAATATAATCATCCATTAACGATAAACAGTAGTCACTGTAAAGGAGTCAAGTTAAATAAGTCGACGCAATTACTTTAAGGTTGACTCTGAGAAGAGAAGGAGTCAACTTACTGCTGGAAAAAGGCACATGAAGTCTTTTCTTTCCCCCAAAAAATGTGTACACCAATTTTAAAACCCATTACAAATAAGAGTAAATCAGTTTCAAACGATAAACACTAGTTGTTCACAAAAAAGGTCAATTGTCCAGGGACTTTTCATTTTGTACTGTTTATCGTGGCGCTATTTCGTTTTGGAAGATCCACTGAATGGTTTTCTTCTCCCTGTTGTTTAAGAGTACTGTATTGAATATATATATATATATATATATATATATATATATATATATATACATATATATATGTACATATATGTATATATACATATATATGTATATATATATATATATATATATATATATATATATATATATATATATATATATATATATATATATATATATATATATATATTGCCTCCCCTCCCGTTCCACCTTTTCAGTATTTCCCGTAAGCGGTGCAATCGGACATCAATTTTTCACTGGTTTTTCGCCAAACCCTTTCACGTGGAGAGCCTACTCTATAGAATACAGTGGTCTTTAACGTGAAGCTCGTTCCTTCCAAATAGAAAGCAATTGAGCCTATGAAAAGATTCTGCCCAGGCTGATAATTTGCCTTTGAGAGCGTCGATGGCCTCTAATCTTTAAGGAAACTGTTGCTTTTGTTGGACGCAGTGGACGCTTGGCGTCCGTAAAGGACCTCCCTTCTTTGTGTTGGCGAAATTCCGCAACAGCGCCCTTAACTAATAATGTCTATTTATTATGCATAGTGATCTCACCATTGGAAAATGACGTCATATGCAGTTACAAGGGCCCCAGTTGTTTCCACCTTGTGCACGGTCAAAAAATATCCCCTCTTTAGCTCCTACTTGAGACCTGCCTAAACTCAGACAGTCTGAGAATTAGCAGCACATTTTTCGAAGGTTTTCGGAGAAATTAGAGCGATAGACTAAGAACTTCAGTTTATATTTTCAAACGTAGTGATAATTATTCTCTTAGGATGTAATCATCATGGCAGATTCGCAAAATAATAATAAAAATATAATCATCCATTAACGATAAACAGTAGTCACTGTAAAGGAGTCAAGTTAAATAAGTCGACGCAATTACTTTAAGGTTGACTCTGAGAAGAGAAGGAGTCAACTTACTGCTGGAAAAAGGCACATGAAGTCTTTTCTTTCCCCCAAAAAATGTGTACACCAATTTTAAAACCCATTACAAATAAGAGTAAATCAGTTTCAAACGATAAACACTAGTTGTTCACAAAAAAGGTCAATTGTCCAGGGACTTTTCATTTTGTACTGTTTATCGTGGCGCTATTTCGTTTTGGAAGATCCACTGAATGGTTTTCTTCTCCCTGTTGTTTAAGAGTACTGTAGGGAATATATATATATATATATATATATATATATATATATATATGTACATATATGTATATATATATATATATATATATATATATATATATATATATATATATATATTTATATATATATATATATATATATATATATATATATATATATATATATATATATATATATATATATATATATATATATATATATTGCCTCCCCTCCCGTTCCACCTTTTCAGTATTTCCCGTAAGCGGTGCAATCGGACATCAATTTTTCACTGGTTTTTCGCCAAACCCTTTCACGTGGAGAGCCTACTCTATAGAATACAGTGGTCTTTAACGTGAAGCTCGTTCCTTCCAAATAGAAAGCAATTGAGCCTATGAAAAGATTCTGCCCAGGCTGATAATTTGCCTTTGAGAGCGTCGATGGCCTCTAATCTTTAAGGAAACTGTTGCTTTTGTTGGACGCAGTGGACGCTTGGCGTCCGTAAAGGACCTCCCTTCTTTGTGATTGGCGAAATTCCGCAACAGCGCCCTTAACTAATAATGTCTATTTATTATGCATAGTGATCTCACCATTGGAAAATGACGTCATATGCAGTTACAAGGGCCCCAGTTGTTTCCACCTTGTGCACGGTCAAAAAATATCCCCTCTTTAGCTCCTACTTGAGACCTGCCTAAACTCAGACAATCTTGGACAAAACTCGTTGGAACACCCCTGCACCCCCGTTCCCCCGTACAACGTTGGAGGTAATAATGTCAATTGGAGATGCACCGCTTTAGTTTGGACACAACATTGTACTGGGGGGACGGGGGTTTCGTAAATCGTGCGCAACACTGTACTGGGGGACGAAGGTTTCCCAAATCATGCACGACATCATATTGTACACGGTACAACGGTTGAAGGTGTTCCAACAGTTTTGTCCAAGATTGTAGGTCATATTTTGACGAAATTCCTTTAGTAGTCCTACTCATTTTGTGTTTGTAGGCTGTGATTGATCACGTGACAGTGAATTAGCTATGACCTCAGGCGGAACTCAATATTTGCTTAAGGCCCTTATAGTAGGACCTGCTGAGGCCAATAAATTCCGGATACATGCATGAGCTTAATAGCTGAACAGGCCTACGAAAAGTAGTCCACTGCATTTCCGTGTAAACGAACACGATCGTTACAAGTACAAAATTCCATATGCTGCCCTCGAAATTGTGGTTTACGTCACATGGATTCTGTAATGACCACATATTATATATAAATAGTGACCTCTTTCTGGATAATGACCCAAACAATGTTGATGGGCTACATTGAACCGGGGAGTTATTACGGATGAAGTTCAAGCACCTTAATCCATTAGATAATACGCACTTCAGAATAATTTAATCCTTTTTGTTAAGGTAATATCCATTAACAGGTCCTTCAGTTCCTTTTCTACATTTCTTTGACCTAACCTTCCTTATCAGAGTTCGATCCTTTGATACAAAGGTAATCCTCAGACCAAGATTTTAAGAAGACAATGCAGTGACCTGCTCCACCGACAAATCTTAAACCTTTGTCATCTTTCTAATGTAAACGACTGTAATTGCACTATTAAGGGATCCAATTTTTTTATTAATGTAATTTTTGTACATGTAAAGTAGCATCCCTTTTCCCTAAAGCCTGCGAGTCTACATTTTGTCTCAGGCTAAAGTTACAAAAGTTCCGCATTGTTCCTAAAATTAAGAATCGTGAATTCATGTTCAGTAAGTTATTTGAACTTTTACGGAACCCTTTTGAAAAGTGTGAACTGGCGTAAAGAGATAAAATATTTTTTGTTTTCCTTGACGACTGGCAATATCATGGCAATGGGTAAAATCATCCAAAACTATTTGAGGAGTAGCAGACGACAACAACCATTGTCGTCACCTGCTGTGCTCCCTTTCAAGTGTTAAAAAATTTGATAGAGCGAGACAAACGGGAGATTACTGTCGGCAAACCACATGGTGTCAAAGGAGGGAGAAGTGTTTGTACTCCATCCGTAAAAACTCCCTGATTGGACGAGGAAAATCTTCCAAAAATATCTAACAAGATTAAATGGAGAGAGAGTAAGATACCGGGCACACTTCTAAACGGTCTCGTGCACCAGTAGACCTTGAATAATTCTGATGGCGTTGTTGCCATGGGGGTACAGTCCCCACAGCAAGCTGACAGTGGGCCACCGTTTGTGACCGCCGCTGGGCCAGCGGTAGGAAAAGTCTGCATGCCGACGGCGGGATTGTGGCGGCATGCAGCCGCAGGACCGCCATCGGGCCGCCGGCTTCTTGCTGTAAGGATGACAGAGCACTGTGAGCGATTGTTCCGGTGATCAATTAGATGAAGAATATATATAATATAACAAATGATGTCAACTGGGTCAAGTCTGTCGTACTATTAAAGCGATATACAGCAGGGGGTGAAACAGAAGAGCAGAGGGTTTTTAGGAGAGGGCAGGGTGACTACAGCCCACGATGGTCCGGCGGGTCTAGCGACCCGTTGGAGTTGATGAGAATTCGTTTGGGAGAAAAACATTGTATAATCATTAAAATAAAGCTAGCTAATAAACTGATAAATGGATGTTAAATTTTTTATCGTCGGAGTGGCTCAGTGATCGCTTGGGTAGAGGGGGTCCCCCAATCAAAAATTGGAGGAGCAAAAATGCCTCCCCCTTCCTGCTTACTTAATAATATTAATAATTAAATAATCGAAATTGGGAGAATTTCAATATAATATGTCACGTTTGTGTAAAACATTAAGTACAATGTTACTAAATGTCTCTGAAATGCTATTTTGCGCTTTGCGCGCATCCATAATATTTATTAACAGTCCAATTATTATTTCAAGTAGGGCAGAGTAACTGGGACATTTACCTTGAAAGTTACCCATCCTCCTAATCCTCAAGCCTCCTGCATCATGAAGAAATCTACCGGCAGTTAGTCCGAACTGTGAGACACCACTAGTGGCAACTTCCTGGTCCGAATTACTCCCATCATTATATGAAAACTTAAATTAACTACCATTTTTAAGCGGCTTATTGCGTAATTAGTGCTATGTGTAAAGTGTTCAATCCTATCTTAAATGAAGATAAACATTACTAAAGTGTATAGTGTACATGCCTAATAGGCTAGTGCCATCTTCGGTGCACTTCCCGCGCATTCATCAAATATCCTTATTATCTCATTATAATTTCCCGTAGACCAATGAAAGTATGATTATTTCACAATCCTTTAGAACGTCTACGATCATTCACCTTCCCCACATCATCCACTCTCCCCACCATCGAAGAAAACGACCACTCGTCCGAATTAGGCCTTTAAAAATATAAAAAAATAGACAAACTGAGATTTAATGGTCTGTTTAGGGTGTATTTAGTGCTACTACATTCTATAGTGCCCACAACTTTGTAACGATACCCCAGAGCTTCCGGGGGCTTCACCACTGGTCCCCCGGGTTCACCGTATCAGTGTTTCTGTTTTTACTGTAGTAGGGTGTTTCAGGTTGGAATTATTTCGGTTGTCTTCCTGAGGGTTTGCTAAAGAATTAACTAAAGCTGATTTGCGCTCGAGACGTGAGATGCCTAGCAAGAATCATAAGGTATCACTTCTCCAGTTTTTCCTGCATCCTCTCAACCCCAGATTTAATGCAGGTTTCGGTTTTTCTGGTAGCCAAGAGGCCTAACTAGGCCAATAAGTATCACGACGGGCCAGTGAGAATTCTGAGAAGTAGAGGAAGGTCAGTCGTGGCACCAGGTGAGGGCAGGCAATCCCCCCCCCCTTAGGGGAAACTTCCAGTTTCCTAGGGGAACCGTGATGAGTACGAAAAATTATAAAGTTCCCGGGGTTGGCCAGTCATCCCGACGATTTACTCGATTTTGCTCTAAATTAGGGTAAAACTTCAATAAAAACTCAAATTTCTCCAACAAAAACCCAAATTTCAGCGACTCCGATAATTTTGTTGTCTGTATCCTTGTCTAGGATTTGGGTTGATGACCCCCAGTCGGGGAGCTTGGCCTCCCTGTCGGACAAATCCCGGGTGCCGCCCCTGCATGGGCCGAAAGTAGGCCGGTTTATTTTCAGGAGAGACTATATATAAGCCACTCTATACAGTCTGCATTGAGAAAGTTGGTCAGTACTGAAGTTCTCCTTTCGGCGGTTTAACCTCATTACACCGTCATGACTTGTATAGACAACGCAATTCACTTCAAACCCTGCCAAAACCAGACAAAACAACCACACACGGGAAAACAAAATATATCAAAAGTGAAAATGAAAGATTGGGACAAATTCCTCAAGTAAAATACATAACCACCATACCATGATGCATGCTGCTGTCACTGTCATGATATTGCGTTAAAGATCTGTTCTAGCTGCATACGATTGAAAGGGATCTGATCTAGTTTAATGCGACTTTCATTCATACAATTGCAAATGACGTCATTACTTCCGACATACACGACAAGTGGCTAAACAATGCTACATGCATGGATCATCTCCATGAACACGTACATAAAGAACACTCTACCGTACGTTGCTCAATTGTATTGAGACGTACATACATACAGTGTATAACCATGGAATTTACACTGATATATTACAGGCATAGCCTAGTGCAGGTTGAAAAGCCCGTGAAAGATATCATACTGTTCAGTTTGTTCGTATCAATCGGAGAGTAAACACCGGCCTGTGACTCAGTAAGAAGACTTAAAGACTGCCTTGAAAGCTAGAAATAACCAAGCAGAAAAGGGAAGTACTTAAACATGCTGTGATTCTGGGCAAAATCATCTTGCTTGGAAGTTGGACCTGTGGGGTAAGGACTGTGGTGTGACGTGTTTCAGTTACTTGGTGTTTAGCCCGCATCCATAGGCTACTGTACTGTGTATTGTGCATGTTCAAACTTGTTGGAGTAATCGATACGGTCTTCAACTATTCTTAACTTGTAAACGTAATATCTCGGTGAAATCTGTGGGGAAGACTGGTCGTGGACATAAAACATATCACAGTGGTTAAAGCCAGGATGAATGGTATGATATTGTAATTTAAGTCTAGCCTACACCTTGGGGAGTTTGGTGAACCGTGCATAGTATTAACTTCTTAACTGCAGAATGGCTAAGCAACACCAAAGTTTGCAATCATCCAAGAAACGTTCGCACTCTTCACCAGAACTGCAAATAAATTCTCCATCCAGTGATGCAGCAGATGAACATTTGCAAAGGATTTTGTGTGAGCTTTCCGACTTGAGGAAAGATCAAAATGAAAATACCTCACAACCTAATCCAAAAGACAAACCAAGTGTAGGGGGAGCAAAATGTTCAGCACATAATTTAAGTGAAATGGAAACGTTGCATGGAGGCCATTATGCTGACAATAACAGTGACTCTCCATCAAGAAGGAAAAAAATTTTCAAAGGCTTTCAAAAGCTTTCAACATTTCTTGGTGGGAAGACATCTCAACAAAGGCAAAGTAATTGTAAAAACACAAATATGGTACCAGTGTCACATACTGTTACACCAAGCGTCTCAGCAGAAAACAGCCCTGATGATTCATGTCCAGGAACTAATTGGAAGCAGCAAAGATCCAAGTCAGTGTGCTCAACCATTTTCAGAAAAATCAAAAGAGTTCAAAAACCTGCAGATGTGTCTTCAAGTTCAAGTTCTGATGAAAGTGATACTGATATTAGTGCCCTAAATTTGAGTGACAGTGACCAAAGTGCTAAAGTAACCAGAAGGAAAGGGAAAGGGCGAAAAGATAGGGCTAAGAAGGCAATGTCTGTAGGTGTCATAAAGAAAAGCATATTTGGGCACCCTCTGTCAGATGATGAGGCTGCTAACAATGAAACCTCAAACAAGATACCCACAGAAAACTCAACAGCTTCAGCATGTGAGGGTGAGAGAGCCATTTCCAGCATTACAGACACACTTGCTACAAACAGTCCTAATGCCATAGTCTTTGTCAATAGTGAAATACCAGTGGTGCCTGTTCCGAATCGTGGAGTAGGAAGGATTCCAATAACTTTGGCTGATATGTTTAGGAACCAGCAAGAACTCATGGCACATAGATCAGCTCAAAATGCAGGAAATAGTGACATTCCAAATGCAACGATAGCACCATTCCAACAAGTGGTAACCACCACTCCATCTCAGTCACAAACAACTCAAAATATTTATGCTCATTACGATTCTCTGATGGAGAATGGAACTTTCTCTCATCGCACTGTTCATACTCAGATAGATTATATGCATTGTCTTGTGCCAGATCAGTGGAGTATTATTAATGCTCCATACTACTGGGGACAAATAGACCGCTTTCAAGCAGACGCCCTCCTTGCAAATCGCCCAGAGGGGACCTTTGTCTTGAGGGACAGCTCCCAGGAAGAGTTTGTATTCTCCGTTAGCTTTCGTAGATATGGTCGCACTCTCCATGCAAGAATTGAGCAGTGGAACCACAAGTTTACCTTTGATGCACATGATCCTGGTGTTCACTCTTCCAAGACTATTTGTGGACTCCTTGAGCATTACAAAGACCCGGCTCTGTGCATGTTTTTCGAGCCCATGCTCACTGCCCCGTTGAAGAAGAGAAATGCACAGTCCCTTCAGGAGCTTTGTAGGGCCCGTATTTGCTCCCATATTACCTATAATGATATTGGCACCTTAAAGTTACCCCTTGCCCTCAGGGAATACCTGGAAGTGTACCATTACAAGCAGCGTTTACGTGTCAGGAGGATGGAGGTTGACCGATGTGTTGTGGACGAGAGCCAACCAGCAGTTGTCACAAATACATGTCTGTCAGCTGTACATTCCATTGTTCTATGAATCTGTTACTGTTGGCCCAGAACCTGTTGTTTTTTGTTTTTTTTTTTTCAGTTGAATTAGTGATCAATTTGTTATTTAAGAGGTTCAGATCAGTAGTCTTACCCTTGGGTAAAGTTGTAAACATAGCGTAACTTGCACTTTAGGAGGTAAAATGAGATTAGTTTGTATGAATAACCTTAGACTGCCAACGTTTTGTGTTACTATATTGCAAACATGTGGTACTTATTCTGTTGTTCACATAGTGTTGCCTTAGAATAATGACTACAAGCTTTGAAAATTATTCAAAAGATTGAAATGACTGTGTATTTTGTAAAACAACACATGAGTAGGGACTGATGGATCTCGGGGGGGAGGAACTTGAGCTCAGACACCACCCATGTACCCATTTGGAAAAATGTTTGCTTTACAGAATAACAGAACACATAAAAGGATGTTCTGATGTTAGCCAAGATTTTGGTGCATGGTCATGTCAGCCTTGTCCCAGTCTCCTCCCCTTCAATGAGAAATTTTGGACCCAGGAGAGTTTGTCAGCATGTTCAGAATATGACATTTGTGCAAGTGCAAATAGATGTGCTGCAGTAGCAGTTTAGTGGTGTAAATTGTTTCTATGCTTGATAGTACTTAAAAGTTAATATTAATTCTGAACATATGTTTGCACATTTCAACTTATTCCTCCTGAGTAAATAACTGCCAAGTACAGGAGTCTTTGACAGAATCATAAATTACATTCCTACTATGCAGTATGCACCAAGGGAACATGTGGGAGGGACACACACAGGATACTAAAGAAAATCATGAGGCCTCCTCAAGCCTCAAGGGCAATTTTGTGTGCTTCAGTGTTTATAATATTAAAATTATGGGCTTTAGTAATACTCACAAAGCTGCATTTAGTGACTTATGTTGCCATAGATTCTCTGCATTATTTCAGGTATCACTGCCTCTCTGTATTCCCAAGATAACTCAGTAGTACACACATTATTGACCCTCTTCAGTCCATTAATATAAGAAAATGAAATGTTAAGACTTGTGAATGCTTCAATGGAGATGATGATGAGAAATGTCATCCTCATTGTTTGCGTATTTGTACAAATATCCATGCTGAAATTCAAAGCAGCAATAGGATTAACTCAGTATGAAATTTTTCTCCTTGAGAAGTATATCAATGGAAAAGAATGGTGAGAATGTACTTTACACTTGGTCAACAGTAACTATTAAAGTAAGATAAATCTGCGTAGCTCAGTAGCTCTAGGATGTGTTTTCATAGGTGTGTGGAATACTATCAGTATAAGATCATGGCAGCTTTCAGAGTAAGTTGTGTCGAAACACTTTGTTTTGTACTTTCTCGCCACGAATGAACCACGGTGTGTGCAATTAAGTTGTGCACTTACACAGTACCACAGTACAGTACCTTGTGTTGTGTCGAAAATGCATTGTGTGCATTAATCCCACAGTTCTGTCTCTTAGTACAAATGTGAAAATACAGTTATTGGTAGCCCACAATGTGAAGACTTCGTCCCGTGTAGTATTCATGCAAGAAATAGCTTGGCCGCTTTTTTTTCTTTTGTTTTTCTTTGTTTACATCATGTATAGGCTTCAGGAGCCTTGTGGTGGGCTGAAGTTACCAATGACTGGTGAATCTACACCAAATAAATACAGAATGGGCTTTATGATATTCAATAACTTGACTTAAGAGGCTTTAAGAGGTTTGGGTAGATAAAGAACCACTTTCCTTTTAACAGAATATTTTTGAATCATATTGAACTGAAATGTCATGGCAGCAATCTAAACAAGAAACGTAAGGATTTCTATTCAGGGCATACTCGAGTGTGGTACTTCATGCATAAATAAGCGCAAGTCTTTACACTACTTTCTGAGCCTTGTGATATCTTATGCCCAGTCACGTTCTTTTAATCGCAAACCACGTACTGCCGATGAATGGGTTTATTTATATGAAGGGACACTGTTTGAATTAAGTGTGTCAATTTGCCATTGTAGTCAATGCATTGTAAATACCAATGATGTATCTTCAAATAGGGACCACCCAAAGAGTATTTATTGCGGTTTTTTGCTGCCTTCTTTTCTCTGTATCGTTCCCCACTTTGTTTAATATTTTTTTTTTCACTTAAATCTTTGATAATCATTGGGTTGTGACGCCAGTTTTACCCTCTCGGATTTAAAAAATGTACGTATATCGTATTGTCTAATAATTATCTCTGTTCTGGTGCAATGGATACTGTATGCGTGTAAGGCCATGTTTCGAATACTGTATTTTTTATTCTCAAATGTGAATTCTATGCGGTAATAAGCAGACTGAAATTCTATAGTCATGTTGTCAAGGCATTTAACTGATTTAGGTACTTTCGTGGCACATACTCCCATCATGGATCTACTGGAGCATGTTAATCGATTCCCTTGGGTGGTACTTTCATGACAGGATTTCCGCCATTGTATCATTTCAATGCAGTACCGCACCCATTACGATTCTCACCGTTTTGGTACGTAAATTTAAGTTTTATTTTCTCACCGTTTTGGTACGTAAATTCAAGTTTTATTTTCATTTTGACGACTCCACTAATTTATGAAGCAGTCAGTTACAGTAGCAGTTTTGTTGCTCTTACTGAACTTGACTCAGTACGTCATCTTCAGTGTTAATTAAGTACATAGATGTTGCACGTTCTTAATGGAATGCCAATACCGTATCATTCAAATTAATGTAGGCACTTGACGTCTGACGGTATACTGTAGATGATGTGACATGTTGCCATTAAGAACTTTCCAAAGTCTTTGAAGTGAAAAATACAGTTAACAAGTCTTCATTCTCTGACGTAATCAGTGACAGATCCGCAACAACTACTTTTGCACCTTTTCACGGGAGTTCGATTTATATCTATGGGCAGATTTTGCGGTACTAAAGAGGGAAGATTATGTTCGAGAAAAGGTTAATTACTTGGGTAACGTGATAATTGTTTTCTTGTTTCCATGGTAACTGGCTCTAATTTCGTCATTGTCATCTTTCTTGCGTTATTTTATCCAAGTGTTTACTGACTAATTGTACTTAATTGGACTGCTGAGAACAGCAATATTTACGGTTAGCTTTTAAACGCTTGTTATTTTGAAGTTACCATAGATGTCTGGTTTCTCGTCACAAATGCATTTACGTATGTGTCTCTTACTCTTATGAACACTAATCACCAGGTGTACTCCTTGAACGCCCCACCCCCACTACATCCTCTCACAGCTCTAAAAACACAGACGAGGCAATTTTAAATTTTTAATGCCTCAAAATTAATAAAGGCTATCTGAGAGAGAGAACAAAAAGGAATAATTCATTTCGAAAAGAGTACCCAGTAAAAAACAGAAATTATGAAGTGTTTCCACAAATGCCATCCATAGACTTAATAAACTGAATTCGATTCTAAAAAGTTATTTAGCAGGGTCATATGACGTAAAACGGTAATACGTTCACTGGAATGTTGACTTGTCACCGGCATGCTGATATTTTTTATCATGACTACTGATACATTTATAGATCAATGGTAATTTTCTTGAAAAAGAACAATAAAACTTCAACTTCACCGAAAAATTGCAATAAATCTGAATTATTGAGGAAGCGTGAAAATGTAATTGCAAACTTCTTCCCTTTCAGCCTTCCGCTTTGAACACCTTTTATATTATCGCTGATATATTGGTGATATGTGTAAGGCTAAATGAAGGTAAATGCAATACAAAAAAGGTAAATGTTCCTTTAACTGTCTTCTTTCGGTAGATCAAATCAGAATGACGAAATCACGTCATTCTTACGTTACTTCCATTCACCTCTCCGATGTGTATATAAGATATCCTATAATTTCGTTATAAGATGCTGGGTCGTTTTTATTCATATGAATGAGGTATCCGTATGAGTCTCTAATAAGCCTTTGAAATATTACCACCAGGTAACGAGACTTATATTCGTATTCAAATGTAAATGTGTACAGATAGTTATCTTTAAAAAGTTATATGTAAATAAAGTCTAGTATCAAGTTGATTGCATTTAGAATAGTATATTTATAAATAAACTACATGAAATTTTGCTCTCCATACTGTACCATTACGGAAGTAATTTTTGTACATGACGTTTCAAATTGGTGTCCTCACCAACACTGGAATGTATTTGAGGTAGAACAGCGGTGTAGTCACTTCAGTTTATTCAACAATGTAGTCATCCGCGAAAAGGCCATGGCAGTGGCTATTAGCTAACAGTGTACATGCTGTGACCAGGACGCAATGTTCAGCAAACTTTAAAACCGACAAATCGTACAAAGAGAGTGCCATATCAGTAATACACATGATGTTTCGTCAATAAGGCCATGGCAACAACAAATGTTGAACAAAGTGACTGTTATTGAACTTATTGTCACTGCTGTGAAATTTTGTCGAGATACTATTAAATGATACCATTTGACTGTTTCGCTATTCATTGTAACGTTTAATTTGCGTAAGGGCCGGGTGTTAGACCAGGGAATGGATCGTTTAAGCCCGATAGGTCTGCATAATAAGATCAAATTATCAAAAGTTCTCAAAGTGTCTGTTCCGGGAGTTCGTAGTATGTACTCAATGTGTCAGGGCTATGACTGATTGATTGGTCCAGGCCCGTAGCCATACGAGGGACATGTAGGGAGTGAGGTTGCCACCAGGGGACGAAATATGTTACGATCTATTAAGCAATGATTATTTTGTTCCCAAAATTTTACTGGTGACACCGCCTCTTGCCCCTCCTCAAGTCTACGGGCCTTGGTTGGTCCCTTCTGCTCAATCATAGCTTCTTCAGGCGTTTGCCCACAGATAGTATATAACCCATAGGGCTTTTGTTAAATAGATCTATGTATAGACATCAGTCATGAATAGGTCGCGAAGCTCTTATAGCCTACATATACAGTTAGTACCTAGTTTGCAAGAGAACTTAAGGCATATTGAACTGACCACATATTTGACCGTTTGGCGTGGTGGTTAGAGCATCCGCCTTTCAGCCGGAAGACCCGGTATCGAATCCCAGTCAGTCATACCAAAGACTTTAAAAATGGAACCTGTTGCCTTATTGCTTGGTGTTCAGCTAAGGGATTAGAATAGGGTAATGTAATACATGGCGAGAGTTCAACCCGGTTCTTAACCTTGTGCACTGATATGGCTGCCCGGTTGTATGGCCCCGGGACTTGAGGTAGATCTATGGAATGGTTAGATTGTGAGCGATTTGCCATGTGTATCGTATAGCGCGTTGAGAGTTCTGTATAGTATAGATACGTGCGCTCTATAGGAATCCAGGTATTGTTATTACCATTATTGGATAATCCACTCGTGTCGCAAGGAATCGTAGGCTTCTCCTTTCCAGTGTGTGCTTTTACACTTTAGGCAATATGTTATATGCTATTAGCGAGACGGACCTCTTCATTCAACAACTCGAATATTGGTTTGAAAACAAAGCAGTTGGAACGTCATGGACAATAACACTCGTGTAAAGTATGCCATTGGCACTGCTGTCTGTGACGTCAGGTTGTACGAATATAGGTATGGTTTCCTATCAATTCGAATTGTGCCGTCAGAGATGACTTCGATAATTCCAATGTGAAGCATGTACTCTTCCATTCAGTCACTTTCCGATCACACGATGGTCTATCAGTTCAACTGATCTGCATTGTTATTGAAGAATGACTCCTGAGTCACTTTAAAATATTCCAAGGTTTTTCTTCGTCACGTGATCTTTTAGGATTAGAAACATACTGGTAGACTTTTGCCTGCTTTTCCGTTAAGTTTTAAATTGTAACCATGCACAAGGGTGTACAAATTGCAAGGAAAAGAGCTCCAATTTGGTTTGAGTGTCAAGAAATAGTTTTTCCGAGGGAAATATTTTGTAATATTTTTTACCGCTAATATCGTGAAAATGGAGATAAAGTATGTCAAAACGAAATAAAGTTGCAAACGTAATTCTTGTATTTGTTTAGTTATACCTGCATAATTTTTCGGGCGTCCAAATGTGTGGAAATGTGTATGTCTACATTTGAGTTTTCACCCGTCCGTGAAGCTACCTCTCATTACACTAGGGAGTTGCTATTTGACTGATTACACATGCGTTAATCAATCCACGGTTTGGCCTGTTTAAGACAAATCGTGTTCTGTATCCATCTACATGTTTACCCGTATTGTCAGACGAGAGTGATTTACGCACGTACTTTAATCACGAGACTGATAAAAAATTAATCACCGTAAGTTACACCCTGATGTACACACACAGACGAAAAAGTCTGGTCTTCATATACGCCGTTCTGTCGGCATGTAAGTTTGTTAGGAGTCCGAGTAGTGGCTATGTCTGCATGCATGCGTGAGGAGCATAGGCGTATAGGCTGCAGTCTCCCAGATGGCAGATTCAGGATAAATATTTGCTACTTTCGAGCAAATATATAGAAAAAATGTGGGACAAAAATATTCAGACGCCCCCTCCCATTTCCCATTCCAGTTGGAAGTGGTCCCGTAGGTTTTTGATGATGAGTAAAATGCTTAAGAGTGGATCAGTACAAAATTTGGAATACTCTCAAAAGTGGTGCTCCCGTTAAAAACCCATCATGAATATTTCAAAGAATTAGTCTGGTATTAAACTACTAAACGTGACAACCCTCAGCTCATTTCTTAGCCCAATCGATCATTGAAGGTTGACTCTTATCGACTTTCAAATGCTTCTCTCCTCAGTCTGACTCTTGAACAGTTCATACCTTCTTTCACTGCCCCATCGTCATCTCTTCCTTGACTTAATTTTAAATCTTGATTTTTGATTCCTTGCCAAAGGCCGAAGGAATCTATGCGTATATTGTCCATATGAAGTAGATGATCCCTATTGTTTTTGGTAGAAGTCAAAGGTCATTTGGGGTCACCAGAGGTCAAAAGGTCAAAACGTTGTAAACACTATATCTCAAGAAGGGTAATAGTGATGGATCTCATACTTAGCATGTGGATTCCCCATATTGAGTAGATAATCCCTATCGTATTTAGGGGGCTTATTTAGGGGGCCTTTCGGCCATGCACCCCTCACTGATGCCGATTTATTTTTTGTTAGTTCCTAAAAATACGTAATTTTTTAACACAAATTTTACTTCAAAAGGTAGCATATGTGGAACCAGATTGCATGTAAGGGCACCTAATTTTTCAAAATTCTCAAAGGGAAGGGGGACTCCCCATTGGGTTGTGGCCTCAGTGATGCCTATTTTTTAGTTCTTACAAATACGTAACTTTTTTAACACAAATTTTACTTCAAAATAGGTGGCATATGTGGCACCAGATTGCATGTAATAACTCCTAATTTTTCAAAAAGGAGGGGAACAACTCATTGGGGCATGGTCCCCCATCACTGATGCCGATTTTTACTTTTTTTTGGTTCCTAAAAATACGTAAAGTTTTTAACACAAATTTTACTTCAAAAGGTAGCATATGTGGCTCCAGCCTGATTGCATGTAAGGACACCTAATTTTTCAAAAATTTTCAAAGCCTTGTATTTCACTGCCTTGTACCCCTGACCGGAGGCCCAAAGTGTTCACCCAAGAAAGTGCCCCTCCCCAATAATTTTAACAGACTGATCGCCGCCCCTGATCCCGTCTAACTCCTTTCTTGTTCTCTTTAGATTTGAAATGTCGCCAATAATTTTACTACGTTTACTGGAGAATCTGGAACAGCTGAACGTAAAAAGTCTATAAATCACATTTTATTATTAGGGAAAAGCTGTAACCTCCAGAATTGCACCCTTGGGTAGTTCAATTTCATCACTCCAACGGGCGGAAGACAAAACGTAAGAAAATAACCATTATTACCAACTTGGAACATTGCCTTACTTTCCCTAGAAAGTTCGTTCAAATTGTCAATTCCAACAAACTGACCTCGACCTCCCGTTTCCTGTCACATGTTACAGCTAAACGCTTTACCCTTCATTGGGGATAAGATTGATATTGTTTAGTACGAGGTGATAACATGTGACAGGTTTGAGTTTGAAATGATGAAGCATTGTTGAACCTAGTCAGGGCAACGCTGTTTACGTGTGATCTTTCACTTATACTTCGAGGTTTAAGTGAAAACACCAAATGTAATCAGGTTACCTACGGCAGGATTACCCTGACTAGGGTGAACCAGAGCCGTCGGTATTCAGGTATATACGACTCTGGGTTGAACTTGGTAAAAACAAGGGCGCTGCCACGGGGCTCCCTGGTCACGGTTTTGCTGAAGCCAAGATATTTCTGACTTTACATGTGAGACCAACAGAAAAGAGTACAGTAGCCTAAATGTAGTCGCAGTCACGACAACACAGACTGCAGACTCCCTGTGCTATGTCGAAACAAGTGTTACAAGATACATGTAACAGTTCTATAAGTTGAACTTATGATGGCGGTTGTAATGACCTTATTGTCAGGATCTTCCTCAGACCCAAAGACGGGATGTTTATGAGAACGTTGATACTGTGGAAGTTGGTGAGAATCATGAGATTGGAGGAGGGATGAAAAATAACTTACTTTGTCGCATCATTTTGAAACAATTGAGACGAGGAAATGACAGCTAAACTGACCAACCTCTCAACGCCCGGGCTTTTGGTGGAGGCTCATTTCAGTCGGCTATTCTAAATCTCAGGCTACGCAAAGTGCCATGGCCGGTGCTAATGTTGGGAGGGGGTGCGAACCCCAAAAAACTCTCGAGACCCAGACCGTCCCCACTGGAAATGATATACCACTTCGTGTTTGAAGCCCTATGAATGGAAAAACTACCTTGGGATAGGCTCCCATTAAACACATTGTAGCTAACTGGTGTTTCTTGATGAAAAATATGGCACTGCTGGAATTTCCCTTGTTTATTTGAACCTGATATTAACCCGTAGTCTGTGATGCAACTGCCACCACCCGTTGCGAGATACTTTAACCAAACACCAGTATAGGGCTAAGCTATATATGTAACTTTCGACTTCGCACTTATTGCTGTTTATCTTTCAGCTTACAGTGAAATCAAGTTTATGTATACACACCGGCTGCGGAAGTCCACCACCCACCACATTCCTGTCCAAAGGTTACAGTCTATAAAGGATATTCACCCAGCATGACATGCCGGGGGAACCACCTGGAATGTCGACATCACTTCATGTACTATAACCTGCTGACGTCATTGTGGTTTAAAAATGTGCATGCGTAACAGGCTGTGGCATCGCATTGTTGTTGTGAACCTTGTGAGCTATTATCGATTGGCAACAGCATTTTGAAGCAGCTTCATGGGCAATAAATTACTGCTGAAGTTATTTTCAACGACCGAACAAATTTTATTGTGCTGTGACGCGCCATTCTATTAAGATTCAGACTCGGTACGACACTTTAGTCTCGGCATGCACGTGTAAACAAGTTACTACGTAGGACAAGTATTAACCGTGTATACAGTAACAGCTAGTTTTTAATATTGCAAATTGTGTGTGATCAATGGCGAATGTAGATCCTGCACAAAATTTGAAACCACCGCAAGGACGCAAGGACATTTATGCAATAAGGGATTTTTCGATGGGTTCCCTGTTTTTCCTCCCTCCAACCCCTTTTAAGTTTTACTAGCCTTGCATGTTTCAGAATGTTTGGTTTTGTCATTTTCAAGTTGGGACATTAAATGCGGCAGCAAGATTTGAACCCACTGACCATACCCCTTTTGACCTTTTAACCCCCTTTGACCTTTTGGAAATCTTGTCGAAGCGAAAAGCTGTGTATGTAAGAAAAGCTTGCATAGGTTACTTGTGTGTACAGGTATTCTGGCTGGTTTTGGCTGGTTTCATGATTTACAAGTGCCCAAATCCCCAGCTGCATCTCATTCATTTAGATATAAAACAAAATCCTGGGGGGGGGGGGGGGGAGTTTTTATCTAGAGACCTCGTTTAGTGAGGTAAATTCATGGCAAAAAATAAGGATAAGAGGTGTTGTCACTGAAGGGTAACAAGGGTAATTGTATCCATATCGGCTGATGTCTGTATATATTTTGGTAAGAAGAATGGATAACTTGGGTATGACGTATAGCGGATGTTTATACGACAATAACGTACACGATTCATTCACTACACACACACACATATATATATATATATACCGTATATATATATACCATATATATATACCGTATATATACCGTATATATATGTATATATATATATATATTTCCCTAAATGGTCACTTTAGGCGACATATCGGGTGAAAAAATGGTACTTTTAGGCGACATTGACATTAGGGGTACATATACGTGTCGCCTAAATGTTTACAACGTTATAACAACCATTCCCTGCATGTTATTTCAAAAGTTTTGAAATATATAAAAGTATCCTAGCGCCCTCTGTTTGGGGTTACTATAGGTAAGTTGCACTAGAATCCCATTATGTATTAATTTACTATTGAAATTTGGGGGTGTATATCATGCATGTATAAAATTGGTATGTTAGGTGTACACACCCTTATTGCGTAATACCAATTTATTTCTGTTTTATTTAATTAAACGTTGTGCATACGTCACACAGGTAATTGAACATATATTCAACTTGAGGGCGTTCCTGAAGATCATTAAGGTATTTTTTGTCCAATTTTTAACTGCATGAATATGCAAATATATTTAATTAACTGGTTGTCGCCCAAAGTGACCATTTTTTACCGTGTCGCCCAAAGTGACCATTTAGGGTTATATATATACATATATATATATATATATTTATATATATATATATGTATATATATATATATATATATATATACATAGGTAGAGTGACGTAGCGACTTTATATGAATGAGTCAATCCACTCTATATTAAATAGTCGCATAGAGACCTTAGGCCATTTTTCCTCTAACATAGGCACTTGCCTTACACTGAAAGAGGATATTTATTTGTGAATGGAAAACTTAGCCTCAAGCAGGATTCGAACCAGCGATCTCCCGCATACAAGGCGGATGCTCTGACCACTGAGCCATTGAGGTCTATATGGTAGAACGCGGTCAACTGAGCTTAAATACTGTTGGGTTAAGTTTTCCATTGTTACGTCATAGGAACGCGTCCCATGTAGTATTGAGTAGGTAGAGTGACGTAGCGACTTTATATGAATGAGTCAATCCACTCTATATTAAATAGTCGCACAGAGACCTTAGGCCATTTTTCCTCTAACATAGGCACTTGCCTTATACTGAAAGAGGATATTTATTTGTGAATGGAAAACTTAGCCTCAAGCAGGATTCGAACCAGCGACCTCCCGCATACAGGATTCGAACCAGCGACCTCCCGCATACAAGGCGGATGCTCTGACCACTGAGCCATTGAGGCCTATATGGTAGAGGCCTCAATGGCTAAGGTCTCTGTGCGACTATTGAATATAGAGTGGATTGACTCATATATATATATATATATATATATTTCTGTTAATACCCTATTAGGGAGACAAATTGCAGTTATAATTGGTATATTAAGGAGACATTTTCACTAAGGAGACAAATTTATGTCTCCCTAATTCTTTGCACCATTATTTAAACCCCTTCTCTACATTCTTTCTAAAAGAATTTTATTTCTATGGTAGCGTATAAGCGCCCTCTTTATTATGCCACTGTGAAAGCTGCATAAATACATCATAGGTGCTGTTATTTACCATAGAAATACAGGTGTGTCATGTGTTACATGTAATTTATATGTATTATAGGGAGACAAGCAAGTATTGCGAAATACTTTGTAATATTTTGTTTATTTAATTAAACCTTGTGTGTAAAAGATAGAGTTAAACCAAACGTACCATGAGTTAAAGGCATTCATGAAGAATTATTGGTATTTTTGTATGAATATTTGTATGCTTAGATATGGAAATATATTAAATTTTATGAATATAACCGATTGTCCCCCTAAGGAAGGATTTATCCCAATGTCTCCCAATGTTTAATTTAGTGTTATATATATATATATACACATATATATATACATATATATATATTTATATATATTTATATATATATATATATATATATATATATATATATATATATATATATATATATATACGTTAACCCTCGGTCTCATTGGGAATAGCCACCACCCCCACCCACCTCTACTGTTCTGGAAACATGCATGTTCTTGGCATGCCAATGTCGGCGTCGATCCAAAGTTGACATTCTTTCATCCTCTTTTACAAGTGTAGCAAAATAGTCATGCATGTCGCAGCCTCGGGGCGCAGCGTTTTGACATGCTTCACAACCCCCACCCAACCTCGGGAGATCGTTTTTTTTTTAATGAAAACGTTCGACGTGCAGACTGGGGTGTAGTACTACAATGACATCACATACCCCGCTTGTGGCCCCAACTACAACAGTGGAGACTGTTTCAACCATACCGTTACGTCACGGGAGAACGGGACGAAAATGTACTGCCAGTCTCGTGGACAATCGAACCATTTAAGTGCATGAGCACAGTAGGCACTACAGGTCAGTAGTTAAACAAGGTAGTACTGCAGGGAAGAGATAACTGCGTGCGTGGGTGCGTGGGTTTTTCTCCGGGTACTCCGGCCATCCTCCCTCTTGGCAAAGGCTTGCCATCAAAATCGGTTGCCCAAGGCAGCCAACTAAGTCGGTTAAGTGCAAGTCTGAAGCGCCCTCGGAGGATCAATCAACAAGCCGGCTCCCCCACCTCCCAAAAAAGAACTTGACCCACTCCTCGATCCCCCTTCCAAACTTTGCCTGGCTATAAGCTTGACTGCATTGTCTGAACAAATTTGCGTATTTTTTGAACAAATTGCGCAGTGTCTGGATAACTTTCAGCTGTGTCTAAAATCAGGGAGTTACTACCAGATGTTGAAATCATCAAGATCCGTCAATATTTATATCTCCATGCTGGATTGCAATCATCGAAAAGATTACATGAAGAATATAATCCCTTGTAATATTAGCTTAGCCTTCAAGCATCGTCAAGGGAGTTGCTATTTGACCCTGCATCGTCGCTGCCTGTCATGTCGATAGTCAACCAGGGATTTCTCTAGCGGTACTCCCTGGTCTAACAGGACTGCAGCAAGGATAAGAAATCCGGAGACGACGTTATAACAGGACAATTCTTCCATCTCAGCTTGAACAGAAGAGGAAAAGCTGTAAATTTATCGATTCAGTATGAAACGTTCGTTTTCACACTATTCTTGTTCACGATCCCAGGGGACTAGATTCTTCCTGCACCCCCGCAAGGCAGCGAGTCTAGTGTTACTAGCACATCAGCAGACTCTAGTTGGATTTCTATCGATTGGCGGCTGATGATTGCATGTGCGAACTTGAATTTTGTCGCGATATCAAATCAAGTTGTAGAGAAAGCTATAGAAATACATGTGGCTATCACAAAAGGAGAGTGAAAGATGTGATACGGGAAGCAGTGTCGACTTGGCAGTGAGGGTGGCGGTATTACAAAGTCACTGCAATAAGTATAACCTTGGACGAAAGCTCCCATATAAACTTAAAAGACCCTTTTCGTCGTGTCACGGGCAGTTATGGTTCTCTGAACTAACTTTCCTTTTAACCATGATGGGCGTCAATCTCATAATCCGATGGAACACGAAGAATAGTGTAAAAAAGTATCTTTCCGTTTCCCGCGGCGCCTGTTGGCGTCTTTGCTTCAAACCGCTCCTATTTAAGCACCTTGGAATCGTAGGCCAATATGCAGTGAAATCGGTTGCCCATGGCCCGGTCAATCCGACAGTCCTGCTGCATGTCTGTGATTTAAATACTACACCCTCTCGTAATTTAAACAATCAGTGTGCTGTGCAGTGTATATGCTCTCCATCTCACACGTCACTGATCAATCAAAGTATCTTATATACTTGAAGGCAAAATTTCAAATTGCCCATTTTTATGTCGGTCAAAAGCAGTCACCAATTGTGAATGCAGCTTCATGCCCAGACTAATAATATAGCCTATTTGGGGTGATGCAGCAGGGCCTTCCATAAACCGCAGAATCCTACAAAAATAAATTTATACCGTATTTACCTATTCCGTCATGTGACTTGCGATTCTTTAAAATTTTCAGTCTGTGAAAAATTCGATATACTAATGATCTGCTACTAAATTTAAGGTAATTTCATGCATATATATAGTGACATATCCTCACCAGACTTCAAAACATACTTAACTTATAGCTCGCTCATCCAGTATAAGGTTTGCAGATTTTTTTCCCCTCTTTTTTAGGTATGGGTGAAATTGATAGCCTACATTAAGCCTTAAGATATCATATCATATGTAGATGAATGAATCATGCACATGGATATCATAGCGCCATACTGCAGTTTAACAGGCAAACCTGCTATCTGTATATACGGGCCAGCCCAAGGGTGTAGGAAGCTGGGGTAGGGTAGGAGGGCTTAGCTCCAGTCAAAAATGTGGGGGCTGAAGTATGCTTCCCCCCCCAAGATCCAAGGGCAAAAACCCCTCATGTGTCTCTTCTGTGAGAAAGGTCAAAAATTTTTAGTAATTTTCCTTTAAGTTTGTCCAAAATGTTGTACCAAATTGCATCTGAGGACCCTCAAATACCCCAAGATTTTCCAAGGGGAGGGGCCCTCCCTTAGACCCCTCCCCAGGACGATGATCCGACACAAGGTTCAGCCCCCAGTCTCGAAAAGCTTCCTACGCGTATGGGACAGCTGCATCCTAGCTACACAGGACATTTTCGTGTTATGTAGAATGTGTTCAATCAACAACAGCAAAAACGCCGGAAATATCAGGCCGCAACAAAATCGGTGTCATAAACACCCAAACTAAGCCTATACCATTAAATAGTTTAAAACAAACTTTTCCTCGAAAAAAGTCTAATGTAGCTACTGCCGGTATTATTCACTTCCATCAACGTCGGCAAAACAAAGCGTGTAGACAGTGGCAAATTAAATGAATTCCATCATTTCATTTTTGTCTCGGTACTCTTTTGTGTGTGGTCGTTGAGTCATATTTTAAGTTCACAGCTAACGAAACCGGTCAGAATATGACTCAGCCATTTAAACACAATTAAAGTGGGTTCAATGGTTTCTGTGCAGGTATGACGCTCTTACAATTATCCGTCGCTTCTTGGCCTTTTGGCTTTTCTTTACAGCCAGTGTAAAACGGGGCCACGCATGACAGGCCCATGATGTAGAGGTCTGAGGGTCAGAGGGTTGGTCATTTTAAGATCTAGTGTCTCTTGGGGACGTATCTCCTCTGGGGGAGCAGAACTCCTTCGGGAGTAACATTTGGTTTTCAACAGTGCCGTTCTTTGCCAGCCAGTCGAGGGACTGTGGAAATATCATATCATGACCAGTATATGATGAAATTGCCATACCGGCAATAGTTGTCTTGGGCCTCCATCTAGTCAACACTGCTAACGTGCTTAACAGTAATTCAAATGTTCATCCTTCCTGCAGTTGTAACCTCTGCAAACAAGGTAACTGAAATATCCCCCTTTAATTCCCTATTTTATCTTTAGGCTACAAATTTTACCGTCGCACGGGTGACATTGACGAGTTTGCTGATTGCTCTAGATGACAGCATGAAGTCCATAATTACGAAAGAGCCTGAAAAGAAATCGAAATAAAGTCGTCAACTTTATCTCACCTAAAACCGGAAGCGCATTTTAGCAACTTATTAAGACACCGCTTCCCGTGTCGGATATTTCGAATGATTGAAACGCCTCGGAACAAAATTATCAAAACACAGGCAAAGTGTACATAAAAGTGACTGTAAAAAAGTCGCCTCTCTCCAGCAATTCCTAATGAAACGCCTGTCACCCGTCTCATTGCACTTCTTTCCTGCGTTTTCTGTTTTTCCTCTGCTTTATTCGACTGGCTTAATTGGATTCTTCTTCCGCCCTGGAGTGCCTGTAATCTACTTTGTCATGTAAAACAGATCACAGAACCGTCATGAACAAGGGAAAGAATCTGTTATTTATCATCCTTGGATGAGCATCGAGCTAATTTAAAGTGTAATCTGTATCAAGAGTATATGCTTCACCGGTGAAGGTTTGTTAAGCAGTCGCGCACCGCATACTACGCATGTGCTATACATCCATGCACCACATGGTGACGAAACCAGCTTTGACGGTGAGTCATTTTGAGTTTTGGTGGAACATACTTGTCCATGTTTTTTCCTTATCAAAAGGACATGGTCAAATGATTTCATGAAAACAAACCGTCCGTTACGAACAGTCTGACAGACGGCAACTTTCTATGGAAATGAAACATTTTGGATAAATGTCCAAGCAGTTTTGCGATGTGTTACTTTGGGAAGTGAACCTTCATGGGTTGACTTTCTTCAACAAATCGCAATGTTAGATCTGCGGAATGAAGTGGGTACATTAAAATGTCCAGTTGCTTCATCATACGCTCTGTCGGGCAACTTGACACACGGTTACTGTTTTTGCCATGTACACTCTAAGAAAAAAATGGTTCTATGGTTCTTCCTGGAGGATAAAGGGTCATAAAGGGTTCCAGGCAGAACCTTTTTCTCTTAAGTAATTCCTGTAAATAAATCTCGAAGAACCTATAGGGTTCTTCATGCCTTTTTGCCAAGAGTATATGCATGTATTGTACCGCGCGGAGAGGAAGAAGTTTTTGTCTGATTCATCTCGACGAAAGCACATCCTAGTGCAATGGTGGTCAAGGGAGGGTTACACGAAGACCGTGACCATGTTACCGGTTACAGTGAAGAGGCAAAGGGCATGTGCGTATCCCAAAGGATCTTAGTCAAAGCATACAATTTGAAATTACAGGGTTTCTCGCCTGTTTTGTACCAAGGGACACTTCTGCTACAGTTTATACTTGCTACAGTTTATACTTACTGCAGAGAGCATGCATGGTGGCCTATTGGTTAAAGGGGCACATTGAGTTGATGTCTATAACTTAGCGAGGGTGTTGAAGGGTACTATCACATAACAATGATTATTATTAGCATAATTAGTCAAGTTTCACATCCAATAGTTACGCACAAAGTTAAAATTTTGAATTTTTTGGTATCCTGGCTTGTAACGGTTGTGTGCATATTTTGAAAAAGTGTCTGGTCACGAATTTTGTGTGCAAGATGTGGGGATTGTTTAAGTTTGACCATTTGTGATTGGTATATGAAGAAAACTTAACAGGTTTGGCAAAATTTGCTGAATTTCATGAACCAACTCAATGTGCCGCTTTAAGGCTTTGGACTTGTGATCTAAGGACTGCTGGTTCGATTCCCACCTGGGTCATTCTGTTGTGTCCTTGAGCTAGATGCTTTATCTCGATTGCTTCTCTCCACCCAGGGGTTAAATGGGCACTTGTATAGTGATGCGCTGTTTGTGGCTGCTCCTATGGGAAGTCCACCAGGGGACACGATGAAGTGATATTACTGTTCAGTGTGCCGGGTACGAACAGCAAGGGATGTGCACTATATAGTGTGGGTTTGACAAGTTACCAATGACCAGGGGTAATGATTGTGAAGCGCTTTGAGATGCTTCATATTAAGGCGCTATAAAAATCCAAATCATTATTATTATCATTATTGCAGTGGGCAGATCTCTGTCAGAAGTACAGATTGTTTTCTCGTTTCTTTCAAGGTGACCATGTAAGCTGATTGGTGTACTTCGCGAGCCGCCGCGCCGATTGAGAACCAATATAAAGTATATGACGTCATGCAAAACTGTGCGACCATAAAAACTTGGAAAAAGCTGCTATTCTTGAAACCATCGTGATTTTACGTTCAGAATTATTTCTGACATAATGACTGAAATTAGGAGAAAAGAGGAGAACTTCCAAAACTGAAATTTTGTCCTAGACTTGTACAAACGAAGTAAGCCAAAAATGTTGACAGCCAAACCAGTCTACTGCTACTCGTGTCTCTGAAATGACACTATAGCTATATATCTTGCAATACCGATAGCTCGGAAACCACAGATCACTACAGTTTACACTCAGAGGCGTAGCCAGGACTTTGCTAGGGAGCGAAGAAGGGTTGAAATAACAAAAAATGGTGGCGAAGACAACGTGGGAGCGCGAAGTGTTCCCTCCCAACGGCATGGGGTCCAGAGGCCCGCTTTAGGGCCCTGGTGGGGGTCCAGGGGTGACGCCCCGGAAGCTCTGGGGTGTTTACGAAATTGTGGGCATTAGAATGATGCTTTTAACCTTCTTCAAATTTTATTGGGTAAGTGCTAAACAGACCACAAAGAACACAACTTGACACTTTTTGGTTTCGATGGTAAGAGAAACCTATGCATTCATGATGGCGTGTGTGTGTATGTATGTGTGTATGGGTGTGTGTGTGTATGTATGTATGTGTGTTTGTGACACTTTGCTCGTTAACACGATATCTCAAGAACAGAAACCGCAACAGTTCTCAAACTTGGTACATAGATGCCCCATATTGAGAGGAAGAACCCTATTGTTTTTGGTGGGGGTCAAAGGTCACCTGGGGTCACAGGGGGTCAAACTCTGAAAACCTTGTTAACACAATATCTTGAGGTAGGAACCTTGGATGAATTTCATACTTTGTATGTAGATGCGTTATGGAAAGAGGAAGAACCCTATCATTTTTGGTGGAGGTCAAAGGTCATCTGGGGTCAGCGGGGGTCAAACCCTGAAAACCTTGTTAACACGATATCTCAAGAACAAAAACTGCAACAGTTTTCAAACTTGGTACATAGATGCCCCATATTGAGAGGAAGAACCCTATTGTTTTTGGTGGGGGTCAAAGGTCGCCTGGGGTCACAGGGGGTCAAACCCTGAAAACCTTGTGAACACAATATCTTGAGGTAGGAACCTTGGATGAATTTCATGCTTAGTATGTAGATGCATTATGGTAAGAGGAAGAACCCTATCATTTTTGGAGGAGGTCAAAGGTCATGTGGGGTCACCAGGGGTCAAACTCTGAAAACCTTGTTAACATGATATCTTGAGGTAGGAAGCTTGGATAAATTTCATACTTTGTATGTAGATGCTTTATAGTAAGAGGAAGAACTCTATCATTTTTGGTGGGGTTCAAAGGTCATCTGGGGTCACCAGGGGTCAAACCCTGAAAACCTTGTTAACACCATATCTCAAGTTTGGAAGCTTGGATAAATTTCATACTTAGTATGTAGATGCCTTATGTTAAGAGGAAGAATGCTATCAGTTTTGGTGGAGGTCAAAGGTCATTTGGGGTCACTGGGGGTCCAACTCTCAAAACCTTGTTAACACAATATCTTGAGGTAGGAAGCTTGGATGAATTTCATGCTTAGTATGTAGATGCGTTATGGTAAGAGGAAGAACCCTATCGTTTTTGGAGGAGGTCAAAGGTCATCTGGGGTCACCAGGGGTCAAACTCTGAAAACCTTGTTAACATGATATCTCGAGGCAGGAAGCTTCGATAAATTTCATACTTTGTATGTAGATGCCTTATAATAAGAGGAAGAACCCTGTCCTTTTTGGTGGGGTTCAAAGGTTATTTGGGGTCACCGAGGGTCAAACCCTGAAAACCTTGTTAACACTATATCTCAAGTTAGGAAACCTGGATAAATTTCATACTTAGTATGTAGATGCCTTATATTAAGAGGAAAAATCCTGATATTTTTGGTGGAGTTCAAAGGTCATTTGGGGTCACTGGGGGGTCAAACTCTGAAAATCTTGTTAACACAATATCTTGAGGTAGGAAGCTTGGATAGATTTCATACATCGTATGTAGATGCGTTACAGTGAGAAGATGAACCCTGTTGTTTTTGGTGGAGGTCAAAGGTCATCTGGGGTCACCAGAAGTCAAAATTTCCCCAAAATTCCCAAGAATATTATGGTTCACCAGAGGTCAAAGAGCAAAATTTCCCAAGAATTCCCAAGATTGTCATCTGGGGTCACTTCAGGTCAAAATGCAAATTTCCCTAGAATTCCCAAGATTAAATAGGAACACAAAACTGTATTTTTCCAACATGTTAAGATAGCATTTGACCAGTGACTGAAAGGTATGGGACATCATGGCATTATTTGGAATAGAACATATCATCGAAACCTCAATGCATTTTTGCATTCTGTTTTATTATACATTTTAATTATAGCCACTCCAACTGACTAAACTGGTGCCGGCGTGGATTGATGGTACAGAGCTAGGGATTGACGGTGTAGGGGAGGATCATGGGTGATGTTGAGGGTTCCCTGTGACTTTGAAACAATAACTCTACTCAAGCTGCCCTATGCGAAGTAATAAAGGAAAGACTTATAGGTCTATTGAGGATGAGTGCACACGAATCGCTCGAAAAAATCGTATTTTAAGACAGTTTTGTAATCATTTTTCACCTAGGCTCATTTTACCTACAAAGGTTGTCCATCCAGACACCAATGTAGCGATATGAGTAACAAAAATTTAAGTAAAAGTTGCTCAAGGGAAGGTCGCCTCCTTCACCGTCCGCCCCCCCCCCCCCGCCTTTCTCCTTGGCTACACGAGTGTTTGCACTGCTTGGTGGTAAGTTTTTTCCAGTCTAAGTCGTTTATCTTTCAACTTGCAAAAGTAAATAACTTACTTTATCGACTTGATTGTTCGCTGAATCGGGATTGATCTGATGACCTATGACCTTGGTTTCCACTTTGTTTGGAAAATATATTATCGGAGCAATCAAGGTGACTTTCCTTTGCTAAATTCTAGTTTCTCCTTTTCTCTTTAAAGGACATGCATGCGCAGTCGCCACAAATTAATTTTGAAGACTCGGTATCAACTTACAGTGTTGGACAGATTTATAGGTATTCAATATCGGTATCAGCCGATATTGAATTGCAATGTCGGTTATCGGTAATATCAACTATTTAAAACAAATAAAACCACCTCAATTTAACCTGTAAAACTTCTTCAGTTACAAGTGTCCCCCACGATGTGACACAATTTACACTTATAGGCCTATGCCTTATTACAGAAAAATTGAATAATATGAACATTTTGCCTTGCAAGATATCCACTCTTGATTAAGAAAAACTTGGGTACGTGAAATCATATCGGAGTAAAAGACTGGCTAAAATACGGTAACCAAAAATAGGCCTTTGTCGAAAAAAATCTAATCAAAGGAAATTTGGTGTCAAAGTAATCGGCATCACGTGTACACGATTCAAAATATTTACTGCTACGGCACTTGATTTCGTGTACAGGGAATCATAAAGTTTCCAAAATTGGGGGAGTTGTGTCCTGGGGGTGCACCTGAGGTGCCTCTGGCCCATGTCTTATAGTACATTTCGAGACCGCATGACTCAATATCACGTGATTCTATCCGTGTGACGCCATAGATACGTCAGAAGGTATTTTTAACACAATAATGTCCTAATTTGCTGTTATGTTTCCATCAATCGGTAATACATTTGTGAGCGATAACAACAACCCCTATGAGATACAGGCTCTCAAAGTTAAGAATGACGGCCATTTCGGGATTTTTGCAAATTTCTCAAAAGGCATTATATCACGATAATGTACACATGATGCCGATCTCATTGATACCAAATTTCTTTGGTTAGTTTTTCCGACGAAAAAACTTATTTTAGGCAGCCCATAACCGCAATGCACTATATGGGAATGGTATGAGGGTGAAACGCAATTCTTTACCTGCTCTACTCTGCTCGACTTTGCTAGACTATAGCTAACAAGTTGAAGCATACATCCTACGGAACTCCTTTAAACTGCTAAAAGACTCTTATGTATAGAAGTAAACGCTCGGATCTGTTGATTACAATTCTTATGTGACGTAGCACGTTCGACATTAATCATACTACGTCTATACCAGTGTTCCGAAAAGGGTTTGACATGTTGCCGGAAATGATTTTTTTATGGATGAGCTTCCAGGCGTATGAATCATAAAATGTTTGAATGGGAAGCCTGCCAAGCATGACGATTGCAGCAATGTGCGCTTGTGTTGCCCATCTGTAATTTGTGAACTGGGAAAAATAAGAGTGGCAAAAGTTAAAGAACACGTAAAACAGCATTTACCTAAATATATCGACTCGTCTTTTTCGTGACAGGTTTTAAATATTAACTCCGCAATATATCAAGTGTTAATTTGTTTTCGGCAGCATGACTAAGAACTTGGTAGAAAATGAATTGTGTCAAACTGTCAAGTTTGTAGAAAACTCGATCAATCGATGATGCTTTTCATTATGCAAGAACATCCTCTGTCCTAAACACTTATGTTAGCCTGGTTTACAGCTGTAACGTGTAATTAATATAATTCTACAGTCGCAAGAAGTTTAAAATACAAGAAAAATAATTGAACAGGCAAAATGCATAACATCGACGTGCCAAATTTCATTGTGGAAGACCGTATGCCGACGGAAATCTTCAACACGACGAGAACAGTGAACTTCCTGTCTTTCCGTCCCTTTCCAGATGGGGTCTTTACAAAATAGTGCTAAATTTTCATTATTGGAAGTCACTCTTTGACTCATCAGTCCGTAGAGAAGCGAAAGAGAGACATGTTTAGCTGTATGAAGTGCATATAATATTTATAGACGAAATCATACCAAGAACCTTTCTAGAGTGTGCGCATGCGTGTATTCACTTCTCATTCATTGAATTAACAACCTAAAGCTACTCTCACTGAGGCGCTCGTGACAGAAAAGGAAGTGAACAATTTGACATACGATAGGAAATATGTTTGTATGACTCAGTGATCACTTTATAACTTATTAATAGACAATGTGAGAATAGCAATGAGGCTTTGAACACGAATTGTTGACATATTTTAGTCAAAGCAATGGCGTCAACTTAGTCGATAACGATGGTAAGAATACAAGATGAGCGGATCTTTCATTCAGTGAATTTTGTACGCGAAACATGATGATACGGGGGCGGAGCTTATGGGAGGTATACGATGTTTTAATGCCTCTACCCTCTACACACAGTTCATCTTATAATTACCTTCTCAAGATGACGAAACGAAAAGGATTTGTATAGGCCGGGAGCAGGGAGTCTATTACCGATCCCCGCTGACAGCATCTTGACGTATCATCAAGGATTGGAAAATTCAATAAACTGTACTTCATTTTTTCATTGGCCTATGTGACTAGAACAGATAGGCTATGCCACCTGATTTAAAACTCGTCGTAATGAACTTACATTCACCGTTGTAAAATGTAAAAATATGTGGAGTGTTATAGCATACGTGCAGGTTGCCTACCCGGCGGAGGTGTATTACTCAGTACATCATACTGGCTGCAGTCGTAATACCAGAATATGTACCGTGCGTCCAAAAGAGGAAGCCTGTATTATATTCGACACCTGCTGCGAAGGTTAAGCATGCAGGCTACTGCATGCATCTCTTGATACAATGGTAACACACTTACGGCTCTGCCCAGCACAAACTAGCCTATACATACCACATGAAAGCGGGTATTCCAACCAGTCGAAACTGCAATTTCCGGAATTTGGAATTAAATACTACGGTATACTGTTATAAATATAATAAAGCTTCCGGTAGAAATAGCATCCATGCAGTCATGTTATGACATGACGTCACCACCGGTTCAGACCGCCGGAGAAGTATGCAGAGAGTGTTGGGGAACCAGCTGGCAAAGTGTAAGGCCCTATACTTTATAACGTTCTAAAGACCCCGCGTCTACACGATCATGCATTTGTCCATGGACATCATCATGTGGTCATACAAATATTTGAACACTTGTTTGAAAGATGAAATATGCAGCTAAAAGTTTCAACACCAAGCTTCATACCTGTTAGATGTTGTTCATATTTGTTGTTGGAGAAGCAGTTCACACGTTTGTCCATTAGCATCGTTATACAAATGTATGGTGATGTTTTTGAAAAATGTATGATTGTGTAGAAAGCCTGGCTTTAATTATAACAAGAATGGACGGTATGGGTTATTACATAGGTGGGAAACACTCGGTTTATTTGTATCGTCTTCATAGCTTTTTTTAGTTGAGATAAAATGCTGAAATTAATTCACTTCATTAGAAGAAAACCAATTGCGGAACAATTAGTACAGTCATCCTTTTTTACCCACATTAGGATTTTGGGAGAAGATTCGAAAGATATAGGATATCGTGTCTCCTCAGTTAGGATCCACAATAATTACACTAACACTTTGGTTATGTAAGCTAACAATATTTGCACGTCTTAATAGCAAGAGGTATATATCACAAGTCTGTATCTACAATGCAGTGTATAGGCCGGCCTATATTTATGAGAGATCGGATTACATATTTATACATATCTATAAGTTAAAGTAGACTGTGCTAACCAGTCGTTCAGTCTACTGCAGTCAACTTACTGAATCTTTGACAATTAGACAGTCCCACCACAGTTTGGAATAATTATGAATAATGGCTTTAGGCAAAACAGAAATACACGGACGGTTATTTGAGTAGTGAAAAAATCACATTGCGACATTGCAAATTATTATGTAATAAATTGGTCTTCACAATTTTAAAATGAGTGAGAAAACTTCCAAGTTTTTATATCTCAACACACAAAAGTCCCGTTCCCGGAAAGTGAAAGTTAAAACATTGACAGTTCGTCCGTCTTTAACCGCGTAACAATTAATTTTGAAATTTTTAACTTTGAGGTTCCTTTTAAACACATACACACGCGGCGACTTTAAACGACATAGATCTAATCAGGTTTATTTTGATGCTTCAAGTGAATGTTACAAATATTTTCTGCAGCATTTCCCTCACAAGTACAGCCCGGATGTTACAGATCATTATTTGACAGACGGATGTAATAAAGGAAAACGAAAGGGTTATCTGGTTATTATGCATAAGTGCAACAATCTAGCTACAAAAATATGGTAATACAGTATGATTAATAATAGCAATGCATTCGTGAATAACTACTTGGTAAACACAGAGAAGGACATGTAAGCAGGCAGTGATCATTCCTAGTATCTGCCTGGCACCTGACTTGTGATGGGTTTGCAGTGAGAGACCTTTTATAAGCGGGAGAGGTTGGTAGTAAATTTAAGTACGTATTAAATACGTTCTTCGATTCTCATTGGCTTATGGGGCAGGAGTGGGAGTGTGCCTCCCCCTCCCCCTAATTTTTGGGAAAATTCAAAATTCTGGCATAATCTGTAGTGTAACATGTTTATATCTCTGAGATATGATCAGCTTTCTCATTCTACTACCAAGCAGTGGGTGAAGCAATGATTAATGGGATTAAAGACAACAGTGACAACGGTAAGAATACTGAGGTCAATTCTGGGAACTATCAGCAAATCAGTTGTTTACTCTACTGGTGAGATCGCAATGGTAAAAGTTACTAGTAAGGAAAGAGGACACAATGATAAAAGTTAAGGAAAGAGGACACAATGATAAAAGTTAACTACATGCTGTCAAGCTGGTAGTTAAGTAAAGAAAGACAAAAGATTTTACTGATGGGGTAGGTCAGCAAGGGTGAAGGGTGTTTCTAAGAAAAGGTAAGGAATACAAGTTTTATAAATACCAGGAAAATCTGGGCAGAAGGGTAGTGGGAGACAGAGAGCCAAACAGGTATCAAGCTTGTATATACAAGTAAGATAGACAGTACATCCAGTGCTGGTAGAAAATACACAGTAGGGAAGCAAACTTCAAAAATTCTGTGTCCCTGTCATGCCTTGAGTGAAAGCTGTGTCTTGGTAGTAGAAGTCCGTCGTTGGCCCGCAGTGGGCTCACGTTACAGTAGAAATTCGGGCCCTTCTTTAAAGAGTCTAGAGATTCGGGCCAAAAAAGGTGCCCCTGTCCCACCAAATCCAGTGGTTCCATACGCTTATGCATGCTCATTCTGATCCAAAACCTAAATTCAACTACTTACTGAACGTTTGCATACTATTCCTTTATATAAAACTTCGAGACCTACCCGCGTGCAACATATAGAGTTTACACGTAGGCTATTGCCTACGCTAAGTTATATCTAATCCTTCATCTTTTCGTCATAGAGAATTATGTGCCATTGTGCTGTGTCCCTTCTCTGCAAATATTTCCCGGGACGGTTTGCGACATGCTTGTTACGGGGTCGACCTCTTCGACACACTGTCACCCAAGAGGTTCAAAATTTTACTTGGCTGGCAGAATGTAATTTATGTAATGATACGCCTAACTGATGACTCATTCTAAGCAGGCTACATTTTATCGTGATAACCATATACTTCCATGTGATAACCTTATTATAGTCTGTTCTGAAGGTGGGTATAGCAATGTCTGTAGTTTGTTTACTTTCCTTTAAGTAAAAGACGATACATTCCATTCGTTGGAATCACACTGTTTGAAATATTAGACCAAAGGTTTACTCAGCAGCCCAACCCATGTGAACAAAAGGAGTGACAGCCTTGCCCGGAACTGGCCCCCTGTGGACTGGGGGTTGTAGAATATGCCCACGGTATTTTCCGCCTGTCGTAAGAGGCGACTAAAGGGAAGGATTTGCACTGTTTTTGAGCTGTATTTGAAACCAGACTTGAACCGTATTTGAAACCGTATTTAAACTTTACTTTTTATCTAGTTGACACTACATAACACATTCGTGTTGAGTGTCGTTAAATCTCATCTAACAACTAACAAATTGCCCGGAACTGAATAAGGGTGTTCTCGGGTCCGAACTTCCGGCAGCCCTATATGTATTAAGTTTATCTTTACCAGTTAACTGTTAAAAGCAATGTTGTGGATATGATAGCCAGGGGCGCCGAGAAGGGTTGACGAATGGGGAGGGGAACGGGATCTCATGCCCCCTCCTGCCAGCGCCACTGATGATAGCCTATATTAACAAAGACTAGTCAACTACCACTGTAATTCTTCTGGAGGAAATTTTATAAAGCAAGCATCCCAACCTTGTATTTTGAAATGTCACTTTAAGCATACCATAAGACAATGAAGAACTTTGACGTTGGTTAAAAACATAAATATTCATAATTAAAGGGGCTATTCTGCATGATTTAAAGCAGCCATAAATGACATTGATGACATACCGGGGTAAGGGGCTCCCTAAAGATCGATGAAGTGGGGGGGGGTGCCGGATCTTTTCCCGACAAATATGGGTTTCATTCCCAAAGAACTGTTAACTGTTAAAACCCTCAATTAAAGGTAATATTAAAATTTAAGATACCATAAAAAATACCGGAAAACACAGTTTCAAATTAGGCAATGTCAATTTGCCCTCGGCGCACCCATTTTCATTTGTCTGCTACAACAGCAAGGTTGATTTGGTCACGGAAGTACTAGCTCCAAGGTATCGCCGAATTGCCATGGCAAGAGTACAACATCGTTCCTGACGTGGGGCTCAATTGCCCTCCGTACGGCCCATGTCGGTAATATCCCTCGTGGGGGACAAAGGAGCAAAGCACTCGGAACCTCTGGAGCATTTACACATAGCATTGAATACCCACTGAACAGACGACCATGAAGTAGCAGTTGTTCTATTCTTTATTTTTTCAAACTAGCGTAATTCGGACTATCTTGAACTTGTCGATTTCTTCAAGATGGAGTAGGATTGATGGTGGAGAGGCTGGAAGGTCATGGAGGTTCTACGGACTTTAGCAGTAATCATACTAACCTTCTTTCGGAAGTTGTGATGAATGGGCGCGAACTGCGCCGAAAAAGAACTTTTCTACAAAAATTTTAGTAATGTTTGCCTTCGTTTTACATAGCAATTATCTATCTATAAATTGCACTGAATACGCACTAAACGTGCACCTAAAAATTGCAGTTTTCTCTTTTGTGTCATGATAGCCAGGACTAGTGGCCATTCGATTTCTTTATGATCAGATGCTGCAGCAGGTTTGGGGGTTGGGAGCCTAAGATAGGAATCGCGAAAGTTGCACGGGGTTTTGCAATAATGCAAGACACGCACTGTCCTTCTCAAATTAAGGATTGGAAAATTAGCGCATGTGAAGGATGTACCCGAAGCGCGCCAAAAATTGCATTTTAAAGAAATTTTAGTAACGTCTTTAGGCACTGCATCTACAGCAGGAGTCGAAAAGAGAGTCGTCTTCGCAACCGTAGCAAAAGAAGTATACAAAACTTGCAAGCGTTTACAGCAAACACTAATCTGCTCCGACTTTGCCATTTGAGTAAGTGGAAAACTGGTCCAAACTGCACCGACATCAGTCTCGTGGCAGATGGGTCGGTTAAGTGAGTGCCAAATTTTGGTCCCTACCTTCGGTCCCGATTGCGATCCGACACTCCTCGTCGTTACCACATTTGAAATATCAGACTGTTTGATATTCAGTCGTAGTGGACGTGGGGAGGGGGGGAGGGGGTTCATGTCGCAGTTGAGTCGACGTGGCAGTGTACAGCTGTCATCGAAAAAAAAATTCCCGACAGACGGCAAATTTCTGGGGTGTGGCATCCCCACACCCCGGTAGTGACCTCCTGACCGGGGTACACTAATGTTGCATTTACCCTATTACTTGGCTCAGTGAAAGTATCTACCACCAGTAGAACTCTTATAATTCGACTACCATTGTTACCACCTCCTCTACCCTCTACTCCACCCTTTGCGCATTAGCAAAATGATTGTCACGGTTGTCTCCATATGTACTACTTTGTTAAATGATGGGATTTAACGACACACCAACACGAATGTGTTACATAGTGTCAGCTAGATAAAAAGGTGAAGTTCAAATACTGTTTCAAATACGGTTCAAGTTCAAGTTCGGTTTCAAATACAGTTCAAATACGGTTCAAGTCCTTCCCTTTAGTCGCCTCTTACGACAGGCGGGACATACGGTGGGCATGATTCTACAGCCCCCAGCCCACAGGAGGCCCGGTATGTACTTCGTGTGGTAGGATATTTGTTGTAGGTTTGAAGTTTGTACACTGCTTCAAACATTCTTAGATCAGCCCTGTCACTGTTATCGTGTGTAGGCATATGTTGAGAGCTGGATTTGACCTCTTGACTCGTTGTAAATGAGAAGCTTATAATTATAAAATAGACCCTAAAGGAAAGGTGCATAATCCGTAGTTCACCCTTTTTCTTGACAGATTACATGCAAGGACAGAGGGGGCCCTTCATGATCCATTAGAGGAGTTATTACAGACGAGTGACAAAAAGCTAACTTACATTTGATACTTCAATACCATAAGGTGTCAGTTTTTCATATCCGAGACTACACATGAGCTAAAAGTATATAAGGAGCATCTCCATAATATTTTGTATTCCTACTACAATATTGGGCCTTCAAATAGGTAGAACTAATGGAGGCGGGCGGGCGGAGGTCTATACACAGGAATTCCTGCTTCAGCAGCTTAGAGAAGATGCTTAAATTATACGGACAAAAGTGTAGTATGTCACATGATTTCAAATCATTTAACCTGTCATTAGATGCAAGGTAAATCTGCCATTCTTCTTCTTCCATGGTTACATTACACGGCGAGTGGACATATTTCCTCATTCGCCTCGACTAAGTCAAGTTGAGCTGAATACTATCCAGACCCGTAGCCAGAAAAACCAATTTTTTTTTTTTTTTTTTTTTTGGGGGGGGGGGCACATCGATGTTGGAGTTTCGCCGGCCTGAGGGGTCTACGGGGAGGGGTCCCCTCCCCCTCTGAAAATTTTTGTTTATTTCAAGGACTCTAGATGCAAAATGGTCCGAGATTTTCCAGTTTTCCTTTTTATATTTGTATTCCAAAAATGCTGGTCTCGTAATAAATTTTTCCTCCTTCAGTGTAAGACCTTTTATTGAAAAACTTTGGGGAGGGAGGGGGCACGTACCCCTTGTGCCCCCGTGGCTGCGTGCCTGATACTATCAATACATCGATTTCTTTAGTAGCCTGCACAGTTGGCCACGGAGTGTCTATATCTAAAGTTTAGTGAATTTGCAGTTTGTGCCAGACTGGGTGGTACTTGAGCCAACTACCTCTGTTTCGCAGGTTTCTCTTCAGAAGAGAGGCTACATCTATACTTTGATTTGACGTAATGGAAAAACTGACTTCTTTGTCAAGCGTCATGAATCCTTATAGTAGGCTATATTCAACTAGTAAATCATCATTAAAAATGCAAGTTGCTCTAATGGTGGTTAAATTAACCGTAATCATCATGGCTGATGTGAATGTTTCATTGATCACATGTAGCCATGACTCTCGAACAAAGAGTCACACCGAATGGCATCCGCATACCTTATTTAAAAGGAACAACAACATATTAACCGACAGCTTGGCATGAAGGTTGTTCGATGTTAACCGACTACAAGGTGATCAGTCATGGCCGTACTTCAAATTGGAGAGAATGTCTATTTTACGAAGCTGATCATTATCAATAAAGAAAGAAATGAAAATTTGTATTACTTCCCTACCTCCTTTGAAGTTCAATCAAATTAACGGGTGTGTTATGAAAAGTCACAGCTAGGACTGATTGGCCCTTGCAAACACAGTCAGCTAATGTTATTAATTGGAAAAATATAAAAAGAGGGCGGTATCCCTTAAGCTTGAACAGAGAAGTGTGTTAAGATATAAAGCTCTGAACTTGCAAGGCGGAACCGATCTTTATGGCCTAGTCATGTACCTCGGCTTCTGAAGTGCTTACTAAGATTTTGTAACAATGCATTGTGCATGTCTATTGGCCTTAGCAGTCAAATCAATCTAAATCTCAACCAACCGGAACAGAAAGTCTCAAAAGCGTAGGGAATTTTCTTTTGCCTGAATTCTCCGGAAGTCACTTTATAAGTTTTCTGTTTTGTGTGCGAAATCTGTATCTCATTTACTACAGTTTTCGGTTGGTGGTTTAGTCAAGGAAAAGAACTTGTTAAAGACTGAAAAAACAGGAAATCAGTAATTATTAGTTGCTAAGAAAGGCGAGTTCTCGCCAAAAGCAATGCGGAAATGATCAAAACATTCGAAGTACGTGACACTTTCGGCCAGAACCAGAAGGAAAGAAAGAGGAAGAGTAAGAAGAAAAGAAAAACGAAAGCCTTGAGACAAGTACAATGGTCGATCGATCTTACTAGGGAGCTGCCAATCGATGGTTTAAGAAAAAGAAAGTGTCTCGGGAAGGCATTTTTTTTTGGCAAAGTTCTATTTTAGAAACATTTTACTAGACTTTGAATTTCAAAAATAGGTTAAGGCAGTATACATGGGCGGCTCTAAGAAATTTTGTTTGGGGGGGGGGCAAACTCAAGTCCGTATTCAGGGAGGTTCGGAAGACCCCCTCCCCAGCAATATTAATGGTCAGCTGCGGATAGTAATATAGCCTCAACAGGAGTATGCATAGCTGTAGGGGCCTAAGTCGATGGGGGGGGGGGGGGGGCTGTAACGATCTGCCCAAAAAATAAAAGCAAAAATTTCCGCGAGTTCCGCGCGCGTCCAAAATGTTAATGTACATATCATATAGGCATGCATCCGTTATCACACCGCATGCCAATTACATAAAATAATTTGCCACGTTACTAGCTATTCCATATTGGTTATAATTCGGGGGGAAGTCGTTACAAAAATGCTGCTAATAATCAGTGGTGTAGCTAAGATTTCTATCATGGGCTGGGCAGGCAGTATGTTGTGTGATCGCCGGCCTGGGGGAGGGGTGTAAGGGGAGGGGGTGTCCCCCTCCCCTTTGAAAATTTTTTGAAAAATTAGGTGTTCATACATGCAATCTGGTGCCACATATGCTACCTTTGAAGTAAAATTTTGTGTTTTAGTTTAGGTACAAAAAAAAACAAAAAATCGGCGTCAGTGACGGGGGCATGGCCTAATGGCTCCTCAAATACACCACTGATAATCATAATATATAAGTTTAACCATTAAAAACACACTGGTGAATTAACACCGAATGTAAAGGTACTGGTGCAATCCAAATCAGAACTATGTTTTAATTACCAAGGAAGCTTTAAAGTATCGACTTCCGTTAAGCTACAGTATTACATTATTTTTCTTTCAGTAGGTGCCCGAAAAATTCTCAGAATATTTCCCGAGTTTTCACAAAAATATTTTGTTGGGGGAGCTGCATCCCCCAGCCCCATGCCTCCTACGCCTATGGGAGTATGGTTATTAGTTTGTGTTACAGCGATGCCTCATGTAGTTTTCAAAAGCTCTTCACAAACCATTTCAGGCAGTTAGTCATGAGAAGACTACTTTAAAAATAAATACAACCATATCAACCGATCGCTACCGTACTAACATAGGGGTGGAGTAAGAGCCAGGTGAAATGGGCAAAGAGGCTTGATCCATTTGTATAAAATGAGCCCCACCTTTAAATATTTTATTGTTTCTTTCATTGTGCCACAATATGAATTTCAGCTTTGCCAAGAAGCCATAAAATGTTGGTTTTCTGGATTGTTTTCATAAACTAACGAAAATTTCGAGCATGAAGACACTTGAAAACGACGAAATCATAGCACTAGTATTTTGGATCTCAGTACCGTTCCGAAACGAATTTTTTTTTTTTAAGGGGGAGGGGAATTCCCCTAACTCAGAACGACGTCTCATCCTATATACAAATACCTAGGCCATTGGTCAAAAGTCTCATCACACTGAACTTTGACTGTTTTGTGTGTTTATTTTAAATCAATTGAAACGGTACATACTTTAGCACAGAGGTGGAGAACCTTTTGCTTATAACAGGCCATTTGACATTCATAAGACCGCTCGTGGGCCAACGGCGATGTCAATTTGGACAAGGGAAGGGAAACTTCTCCTTCTATGGAAAACACAATACTTTTAGACTCCATGCCCGTTTCAACTTTTTATAGACAGATACCTATGCTAATCTGGCCAGGTGACACCCTGGCAAAAATGCTTTTAGTCGTGGATGATAATCAACACGGCTAATGGGTTGTGTATCTAATGACCCCGAAAGCTCTGGTGTCTGCAAAACTATGGGCATTTAACTCAAAGATTACCGTTACACTCTGTAAATGACGTTATGATGCATAAGCTAATCAGATTACAAATATCACAACGTGATCATTTGTTTTGATAACCTTAACTCGCACTAACGGCAGGTCCATTTGTGATGTCTGAAGTATATATACGGTAGTAGCAAACAAGCAACTGAGAAAACGCGCGCGAAGCGCGCCGAAAAATGGCGTTTTGAAAGCACTTTATTAATGTTTAACCTTCGCATTGCATTGGAAAGTTATTCACTCCTCTAATTTTAAGCTCACTCAAGGAAAAGGGAGGGCCTAACCCATCTCGAATTACATGTTTTTTATTTATTATTTTTATTTTTGAAAATTGAAGACCATACTTTGCAAACTTTTGGGGGGCAAGTGCCCCCCCCCCGTGCCCCTATGGCGAGCCGCTAATGGCAGTATATAATCACTTTTGTGAGAAAAGTCTGAATCAGACGAGTTACTCTCAGTGTTCCCTCCTCATGCAGTAGCCTCCTAACATAACAGCCTGAGTGAGGGTTGGTTCCCAAAGCTACTTTCACGGGCTGCCGCGTTCGTAACGATGATCCGAACGTAAATCTTCGTCCGTTCCGCGGGTTACGGATCATACGGTTGGTATAGAACCAGCCAGCTATGATAGGAAATGGTTTGGAACCCAGTCTGCCAGTTGGGACCATAGTAAACTTTGGTCTCTTTTCTCTTTCTTCTGGGGTTTAACATTAAGTATTTGCCACCCTAAAATGATCACTAGTTTCACCGTATGGAGCTATTACGTAATAGCTCCATGGTTTCACAATGAGTGAGGCAGCTGGTTCAGGTAAAGCAGTGAAGTCGAAGACTGACATATTTTCCACAGAAATGCCTTTTCGGAGTTCATTGCCTTTGCAACGGCTCAGACTACAGGATTGTAACATTATGTACTCCACTTGACAATAGAATGGTGAGGCTTGAAGTATAACTTTCGGTGGAGCTGCATGCGTCGGAGGATGTGTACAGCGCAGGTTCGCTCGACCGAAAGTGTGCTAGACCGAACATCTCCTTTGTAGATTCAGATAGGATTAGACAGAGCTATAGGGTTACTTATACCAGTTTTTGCTAGCAGACTAGCCGACCTTCGGTCTAGCGAACCTTCGGAATAGCTGACCTTTAGCCTCTTGCACCCTGCTCTTTACATCAATGGAGAAATTGAGTGAAACTTTGACTACATTTCTAAGCCAGTGAAAACAAAAAACCTCACCGTCCGGAGATACCGTAGTAAATGAAAATTAGAAACACCGATTTTTTTTTCTCATTAAGTTGCACCATACGCATAGGCTACATGCTCTCTGGGGCAGAAGGCGTTTTTGCCCTATAAAAAGAGCCTGTGTTGCACGAGAAAATGCTAAACTTCTACTCGGGAAGTAGGTTTTCCCGAACGGGGCTGCACTGCCCCCGGCTTGTGCGCTTATGGTTTTCACAACTACGATAGTAAAGCGGGGACTAGATATTTTGTCTTCTTTCATATGCCTGTTGAATCCTTCCTTTCTACATCGCGCGCACTACAATAATGAGTGAAAATTCTGCATGGGAAGATCGGATTGATATATGGGCTAATAGTATCCGTTTCAGTTCAGGCCGGCAAAGCATGATATTGGCCCACATAATAGTTAAACCCCATACCCCCCCCCCACACACACACACATTCTCTCTCCCTCTCGTTTGTCATTAGATTATGCAGTTCGACACTTTGCATGTGTCTCTGTGTAATGTACTGTAAGTCGAGTCACCCATAGGACTTGGGGGAATCTTTGGCACAACAGCCACAACTTTCTACGAAGGTTTAACATACAGTTACAAAACGTGTGTTTGAAAAGAATCTGAGGCAGTTGGATAACTTGGATTTGTCCTTTAATGAAGAAAAGGCAGTTTCCGGTTGGGACAAATTTCAAGTTGAAATTCAAAGTTATGCCCTTTTATGACCGACGAAGAACGAAAACGCTTCAGGATATAGGCATGAATGATACATTAATCTGGGTCATACTGGTAGTCAGTTTTCCAGGAAAAACTCGACAAAAACTTCTATCAACAAATATGTGTAACCTCCCTCGAATGAAAATGCCTTCGAGTAGCTCATACAAAGGTCAGGTTTCGGTAGGAGATGACGTAAATATTTATTGCCCTTATCCATTTGTCGCACTGTGTATGTATAGAAAACAACATATATCCATTGAACTATACCGGTATCATACCCTGGGGTATATCACGAATGTCTTGTACAGAATCGGCATGAATGTGTTGTCATCGATTCATCAAAGTTCAAAGAAAAAGATGGCTCTAATAGTAATCGTTTTAGCAGGACGCTCATACTTGGCAGGAGAAACTTCCAAGCTATCGGTTCCACTATCAAGATATAAATGAACTTCAACGTCAAACATCATTGTGATAAGAGAACCTCCCTGGTGGTACAAACCTAGGGACTCTTTGCGAACATTTTTTACACAAAAACATCCACCCACACACATACACTGGTACAATAGTGCCCCTTTTGCACACAAAAAGTATCCATTACCAGTGGAGGAGAACTGGCCGTTGGAAAAGAGCCGCTCAAAAATTGTGAGTCCCCCCACCCCCTTGCCTCACTTCTTAAAAATTCCTTCGCAATGGCTACAACATGTAGGCCAATAGGAAGTTCATTATCTCATCGCTCCGTGAGGAGGATGAGATACTGTAGTCACTTGACCTGTTGGGCTATATTCGGCAATGCCAGCAGAAATAACAACCGTTGCCATGGTAACAGTTAATTTTCACAAGTTACTAGTCTAAAGTCCTAACCCATGGTGGGGTACCCCAGGGTGACCAAAAGTCCATAACGGAGGGAGTGGTCAAAACGTGTCCGTGTGTGTGTGTGTTTGTGGGTGTGTGTGTGTGTGTGTGTCCAATTTTGTTTTGTTAATATCTCCTAAACGGTGAAGCCGATTTTCTTCAAACTTGGTGGGAAGGTGTCCTAGGTGGAACGCCAGTGCCACAATCACTTCCGGAAGTAAAGGTCAAAGGTCAGAGGTCAAAGGTCAAATTAAGTGAAAATCACTTTTTTTACAATAACTCCAAGAGGAAACATCCCATTGACATGAAATTTCACATACATAATAAACATATCTAGTTCTACTAAAATATGTAGTTGCCATGGCAACCAAGGTCAAAGGTTAGCTGATGGAAGGGAAAATGCCTGTTTTTAAGCCAAAAAAGTGTGACATGAGCTCCTCCTTGTGGGCCAGACCGACTCTTTTCAAATTTGGTGGGAAGGTACTCCAGGGTAAAAACTTGTGTCTCGCAGACCCTCGGAAGTAAAGGTCAAAGGTCAGAGGTCAAAGGTCAAATTTGGTGAAAAAAATTGAAAAATCACTATTTTTAGTATTATTTCAAAAAGAAACATCCCACTCAAATGAAACTACTTACATATAATAAATGTGTCTAGTCCTATACAAATATATGGTTGCCATGGCAACCAAAGTCAAAAGTCACATGACAGAAGGTCAAATGTACATTTTCTTATTTTGTTACTGCTACTCAACGGCTGGACCGACTTTCCTCAAACTTGGTGGGAAGGTACCCCAGTATAAAAACTTTTGTCTCCCAGACCCTCGGAAGTGAAGGTGAAATGTCAGGGGTCAAAGGTCAAATTTTGTGAAAAATAGCAATTTTTAGCATTTTTAGTATAATTTCTCCAAAGGAAACATCCCACTTACCTGAAACTTCACACACACAGTAAACATATCTACTGCTAACAAAATATATGGTTGCCATGGCAACCAAGGTCAAAGGTCATGTGACAGAAGGTCAAATTTACATCTTCTTATTTTGAAAACTGCGGCTATTAAACGGCTGGACCTATTCTCTTCAAACTTGGTGGGAATGTACCCAAGGGTGGGAAAATATGTCTCACCCAGCCCGGAAGTAGAGGTCAGAGGTCAGAGGTAAAGAATAGCTTTGTGGGCCTGCTCTTGATATACAGGCAGAATACATTTCTCTGTGTATCAATCTTAAATATACTTGACGCGCACCCTAGCGCGCGTTGAAAGACACCGTGCAGGAATTGCTTCACCGCAGTAAGCGTGTAAGATACCAACGCGACCTGAACGAGTGGGCCAGTATTTTTAGTGTAAGGCGTGTGACTGCACACTAAACAGAGCCTCGGTACGCGATGGCTACTTAACACTGATGGTAGCAACATAAATGAGCAGTACACAGTGTAGGTGTGCCTGTACGGTACTGCCTGTCCATTCCAACGAGCTGCATGCTTACGCGCGCTATTATGCACATCATAATATGCGCCCAGATTTTCTGTATATAGGGATTTCATGTGACGTCACACGCGTGGGATCTCAGGCACTGAAGGGCAAAACACACGCGCAGTAAAGAACCTACAGCACACGCGCAACGCATAACCATTGATAATACTGAACACAATGAACCTTCAAACCCAAAGAGACGAGCGATCTTGCTCTTTAAAACCAAAGAGCCTACGCGCGACGTTGTGAAAACCCTCTATAGCGCACTAAAAGCGTTCTTTTTGCACAACAAAAGGGCGCATGTTGGGAAGTTAACACGCATGCAGAAGTCTCGAACATTGTCACACTGATCCATATATGTAGGTTCTACACATCAAAGATGTTATAGGTCTACAATCCTGGACAAAAATGATGGAACACTTTGGCACAAATGTAGCAAAATATTTCGACAGATTCGCGGTCTTCAAAAATCCCTTCCCCCCTTGATCAATGTTGTCCGGGCCAAACCCAAAGATATTCCGAATTTAAAGAAATTCAACATTGAACGGGGCAGCGGGGGTGCTGTCCCATGTATTTTTGTCCAGGATTGTCTGAACTGCTGTACAAATGTATGGGAGCATACGAATATACGTTGCAGCATAGAAACGTTCATCTTAAATTCGGGGATGTGCACACCGCTACGAAAAAATCGAATCTCACCTGTGTTCATGTACCCTATATGTAACTGACGAATACTCCTATGGACGTGTATGGTAGCTCAGACAGTCTGAACTGCTGTACAAATGTATGGGAGCATACGAATATACGTTGCAGCATCGAAACGTTCATAAATTGTAGGAAAAATTTCAGAGCTATGATCGAAAATGAAGATAATGAGTAATTAAAGATTGCAATTAATTGTTAATTTGGAATTCGAGGAAACTTGGCTTTTAGTTGGGAAGGTGGAATTTGACAGTAATGGAGGTATAAATTTGCCTATTTAAGAAGTTGCGTTAGGACGTTTATTAAGGAGGACCATGTAAAAAAGGTATATCCATTCAATTGTATTCATGCTATTGTTCGGGGGGGGGGGGTGGAGGGACCGACAATTTGTTTTGTACACTTGCTTACTCAATACAGCCTAATATAACCAATGTCTGCCTTTGGTTGAAGATTTTACACAGCATACAATATTTCATAGTCATGGCCAAGTACAATTTTTTCTCACCGGAACCGAAAGCTCACATGAAATTGCAAAGGGACGCTTTCGAAAATAATATCAAAGTGCAGAAGTTCTTAGCTTTTCATCGAGTTACTTGAACTATTATGATAATACCCTGCTAAATCATTTATAACATTATTGCATAAATGCCAGAGCGATTGGATTCTATCATTCCGTCAAAAGGAGGGGGGGGGGGGGGACAAAGCAATAATTCCAGGAATTTGAAACTAAGGAAGAGGGCGCCCTCGTGAAATGGCTATTTCAGAACTATGGTAAACCACATGATCTACCTTATCTTACAGCATATTTTATCTCTAAGGATGACGTCATAAACATGCAAAGATGGAGTATGTAAACATGATATCACTGTCCTTTTTTATGGGTTTAAAGTAATTCTTAAAATGTAGTTTACTCGTTATTTGCCACCGTCAACCGTAAAATTGCTGTAAATATTTCTTTTGCATTAAGCCCCTTCCTAAAAGAGTGCGGTCGACCGTCAGTCCCATTAAAACAGTGTGTAGGTCAACGGTAGACCGTCGTCAGGTCAATGGTAGACCGTCCGAAATGATGTCGCTATATCAAATTATTAGCCGCGGCAAGGTGTACAAGTGACAGTCCTTTGAAAATGAAAACGAGCTTTTGTGTACGTAGTATATTCTTTTTCAGTGTTTGTAATATGATATCAGGGCCGGGTTTAACTTTGTGGGGCCCTGGGCACAAAATATTGTGGGAGCCCCTTCGACTATTATTCTCCACAAGACTACAAGGGCGCAAGTCATGAAAGGAAGCCAAAGGTTGTGGTCCTACACCAAAATACAATAACATTATTCTGTGGGGCCCCCTTTTTGTGGGGCTTCTGGGCACATGCCCCGCTGGCCCATACTTAAATCCGGCTCGGTATGATATTATGTTATTCTCAATTAAAGAAGTCACATTCCGTTTCCAACTATCATCTTAAATTCGGCGATGTGCACACCGCTACGAAAAAATCGAATCTCACCTGTGTTCATGTACCCTATATGTAACTGACCAATACTCCTATGGACGTGTATGGTAGCTCAGACAATCCTGGACAAAAATGATGGGACACTTTGGCACAAATGTAGCAAAATATTTCGACAGATTCGCGGTCTTCAAAAATCCCTTCCCCCCTTGATCAATGTTGTCCCAACCCAAAGATATTCCGAATTTAAAGAAATTCAACATTGAACGGGGCAGCGGGGGTGCTGTCCCATGTATTTTTGTCCAGGATTGTAGATACCAAACTACTATACCTAAACTGTTACGAAAAATGACTCTTCATGGAGACGCAAATATCAGGGCGGAAGTGTAAATTTGATATGCGCGCCGTTCTAATCGGCAATCTGCGTACGATTCTTAGACCGCGTCACAGAAAATTTCAGCGTTTAAAGAGGTTAGCGTGCGTGCAGTTTTTCAACGCGTTCCGTATACGCGCAGTATAAGTTTTTCTTTTTATTCGCGGAAATACTTGACGCACACTTCTGTGAACATGGAGAGCGAACCTGCTAGTTGCTTTCTAGTTGAGAGCGCGTGAGAAACTAAACGCGCATATAACAGTGGTTAACTTGAAGATGCAATAGAAATTACTGGCCTATCGATAAGTCTATAAACTTTAAACCAGTCATTGTGCGTTCATGTTGAAGTGCACTTATGTGTAATGCCACTAGAAGGAGATAAACTTCAGTATTCATATAAACGCTTGTAATTAATAAGCTACTTTTGTAAGACATTCATTTGCCTGTTTGTTTTCCAAATGACTGAACTGTCATCAGCATGTCCTCCCCGACATTTTGGCCTCCAGTCACCACGCCATTTTAAGTTGGGAATCTATGCTTGTATTATCTTTGCTATAGCCTACATATATCCATGATCCTTGTGTGTTATCCTTCCATTAAGCGGACACCGTAATTTCAGGCGCGGATCCAGGAGGGGGCGCACCCGGCGCACGCCCCCTTTTCTTCGATGACCAACGATTTTTTGACCAATGATTTTTTTTTTTGCTGAAAAATGGGCAAATAGATATGGAAAAGATGCTTCCCAGATGCTGGGAAATTGCATCTAAGCGCATCTAGAATTCAAATTTTCTTGGGAGGACTGGACTCCCAAACCCCCCGCCTTGGCTTTGTGTCTTCGAAGCTCGCTCGTCGGCCTTTGGCCGACGGTGGATGCGCCCCCCCCCCCCCTTTCTCAAAGTCCTGGATCCGTGCCTGAATTTACAATAAGTCTATCCATCAGTATGTATGCCAATCGAGTTTTAGATTCGTATTCTTCGGGATGGATTGACTTGTACTGTAAACACAAAGGTAACGATATGTACTTTCGTTTTTGTAATACATTGGTGTCATTTGCGCCACATACTGTGATGTGGCCACTTCATTAATTTGCTAAGGCAATTGCATGTACTAGTATACAAATAATGAATGTTTATGAGTGCGATAGTATACAAATAATGAATGTTTATGAGTGCGATAGTATGAATTATAGTTCATGAGTTGAAAGATTGAACGTTCTATTCAACGAGGCGAAGCCGAGTTGAATAGAACGTTAAATCTTTCAACGAATGAAATATAATTCATACTATCGCACGAATGAAAAACATTCATTATTTGTTTTATATAACACCTTCTAACTATTTAACGTTACCTTTATCTAGTCCTTGGTACAGTTGTGTTTTGGCAGTCATCGTTCACGTTTGTCCGTGTGGTAGTATAGCGCCCATGGTTTGTCGTTTGCTAGCTACGCGTCTACTACGTACGGTATGCAACGTGCGATCCCCAAAACTGCGTTGATTTATTGAGTTGCGGCATAGTTTGTACGTACGCGCAGTGATTGTGACGTCACAGCCGTGTGTTATACTAGACTATTACACGACCGTGTGTTATACTAGACTATTGCACGATGGATAACACACGACCGTGATGATAGTGCCGAATCACCCATGGCATGTGACCACCAATCCTCCAATCAAATGTAGAGAAATAAATAAGGTGTTATATAATATACAAATAATGAATGTTTATGAGTGCGATAGTATGAATTATATTTCATGAGTTGAAAGATTGAACGTTCTATTCAACGAGGCGAAGCCGAGTTGAATAGAATGTTAAATCTTTCAACGAATGAAATATAATTCATACTATCGCACGAATGAAAAACATTCATTATTTGTTTTATATAACACCTTATAACTATCTACCTTGATCTAGTCGTTGGTTAAAGTTGTGTTTTGAGGCCACGATGGTTCGTGTTTGTCCGTGTAGCGCAGCTCCATGGTTTGTCGTTTGCTCGATACGCGTATACGTGCCTATTAAGTACGATATGCAATGTACGGTCCCCAATTTGAGTCGCGGCATAGCTTGTACGTACTGCAATGATCGGTGACGTCATTGCCGTTGATTAGTATATACTAACCAACGACCGTGGGTTAGTATATACTAACCAACGGTCGAGCACCACAATCTTGATGATAGTGCCGAATCACCAATGGCATGTGACCACCAGTCCTCCAATCAAATGTAGAGAAATTAATAAGGTGTTATATAATATGAATTATTTCATGAGTTGAAAGATTGAACGTTCTATTCAACGAGGCGAAGCCGAGTTGAATAGAACGTTAAATCTTTCAACGAATGAAATTATTCATACTATCGCACGAATGAAAAACATTCATTATTTGTTTTATATAACACCTTATAACTAACGTTACCTTTATCTAGTCCTTGGTTAAAGTTGTGTTTTGGCTTTTGTCCGTGCGGTAGCTCCATGGTTTGTCGTTTGCAAGGTATGCGTCTACTACGTACGGTATGCAATGTGCGATCCCCAAAGATGCGTTGATTTATTGAGTTGCGGCATAGTTTGTACGTACGCGCAGTGATTGTGACGTCACAGCCGTGTGTTATACTAGACTATTGCACGACCGTGTGTTATACTAGACTATTGCACGATGGATAACACACGACCGTGATGATAGTGCCGAATCACCCATGGCATGTGACCACCAATCCTCCAATCAAATGTAGAGAAATTAATAAGGTGTTATATAAACTCAAATATGCAAATATGTTATGATGTGCACTTGCGCTAACGCGTAATATCGCCAATTAACGCATTAGAGACCGAACAGGCTTAAAGATGCTCTACAGGTGTAAGGCGCGCGCGTTATACCATACCTACATCAAAGATATTATATAAGCATAGATACCAAACTCCTTTATGTACACTGTTACGGAAATTTACTCCTCATGGAGACGCAAATATCAGTGCGGAAGTTTTGACTTGACATACGCGCCTTTCTATTCGATGTGCATAGGAACGCATTACAGACAACGCCATTGTTAGAACAGTGCAGATTACGTGAGTATTGTATACGCACAGAATACAGTTCTAGGTATAAACAGAATACAATACTTGACGCGCACTTTTGCGTTATCAGAAAACGAACGCACTAGTAGTTGCTTTCATTTTGTGAGTGCGTGAGAAATTAAAGGTCGATATAAAAGTGCGTAGCCCAATTTGAAGATACCATAGAAATTGACCTATGAACAGTCTTTGAACTTAAAACGAGTTATTTTGCGTTCATATTCAAGAGCACCTATGTGTAATGCCACGAGGAAGAGATAAAGTTCTTCTTGTAAGGGGGTTTACTAAGAAGTGATACTTCTTAGGTTTACAATGTTCTGTGTATTTTCAAAACGACTGTGCACTGATTAGCACTTCCACCCAGATATTTTCGCTCCATGAAAAGTCGGCACACTATTTTAAGTTTGAAATATATGCTAGCCCCACAATGCATTAGCATTATATTATTTCCAAATGTAACCTACATCACGTGACCCTCAAATCGACTTCAGTTTCTTTGAATATTCCACACTTACGAGAGCAGGATATTGAGCTATGATTATCCATTGACGTGCATATTTCAGTTACTTGGTATGGCTCAGTGCGTGTGCTAGCGATGAGATACGGAACTCCATGGATTGCCCTCTTGATTTTCTTTGTTTTTCCAAATGCCACTGCACCTTCTGTCAAAACTGTATCACTTTCTTAACTGTTATAGGGTGACTTGACTATACAAGCACTCTTTGTACAATATGTTATGCAAGAAAAGAGGAAGCTTAACAAGGTCATTGAACATTTTAATTTCACAAGGAAACAAAGCAAGTAATGTGAGTTGTACAAGGACATCACAAATTATTGCACAATCGACTACTTCAAATTAAGTGAATAAATTTCAACATTTTATATCTCAGCAAACTTGAAGGAACAAGCTATGAAGATGGGAGTTGGATGAATAAGACTCATATTTAAACCTTTAAAATATATTCTTGCATCTAGAAAAGATTTCCTGGATCCATAAGTACAGTTGATGGAAGACCGTAAAGTAACCTCGCCAAAATTGCCCCCTTCATGACTTTTGTGCACTCAGGCTACTCAAACTTAGGGCCGCAGCCTGGCACAATCCTTAGGGGTGGGGGAAGTTTATGGGAATATCCAGTGGTGCATCTAAGATCGTTGGCAACCAGGCGGATCTTTTCTTGTCACCCAGTGCTTAACTGAGGGAGAGGTCTAAGATGACACGTCTAGGGGGAGAATGCAACATTTTTGTAAACTAGCTTAGGTGCAAATTGTTATCTTGACAAAGCATTGAACTGCTTGTGTGTTTACAAATTCTTATTTATTTAGCGTTTTGCCTTTTTTGGGGTGGTTGTCTAAGTGCCGAGGTGAAAAACCTACTCTTTGAGACGTTTCTGTGTATGTAAGATGGATAAGATGCACTAAATGGCGTTATCTTAGGGAAAGCTTTGAATTGGTTTAATGTTTAGAAATCTCAGCTTTTAGTGCGTTTTTCTATTTTCGTTTCGGCTGGGTCTAAGTGAGGAGTGTTATCTATGAAAGGTTCCTACCCCTCTGAGAAATTTTTGCCTTTGTAAAGTTACTTGGATGAAACTGAGCGATCTTTCAGTCTTTGGGAAAGCTTTGGATGGATTATGATTCAGAAATTCTAATTATTCAGTGCCTCTTTTCTATTATCGAAGGAGGTCTGGGGGTTGCCTAAGGGCCGGGGGGAAACACCTACGCTTTGAGATGTTTTTGTGCATGTAAGATGGTTATGATATATACAAAATGGTGTTATCTGGAAAAAGCTTGTATTGATTATACGTTTAGAAATGGGTGTATACAAAGCGAAGACCGAAGACTTGAAAACGAAGGCCGAAGACATGATAACGAAAGATTTAACAGCCTTCGATTTTAGGTTGAAATCAAACCGTATCTTATAGGAAAAATCACATAGCCTTTGAAATAAATGCTTTATTATTAAAGAGTGCGTCTTTACATAAAAATCTGAAAAAATTGAATACCATCATAAATCTTAATAAAAGGGACTTTACTTACAAGATACTTTTTCCTGGGGCTCCGTATTCGGGAAGGGGCTAAAATTTCAAGTCTTCGTTTTGTAAATCCGATCACTTTCAGTTTTCAAAATTTTGAAAAGGCTTAACTCTGCGCTAACCCTAGCTATGATTTAAATATACTTCAACGGTTTCGAGGGTAAATTACTTTGCCAGACTCAATCAGAGGATTTTCCTTTTCCTCAGACCGCGCCTTATTTGCATAAATTTGCATAAACCGGATCTTTTACCGATTTATGGATGATCACGCAATTTAAGTGGGTC